>CM070820.1:10696253-11896253 GCA_036326025.1 Chrosomus eos
AAACCGGGGCCACAGGGCCGCTGAAGTTTACCCGGGCGGGGCAGGGGGCTCGAAAAGCCCCCCCGGAACGGGGTCCGAAAACTTGGTCCAAAATCAAACACGCTTGCAGAAATAAATGAAATTGGTACACATATAATTCACGATTCATATACCTTTGACTTTTCTTTTTCCCCCACCCCAACAGGAATCGGCTATTATGGTTTGTTTAAAGCTTGCCCCGGGAATTCGATATATCCCCTAAAAATTTCAACCAATCGCCACAAAACTCGTCGCAGAAGTAAGACTTTGAGGATAAAAATTTTTACAGGGTTTTTTGATTCTCGAACGGTTTGGGCGGGCGAGAAAAACAATTTGGCGAATAAGGGAAACGGGAAGTGTGTTATAACTTCTGCATACTTAACTGATCTTTGAAATTTCAGCATGTGTTCGCTGTAAGAGTCGATCACATGGATGTGACTATTGGGGCAAAGTTATAGGCCCCCAACGGCACAGGAAGGTGCCCTTTCCCTAAAGGCTTTTAAAAACACCCTTTATTTTTCCCCCATTTGTTTAAATTTCATCTGTTAATGTAAATAACGAGATAAGCCCTGTGAAGGGATTCTTGATATTTTAAAATTGCTGGGAAAACCTAAAAACCTTAATATTCTTTTTGGCTTTTGATCTCTAATCAATAGGCAAGGTTTTAACTTTTAAAATCATTTTAACCTAGTATCTTTTTTTTCATGCACTTACTTTTTTTTTAGATACTGTTTTATCTTTAAAGTAATAGTATTACTTTCGACAGTGCTTTCTTTAGTACTAGTGCCTATTCTTTAGATATAGGTTATTCTTTGATATTCTTTTTAAAATACGTATTAGTAGCTAATGAAAAGTACGTATCTATTTAATGGGTCCCGATGTAATGACTTAGAACTAGTATTTAGAAAAATATAGTATCTATTTAATGGTCTTAACTAAAAGTCATTTTTTCTCTCTCTTCCCCTATGAGCCAATATGGAAGCCGTTTTAACTTTTAAAACATTTTAACAACTTCCCCTTTTTTTTATGCTACAGTACTTTTTTTTAGATATTAGTACATTTCCATTAAGTAATATATTAAATTCAATTAGCGACTAATGCTTATTCTGTTTAGAATATTCAAAGTGCTTATTCAATTTGTATGCTTATTTATATTTTCAGAGCAGAAAATCCGATTTTTTCTGCTTATTCAATATTGCATCTAAAATGTGACTTGACGTGTGTGTGTGTTGTGTGTGTGTGTGTGTGTTTGTGTGTGTGTGTGTGTGTGAGAGAGAGAGAGATTGTGTCTGTTACAGTGACAAGAGTTTTTAAGCCTTGTCTTTTTGGATATATTATATATTTTTTATAAAAAAAAAATGTGCATACAAACCCATGTATTTCAAATGTATTGTTTGCTTTAAATTAAATTAAGATTGTATGTTTGGTAATTGAACCTAAATAAATTTAAAATGAATGTGCTATATTTCAGATCAATATATTTGTTTCCTTCATTTTAATCAACACTAACTTTATTCTCATCTGAATTATAAATAACTTATTTCTGTATAAAATAAAAAATCCCGAATAATCCAGACCAACCAGAGCACACTATTTCTACAACATCATCAATGCTGAAGCGGGACTACCAGAGCCGTTCGGCAGATAGCGAGCAGATATTTTGTGTCACGTCGTGCACAATAACCCTAAAGGCACCAGGGTGGCGATGCCACCGGCTTTATATATATATATATAAAATAAATATAGCTGCGAGCAGCGATGAAGGGCCAAAGCCGGCGGTACCGCCACCCTGGTGCACCAGGGTTGCGGTGCCACTGGCTTGGGCCCGTAATCGCTGCTCGCAGCTATATTTCTTCTTCTTCTTCTTCTTCTAATTCTTTTTTTACTACCTTTTGGACACTTTTGGAGG
Organism: Chrosomus eos; assembly: GCA_036326025.1. Lineage (NCBI taxonomy): Eukaryota > Metazoa > Chordata > Actinopteri > Cypriniformes > Leuciscidae > Chrosomus > Chrosomus eos. The sequence goes on from CM070820.1 coordinate 10,698,181, forward strand.
CCTTAACATGCTCAAAAACTCCTGAAACTTTGCACACATGTCAGAACCTGCGGCCATCAGGGCCGGGCTGAAGATGGTACCCCGGGCGTGGCAGGGGGGCTCGACAGCGCCCCCTGGAACGGGGTCGGAAAACATGGTCCATAAATCAAACACGCTTGCATGTAATAATATGAAACTCGGTACACATGTAGATCTCATCGTTTCATATATACTTCGCACTCTAACTTTTTACCCCAGCCCAACAGGAAGTCGGCTATTTAGGCTTGTTTGGAAAACGCATGCAAAGGAATGTGAAACACTCCTCCTAGAGAATTCAAACACACGGCACGAAACTCGGTCAGCGTGAAGTCAAGACATTGAGGATGAAAGTTTGCGAGGGGATTTTTGATATCTCGAACGGTTTGGGCGTGGCGAGGAAACGAAATTATGGCGAGAAACGTGAAACGGGAAGTGTGTCATAACTACGGCATACATTAACTAATCTTGATGAAACTTCAGCAGTGTGTTCGTTGTAAGAGCCCGATCACATGGATGTGACTATTGTGAGTCAAAGTTATAGCGCCACCAACTGGCAGCAGGAAGTGTGTCACTTTCAAAATGCTTTGAAATCACCCTCTTATTTTTACCCGATTTGCTTCAAACTTCATCTGTATAATGTAAATACACGGCAGATGAAGACCTGTGAATGGATTCTTGATATCTTTGAAACTGTTGCTGTGGCAATCCATCAAACTTTAATATTCTTTTTGGATGCTTTTGAGACTCTTAGCATGCCTGAAATTGCTTAAAATTGCATGAAACTCGACAGACAGATCATATTTATTAGCCAGGTGACATGTGCATAGTTTCAGAAATGGGCGTGGTGCAGGGACTCAGTAGCGCCACCTTTTGACAAAAGTGGGCGGGTTAGTTTCATCTAGAGTTACAAAAATCTGTATTTATATAGTTCTCCTCCAGCCAGACAACTTTCTAATTTACAGTCATTAGCAATAACCAAGAGGAAGTCAGATATTTTGGTTTGAATATGGTCATTTCTCTCTGAGCCTACGTCTCTGTGACTGCTCTCTGTGTGTGTGTGTCTGTGAGTGTGGGGAGGGGGAGGGGGAGTGGGGCTATGTGCCTGCTCTCTGTGTGTGTGTGTCTGTGAGTGTGGGGAGGGGAGGGGGAGTGGGCTAGATTAACCATTTCACTGCTGTGTGGTTTGGCCTTCATTAAAAAAGGAAATAAATGTCTTAAGCCTTGTATTTTTTAAATACGTTTTTTTAATAAAGTAAAGGCATATAACAGACATGCTGCATTTAAATTTTTTTAATAAAACATTGTTTTTTATGTTTTTCAAGCCATTTGATTTATGAGGACTTTTGAAATGTCCTCATAAACCACCCATAAGTTGTAATACCAGTGTAATACACGTCATTATACAAATTTGTGTCCTCATAAATCACATAAACCAACCCACACAAACCAACCCACACACATACACACACACACACACACACACACACACACACACACACACACACACACACACACACACACACACACCAAATTGACGGTGGATGGCAATGGTATATTTAAAAGTGCATAATTGTAATATCTGCAAGGCACCCCTAGTCCAGTCTTATTAAATGTATGCTTCATCTTTCATTTTAATTTGTAAATTTGATCAATAAATTCAATTATTTAGAATAATAAGATACTATATGGCTGTTACCCTAGGTAGGGCTGATCAAATTACATCATTTACATTGAAAAATAACAATGCATTAAAAGATGTTATGAGATTGTTTTAAATATGAGTCAATTAAAAATCGTTGGAAAGAATGATACTTTTAAACATAACACTGAACCGTCACTAGGTGTCGCCAGGCTACCGTCTTAATGAGCGAGTCATTGATTCATTCGTTCAAACGATTCGTTCGAACGACTGAGTCATTCATGAATGAGACAGGTATGGATTGGTCATTGAATCTAGGGTTTGCGATGTCTACCAATTTGGCATCAGACGATGTGTACAGTGAAACATCGCGATGGACGATGATATCGGGAGGAGGGGCGGGGCTAACGTTTTAATTTTTCACTTAAGCAATAAGCCCCGCAAAGCCGTGTTTTACAGTGGATTTAGAACAGCTAAGGGGCGTAGGCACAACGCGGAGATATTTTCCTCTACATCTCATCAGCCATTTTGATTTCGGCACGCTCTGAGTCTGCAGCAGCTGACCACTAGGAGCGAATGTACATGATGTACAATGTACACGTGACAGAGCAGCCAGATCCAGACTGTGCTTTCGCGCTGTGGCTGGCGCTGAGCCAGAGACAGACGCGTTCAGTGCTTGTCATATTATATCACAACTATTCAGTGTTTTTAACCACATAATGTTTATTTTAGGTTTCAGACATTTAAATGCATATAATTTATAGCAAAACAATACATTTATAGTTTGTAAAATACACAATGGTGTCTATGGAAGCAGCAATAACAACCCATTCAAATATATTTGCCGACGGATTTTATTCATATCAGACACACAGTGTAAGGAACTATAAAGTTAACTCTATTCTTCTCCCAGTTCACCGGCCATGTATTTCGGGAGAAACTGTTTTTTAAACGACAAAACAAACTCACTTACACACATTTGAGAATCAGAATAGAAGATAGTTGATGACATGGTAACCAGGTTTGTTAATATTTATAAATAAAAGCGCTAACGTTACATGTCATACAGCGCTATTTTGGCTGTGGTGAATCACGTGCCAAGCATGACGCGTCACCATGGAAACATGGGGGGGGGGGGGGGGTCGCGATTCTGGCTTAACTATGATATCGTCTATCGGCACAGATGCGCAATGGTTCTGCTGTGATCTTTGTTTAACTATTTTCGCTGCTGAAACAGAAAAAGCGTCAATATTGCATCTAAAATGTAAGTGACTTGACGTGTGTGTGTGTGTGTGTGTGTGTGTGTGTGTGTGTGTGTGTGGTGTGTGTGTGTGTGTGTGTGTGTGTGTGTGTGTGTGTGAGAGTGTGTGTCTGTTACAGTGAAAAGAGTTTAACCCTTTAAGGCAGTGGATCTCAATCCTGGTCCTAGGGAGCCACTGCTCTGCATAGTTTGTATGTCTCCCTCATTTAACACACCTGATTCAGATCATCAGCTCGTTAGGAAAGAGCTTTATTAACTGAAGTGGGTGTGTCAGATAAAGGAGACATATAAAATGTGCAGAGCAGTGGCACCCATAGGACCAAGATTGAGAACCACTGCTTTAAGGCCTTGTCTTTTTTGGATATATCTTCTTTTTTTTTTATGTGCATACAACCCATATATTTTAAATGTATTGTTTGCTTTAAATTAAATTAAGATTGTATGTTTGGTAATTGAACCTAAATAAATTTAAAATTAATGTGCTATATTTCAGATCAATATAATTGTTTTCTTTCATTTTAATCAACACTAACTTTATTCTCTATCTGTATTATAAATAACTTATTTCTGCATAAATTAAAAAATCCCCAATAATCCAGACCAACCAGAACGCACTAATTCTACAACATCATCAGTGCTGAAGCGGAACTACCAGAGCCGTTCGGCAGATAGCGAGCAGATATTTTGTGTCACGTCGTGCACAATAACGCTAAAGGCACCAGGCTGGCGGTGCCACTGGCTTTATATATATATATATATAAATATAGCTGCGAGCAGCGATGAAGGGCCAAAGCCGACGGTACCGCCACCCTGGTGCACCAGGGTTGCGGTGCCACCGGCTTGGGCCCGTAATCGCTGCTCGCAGCTATATTTATTATTATTTTTCTTCTACCTTTTGGACACTTTTGGAGGCCTTAACATGCTCAAAAACTCCTGAAACTTTGCACACATGTCAGAACCCGCGGCCATCAGGGCCGGGCTGAAGATGGTACCCGGGCGTGGCAGGGGGGCTCGACAGCGCCCCCTGGAACGGGGTCCGAAAACATGGTCCATAAATCAAACACGCTTGCATGTAATAATATGAAACTCGGTACACATGTAGATCTCATCGTTTCATATATACTTCGCACTCTAACTTTTTACCCCAGCCCAACAGGAAGTCGGCTATTTAGGCTTGTTTGGAAAACGCATGCAAAGGAATGTGAAACACTCCTCCTAGAGAATTCAAACACACGGCACGAAACTCGGTCAGCGTGAAGTCAAGACACTGAGGATGAAAAATTGCCAGGGGATTTTTGATATCTCGAACGGTTTGGCCGTGGCGAGGAAACGAAATTATGGCGAGAAACGTGAAACAGGAAGTGTGTTATAACTACTGCATACATTAACTAATCTTGATGAAACTTCAGCAGTGTGTTCGTTGTAAGAGCCCGATCACATGGATGTGACTATTGTGAGTCAAAGTTATAGCGCCACCAACTGGCAGCAGGAAGTGTGTCACTTTCAAAATGCTTTGAAATCACCCTCTTATTTTTACCCGATTTGCTTCAAACTTCATGTGCATAATGTAGACACACGCCAGATGTAGACCTGTGAAAGGATTATTGATATCTTAGAAACTGTTGCCATGGCAATGCATCAAACATTAATATTCCTTTTTTTAAGCTTTTTCATGCTTTTTTATGCTTTCGGGCACTTTTGGGGTTCTTAACGTGCTCGAAAACTCTTGAAACTTTGCACACAGGACAAAACCCGCGGCCATCAGGGCCAGGCTGAAGCTGGTACCCGGGCGTGGCAGGGGGGCTCGACAGCGCCCCCTTGAACGGGTCCGACAATTTGGTCCATATATCCAACACGCTTTACCCGATTTGCTTCAAACTTGATGTGTATAATGTAGACACAAGCCAGATGTAGACCTGTGAAAGGATTGTTGATATCTTAGATGCTGTTGCCGTGACAACGCATCAAACTTTAATATTCTTTTTGGATACTTTTGAGATTCTTAGCGCACTTTTGGGGCCCTTAACATGCTCAAAAACTCTTGAAACTTTGCACACGGGTCAGAAACCGCGGCCATCAGGGCCGGGCTGAAGCTGGTACCCGGGCGTGGCAGGGGGGCTCGACAGCGCCCCCTGGAACGGGGTCCGAAAACTTGGTCCATAAATCAAACAGGCTTTACCCGATTTGCTTCAAACTTGATGTGTATAATGTAGACACACGCCAGATGTAGACCTGTGAAAGGATTGTTGATATCTTAGATGCTGTTGCCGTGACAATGCATCAAACTTTAATATTCTTTTTGGATACTTTTGAGACTCTCAGCGCACCTTTGGGGCCCTTACCGTGCTCAAAAACTCTTGAATCTTTGCACACGGGTCAGAACCCGCGGCCATCAGGGCCGGGCTGAAGCTGGTACCCGGCGTGGCAGGGGGGCTCGACAGCGCCCCCTGGAACGGGGTCCGAAAACTTGGTCCATAAATCAAACACGCTTGCATGTAGTAATATGAAACTTGGTACACATATAGATCTCATCAATTCATATATCCTTTGTACTTTTACTTTTTACCCCAGCCCAACAGGAAGTCGGCTATTATGGTTTGTTTGAAAGCGTATGCCCCTGGAATTCGATATACTACTCCTAGAGAATTCAACCAATCGCCACGAAACTCAGTCAGCATGAAGTCAAGACATTGAGGATGAAAAATTGCCAGGGGATTTTTGATATCTCGAACGGTTTGGCCGTGGCGAGGAAACGAATTTATGGCGAATAATGGAAACAGGAAGTGTGTTATAACTTCTGCATACATTAACTGATCTTGATGAAACTTCAGCAGTGTGTTCGCTGTAAGAGTCCGATCACATGGATGTGACTATTGTGAGTCAAAGTTATAGCGCCACCAACTGGCAGCAGGAAGTGTGTCACTTCCTAAAGGCTTTGAAATCACCCTCTTATTTTTACCCGATTTGCTTCAAACTTCATCTGTATAATGTAAATACACTGCAGATGAAGACCTGTGAAGGGATTCTTGATATCTTTGAAACTGTTGCTGTGGCAACGCATCAAACTTTAATATTCTTGTTTGATGCTTTTGATGCTCTGAGTCAATATGGCAAGCCGTTTTAACATTTAATCATTTTAACCTACTAGTCTCTTTTTTCATGCTACTAGTACTTATTTTTTAGATACTAGTATCTATTCCATTAAGTAATAGTACTTATTCATTAGCGACTAGTGCTTATTCTTTAGTACTAGTGCCTATTCTTTAGATAGTAGTGCTTATTCTTTAGATATTCTTTTGAATACGTATTAGTAGCTAATGAATAAGTACTGGTATCTATTTAATAGGTACTAGTATGTAATGACTTAGAACTAGTATTTATTGAATAAATACTAGTATCTATTAATAGGTACTATTATCTAAAATGTCATTTTCTCTCTCTCTCTCTCTCTGAGCCAATATGGCAAGCCGTTTTAACATTTAATCATTTTAACATACTAGTCTCTATTTTCATGCTACTAGTACTTATTTTTTAGATATTAGTATCTATTCCATTAAGTACTAGTACTTATTCATTAGCGACTAATGCTTATTCTGTTTAGAATATTCAAAGTGCTTATTCAATTTGTATGCGTATTTATATTTTCAGAGCAGAAAATCTGATTTTTCTGCTTATTCAATATTGCATCTAAAATGTGACTTGACGTGTGTGTGTGTGTGTGTGTGTGTGTGTGTGTGTGTGTGTGTGTGTGTGTGTGTGTGTGTGTGTGTGTGTGTGTGTGTGTGTGTGTGTGTGTGTGAGAGAGAGATTGTGTCTGTTACAGTGACAAGAGTTTTTTAAGCCTTGTCTTTTTGGATATATATATATTTTTTATAAAAAAAAAATGTGCATACAACCCATGTATTTTTAATGTATAGTTTGCTTTAAATTAAATTAAGATTGTATGTTTGGTAATTGAACCTAAGTAAATGTAAAATGAATGTGCTATATTTCAGATCAATATATTTGTTTTCCTTCATTTTAATCAACACTAACTTTATTCTCATCTGAATTATAAATAACTTATTTCTGTATAAAATAAAAAATCCCGAATAATCCAGACCAACCAGAGCACACAATTTCTACAACATCATCAGTGCTGAAGCGGGACTACCAGAGCCGTTCGGCAGATAGAGAGCAGATATTTTGTGTCACGTCGTGCACAATAACCCTAAAGGCACCAGGGTGGCGATGCCACCGGCTTTATATATATATATATATATATATATATATATATATATATATATATATATATATATATATATATATATATATTAAAATAAATATAGCTGCGAGCAGCGATGAAGGGCCAAAGCCGGCGGTACCGCCACCCTGGTGCACCAGGGTTGCGGTGCCACCGGCTTGGGCCCGTAATCGCTGCTCGCAGCTATATTTATTATTATTATTCTTCTTCTCCGCAATGAATCGCATTTTTGAGGGCCTAAACATGCACGAAAACTCACGAAAATTTGCACACGCGTCAGAACTGGCGAAAATTTACATCTGATATGCGTTTCAAAATTGGGCGGGCCAAAATGGCTCGATAGCGCCACCTATAAAGGTTCAACGGAGTGTGCCTCGCGTTACGTTTCACGTACGTGTACGAAATTCGGTACATACATGTAATGGCCCATTACCTACAAAAAAGTCTCTTGGACCGTAGCCCTAAACACAACAGGAAGTCAGCCATTTTGAACTTCCTCTCAGATTTTTGTGCAGTTTTTGCCATTTTCAGGCCTCGTACTTTAACGAACTCCTCCTACAGTTTTAATCTGATCATCTTCAAATTTGGTGAGTGTAATCTTAAGGCCTTTGCGACGTTAAATTGCGAAGATCTTGAGTTTTCGTCGAAGGGCGTGTCCTCGGCGGCCTGACAAATTTTGATGTTTCGCCATGAAACAGGAAGTTGCTGTAACTCAGGCAAACAATGTCCAATCTGCCCCAAAATTCACATGTTTGATAAGAGTTCTGTCCTGAACACATGTGCATGCTGATATTCAGTTACAGTCATAGCGCCACCTGCTGGCAACAGGAAGTGACATGTTTAACACTGTTGTGGACTCCTGATAACATATAAAAAAGTGCCAGCAAGTGTTAAACATGCTAACAACATACTTGAAACATGCTAAAACATGCTAGCAAGCACTTAGCTAAGTGCTAAAGCATGCTATTACTGCAATTCAATAGGAATTTGCTGTAACTCAGGTATGGAATGTCCAATCTGCCCCAAACTTCACACGTTTGATAAGAGTTCTGTCCTGAACACATGTCCATGCTCATATTCAGTTACAGTCATAGCGCCACCTGCTGGCAACAGGAAGTGACATGTTTAACACTTTTGTGGACTCCTAATAACATATAAAAAAGTGCCAGCAAGTGCTAAACATGCTATCAACATACTTGAAACATGCTAAAACATGCTAGCAAACACTTAGCTAAGTGCTAAAGCATGCTATTACTGCAATTAAATAGTAATTTGCTGTAACTTCGAACCCCGAAACCCCGAAACTTCACACATTTGATAAGAGTCCTGCCCTGAACACATCTACATGAGAATATTCAGTTATAGTAATAGCGCCACCTACTGGCAACAGGAAGTGACATGTTTAACACTGTGATGCAGTACTAGCAACATATTAAATATGCCATTGAATTATAAACATGTTATAATCATGTTAAAACATGCTAGTAATTCTTAGCTAAGTGCTAAAGCATGCTAATGAAATGAAACAGGAAGTTGTTGTTACTTAAGAAGACAATGTCCAAACTGCCCCAAACTTCACAGATTTGATAAGAGTCCTGCCCTGAACACATCTACATTACAATTTTCAGCTATAGTAATAGCGCCACCTACTGGCAACAGGAAGTGACATGTTTAACAGTGTGATGCAGTACTGGCAACATAGTAAATATGCCATTGAGTTATAAACATGTTATAAACATGTTAAAACATGCTAGCAATTCTTAGCTAAGTGCTAAAGCATGCTAATGAAATGAAACAGGAAGTTGTTGTTACTTAAGAAGACAATGTCCAATCTGCCCCAAACTTCACACATTTGATAAGAGTCCTGCCCTGAGCACATCTACATTACAATTTTCAGCTATAGTAATAGCGCCACCTACTGGCAACAGGAAGTGACATGTTTAACAGTGTGATGCAGTACTGGCAACATAGTAAATATGCCATTGAGTTATAAACATGTTATAAACATGTTAAAACATGCTAGCAATTCTTAGCTAAGTGCTAAAGCATGCTAATGAAATGAAACAGGAAGTTGTTGTTACTTAAGAAGGCAATGTCCAATCTGCCCCAAACTTCACACATTTGATAAGAGTCCTGCCCTGAACACATCTACATTACAATTTTCAGCTATAGTAATAGCGCCACCTACTGGCAACAGGAAGTGACATGTTTAACAGTGTGATGCAGTACTGGCAACATAGTAAATATGCCATTGAGTTATAAACATGTTATAAACATGTTAAACATGCTAGCAATTCTTAGCTAAGTGCTAAAGCATGCTAATGAAATGAAACACGAAGTTGTTGTTACTTAAGAAGGCAATGTCCAATCTGCCCCAAACTTCACACATTTGATAAGAGTCCTGCCCTGAACACATCTACATGACAATATTTAGTTATAGTAATAGCGCCACCTACTGGCAACAGGAAGTGACATGTTTAACAGTGTGATGCAGTACTGGCAACATAGTAAATATGCCATTTAGTAAAAAACATGTTATAAACATGTTAAAACATGCTAGCAATTCTTAGCTAAGTGCTAAAGCATGCTAATGAAATGAAACAGGAAGTTGTTGTTACTTAAGAAGGCAATGTCCAATCTGCCCCAAACTTCACACATTTGAAAAGAGTCCTGCCCTGAACACATCTACATGACAATATTCAGTTATAGTAATAGCGCCACCTACTGGCAACAGGAAGTGACATGTTTAACAGTGTGATGCAGTACTGGCAACATAGTAAATATGCCATTGAGTTATAAACATGTTATAAACATGTTAAACATGCTAGCAATTCTTAGCTAAGTGCTAAAGCATGCTAATGAAATGAAACAGGAAGTTGTTGTTACTTAAGAAGGCAATGTCCAATCTGCCCCAAACTTCACACATTTGATAAGAGTCCTGCCCTGAACACATCTACATTACAATTTTAAGCTATAGTAATAGCGCCACCTACTGGCAACAGGAAGTGACATGTTTAACAGTGTGATGCAGTACTGGCAACATAGTAAATATGCCATTGAGTAAAAAACATGTTATAAACATGTTAAAACATGCTAGCAATTCTTAGCTAAGTGCTAAAGCATGCTAATGCTATGAAACAGGAAGTTGTTTTTACTTAAGAAGGCAAAGTTCAATCTGCCCCAAACTTCACATGTTTGATAAGAGTTCTGTCCTGAACACATGTGCATGCTCATATTCAGTTACAGTCATAGCGTCACCTGCTGGCAACAGGAAGTGACATGTTTAACAGCATGCTATTATACCCATAATAAAGGACATTTTTGTAACTGACTTTGACATACTCCCACTATATTTATCTACTTAAATGCACATTGCCCACCGTGGTCTGTCTTCCTAAAGCCACCGGGTGGCGATGGCACGGGTGCGAGGGCCCTTTCAATGCTGCTTGCAGCTTTAATTATTATTATTCTTCTTCTTCTTCTCCGCAATGAATCGCATTTTTGAGGGCCTAAACATGCACGAAAACTCACGAAAATTTGCACACGCGTCAGAACTGGCGAAAATTTACATCTGATATGCGTTTCAAAATTGGGCGAGGCAAAATGGCTCGATAGCGCCACCTATAAAGGTTCAACGGAGTGCGCCTCGCGTTACGTTTCACGTACGTGTACGAAATTCGGTACATACATGTAATGGCCCAATACCTACAAAAAAGTCTCTTGGAGCGTAGCCCTTAACACAACAGGAAGTCAGCCATTTTGAACTTCCTCTCAGATTTTTGTGCAGTTTTTGCCATTTTCAGGCCTCGTACTTTAACGAACTCCTCCTACAGTTTTAATCTGATCATCTTCAAATTTGCTGAGTGTAATCTTAAGGCCTTTGCGACGTTAAATTGCGAAGATCTTGAGTTTTCGTCGAAGGGCGTGTCCTCGGCGGCCTGACAAATTTTGATGTTTCGCCATGAAACAGGAAGTTGCTGTAACTCAGGCAAACAATGTCCAATCTGCCCCAAACTTCACACGTTTGATAAGAGTTCTGTCCTGAACACATGTCCATGCTCATATTCAGTTACAGTCACAGCGCCACCTGCTGGCAACAGGAAGTGACATGTTTAACACTGTTGTGGACTCCTGATAACATATAAAAAAGTGCCAGCAAGTGTTAAACATGCTAACAACATACTTGAAACATGCTAAAACATGCTAGCAAGCACTTAGCTAAGTGCTAAAGCATGCTATTACTGCAATTCAATAGGAATTTGCTGTAACTCAGGTATGGAATGTCCAATCTGCCCCAAACTTCACACGTTTGATAAGAGTTCTGTCCTGAACACATGTCCATGCACATAATCAGTTACAGTCACAGCGCCACCTGCTGGCAACCGGAAGTGACATGTTTAACACTGTTGTGGACTCCTAATAACATATAAAAAAGTGCCAGCAAGTGCTAAACATGCTATCAACATACTTGAAAGATGCTAAAACATGCTAGCAAACATTTAGCTAAGTGCTAAAGCATGCTATTACTGCAATTAAATAGTAATTTGCTGTAACTCAGGCATGGAATGTCCAATCTGCCCCAAACTTCACACATGTGATAAGGGTCCTGCCCTGAACACATCTACATGAGAATATTCAGTTATAGTAATAGCGCCACCTACTGGCAACACGAAGTGACATGTTTAACACTGTGATGCAGTACTAGCAACATAGTAAATATGCCATTGAATTATAAACATGTTATAAACATGTTAAAACATGCTAGCAATTCTTAGCTAAGTGCTAAAGCATGCTAATGAAATGAAACAGGAAGTTGTTGTTACTTAAGAAGCCAATGTCCAATCTGCCCCAAACTTCACACATTTGATAAGAGTCCTGCCCTGAACACATCTACATGACAATATTCAGTTATAGTAATAGCGCCACCTACTGGCAACAGGAAGTGACATGTTTAACAGTGTGATGCAGTACTGGCAACATAGTAAATATGCCATTGAGTTATAAACATGTTATAAACATGTTAAAACATGCTAGCAATTCTTAGCTAAGTGCTAAAGCATGCTAATGCTATGAAACAGGAAGTTGTTTTTACTTAAGAAGGCAAAGTTCAATCTGCCCCAAACTTCACATGTTTGATAAGAGTTCTGTCCTGAACACATGTGCATGCTCATATTCAGTTACAGTCATAGCGCCACCTGCTGGCAACAGGAAGTGACATGTTTAACAGCATGCTATTATACCCATAATAAAGGACATTTTTGTAACTGACTTTGACATACTCCCACTATATTTATCTACTTAAATGCACATTGCCCACCGTGGTCTGTCTTCCTAAAGCCACCGGGTGGCGATGGCACGGGTGCGAGGGCCCTTTCAATGCTGCTTGCAGCTTTAATTTGTATTTTTTATTTCCTGGCAGCTAATGTTAATGTGATATTGTGAATCTGTAAAACCTCTTGTTGTCGTGGCATTGAATTAAAACAGTCAGTAAGAGCGGTCGTGAATCAGTGTTTTCGGTAGTTTTTGTATTTTAATTTATCATCGTCATGGTAAATTATTGTGTTTGTGGAGATTGCAAAAACGTCTCGGGTTATGACTATAACCCTTGTTCCCTGAGAAGGGAACGAGACAATGCATCGAGAATCGACACTTTGGGGACGCTCCCTTAGCGTGCGCCTCTGATGAAGGAATGAAACTAATCCAATCCTGATTGGTGTTGCGTCGTGACGTAACATGTGACGGCATAACTGGAAGCATAAAGGTGACGCTGACGCATAGAATGCCAGCCTCGCGATGAAGCAAGACGCTCTAAGGCCTCGAGGGGCGTGGCAGAGCGATGCATTGTCTCGTTCCCTTCTCAGGGAACAAGGGTTATAGTCATAACCCGAGACGTTCCCTATCGAGGAAACTCGACAATGCATCGAGAATCGACACTTTGGGCAACGAATGCCCACTAGGCCACGCACCGAAAACAGGCCTGCCCCAGAGTGAAACTGATTCAGGCACTCAGCTAGGACGAGAGCACATGTGCGCCACAACCGGCTGCCTCACAGATCTCCTGGATGGGAACTCCAGAAAGTTCCCAGAAGAGGACGCCATGCCTCTAGTAGAAAGAGCCCTAACGGCCAAAGGTGAAGGCAAATTGCGCACCTTGTAGGCCTACTTATGGTTTGTAAAGCCGGGAGCCCCTAATAGGTGATCCAAAACACACTACAGTAGGTCCGACCTCCTCCAAGAAGAGGACCTCTCAAGGTAAATACTCGGAACTCTGACTGGCAGAGCAAGGAACCTCTCCTTTTCTGCCGACACATGAGGTGGAGGATGAAATACTTGCAGGACCATGGACCTAGCCATGATAAATTGCACTTAAGGCACATAGCTGGGTCTCGGATGCAGGATGGCCTTAACTCCGCCGGGGGCACATCCCAAGCAAGCTGGCGATAATGCCAGGGCTTGGAGATCTCCCAATCTCTGTAAAGAAATAGCTAAGAGAAAGGCTATCTTGAACGTGAGGTCCTAGGCGAAGCTGACTGGAGGTATTCGAAGGGAGCCAGGAATAGCCCTTCGAGAACCACCGCCAGGTCCCAGGAAGGAACCCTGGACCTGACTGTCGGTCTCATCCTCCAATAGCATGGAGAAATAGTTTGACCAGTTGGTGCCTCCCCAAAGGCCCAACATTTAGTGGTGCATGGAATGCCGCAATGGCAGCCACGTACACCCTACATGTGGATGGGGAGAGATTCGCAGAGAAATGATCTTGAAGAAACTCCAGAACTGAAGCCATTGGGCAGTTAACTGGGCCTAACTCAAGTTCTCTACACCAAGTGGAAAAACATTCCACTTGAGGCCATATAATCTCCTAGTAGACGGAGCCCTAGAGATAAGTATGGTTTCGACCACCCCAGATGATAGACCAGCATCTAGGTACTGAGCCCCCTCAGAGGCTAGACCCACAATTTCCACAGCTCTGGATGAGGATGGAATATAGTGCCTTCCGCCTGAGACAACAGATCCCTCCTCAGAGGAATCTGCCATGGCGGAGCTATCAGGAGTGAAATTAAGTCTGAAAACCATACTCGGGCTTGCCAACACAGGGCTACCAGAAGAAGACTGATGCCCTCCTGACTGACCCTCTCCAGGACTCGGGAGCAGAGCGATCGGGGAAAAAGCGTACAGGCGAAGCCTCGGCCAGGCCTGTACCATGGCATCCAAGCCCCAGCGGGGCTGGATGAGTGAGGGAGAACCAAAGTGGACAGTTGGACGGACGTCCCTCGAGACGCAAACAGATCCACTTCCACTGGTCCAAACCTCTGCCATATCAACTCCACCACCTCTGGATGGAGTCTCAATTCCCGGGCCTCAGCCCCTGCCTCGACAGGATGTCTGCTCCCTAATTCAGAACCCCCGGGACATATATTGTTCTTATAGATAATATTTCCCTTGGGACCATAAAATGATCAGATGCGCCAATCTGGATAGAGGGCACAATCTGAGTGTCCTTTGTCGGTTCAGATAAGCTACCACTGAGACGTGGTAACCTTTGATGTCTGTGAGGAAGCTCCTCAGAGCCCTGAACACAGCCAACATCTCTAGGCAATTTATATGCCAAGAATGATGATGGTCCTGCCACAGACCCCTGGCAAAGCGGCCTTAGACCACGCCCCAGCCAGCGAGGGAAGCGTCTGTCGAAACAGTTTCCCGGCGACATGACACCCCTAACACTGGACCTTGGGACAAGAACCAAGGTTTCTTCCATATTAATAGGGAACGAAGGCATCTGCGCGTAACATTTATTATACGGAACAGATTCCCCTTGGGGAAAAAACCCTTGGCTTTTGAGCCATCATTGAAGGGGCCTCATGTGAAGCAGGCCCAAAGGAATTACGTTGGATGCCGCTGTTATGAGGACCAGCAGTCTTTGAAATTGCTTTACAATGATGGCCTGGCCTAGCTTTATCCTGGACCCCATGGCCAGGATGGATTCGATACGAACGGGAGACATACGTGCCCGCATCGTAACCGAATTCCGTACCACGCCCAGAAGAGTAGTCTTCTGAGCTGGGTCCAACACCTTTTCTTAGTGTTGAGCCTCAACCCCGGTTCTGAATGTGGCCAAGGACGACATCTCGATGCCGAACTGCCATTTCCTGAGACTGGGTCAATATGAGCCAGTCGTCGATGTAATTCAGTATACGGATGCCCTGAAGCCTCAGTGGAGCCAGAGCCGCATCCATACACTTTGTGAACGTGCGGGGAGAGAGTGCTAGGCCGAACGGAAGAACCCGATATTGGTATGCTTCGCCCCCGAAAGCAACCCCAGGAACCTCCTGTGATATGGAAGGATGGAGACATGAAATAAGCGTCTTTTTGATCCATCGTGACAAACCAGTCCTCGGATCTGATTTGGTTCACGATAATGGTAGCAGTAAGCATTTTGAACCTGAATCTCCTCAAAGAATGATTCAAAAAGCCCTAGATCTAAAATAGGCCTCAGTCCGCCATCCTTCTTTGGAACTATAAAGTACCGGCTGTAAAACCTTGACTCCCTGTCTGGTAGGGGAACACATTCTATGGCCCCTTAATTCCAGTAGGGTCTGTACCTCTTGTTCCATAACCAGAGCCTGTTCTGGAACCACTGCAGTCGGTACCACCCCAGCAAACTAGGGAGGTCGGTGACCGAACTGCAATCTGTACCCATATTTTATAATATTTTATAATATACAGGACCCATATAGATATATGTTCGGAAGGCGTTGCCATTCTTCTACAAAATCTACTAAGGGAACCAGCCCCTCGAGGCTGGCCTCGGGTGTTTTTCGAGCACTATTCTCGACTTCCTGAAGCGGTGGAACGGCAGGAAAAAAGTCGATACAGATTTTGTGACCATAGTCGGTGCCCTGTTGCAAGCTTTTGGGGCGAACGCCATGGTGTGCGTTCGCTGGAAATCGATGTGGCCCGAAGCGTCAAAGACGGCGGGACAACAACATCTTCCCCGAGGGCACCTGCTGCTAGAACAACCTCGATTGTTCCACAGCGGGGGGGGCAGCCCTCTTTTTTTTTTTTTTTTTCGCTTCCTGAAACCTGTCAACGACTGTAGTGACAGCGTTGGAAAACAGGCCAGAAGGAGATAGCGGAGCGGCCAACAGGAAATATTCCCTTATTTTGATCTTTAAGAAGATCGGCCTGGTACGCATGCAAAATCGTCATAGAGTGCAGGCACGCACCAGCCTGACCCTTTTTTTTTTTTATTATTATTTTTTGAAATATTTTACCAAATGAACCAGGCTCTCAAGCCTGGCTTCGGGTATTAATCGGGATTCGTTCCTGACCCCCTGAAGCGGGTTTCCGGCAGGGCTGGACCGAAAAACGATTCTCGATGGGCGAACGCGAAAGCTGCCTGGCCGCAAGCCTGTGAGGCGGACAGTGCAGCCTGCGTTCGCTGGAAACCGATGTGTCCCGAAACGTTTTTAACGGGGGAAGAGCAACATCGATTTCCTGCACCATATAAGCCCAGCCAACCAGTGCAGAGGTGTCCCTGCACGGTTTGTTGGGCAGCACCGGGGCTTAAAGCAAAGATGCCAGATCAGGAGAAAGATAACTCACTAAAGCTTCCTCCATCTGTGGCAACTTGCCATAACCCGACTCTCTCGCACCCACCACACTCGAATAAACATATAATGAATGTGGTGAGATACGTAAAGTGTGGGGTTTCTCCCAGGATCTACATATATATATATATATATTTTTATAAAGATCTGGGAAAAACAGTAAGCCCCGGCTCTGAGTTTGTGAACGGTGCTGCAGGAATCTCTCGTCTAGTTCATTTTGACGGGGATCATCCTGCTTATTTTGTGGCCAGCTTATATATTTAAATATATTTATTTATTTATTTAATACTGGCCACAGCACTCATCACAACAATACAAGCTCTACATAAGCAGAAACATAAGCCGGCGAGTGTGACTCATGTTGCTCGTTCCCGATGCTGAGCACATCTACTTCCTTATAAACAGATAGCTCGAGCACTGGGCACTCGTCACGGGCAGAAGAAGCCGCATCGCGGGCGTCTGCGTCGTGAACTAGTGTCATAGAATCTGCGGATGATGAGAGAAAAGGTGCCTCAGCAGTCTCGTTCTCATCCGCGAGATCCTTCTGCGATCTCCGCGATCTAAGCCGTCGCGCCGCCTCAACGGACGCGGGACCCGAATCGCGGGGATCGCGAGCCTGGCCATCATCAGTGAAATAATATAGCCAAGCGAGAGCGCAGCACTCTAATAGGAAGTGCTTCACAGTATCACAGGCAGCCCTCTCGAGGCGCTGACAGTGCGTGCTGCGCCCCTAAACAATACACACACACACAGCAGATGCGTGTCCCCACCCGTGGCATATAATCTTGGGCAGGGGTGCACACACTTAGTGTATTGTTCACTCGCCATAATATAGAGCTTAGCACAGACAAACAACATCAAATAAGACAGACAGTTTCACAGAGAGCGCTTGCTGAAGAGCGATAGCTGGCATTCTATGCGTCAGCGTCACCTTTATGCTTCCGGTTATGCCGTCACATGTTAGTCACGACGCAACACCAATCAGGATTGGATTAGTTTCATTCTTACTTCAGAGGCGCACACTAAGGGAGCGTCCCCAAAGTGTCGATTCTCGATGCATTGTCGAGTTTCCTCGATAGGGAACTCCGGCCTGTCAGGACATCGAGTCCACAGGTTTCCTAACGGAAAAGGACGGTGCTATCTTTCGTGCCTGTGTGCGGTTTGTGCAGCTGTAGAGACGGGATATCTCTACCGCATCGGCTTCGAAAAACGCGGTCGTGTGTGTAGTATACACCAGATCGGAGGAACAAAAACGTGTATATCAAGAATAAAAACATCTCTCTGTCTCTCGATGAGAAACCGCTAAGTTATATCACGTAACGTTAGTCTGGATAGATATTAATGAGCATGACATACGCGCCTGATCAAAGCTTATAGTTTCTGTCATTGATAAATTCCAATACTCCTAGATGACCAATAATAGCTATTAACTGATATACGATGGTAATAATCTGTACAATATTGTGAGCACAATATATATCGTTAGCAAACGTGTATAGGCTATATCTATAAGCTAGCAGTGGTCTCTCACCACGACACCTGCCGTTCTCAGTGGCAGCGTTTCACAAAACTAGAGTATTCCCCATTACTCTGTGCATGTAGAACAACGACATTACCGAATGATATACACCTCACATTTTACCAAACAGAATGAACGATGCACTATTAACTCTATTACACTCAGTGGTTAAATTGGGCCGGGGCTCTCCGGGGCTCAGCCCCGGCACATAAGCCTGCTCGTTTGCAGTCAGTTGCCTACTAGAAATTATGTCACATACAATTTGATGAAAGTGATGCTTTTGAAAACATATTTCTGACAATAAATGAAAGATTTTTGAAATGGCATGTCTATTTTGTCTCGGCGGAGCTGAGATGAGAACAATCGGAACACGGCCGTAATTTTGTTCAGCTGCTTAATCTCGTTGTCAGTCGACCATGATCGCGCACCGCTCGCGCATGCGCATCTGACACGGATAAATGTACGCAGCAATAATGAATGTTCCTGGGAGACCGTGATTGCGCAGGATGTGGATGTTCCAGAAATGTCAAAAAAAGTGCCCTGGCCTTGAATGACAAGGTAAGGAAAATAAGACTAAATCAAAATGAAATAACCAGGACTAGGTTGACCATGTGATTTTTCTCAGGAGATGTTTTGAGCATTTTACTTCAGATACCGGATTATCAGCAAACTGCCAAGAGAACTGCTAATTTAACGTTAGCTGGCTACTTAAAATAAACTAGCAATCTATTCAGTCAGCATATTTGTATTTGATCTGTGTGAATTACAGAAATATAAGACTTGCTAGACCTAAGTTACTTTTAGCTACCAAGCTCTGTGGTTAATGAAAATTAAATCAACCATTTATTCTCCAACTTTCAGAGATAAATTGAAATGAGTGGAGCATATCCACCCAAGAAGAGGAAACTGACTTACTTCTTCAAAAGGTGGGGTGATATTCCAGACATTTTTAGCATGACTAGCTCTGTAACATGTTGTAGAGATGGGACAGTATGAAAATGATCAAAATTATCACAGTATTCGGTATTATTGCGGTATTTTTAAAAGTGTGTTCAATATGTTCAGAAAGCACTGACAGCCTGTCAGTGACAGGCCTACACAAGCTGAACTAGTTTCAAAAAGTGTAACAGTGCTTAATATATTACAAAAATATAGGCAATATGCTTGTAAAAACTATTGAAAACGGTCTGAAACACTGTGAAAGAACTTGAACCAGATATGTCTGGCTGAGATCCAGGAAGATTACAACTCCAACGTGAAGTCAACTATGAAGTTGTATTTGAGGTTACATGTGAAGTTGGTTGTGGTTCTAAAATATAAACAAATAATAATGCACAATAATAAGCATCTGACTTACTATGAAAATTATTTACCAGTACTAAATATTATAGCCACCAGCATACAAGAAACAATACTAAGAATTACATTAATTTCTCTGTAATAATTAACATCATTTTTACCGTTACACTGGCAATGATCTCATCCCTAGTTGGCAGCAGACTTTACAGTGATGTACTCAGCAGACTTACCAGATGATTTAATTGATATCATATCAACATTCTATTAATGTTAAAGTTACAGAGCACCTGGCGTGTAAGAAAAGGCAGACTAATACTGAGGTGTTTGCATACCAGCCATTGTGGGAAGTAATGAAGTTATAGATGTGTGTTCTCTGTACTGTTTTTAAGAATGTGTATGAAATTAAATGTAAAATCAAAATTAAATTACAAAGGTAAAACACAAATAAATTCAAATGTTGATTGTAAAACTAACCAGTGTTATCATCATTTTTATATCTTAAAGCTGCAGTCCGCAGTTTTCGCCATCTCTGTTCGAAATCTGCAATTGCAGTTATTCGCGGAATTATCAACTTTACGTGGGTTGTGTAATGAGGCAACCACTGGAGCCAGAAATCAAAACTTTGCCTTTTTATGTGTGTGTGTGTGTGTGTGTGTGTGTGTGTGTGTGTGTGTGTGTGTTGTCGTAGTAAAGAGAGAGAATGGGAGAAGGAAGTTTGTATGAGGTGGACCTGGTCACCACAGACCCAAATCTTCTCAGCTGTTGCTACTGTCATATGCTGCACTGTCTCTCCATGTGGCACATTATGTTTAGCACATTGTATGGGTCACTATATCATAACAAGGTAATACAATGTGTAATCAAGTGATGACTGATTAACAGTAATGTAAATGCTAAATGTCCTAATACCTGTTGCAAAGTAAATGCTCTTAACCTTGCAGTTTTTCACATATCATGTAATACTCAATTTCTCCATTTCTTTGCACAAAACTCTCCAGAAAGTGCTATTTAATGGTTTATTTTTCAAAAAAAAAAAAATCCCGGGGGGGCATGCCCCCGGACCCCCCTAGGGAGAGCACCCCCACTTAATAAATCCCAATTTAACCCCTGATTACACTATTAATTAAAACTCACAGTGAACAGCATGTCTTACCTTTTTGTTGCAGTGCAGTTTTTATTGCAAGTGGTATAATGTTTTGCCGACAGAATACAGTCCTCATTTTTTTATTGCTGCTTCCATTCTCCTGATTGCTATTATTTAATTTCTTCGTTAAAACAACCTCCAGGGAAGATTTAATAGGCTGTTTCTTTTAATGTTTACTCAGTATCTGACAGCTAGGCTAATCAAAAAGACGCGCGATTAAGTGATGCAATAAACTGCAGCTGCGCACACTCACTCCACACAAGTTTTTTTATAATAATAGCCTACTTCTGCAATAATGTGTGTCTCCTCTGACCGTTGTTCTGTCTAACATTAAACGTACAGTATGTAACTTTTGGCCACCAGGGGTCACTCAATCAAAATAATAGCAAAAGACGTATTCTGATGACGTCGTGAAAGAGCGTGTGCTCATGGGAGTTGTTGTCGTTGTCGAGAGAGAGGACGAGGGTGTGCGCGCGCGAACCAACTACGATGTTCATTGGGACACGCGCGATCTGTCATTCATTCCCCAGCCATCTAGCATCTCCAGCAGATAACATTCACTGACGAGGTAATGTGTTGTTATTTATATTATATCTCTATTCTTGTTACGTTTAGTTACGGCTATTAACTTTATGTAATGCCATTGTAATGAACACGCGCGCTCTGTCGCTCCCCACATTCCTCACTCATTCTAACTTAGCTGCTAGTGTTTTTAAAATCACGTCTTTTCAAACGGAGAGATATATGAATTATCAGGGCTATTGAATCAATATTCCATCTAGCTAGTATTAATAGATGTTAAAAAACACGGTCACCTTTCGTTAATAATTATAATTACGTTTATACTATGATATTGAAAAAGATGGTGAACTGCATATGAATCTACTTTCTGCAGCTATATCTACAACAAATGTGAATTTACATTATACTGTACATGAGAGCTAGTCAGTGGCGGAGCCAGAGGGGGTCCGGGGTGGCACTGGACACCCCTGACATGCGATTGGCCACCCCGGGTGCCACCCCAAAATTGTATTTGCTTATTAAAAAAATAAATAAAAAAAAACGTTCGCCGGCAGCGCGCGCATTTTTCAAATTCAAACAGACGAGCAGCAGAGAGGACGAGAGATGGTTGCGAGTCAAGATACTTCAACTTCACAGAAGAAACATCATATTTGAAGTAAGTTTTTAAGTTTAGCATCAGGGTTGTTTGCTCCGAATACATTAATACACGCAAACAGTAGGCTACCATTGCCGTGTACGTTACAGTATAAACGCAGGCAAAGAAGAGAAGAGCTGAAACAAGCGATATCATAATGCAATCACTATAGCTACACTGTGAGGCTAAGATCTAACGTTAAAGTTACTGTGTTTTGATCATCATTCTGAATCTGATCTAGATGTAGTCTTTGATAAAAATTCGATTTTCTCAGCTTTTTGCTCACCTTTTTCTTATTAAACGTACCAACATTCAAGTGTTGATAAAAAAGGATGCATAAAGCTATAATAAAACAGCACAGGGTCTGTTCTTTCTTTTGACATGTTCAGATATTGTTAAAGGAGTCATAATGTGCAATTTTTACTTTTCCATGAGAATCAATGTATGTTATGATTGACTAACGATTATACATTGGCCGGGATGCCGATATTCAAAAGTGAAGCGTTTGTTTACCCCAGGGTTCTTAAACTAGCCAACGTGCACGCGCACTCAAATACGAGATTTCAATTTCTCCCCCGACTTGACGTCAAGACGGGGCCGGATATACCATATATGGACACCGCAGAGGAGGCCCGCCCTGCCCCTCTCCCCATCATATTCAGTCAAGGAAGATGCAGAAACGTAGTGCACACGCGAGTTGCTCTGTGGTCATAATCCACATTCTAATGTTTTTTTCTTTACCCAAAACTGACCAAACTACAAGGGACCAGTGGATGAAATTTATTTTTAATGACGCTGTTCCAACAACCATCTCAACTTGCTCAACGTTAGGTGTCTGCGCTAAACATTTCACAAAATAATCTTTTACAAATTTGGGGCAATATCAGGCGAAGTTGGCATCGAAGCTACGTTTGGAAAAAGGTGTCATTCCAACAATCAGGGACTTGCCTGAATTTGAAACGGTAAGACTGTGTTTTTATTACTATATTTTGTGTAACAAACAGCAGCTAACTACTAATGCGGTTAATGTATGTGATGTAAACACGGGGAATGGACTCTACGAATGCTAGCCACATCTTTCCACTTTGTTTTACACTACAGTAACGATGATAAAATGATACAGCTATTATTTAATATAAACGTATATAATATAACAATGACAACATAACATTGTATTGATTTTTTTATATAATAGATAAGGATAGATAAATTGAAAAAAACAGTCAAGAAATAATAAACATAAAGAAAAACATAACGTTACGTATGAAAATTATTGAATGTCTAAAAAAAAATAAAAAAAAAAAATAGCAGTGGCCACCCCCTGGCCACCCCATGTATAAAACTCTAGTTCCGCCACTGGAGCTAGTCCGTCTGCGTTTTACACATGCCATCCCCACTAACACAGAACGTTTAGGGAACGTTAGGGAACGTTAGTTTATGGTTCTCTAAAGGTTAGTTCGAACCAAACCAAAAACTAACGTTTAGGGAACGTTCCCTCAGGGTTATAACGTTCCCTAAACGTTAAGGGAACCAACCAACTAAAACGTTCTCCTGTGGTTGCACCATACCTTCACACAACGTTCCCGTTTGGTTGTTTTTGGTTGTTCTGAGTGCGGGTTTAAAAATGTTTATTTCAGCTCCATTTAATGACGTAGCATATAAAAGGTTTGCAGTCACTTGATTTAGATTCACTCAAAAATGGTTTGTCTTATGAAATATAAGTAAGATAAACAGCATAGTAAGAGAATATATTTATTTTTATGCTGATAATAAATTTAGCTAAAAACAATACTTTTTTGCTTGATTTTGATTTCTTAACTGTATTAGTTAAAAATACTTAAAACAAGAATCTATCAATAGAACGATTTTTACAACTAAGAAAATTCACTTCTTTCATTCCACATTTCACTTCTAAGTGCGCAGTTCGGTCGGTGTACAAATCCAACCGTTACACCCCCACACCAGTAGGGGGAAAGGCCTCTGCTTTGCTTTCAGGTGACCGGTTGTACTGGCTTCCGTGTTGTGCTAGATTTACATACACCAAAGTCCTTCTGGTCTGGATCGATACACAGAACATGCCTGGGAACCCGTCTTCTTTCAGGTAAATGGACACTCGAGTTTAATTGGTGTGTTTGAGCACAGGTATATTAGCCCTAGACACGTTTTAGTTAGTGCTAACGTTAGCTCCCAACTTAACTGACCAGTTCATGTTGCCTAGTAGCCTACAAGCCATCTTGTGTAGGCTAGTTACATTTTTTCCCGTCTCTTTATAGAAATACACACGCACTCACACTGTGAGTTTCATGAAGGATTAAACAAATAATAATAGTTCGGTAAAATATTTGTATAATAGTTTTCTGCTATCACTGTTATAATACATTCAGAACATGTTTCATTTATTCCTGTACCGTTGGCATCCCTGTGCCGTCGAGCAAATAAAGGGTGTGTGATGTTACACACTGTAACGTTAGCATTGCACTTTACGTTTAAACAGTAATTAATAAGAAACTCTATCTAATGGTTAAGTGTAGGAAAGAGTGGGTAACGTTAGTTAGTAGTACCAGTGTGTCGGAGAGAGCAACACACTCCATTTTAGTTTAAAATTACCCTCTAAAATGCTGATTGGCCAGGTTGCCTGACGTCAAGGCGTGTGACGCAACAATGACGTTCCAGATTGGCTGGGAGAAATGGATACGTCTACGTAGAACCCCGTTCACTATCAGAAAGAATTGGAAAAACAACCAACGACCTACACAGCTTCACATTCTCACGAAAAAGTAAGTGAAATACGCTACAGTTTCATGATGTTGTGGTTGTAATACAAGTGTTTGGGGTTTAACCTTAAGCCTTTCCCTCGTAGGGCTTTGTTATATTCCGTCACTGCGCATGCTCATATGACTGTTTTGGGTCCTGTAGCTGTAATATGGATTTAGCTCTAGCTAATGGCTGTACTAATATATATCTGTAATGCATATATATTGGGCTTTGTATGCTGGTTCACAACGTGTATGCTTTGCCACATTGTATGTTTTGTGTCATGTTAACCTGCTTGCGTTCTTGTTACAAATAAGATATACTGGTTCTTTTAATTAATTAGCATTTCTATGGCTGCTGTGTCTCCCCATTAGAAAGTCTCTGGGCTACGACGCCCATGGACAAACCTATGGATGAGACCAGTGACTCCTGCAGCGAGGAACACCACCCATAAGGTTCACTCAGGTACTTCTGGGTCAAATATACAGTCAAGAAAATCTGGCTCTGTACAGGTGACCTATTGCTGCTATACTATATATAAATAAATAAATAGTTTTCTCTGTATGGAAATACTGCTTTGTTCTGCTACTGGCTCTCAAAAAAGTACAGAAGGAATTATTTACACCATTAAAATTTTCTTTTTGTAATCTGTACAAATTGTTTAGTCTTTTATTTCAGATGAAACTGTTCCACAAGCAAGAAAGCATTCCAGGACAGAGTGTGTGTCAGGAAGCCCTGTCCGTAAGTTAACATTTCTGCATGCATTTAAGAAACCAGTCATATTTCCTACCATGGAACTACTGAGTACTGACATTCAACCTGGTGCATATCATGTGACTGTTCTGATGTGTTTGTCTCTTTCTGTCTTTTTACAGGCCTGCAGATGCCTCCACCACCTGCATGTAAGGGTTTTTTTTTTGCCATGCGCAAGAAACCTGCCATAAATGAACACCAATATTCATATCTACTTTCTTTTTAGTCAACACCACACAGAAAACCAGCCAGTCACCCAGAATTGAATGGGTCTATTGTGACGCAAGCTCAGCCTGAAGGTACAGTGGCTTTGAATTTTCCAATTAAATACAATTTCATGACAAGGAACTTGAGAGTAACTTGATTCTTTTTGTTGTTGTAAACAGCAGAACTCATCACACAGAGGGAGGTGGCTCAGCCATGGAGATGGAAATGAGAGGTAAGAAGACTAACACAAGTTGTTCACATATGCAAGTATATAATGTATAGCAACTAAAACTAACACCAATAATTTTTTCCATAGCCGTGAGGACATCCATTACCCGCATGGCAGAGCAGATGGATGCATTTGAGGAGAAGATGGAGCAGAAGATGGATGAGCTGCTCATGCTCTTAAGGAGCTCCCAGTCACCTCCCTCTGCTCCAGTCGATGACATGTTGCTGTCGCCATGCTCAACAGTCACAGAGTTCGACAGGAGTCTCGGTCAACAGGAGAGGAGGGACAACATGGTAATTAAGTGGCCATAGTCCTGCCCTAAGATTAACACTATATAATTGCATAACTTCAAATATCATTATAACTGAACTGACGGCTCTTACAAAATGAGATTGTACAAGCTCTCCACTTTGTTCTACATGTATAATTTGTATTTCTATATGTTTTACAGCAACTTTTCCTGACAACCCTTGGAGGTTCGACCAGAGGTACTGCCATGCGTCGCATGCTACGGCAAGTGGCAACCAATGACGTGCTGAAACAGTATAGTCTGCGGGGCAGAAAGGCAAAGAAGGCTTTCCAGGACCTGACAATCTGCAGGGTTATTACAGGTAGGTGTTATTTTATTGTTCACATCAGTATTATTCTTAGCTTGAAGGTTTTAATTTGACTTGTAACTATGTTTCATTTTGACTTCTACTCTAGCGACCTCCAAGAAAAACTTCCCCGCGCTGCAGCAGACGCGGAAGACTTGATTGGGCAAGTGCTAAAGTTTGCCCCACACAGACGGAAAATTGAAATTCTTCTATGTGATGTTCATAATAATCAATGGAATGGGTAAACTATCAATATTTGTTATCATAAAAAACAGGGTTGTTAGTAAAGCAATTTGTCTTGCTTTTGTCAATGTGTTCATTCTTAGTATGACATATCAAACTTTTGTTTCTTTCTTTTTAGGCCAGCTGAGAAGGACTGGAACTTCAGAACCATGGAGCCCTATTTTTGTTATTATATTTTTGCCACTTTGGCCATTCACCTACACATTACATACTTTATGCATCTTGCACACTACATTTGCACTATTACTTTGCACTCTTCATCCCACTCCATTTGTACTTGTATTGATATTATGTCATAGTTGTAGGGCTGGGTAATAAATATCGATTTCTCGATATTAATCGATTCTCATTTTTACAAACCGATATCGATTCTTAAATCTCAAGAATCGATTAATCCTGTTTCATTTAAATTAATGGAACATTGTAGCACGCATCCAAAACATCGCAATAATCTTTGTCCTTTGTTACTATTGATATGAAACCGTGTGAATTTTCAAATTACGTTCATTTTCTTTTGAAATTCAAAAACACAAATACCGTTTTGGCGCTGTGGCGTGAGATCGCTCTGGCGCAGCTCAAGAGAAGCAGCAGCGCGGAGCGCTTTGATCTCTTCCGGCTTAATAATACCAATACAGCGCAAAAATAAACATTAATGAGCATCTGAAAGTGTGTTAAAAGATAGAGTAAAACTTATAGAAATCCGTATCATGTCACATTGATTCGCTCAATCAGTGTTTCAACCGTGGAAAGACGTCAGTTAAACAGCTTGTAATCAATGTCATGAATCGTCATATTTACCTCAGAAAAACCACATGTGGCCATAAACTTGTTAGTCAGCTAGAAAAAATAACTCTAGAGAGGAGCATTTTGTTAAAATATAAGCACAATATTACATATGCATTATAATCTTAATGTTCTTCAATGTTTTATGCATATTTGAATAAATCTGGCAGCCACCATTTAAATGTTTATATTTCATATAATCTTCTTATTATAAAAAATAAATAAAAGGGTAATTTAAAGTCCCTGTAAAGGTAATTAAAAAAAATTCTAAACACATTATAAATGTTTATTTATTGTAACATATCCAAAATAATCAATATTGTATCGAATCAGAATCAAAATCGAATTGAATTGCAAGCGTGTGAATCGAATTGTGAAATTTGTGTCAATACCCAGCCCTACATAGTTGTATACTAAAATTGTATAAATCTGACTCTGATTCTTGTATTATTATTTTTTAGGCCTTTTATATTTTTTGTATTTTCATTTTATATTAAAGTTTTAAATCCCATCAAGTTTGCCTGTTTGTTTGTTCATTCATTCATTCCTGCTAATATATAATAATTAATTCCTGCTCATGCACAGACAGTTTAAAGTAATAATAAAATTGGTACCATTGTTGTTAAAGTTATTTAAAGGTTAGGAGAATGTAAAAAAGAACGTTAGGGGAACATTCCCTAAAGGTTGCCTAAAGGTTGCAATGTAACCAAAAACTAACGTTCCCTAAACGTTCAGAAAACTTTCCATGGGAACCAAAACCTAACCTAAACCATAACCTTCAGGGAACGTTCCCACAACCAAAAACTAACGTTCCCAGAACGTTCTGGGAACCATAAATTGTTAGCTGGGATCATCGTTTCACAACATAAGTTACGGATAGATATAGTTAGCTGAATGGGTGCTTACTTGTTTATTAAAATGCAAGCGAGATCGGCATCTCTCTGTAGTTCCAGTTTGTTACGAAGCTCGTGGAAATGCAACTCCAATGTTAACGCGAGTCATCATGTCTCTTCTCCTGTCCCAAACCCTTCTCGAGTCATTTCTGTCACCCGTGCGTTTCCGCTTAACGGATCTGCCTCCAGCAGCAGAACGTGCAGGCAAAGCATAATCATGGTCCATTATTGATATCCAACTATTGATTCTTTATCGTCTTCTTTTATTTTAGTGACGTGCGTCCGGTGTTTACATTTGCGTTTGGCGGTTTTTCGCCGGGATCCGCACGAAGTTAGAGAAACTAGAGTCAAAGGTTATATGACGTCATAGACGGGCGACGAAACGGAAATAAAGACACGGCCCGTGTCTTCAAATTAAAATATAAATTTCTCCGGATTTGAAAGTTGGTGGGAACTTTTGGGATAATGTTAGTACACAACTAAAAGAAATATATAACATAGATACAGTTATTTTTGCTATTTTGAAAGCCGAAAAGTTCCATATTGTGCCTTTAATCCTGGCCTGTCCCTGCTCTCTTGGCAGCATAGCAGGCTCATAATTGTATGGCTGTGGTCCGTGGTCCGTCACACGAGTAAGTCCGAAATGTCATTGCGATCCATTGTTTTCCTGTTGTTTGAATCGACCGCTATCCCTCCCGTTACGTCATGCCCATTTTCAGATGCGGAAGTAAAATTCTCACAAAAACGACTCCAGAAGCCAATGTAAGTATATTTTAAAGAAAATCTAGTTACTACATTGTTTTTCTATACATTGACTCAATGGGTCCTCTAACCTGCAATATGCCCTTTAAGCTGGCTATGATTAAACCGCTTGTTTCCATATTTTTTACATGTGTAGACGTATATGGCTTTAAAACCTATGCAGATAATTAACTTTCATAGAACTGAAATGTCACATGAGCATCACCAATAATAAAATACTAATCAAATATATAATTAAAAAAACCAAACAGATGTTTAAGTTTTTGGCAGAGTATCCGAGGCACGAGCTGTACAGGCTCTGTCCTTTTCTGGAGAAGCAGCTCATTTGCATTTAATGATACATGCACAAAAACTAGGGGTATTGAAATTAATCGTTTCTACTATGCATAGCGATGCGGATGTGGACTCATTCTGCATCAATGCAGTAATAGCTCATAGTCGATGACAGCCGTTATAGCCTACTGACGTTTCTCTGACTTCATTAATTTCATACGCATTTGTCTCACTAGCGTAAAATGGCAGAGGGAGGACAAAACAAAAGCGAGTAATAAAAAATGCACCCACTATATTAACATTTACAGCATGTGAGCGTGTGCGAGTGCGTTCGTGTGTGTGCGTGCGAGTGTGTGTGCATGTGCGTGCGCGTTATTGTAACTTAAAGCAGTGGTTCTCAACTCCAGTCCTCGGGACCCGCTGCTCTACACATTTTGTATGTCTCTCTTATCTGACACACTCAGTTCAGTTCATGGAGTCTCTTCTAACGAGCTTATGATCTGAATCAGGTGTGTTAAATAAGGAGACATTCAAAATGTGCAGAGCAGCGGGTCCCGAGGACTGGAGTTGAGAACCACTGACTTAAAGGATAATTCCTGTATTTAGCACTTTGAGTCTATTTTCTAGTTTGTTTTGGATGATATAGAGTGGTGGACTTAGAAATTTTGACAATGAATCCTGTCTCGACTTTTTGACTGTTTTAGAATCGCCTCTGACCTCTTCAGAGTGGCTGTCTACAAGCATACTCAAACATGTCCTTAAAACAACCCTTAACGTTCGTTTTCAAAACTGTGCAACTCACTGAGTGGTTATTGGTGTCCGTTGATGTTCCAAAACAAGTAGCGTAGCGAAATACAGTTTCTATCGTGTTTTATTTGCCATTTTGTAAAATTCCATTGATGTATGTTGGAGGACTCATTGCTTGTTGATATTACTGCGCTACCGGATACCGAAAGGGGTCTGTTTACATTTGGTTGTAGTCTTTTCGCTCGGTTTTCCGTCTCTCAGAAGGCTAGTGTGAGTAGAGCAACTGCAGCAAAGTGGTTGTCGCCGTCAAGTGGTCGGGAGTGTGCTAACGCTTCAGACTCAAATACCGAGCGGAAGTTTATACGCGGTTGTGAGATATCTGAAAAAATAGTTCCACTATAGCAAATAACACGGATTGAAAGCATACATTGCGCCGATATATTTGTTTTTAATCATCAACGAACACCACTAATCACTGGGTGAGTTGCACAATTTTGAAAACGAACGTTAAGGGTTATTTTAAAGACATGTTTGAGTATGCTCGTAGACAGTCACTATGATGAAGTGGTCAGAGGCGATTCTAAAAGAGTCAAAAAGTCGAGACACCACTCCACCACTCTAGTTCATCCAAAACAAACTAGAAAATAGACTCAAAGTGCTAAATATCGGAATTCTCCTTTAAGGACACTACTTCAGTCATTTTTAGTATTTACTAGTATTTATTAGTTATAATGCTACTGTCCTTTGCTGTGTTCAGACTTAAGTTTTGTTGGACTACATTCAGGAAGTGTTCTTAGAGCAGAAAAAATAAAAAGGGAGTTCATATGTCTGACTGAGTATTCATTGACGAAAATGTAGATATGTGCAGCAGATTTCACGAGTTCACACTTACAAATATTTGGATAGCGTAAAAGTATGTGTATTTAACGTGCCGTCAGAGGGGAGGGCTCCGAGCTCCGAATTTGGCCCGAACCCAGAGTATTCTCCCCTTATTTCTGGTTAGTAGCCAGGCATGAGTGAGGAGACGCTGAGTGTGAGGACTAGAGGTCTGCACTCCCGCGGGAGTCCCAAATTTTGAAAGGTCATTGCGGGAGCGGGCGGGATGATGAGGTGCACTTGCGGGTGCGGGCGGGAGGGATGATACTATGCACTCCCGCAAATTAAATATGAGTGTAAATCAGAGACCTGCACCCCCGCGGGACTACCGCGGGAAATAAAACAACTAGAAACAAATAAACCGTTATTTATCTAATGCACAAGCAACAAGGATAACTAAAATAAAAACGATTTACTGGCGCAAGGTCGGAAGCTAACTCTCGCGTGGTTCATAGGCGCAGAACAGCCAAACCTACCACACAGAGGCAAAATGTCTGCACCAAATGACTCAGGTGGATTGTTTAGTGCTACATATTAGTTCATTATTAAAGAAATGAACATGCAAAACTACAAAACCAAACAAAGAAAAGTCTGATATTTGGACATGTTTTTTAGTAGCATAGGCCAATGCGACAGCAATGGAAAGCACCTTCCTTTTGCGAGCTGTTACAAATGCAGCAAAATACTCACGTACAAGTCTGTAACTTCAGGTCTGAAGTGTGTGCACCGTTTTGAAAGGCAAACTTCCCTGACGTTTACGGCAAGTCAGTCGAAAGTGTCAAGTGCACTAAAAGATGTAACAACAGAAAAATGTGCATTCTAGTTTCCAGAGGGCTTTCAGTATTTGCGGTCGCTCGCATACTGGAGCACAGACGGATTAATATGAAGCTCTCATCAGTGAACGACATGCTATTCCTAAAAATAAAAAAACTAGGCGGGATATTGCGGGCGGGAGCGGGACGAAACTTGATTGTCGCGGGCGGGAGCGGGAGAAAATTAAATATTTTTTGGGGAGCGGGCGGGAGCGGGACAAAATCTTGTGGGAGCGGGCGGGAGCGGAAAAATCCGTCCCGCGTAGGTCTCTTGTGAGGACCTCCTGTGGTGGAGGGATGCTGAAAACTGTCAAGGAACATAGGTGAGTAGAACTTCGGAATGGCCAGTAATTAAAAAAATGTAGTAGTAAATTGGCCGGTGAGTGAAAAAGTTAATTTCAAACCCTGGTTGCAATATATGATGTTGTATTAACAAAGTTCAGGATGAACACGTTTAAGTAATCTATCGATTCATCACGTCATTCCAACCACCAATCAACATGTCTACACAATCAACATGAGTAGAGGCCTTTAGAAATATACACAGTCAACTAGCCCACAAAAAGAAAAAAGTGGGACAAAAGAAAGAAAGAAACCACAACATCACATCTGTGACCTAGTTAATCTGCTTAATTATTTTCCCCTCCCCATTTTTTCTTATATTTGTATAATTATTTTCCATATAAAATTTTGATTTCATAGCCTACATTAATTTCTTATTCAAACAAAATCCTGTCATCCCGCTATCTCATCCCTTCCTCTTTCATCCTCATCACCAAAAATGTGTTTTAGGTGGACAGATCAATACAGTACAGAGAACATTAAAAAAAATGTAGGATGTTGGTAAAAATGTGTTTTCTGTTAACCAAATGCTTTTTAATCTTCGCTATTGCTTCAATGCAAATGAACAAGCGTGCCATTATTCGTGCCATTATGCGTAGTGAAGGCATTGTTCAAGTAAGCCAGATTTGAGCAGATTCTGCGTAATACGCTGTAATATAGTATTTGTGCTAAATCTGAGCAAATTTGTCTTACACGAACTTCTCCAGCAAAGTGAGTAAACATCATAAGTAACACGCCAAATTGGCGGATTGGCGGGTGTTAATTTAAAACCCGTGATGCATTGTGATATCGAATCGCTGACATGATAATCGTAATCGAATTGAATGGTGAGAGCAGTGGCAATTCACACCTCTATAGAAAACAGCATGTTTTTCAAACCTTATCTGTCCAACGCTATTTCAAGTTTCTGTCCAACCTGTTCTCTTTAGCAAATTGATCTCTTTTCTTAGGTTGGTTTTACTATTTTACATTTGAGTATGAAACTTTTTTGCCACTCTTGTTTTCCCATTCTATATTTGAGTCTGATACTGCTTTGCCACTTCTGTTTTACTATTTTATAATTTAGTCGAATACTGTTTTGCTACTCCTGTTCTAAGGTTGCTCTGCTGCTTTTATTTGTGTTTTATGTGTTGTTATGCAGGTTTTATTTTCTTATATTTCTGTTGATCTGTTAATTTGGTCAGCCTAGTGGCTGTTATGAGTATGCTATATAAATAAAACGGTGATGGTCTCACGACCAATTCGTACAAGTGAGTAAAAGTTGGCTAATTCAACGATTTGTCTAAACCCACGTGATGGGTATGTTTAGGGGTGGGGTCAGGTGTAGGTCAACTAGTAAATTATGTACGATTTAGCAAAAAACTTACAAATTCGAGTGAGGTAAGGTTATATGAATTTGTACGAATTGTCGTGAGATCGGGTTGGTTTTTCCTTCCACTCAAAAATGGGCATTTACAACATGGTATATTAAATGATCTGATACATAAATGATACAGAGTCATTCGACGAAACGGGTGCCATTTCCACGTTGCGATTTTCCCAATTTTCACTAAGAACTAACTTACAACTTTAAGGATATGTTAATCTTCCAAAAAACATATTTTCCCACCTCAAACACAAAATCCTTAGTAATATTATCCTTTTTATTAAGGCAAGGGAGTCTTTCTTGTACTACCCCGTCACGGACAATATGTGTGCCAGTAGAGTTGTAAAACAAGAAATGTATTTATTAAATATAATGTTTTCCTAATAGTAAAATGTCCCTTTTATGTAAACCATCAATAGAAAGTCTGAAATTTAATCAATTTTTTTGTATTCTTAGTTCCCTTATCGAAAAGGGAACTTTGAGATGCGTCGAAACGCTGCGGGAACGCCTTCTGCGTGATTGCGTCTGAAGCATCTATGCCAACTAGTCCAATGGAAAAAGGGAATGAGCGTCACGGGCGGGTGACGTCATGACCAGGAAAGGATAAGAGCACTTCCGCTGCTCGCCGGGATTAGCTTCTGTGCCTCAGCAAGCGATCTGTGTCTAAACTGTCCCCGTCTATTTATTGTTGTCTGTCAATATTGTTGGTATCGAAATGGCGAAACAAGTCTACAAACAGTGTGTTCCTCCCTGCCCGCGTTATTTAACGGGTGGGGACACACACGAGCTTTGTGTGATTTGTTTGGGATTTGAGCATGCAGCCTCAGCCTTCGAGGGGGCTGAGTGCCAGCACTGTGAGAAGCTACCGCTTCGCATGCTCAGATCCCGCCTGTCACTCTTCGACAAACAGAGTGGGCAGGCTCGCGATCCTCAGGGATCAGGACCCGCGTCTGCCGAGGCAACGCGGAGAATGCATTCCTGGGGATCGCAATTGGATCTCTCGGAGGGGATCGAGACGGGTCCGAGGGCCCTTTCTCCTTCCTTACCCGGGAGATCCAGCTCTCCTCCCCCGGTGTCGGAAGCACGCTTTGCGGTTTCTTCCGCCCGGGGAGAGAGCCCCTTACTACAATGCTCATCTTCTGAGGAAGTTGACGTTGTGAGTATGGACAGTGACAATGCACACACGGGGGAAAGGGAATTACAATTTATTTCCCCAGCGTATGATGAGCTGGTGGATGTCATGACACGAGCTGTAGAAAGATTACATGTTGACTGGCCATCTGAAACTAGAAACACTCGCCCCAAAAGCAGATTAGACGAGCGTTTTCTTTCTTCAGCCACGTTATCTCCACCGCGAGGGCTTCCTTTTTTTCCTGATTTGCACGATGAATTATCTAAATCATGGAAAAAAACCGTTTTCATCTCGTGTTTTTGTCCCTCATTCTAATATATATTCAAAAATAAGAGGGTCTAAAGATTACGGTTATAGTTCGATGCCCCAGGTTGAACAAAATCTAGCGAGTTATCTCGCGCCTGGTCCCGCATCTTCTATTAAAGCCCCAGTTTTGCCCACTAGACCGTTAAGAAATACATCTAGTTTAGTGGGCAAAGCTTATTCGGCAGCAGGTCAAGCCGGGGCGTGCCTGCACACTATGGCACTGCTTCAGGCTTATCAGGCTGATCTGCTGGGGGACCTGGATAATAGTGAGGGAATTAGTCAGGACAATGTTCGAGAACTTCGTAGGGCTACCGATCTTTCTCTCAGGGCTACTAAGGAGACCGCCAGAGCAATTGGGCGGTCTATGGCAGCTTTGGTAGCCACTGAGAGACATTTATGGCTCAATCTATCTGATATTAAAGAGAAAGATCGTACTTTTTTGTTAGATGCTCCGCTTGAACCGTCTGGTCTCTTTGGTGACGCAGTTCACGCTGTAGTAGAAAGATTCCAGGATGCTAAAAAGCAGTCGGACGCTTTTAAAAAGTTTATCCCTCGCCGTGTCCAGCTCCCTGGGGCTGCTGGGCGTGAGCAGCCCCAGCCATCTAGCTCATCATATCATGTGCAACAGAAAGAGAGTGTTGCGTCTCGTGCTCCTCCACGAAGATACTGGAGACAGACGCAGCCCTCTCAACCGAAGTCGACTAAGCCTAAGCCGGATCTGAGGACCGTTCTTCAGGCGAAGAAAGCTTCGGTTCAAAAAAAAAAAGGTCCTGATGCTTAGACATCAGACCTGTGAGGACAGCCCCGACCGGGGTGGAGCGGTGTTCACCTCAGTACACGGTGCCCGTTCCACTTCGGGGTCCTCACGAGACCCTCCTGCCAACCCTGCCACCTCTGGTGCTTCAGGGCGCAGTGGTCTCCAGCGAGTCGCTGGTGCTATGCTGCGGCACAGCATCGGTTTCGCGCCCTCTGAGGGGGGTTTTAGAGCAGTCAGGTCAGGTAGTTCCTGCCGGTATGTTTCAGGCTCCAGATTTGGCTCTCTCAGTAACACCAGAGACCAGCCTCGAGAGGCTGGTTCCCTTAGTAAATTTTCTGGCAGCGTGGAAGCTTCTGCCGAATATTTCTCATTGGGTCCTGCAGATTGTAGAGAAAGGATACAGAATCCAGTTTGGCTCTCGTCCTCCTCGTTACAGCGGGGTGTTACCCACAGTGGTACGTCCCGAGCAGGCTCTGGTAATGGAGCAAGAAGTAAGGGCCCTGTTAGCAAAAGAGGCTATAGAACAGGTGTACTCACCCGACAGAGAGTCGGGTTTTTACAGCCGTTATTTCATTGTTCCAAAAAAGGATGGAGGGTTGCGTCCCATTTTAGATCTTCGCCTGTTGAATCGGTCAGTTCAGAAACTCAAGTTCAAGATGCTGACCCTCAAGCAGATCGTGACCCAAATCAGATCCGAGGACTGGTTTGTCACGATAGATCTAAAGGATGCATACTTCCATATCTCCATCCTCCCTCAGCACAGGAAGTTCCTAAGGTTTTCTTTCAGGGGCAAAGAATACCAGTATCGGGTTCTTCCTTTCGGCCTAGCTTTGTCACCCCGCACATTCACGAAATGCATGGATGCAGCTTTAGCCCCTCTCAGGCTTCAGGGCATTCGCATTCTGAATTATATCGACGACTGGCTGATTCTAGCGGAATCAGAGCAGTTGGCGGTTCGGCACTGAGGTGTCGTTCTCGCCCATATGCAGATGTTGGGGTTGAGGCTCAATGCCAAGAAGAGTGTTCTTTCTCCAGTACAGAGAACCACTTTCCTTGGTGTGGTATGGGATTCAGTGACGATGAGGGCCAGCCTATCGCCCGTTCGTGTAGCTGCTATCCTATCAGCCACCAAAGAGCTAAAGCTAGGTCAGTCACGCACTGTAAAACAGTTCGAGAAACTGTTGGGTCTACTGGCAGCAGCGTCCAACGTGATACCTTTTGGCCTGCTGTACATGAGGCCTTTACAGTGGTGGCTCAGGACCAGAGGGTTCTCCCCGAGGGGAAACCCATTCCGTATGATCAAGGTTACGCGGCGATGCCTTCGTGCCTTAGAGATATGGAGGAAACACTGGTTCTTAACCCAGGGCCCGGTGTTGGGAGCTCTTTGCCATCGAGCTACTATCTCGACAGATGCTTCCCTCACCGGCTGGGGAGCGGTAATGGAAGGCCGCTCGGTTCAGGGTCTGTGGAAAAGCCATCATCTTTCGTGGCACATCAATTGCCTGGAGATGATGGCTGTCTTCAATGCGTTGAGACATTTCCTTCCGGACCTAAGAGGCCATCATGTGCTCGTTCGAACAGACAACACATCTGTGGTCTCTTATCTGAACCGCCAGGGGGGTCTGAGGTCGCGTCCGCTTTGCAAACTGGCGCACCGGATCCTCCTGTGGTCCCTGGGGAAGGTACTCTCCCTGAGGGCAGTGTATATTCCTGGGGACCAGAATATAGGAGCAGACATCCTGTCGAGGCAGGAGCTGAGGCCAGGGGATTGGAGACTCCACCCTGAGGCGGTGGAGAAAATCTGGGAGGCATATGGCAGAGCAGAGGTGGACCTGTTCGCGTCTCACAACACGACGCACTGTCCCCTCTGGTATTCACTTACTCACCCGGCCCCCCTGGGGCTGGATGCCATGGTGCAGACGTGGCCGAGGCTACGTCTGTACGCCTTTCCCCCTGTTGCTCTGCTCCCAGGAGTTCTGGAGCGGGTCCGTCAGTGTGGGATAAGCCTACTGCTAGTAGCACCACGCTGGCCAAGTCGGATCTGGTTTGCGGACCTGATCCTTCTGCTAGACGGGCCTCCATTGGAGATCCCTTTGAGGAGGGACCTTCTGTCTCAGGCCGGGGGCACAATATTTCACCCTCGGCCAGAGATATGGAATCTTTGGGTTTGGCCTCTGAGGGGGCCCAACTTGTAGATAGTGGTCTTTCAGCTGAGGCTGTTGAGACCATCCTAAGCTCCAGAGCTGCAGCTACGAGGAAACTCTATGCGCTTAAATGGAGAGTTTTCTCCTTTTGGTGTCACCGACATCAGTGGGATCCGGTTAATTGTTCTGTCAACACAGTAATCGAGTTCCTGCAGGAGCGCTTTGTGTCAGGTCTATGTCCTTCCACACTAAAAGTTTACGTGGCAGCCATTGCGGCTTATCATACCATGGTGGGAGGTATATCTTTGGGTCGAGACCCCCTGATTACACGTTTCCTTCGTGGCACTTTGAGGCTGAGGCCTGCAACTCGCACTAAGGTGCCAGCTTGGGATTTGACTGTAGTTCTAGAAGGCCTGTCTAGGGCTCCATTCGAGCCCTTAGATTCGGTCTCAGAGAAGTTCCTTACTCTTAAGACCATCTTTCTCCTAGCTATTTCGTCCCTCAAGAGAGTTGGTGACCTTCAGGCTCTTTCGGTCTCCCCCACCTGCCTTGAATTTGCACCGGGGATGGTCAAGGCGTTCCTTTATCCAAAACAGGGATACGTCCCTAAGGTGCCGACCTTGACTCCGAGGCCTATTGTGCTGCAGGCTTTCTGTCCTCCTCCGTTTGCAACTGCGGACCAGGAAAGACTGCACTTGTTGTGTCCAGTGCGAGCATTGGACACATATGTACATCGGACATCCTCAATCAGGAAGTCCGATCAACTATTTATTTGCTTTGGATCACCTAAAAAAGGTCTTCCTGCTTCAAAACAGACAGTCAGTAAGTGGATAGTCGAGGCTATTTCTCTTGCTTATGAGTACTCGGGCCAGCCTTGTCCTTTGGTGGTCCGAGCTCATTCCACCAGGAGTATGGCGGCTTCTAAAGCCTTGCTGCATGGGGTTTCTCTCCAAGATGTTTGTGATGCGGCGGGCTGGTCCTCTCCGCTCACATTCGTGAGGTTTTACAGCCTGGACCTGGATGCTGCCCCAGGTTCTCAGGTGCTTAGTGCTTAGCTGAACAGTCTACACTCAGGTACTTGAATTATGGCGCATTGGGTATTCTCGTTCCCGCAGCGTTTCGACGCATCTCGAAGTTCCCTTTTCGATAAGGGAACGTCTCAGGTTACTATTGTAACCATAGTTCCCTGAGAACAGGGAACGAGACGATGCGTCCCCCTGCCATACTTCTGGCGTCCCTGCGATCGGCTTGCTTCGGCACTGTCGAAGCTAATGCCGGCGAGCAGCGGAAGTGCTCTTATCCTTTCCTGGTCATGACGTCACCCGCCCGTGACGCTCATTCCCTTTTTCCATTGGACTAGTTGGCATAGATGCTTCAGACGCAATCACGCAGAAGGCGTTCCCGCAGCGTTTCGACGCATCGTCTCGTTCCCTGTTCTCAGGGAACTATGGTTACAATAGTAACCTGAGACGTTTTTTATCTTGAAATATGAATTCGACATTTCAATGGCCTCATTGTTTGTACTGAAAAAACAAATACACTTAAAAAATTAAAATAAAGTTTCATTCATTTTATTAGTTCACACAACACGAACATTATTAAACATTTATTTATGTAAAATTTAATTTATTTTACATACATTTTTCACAACATTACCCCGTGACGGGGTGGTAACTGATGTGACGGAGTGGTTCACTGTGACAGGGTGGTATGGACACACTGTTTCTCTGTTTCTGATTTGCTTGTTTTAAACTTTATACAACTGGGGGAGGGTAATTATTAAAATAGGAGATTTAATGGAAAACATTGGTCATGCTCTGAAAAAAAAAAAAAAACAGAGCATCATATCAGTGACAGGGAGAGTCGCATCCCTCTGTATTTCCATGTGGCGGGATGTCACAGGCTGTGGTGCTTGAATGATTTCGAGCACATCATCGAAGAGATACCACAGGAAGTCATCTCTTGGAGGCCAGAAGAACCTGTTGGCACCAACACGGTGCATACACTTTACAAGGGCATGTGTTTCATCTGTTTCCATGATGATCCCAGGATAAAGGTCACTGTCATATTTAAGAACGCACCACTTCCCAATGAGATCTCCACTTCCCCAAGCAATTGCTTCTGTGTGCACCTTCTGGGCTGTTTTGTTAAAAGTGAAATGCTGTGTGTTGAAGCACTGACATCTCAGCTGCTTTTGCGTGGAGCACATGCAACTAATTTCCCGGTAAAGGATTTCTCCTAGAGTGAATGTGACCACTTGGTGGGTTTTCATTGTGGATGGCACTGGTGGAATCTGGCCTGGCATCTTTTCCATTGCCTGCTCCACTGCTTCAGATGCTACATAAAACAACTTAACAGTTGTAGATGTTATAGAGAGGGCCTTATATAGCTCATGGGCATCGGGTATGTTGCGGCCGTTGGTCACCAGCTTGTCCGCTGTTCTTTTCAAGGTTCCCCCAACACCGTCAGGGGCCCCCTTGCCATGGCTTGCCTCAAAAAAGTTCCATGTTCCACCTTTCA
Organism: Chrosomus eos; assembly: GCA_036326025.1. Lineage (NCBI taxonomy): Eukaryota > Metazoa > Chordata > Actinopteri > Cypriniformes > Leuciscidae > Chrosomus > Chrosomus eos. The sequence continues at coordinate 10,738,563 of CM070820.1, forward strand.
GGCCTCTTCTTGCGAGCTCTGTGCTGAAAAGAAAGAAATTCCCTTTCTGTTTGTATTGGGTACAAGGCCCATCACTACACAGAAAGTGTAGAACAGATACATCTGGGTATGTGGCTTGTAGATAATTCAGCACTGGATTCATGTGTTCCCATATAGCTGGGGGGGCTTTTGTGTTTAGAGGGTGAAACTGTGCTAAAACAGATGGGCTCTTTTTCACCACCTATGTAGAAAACACCAGTGTGCAGAGTAGCTTGTTGGTGTGAGGAGCCAAAGTGGACAGCTTGGATCTCTGAGCTGTATTTGCATGTGTAGTTTTCAGAGAAGTCAATGTGGATCACTGCCTCCTCTTTTGACAGGTTCTTCTTTAACTCTCTGCAGTACGAGTACTGTTGATTTATGTTGAATGTGTGTCTTTTGAATTTGTGGAGAAGAGTGTGGAATAACTCCACAAGATTGTCTGGTAGTCCTCCGTTGTTTTCTTCACTGTGATCGGACCCTCCCTTGCATCTTCCCTTGCTTTCTCTGCTGTGGCCCATTGAGGGAACGCAACCTTTGCTGAGCCATCAAATCTGGAGAGCTGAACAGTCTTGTCTTTGCATTCCTCAAACTCATCATACATGCACATTTTCCTCGAGGTATCACAGGTTATCATTTTAGTCAAACTCTGTAGATCTGAAGTATCTATAAGCCTCAAATTATGCAATTTCTCAATGACAAATCTGAGATTTTCATGGATCTTACACAGGCATGTGTTCCGGTCAGAGAGTGGGATGCACAACCCAAAATGGGCGAAGCTTACAGAAAAGGGAGTATGATATGTTGTTTGTGTTTTCAGTAAGAAATTTTTTGTGAAGATTTTTCATTGTGTCAGCCAAAAACCTTTTCTGCTTCTTCACCTTGTTCTTTGTAATTGTTTGTTTTCGTCCAGTCGTTATCCGACTGTTGTCATCTCGAGTGAAGAAGGTTTTGACTTTGGACTTGAAAGCAGCAGTAAACAGCAGTTTGTGGGATTTCTGTTGGTGGAAAAGAGGTCTTCGCTCTGAACACTGCGACGCTTCTTTGAAAATCCAAGGACATTTTCAGCAAAACCTTGTAGCCTGTACTTCTTCACAATCCTCCCTGCTGTTACCTTGGGCTATTAGTTTTTTTGGTAACACTTTACAATAAGGTTCATTAGTTAATGCATTAACTAACATTAACTAACCATGAGCAATACATTTGTTACTGTATTTGTTAATCTTTGTTAACGTTAGTTAATAGAAATAGAGCTATTCATTGTTTGTTCATGTTAGTTCAGAGAGCATGAACTAATGTTAACAAGATTTTAATAAAGTATTAGTAAATGTTGAAATTAACATGAACAAAGATTAATAAATGCTGTATAAGTGTAGTTCATTATTAGTTCATGTTAACTAATGTAGTTAACTAATGTTAACTAACGAACCTTATTGTAAAGTGTTACCGTTTTTTTTTTTCTTTTCTTGCTTTACAGTACTTAAAGGGTACCTATTATGGCATTTAAAATGTTCCTAATATTGTTCTGGGAGTCCCCAACAACAGTTTTACATGCATGCAATGACAAAAACCACTTTTGTTGTCTTATAATATGCATTTATTTTTACCTGATTTGCTCACCGACTCCCTAATGATTCGTTTGACGACTCATTTTTCAAACCCCGCCTTTGCGTGACGCTAATCTGCCGTGATTGGTCAGACGACCCAGTCAGTTATTTTTCGCCTTAACCCAAAGCTTAAACATATTGATAAAGCACTGCAGTACTACAATACGCTCTATTCTTTATGACAACTCCAATAACAACGACAAACATTTTACATATTTCAAAACACACACACACACACACACACACACACACACACAGCTTGACCTAAGCTGCGAAAGCGTAACTGACACACACACACAGACACACAGACATCCCAAGTCTCCCGGAAGTTCCGGGAGTCTCCCGCATATTGATAGCGTCTCCCTGATGCCCGCGAATTAGTTCAAATCTCCCGGAATCTATAACGCGCGGCGCGTGCAAGACAGAACATACTGCGCGGATAACAAACATAGCGCGCGCGCACGTAAGCACAGTAGAAAGGGAGAGAGCGAGAGACCTTGCGAGTGTCTCTCGCTCTCTCCCGTGCGCTCGCTATGTATGCGCGCAGTATACAACAAACCCCATGACACACACACACACCACACACACACACACATTGAGCATGCTACAAAACCCATTAAAAGCAACAATTATTAACAGTACTTACAGGTTGTGATTCGGAGGAGGAAGCCGATCCAAATAAACTTGGTACTAAACGTACCTTCAGTATCAACCGACTCGCGAATGCGACTTGAAAGCATTTATGTTTGTAAAGGAATCCTCATTAAAATGACGCGAACACAGCTCAAGGTGGCTATACTTGTGTGGTATAGTTGTAAATATAAACTCTAGCCAGATTCTTCACATGCTCGTCCCTGGGCAGTGAAAAAAAAAAGTTCGCTTTTGATTCGCACTTCAGAACAGCTCGTCGACATGAGGTTTTCACTGGTGTCTGGCGCGCGCAATGAGTGGGCGTGTCTTATTCAAATAATTTGTACAAGTGACGTACGAAAGTTAGAGAAAATGCATCGTTCGTCTATCGATTCATATCAGCGACTCAGAGTCGACAATAACTTTGTATACGGTGAACTTTCATATTTAAAACTTTGCAGGATGTTTTCGTTCACTTAGATCTATGTTACACACTACATGAAGGGCAATTTTCAAAATTCCATGATAGGTACCCTTTAATCTTTATGTCTTCAATCAAGGCTTCGTGATAGAGCAGTGTTTTTCTGACTTTGGAGCTTACTCTGCTCGTCTTAGTTAATTCATTTATTTTTGAACGAGGGGAGTCATTCTTATTTAAGCGCTTATATCTTTTTCTGTATTTGTCAGCACGTTTTCTTTCCTTCTCTAGCGATTTCTTTAGTTTTTCAATTTCTTTGCGTAGTGTATCCTTGTTCTTCCTGGAAATTCGCTTTCCTTCTTTATGTTGCCTGAAACAAAACAAAAATCTACTGGTAACTTAGGGGTTTAAGTCATGTACACCATATATAAAAACAATTACTCATCAATGATAGACCTGCTTCTTATTCTCTACATGTATTCATTTATTTATTATCCTAACTGCACACAACCCTAACCTTGAAGATCCTAACTGCTGCTTTGACTGTTGGACAGGATCTGGACTCAAAGGAAAGGTGTCAAGACTGTGCTTCCTAGCCTCTGATTTCTCTTTTCTCTTCTTGTTCTGCTTCCTCCACTTTTTACGCAGCTGACGCTTCCCTCGCTCACTTAGATCACTTATCTTCTTTCTTTTTTCCTTGCTCTACATCCCGTCTCCATCTCTGACGCTCACTCTCTAGATATTTTTGCTTCCTCTCAGTATCAGCATTCCGACGTGCACGGCATCGACGTTGTCTCTCAGCAGCGCTTAATGGAGTCATGATGGAGACAGATCTATCTGCAAATGTTTTAAAATGTAACATTCTTCATTAAACACCAATGTGAGTGAGTGAGATAGACATAGTGATTGAGTGACAGTGAGTGAGTGAGTGAGTGAGTAAGTGAAAGAGATAGTGAGTGAGTGGAGTGAGTGAGTGAGTAAGTGAGTGAGTGAGTGAGTGAGTGAGTGAGTGAAAGAAATAGTGAGTGAGTGACAGTGAGTGAGTGACAGTGATGTGAGTGAGTGAGTGAGTGAGTGAGTGAGTGAGTGAGTGAGTGAGTGAGTGAGTGAGTGAAGTGAGTGAGTGAGTGAGTGAGTGAGTGAGTGAGTGAGTGAGTGACAGTGATTGAGTGAAAGAAATAGTGAGTGAGTGAGTGAGTGAGTGACAGTGATTGAATGAGTGAGTGAGTGAGTGACAGTGATTGAGTGAGTGAGTGACAGTAAATGAGAGAGTGAGTGACTGTGATGGTGAGTGAGTGAGTGAGTGAGTGTGAGTGAGTGAGAGTGAGTGAGTGAGTGAGTGAGTGAGTGAGTGAGTGAGTGGTGACAGTGATTGAATGAGTGAGTGAGTGACAGTGATTGAGTGAGTGAGTGAGTGATTGAGTGACAGTGAGTGATTGAGTGAGGGAGTGACAGTGAGTGAGTGATGTGAGTGAGTGAGTGATGTGAGTGAGTGAGTGAGTGAGTGGTAGTAAGTGAGTGAGTGAGTGAGTTAGTGAGTGAGTGAGTGAAATAAATGTAGTGAGTGAGTGAGTGAGTGATTGAGTGAGTGAGTGAGTGAGTGAGTGAGTGAGTGAGTGACAGTGAGTGAGTGAGTGACAGTGAGTGATTGAGTGAGGGAGTGACAGTGAGTGAGTGAGTGAGTGAGTGAGATAGTGAGTGAGTGAGTGAAATAAATAGTGAGTGAGTGAGTGAGTGAGTGAGTGAAATAAATAGTGAGTGAGTGACAGTAATTGAGTGAGGGAGTGACAGTGATTGAGTGAGTGAGAGACAGTGATTGAGTGAGGGAGTGACAGTGATTGAGTGAGTGAGTGACAGTGATTGAGTGAGTGAGTGACAGTAATTGAGTGAGGGAGTGACAGTGATTTTTAGAAACTCCGGTTGCATTGTTGTTGTGTAGACGTGTAACCGGAGATTTTGGATTGGCTTGTGTTCCGCCGGAACAGGAACTGGTAATAATTTTTTCCAGGCTTCTGATTGGCCTACATGGCTTTACAGTTAGGGTTATATCGCCACCTGTTGGTCTGGCATAGCCTTGACTGCGCATCATAGTGTTTTTGCGTTTTCAAGTGGACACAATTTTTTTTTAAAACAACAGAGCAAAAACTTGTTTATAAAAATATCGGTAACACTTTACAATAAGGTTCATTAATTAACATTAGTTAATGTATTAACTAACATGAACTAACCATGAGCAATGCATTTATTACTGTATTTGTTCATTTTTGTTAACGTTAGTTAATAAAAATACAACTGTTCACTGTTAGTTCATGTTAGTTCACTGTGCATTAACTAATGTTAACAAGATTTTAATAAAGTATTAGTAAATGTTGAAATTCACATTAACAGAGATCAATAAATGCTGTATATGTGCAGTTCATTATTAGTTCATATTAATTAAAGTTAACTAACGAACATATATATATTATATATATATATATATATATATATATATATATATATATATATATATATATATAACTATTGTCCTTTAATAATTTTAGATATAGTTATTTATGATCCTCTTCAAAAATAATATTAGATATTTTTTCTAACCCTAAGTATGAGCAAAAGCAAGCCCCTAATAAGACAGAAGAATGCCGTGCAAGAAACCAGCAAGATTTAGTTTAGTTTAGCAAGTTGCCCTTTGCCTCAAAACATTGTCTATCATAACTTCATTATATAATTGGGGTGGGGGGGGGGGGGACTAATTTATGGACTGGCTAATGCAGAATAAGTGAAATACACTCATGTAGCATGGACAGTACACTGTTTTGCTTGGTATGAAACATGCAAATGAGGTCAATGTATAAATAGCAGTGGTATCACCGCTGTCCTTTTTCCACATAATTATGGGGACAAATGCAAATCTTGTTTAGTGGAAACAGTCCTAATGAACAGCAAAGCTTCTTAAACAATAATTAAGAGTCCAGAGACCCTTTAACCTTGATCTGTCAATCGACACAGAGAATGAACACAAAGTATTTACATTTTCCAAGTCAATATGAAGCATAATTTGAAGACATTGTGGGTAAATGTATTTCAAGTCATACATAATCTGCAGAAGGATTAATTTTGTCTATACAAGATCTCTGAAAGCATACAGTACATCTCCCATGTTTTATTTAATCAAGGTTCTTAACTCTCATTCACAACTCATTGGAAAAACATGCCTGTGGCGATAAGTGATATAGCACTGCTTCGTGTACACTTTGCAACACTTTCAACAAGAAATGTCCAGTGGTTGGTGCTGTAAGCATGTTCTGTTTTATAGATGTTACAGATTAATGTGAATCTAGAACATTTTATTACGTTGGTTGATATATCACGGTAGTTCAGAAATTAAATGCCCATTGACGCTAAAAAATGAATGCTCTGTTGAATTTGAAAATAACTTACCACGTACACTAAACCCTACCCTAAACCTAACCGATTGTGTTAACAAAAGCAAACGTGAAAAAGAAAAAAAAAGAAAACATTTACTGAAGTAACCATACCATTTTAGCTTGCTTCTGTAACCTTCATCAAAAATGTATTAGTTTACAAATCATGCACTATGGTTAAAGTGTTTTTGGGGTCACATGGTATTGTGCAAGGAACCATCTGAAAATAAGTATTTATTAATATAAATAATCTGCCCCTGTACTAGTTTGTGTTCAAACACTGTAAAAAATGAATCATGGGTCTTGTAATTTTCATTAAATAAATTAAGGTGATAATAAAAAAATATTATATATATTTTAAGAGAATTAGCTCAATTATGCGGTTTTATTCAGAGACACCATTTTTAGTTCCCAGCATGCTTTGCACGTGGCTGGAAATGGATAGTAAATATTGAAATTAAGTGTTATTTAATTGATTTAATATGTTACCATTGTGCAGAAGAGTATGGCTTATGGTTAGGTTGTGAATAACTGCATATATTAATACTCTGAAGTATGTTGATTTGTTCTTTGCGCAATAACTTTGCTAATGATAGTGCAATAACAGGTTTGTTTATGTGCTGTGCTAGCAGCATACAGTCTTTTAATTATACAATATAACTCAAAGTCAAATATAAACAGGTAATTTCCATTCACCCGAATTCACACAATTTTGAGAGTTAACTTAAAAATAAAAAAGGCATATTTTACTAAAAATATTCAATTCAATTCAATTCAATTCAAGTTTATTTGTATAGCGCTTTTCACAATACACATTGTCTCAAAGCAGCTTTACAGAAAGTGCATTTCAGAAATGTACAAAGAAAAATACAGTTAGTTAATCATGTATAAATTTAGGCATAACATATCGCCGGTGTTTAGTCGTCTCTTCACAGGCTTTATAAAAATATAAAATTCATTGTGTCATAGACTAAATAAATTAGTGGATTTTATTGGACTTTCTCGGTTGGACGATTGGTATCATGGTGAAGGCCGTGCTGGTTCTCAGCGCTCCGCCCCAGTGCCATTCTTTCTAGAAGTGCATGAGGAGCTTACTAGGACGTGGAAGGCGCCGTATAGTGCCAGAAGCCGCCCTAGTGGCTCCTCCCTCCTCACCACCCTCAACGGCGGGGCAGCTAAGGGGTATGTGGATGTCCCCCCGGTGGAGCGTGCCGTCGCGATGCAATTGTGTCTGGCGTCCACTTCCTCCTGGCGGGGCAATCCACGCCTCCCGTCCAAGGCATGTAAATTTTCGTCCAGTCTTACGTCGAAGGCTTACAGAGCCTGTGGACAGGCTGCTTCAGCCCTCCATGCCATGGCGCTTCTACAGGTCCATCAGAGCCAGGCGCTCATGGACATGAACGAGGGTGGTTCTGGAGGTGGCTCCTCCGGGAGCTCTGTGTGGCAACCGACCTCGCTCTCCGAGCGATGAAGGAAACCGCACGTTCAGTCGGTCAGGCGATGTCCACCTTGGTGGTCCAGGAGCGCCACCTCTGGCTCAACCTCGCGGATATGAGGGACGCCGATAAATATCGGTTCCTGGATGCCTCTCTTTCCCAGGTTGGGTTATTCGGCGATGCGGTCAAGAGCTTCGCCCAACAGTTCTCGGCCACCCAGAAGCAGACGGAGGCCATCCGACACATCCTGCCCCGGCGGACCGCTGCTGCTCCCACCCGTCCGCCAGCCACAGCCCCTCCATCTGCTCGTCGCCGAGGTTGACCTCCTGCAACGTCCTCCGCTCCCGCTAAGCCTTAGCAGCAGCAGCCACCATCCAGGCCTCAGCGTGGGGCAGGCCGCAGGAAGTCGACCACGCCCATCCAGCCCGCTGCCAAACCAGGAGGCAAGCGCAGGTGCAAACGACCCTGAGATGGGCGACCCAGAGGTGGACCAAGTTGCTCTTCAGGAGGTGGTGAAGGCACCGCTCCTTCCCCCGGTGGAGGACCGGGTGGAGAATATTTAGTTTCCTTCTTTCTGTTCCGCCACTGACCCACAAGCCAGTGGTACCCACATTTTCAACAAAAGAGCAATTTCTAAAACCTCTTGGTCCCAAGAGGGCGCGCTTGGCGGTCCACGACGCAATGCCTTGTCAACCTCAAGCCCCTCTTTCATCGCCAGCGAGCAGCAGTGGCTGTGTTCTGGACGCACTGACGCCTCCGCACACTCACTCCACCCTTCAACGGAAGCAGATACGTGTTTCACCACACACTCAGACCCCACTCCGGGCCACTATGCTGTTCGAGTCGGGTCCCTGCATTCCGCCGCGCTGCCCCACCCCGGGTACGTCTGTGGTCCCGTTGGTTCCGCTTGCGCTGTGTCTGGGAGCCTGGCTAGCGCTTCCAGCCCGTCTCGCTGGCTCATCCGTACTGTCAGACTCGGCTATGCGATTCAGTTCACCTGGCATCCCCCTGTTTAGGGGCATTCTGTTCATCCGTGTTCTGGCGGACAGTGCCCCTGTGCTCAGGGCAGAGATCGCAGTCCTACTGGCGAAGGACGCGATCGAGCCGGTTTCTCCAGCCGATATGAAGACCGGCTTCTACAGCCCGTACTTCATTGTACCCAAGAAAGGCTGTGGGTTACGGCCAATCTTGGACCTGCGTGTCTTGAACCGGTCCCTTCACAGACTGCCGTTTAAGATGCTTACGCAGAAACGCATTTTCAAATGCATTCGTCCCCAAGATTGGTTTGCAGCGACTAGACCTGAAGAGTAGGGTAGGGGACCTGTGTGCATTTTCGGTTGACGAATTGATCCTGAGACCCCGGCCCGGATACGTGCCCAAGGTTCCTACCACCACCTTCCAGGACCAGGTGGTGAACCTGCAACTGCCTTCGGAGGAGGCAGACCAAGCCCTGGCTTTACTCTGTCCTGTCCGTACTCTGCGCCTGTACGTGGACAGAACGCAAAGCCTCAGGACCTCAGATCAGCTCTTTGTCTGTTACGGAGGCCAGCAGAAGGGAAGGTTGTCTCCAAGCAGAGGATGGCCCACTGGCTAGTGGATGCCATCGCCTTGGCTTACGAAGCCCAAGGCGTGCTTTACCCGCCTGGGTTGAGAGCCCACTCCACTAGGAGTGTCGCGTCTTCTTGGGCACTGGCACACAGCGCCTTGCTGACAGATATCTGTAGAGCTGCGGGCTGGGCGACACCTAACACGTTCGCTAGGTTTTATAGCCTACGTGTTTAGCCGGTTTCTTCCTGTGTGCTCACTTCAACCAGCCGGTAACACCGAAGTTCCCGCTTAGTGTCGGCTTGCTGCGCCACTCCCCTCCACATGGAGCGGATACTTCTTGCTCCAGTCGAGTTCCCCAATCAGGAGAACCCTGTAGAGTTCCTCCGCACCCCTTCGGCAGTCGGACATTGCGGAGCATTCAACGCCAGGTCTAGTGCTCGTATGCTTGTGTAATTGTGCTAGGCTGGGTTCCATATGTGGTGATCCCTGCGGCGATCCCATATGAGTATTCTTCCATGACCAGCTCCCTGCGGTGAGCCCGTGTCTTTCCCTTGGCAAGTCCGCTCTGCCGTCACTGTCTGGTGTAGCCTCCCCCTTCTCAGGCTGGAGCCACCCCAGTGACATTCCATATGTTGCACTGCCCCTCTGGCCAGTCCATATGTGTATTCTCCACATGTTACCTCCCTTCGGGCAGGATGTGGCTTCCGCAGCGTCCCTCTCCCCTGGAAAGGCACGCTTTCCCAGTGTTATCCAAGAGTTCCACTGTGTAGGGTTTAACGGAACAGCAGTGAACTCCCTCTACGTAGGTCTTCCGCCCCAGCCAGTTGGGGGTCTGAGAGTCTTCTGTAGGGCGCTGGATGTGGCAGCAACCGCTGCGTTTTTCCATGGGATCCCATTACGTCGCCACGTCGACGTCACGTCGAACGTGAGCGACTGCAAGGGAATGTCTTGGTTGCTAATGTAACCCTCGTTCCCTGAAGGAGGGAACGGGAGACGTGACGTCCCGTCGCCACGGTTGCTGACCATCGCTGTATGGCCGCCTCAATTTCGGCTCCTCAGCGAAAAACAATGAGTGCGTGCGCCCGCTTCCTGTTTAGACCCACGCTGCGGGACGTTTCACGCACGCCAACGTTCATTGCCTTGTTCTGTAGACACTCGAAGATGATAGGGCTCCCTGAAGTGATCCCATTACGTCGCCACGTCGACGTCACGTCTCCCGTTCCCTCCTTCAGGGAATGAGGGTTACATTAGTAACCGAGACGTTTTCTTAGTTTGCGTGTGTTTTTTTCTATTTGCATGCGTTTTTTTCTATTTGCATGCGTCTTCTTTAGGTTGCAGCACGTTAAGATCTCTCGGCCACCATACTATTGCTATGTCACCCCTTATTATACTGTACACTGCCACGAAAATAAAAAGCAGCAATAGGCTGACAACAGTTAGTTTGTGTGCGACACTACGAGTCACACTTTTCCAAATTCCACCGTGTCTGGATATGATCATTTCAGAGCGGCAGTCTCAAGTGTCACATTAATGAGAGTAAAAAAATCTGTTTGCCTCATAGTCTAGCTAATTATTGAAGATGTGTGTGTTTTCGTAAAATTAATTATAATAAGCATATAGGCTCGCGGTGTAGCCTAGGTCAAAAGAAGGATTTCAGTTAGGCTATTTATTTATTTCCCACCTTAGTGGGTTGTATGACTGGCATACAAAATAAAGTGGGTCGCAGTAGGCAAAAGGCTAAGAAACCCTGCTCTGAGGGTTGCCTCTGAGGGTCTTACAGAGGGGTAATATTTCATCTCTGCTGTTGAATGATTAATGTTTCAGGTCATTAAAAGTCCACCGACAAGCAATCATCTTGCAGCCTTTTGAGCATTACATGAGTGGGATAATTCGCCACTTTAAAAGAACCATATGACCCCTGTAACCTCCAGGTGTTCACACTGATGTTGAATGTAAAGACAAAATGCTTAAATTTAATGGGGTGTTGAAAAGTATCAATGTATGGTACATGGTAACAGAAAAATATGGTACATGGTAACAGAAAAACACTGTGACATTTACTGAATTACTTTATGACATTTTGAATTCTTTCATGACACCAAGGTGTGAGAAATGGGGATTTTTATTACTTCAACGGCCTGCAACATATAAATATAGTTGCGTTGCTGTGTTAACATAAAAAGGCATGAGGAAAGAAACAAGATACATTCTTAAATATTGTTCCAAAATTTCCAGCAGTGGAATTTCTTTCACCATTGAGCAGGGAAGACAATGAGTTCAATGGTAGGATGTAAGGAAGTACATCAGTTTAAATCTGCCCTTTCTGATCATGGAAAACAATTTTTAACAAATGTTTATCGTTTTGATGGCTCTTATAGTTTTATAGTAGACAGTAATAAAACAGTAATAATGAAAACTTGTCCTGCACATTTTGATTGGAGGTGTATAAATGTAGAGAGGAGGAAATTACAACCATTTGCTTGGAATGACCCTACAAGTTTGATAAAACCAATATGTTATTGTAATTTTGGTTCTCCTTGGTTTTAAAATACAGCAGCCATTCTCCCGGGCCTTACCTAAAAAACTTTGGTCATGTGTCATGCGTAATTTCTTGCAAAGGAAGAAATTACTTCCTTAAGTTCTTTGCAAATGAGTCTGTTTGGGATCTTTATTAGGGCCCAAGCCTGAAAAGGCGAAGGCCCTATTGTTTTCCTAAGGATTATTTATAATTCTTATTAGGGCCCAAGCCTTGCAAAGGTGAAGGCCCTATTGTTTTCCTAAGGATTATTTATTATTATTATTATTATTTATTTATTTTTTTTACTACCTTTTGGACACTTTTGGAGGCCTTAACATGCTCAAAAACTCGTGAAACTTTGCACACGGGTCAGAACCCACGGCCATCAGGGCCGGGCTAAAGATGGTACCCGGGCGTGGCAGGAGGGAACGGGGTCCGAAATCATGGTCCATAAATCAAACACGCTTGCATGTAATAATATGAAACTCGGTACACATGTAGATCTCATCGTTTCATATATACTTTGCACTCTTACTTTTTACCCCAGCCCAACAGGAAGTGGGCTATTTAGGGTTATTGGTAAAACACACGCAATGGAATTTGAAATACTCCTCCTAGAGAATTCAAACACACAGCACGAAACTCGGTCAGCGTGAAGTCAAGACATTGAGGATGAAAGTTTGCGAGGGGATTTTTGATATCTCGAACGGTTTGGCCGTGGCGAGGAAACAAAATTATGGCGAGAAACATGAAACAGGAAGTGTGTTATAACTTCTGCATACATTAACTGATCTTGATGAAACTTCAGCAGTGTGTTCGCTGTAAGAGTCCGATCACATGGATGTGACTATTGTGAGTCAAAGTTATAGCGCCACCAACTGGCAGCAGGAAGTGTGTCACTTCCTAAATGCTTTGAAATCACCCTCTTATTTTTACCCAATTTGCTTCAAACTTTGTGTATAATGTAAACACACGGCAGATGTAGACCTGTGAAAGGATTATTGATATCTTAGATACTGTTGCCGTGGCAAAGCATCAAACTTTAATATTCTTGTTTGATGCTCTGAGCCAATATGGCAAGCCGTTTTAATATTTAATCATTTTAACCTACTAGTCTCTATTTTCATGCTACTAGTACTTCTTTTTTAGATACTAGTATCTATTCCATTAAGTACTAGTACTTATTCATTTGCGACTAGTGCTTATTACTAGTGCCTCTTCTTTAGATACTAGTGCTTATTCTTTAGATATTCTTTTGAATACGTATTAGTAGCTAATGAATAAGTACTGGTATCTATTTAATAGGTACTAGTATGTAATGACTTAGAACTAGTATTTATTGAATAAATACTAGTATCTATTAATAGCTACTAGTCTCTAAAAGGTAATTTTCTCTCTCTCTCTCTCTCTCTGAGCCAATATGGCAAGCCGTTTTAACATTTAATCATTTTAAAGTAACACCAAGTAAATTTTCCTCTTCGGTCGCCCTACTGGTTGGAAACGAAATTGTCCATTGCCGCTGTCGTAAATAATTTAGCCTACTGTCGCACGCACGCTCTCTGTTTATCCAGCACCGGCTTTAGAATGAACGATGTCCACAGACAAGGTAGAGTATGTTACATGATTTCATGAAAGGATGATGAATTGCGACATCAGAAATGAAGAAAAACGAAATAATGACTATTGTAGCGCTTGACGTAAAGCAGTCGAATTCTGTAGTTCTTTTTGTGGTCGGGTTCCTACCCGAAACCCGAAGTTACATAGTGCCAGTAAAAGCGACACAGACCCCGTCAGGCTATGGCAGACGAGTCATTTAACTTATTTTAAGTCGATGTACCATCACAAGGGTCTTGGAAATATATTATGAAGGTTGAAAAACTACATAGTGTTTATTTAACCTACTAGTCTCTATTTTCATGCTACTAGTACTTATTTTTTAGATATTAGTATCTATTCCATTAAGTACTAGTACTTATTCATTAGCGACTAGTGCCTATTCTGTTTAGAATATTCAAAGTGCTTATTTAATTTGTATGCTTATTTATATTTTCAGAGCAGAAAATCTGATTGTTCTGCTTATTCAATATTGCATCTAAAATGTAAGTGACTTGACGTGTGTGTGTGTGTGTGTGTGTGTGTGTGTGTGTGTGTGTGTGTGTGTGGTGTGTGTGTGTGTGTGTGTGAGTGTGAGTGTGAGTGTGAGAGAGAGAGAGAGAGAGAGAGAGAGAGAGAGAGAGAGAGAGAGAGAGAGAGAGAGAGAGAGAGAGAGAGAGAGAGAGAGAGAGATTGTGTCTGTTACAGTGACAAGAGTTTTTAAGCCTTGTCTTTTTGGATATATATTTTTTTTATAATAAAAAAAATGTGCATACAACCCATGTATTTTAAATGTATTGTTTGCTTTAAATTAAATTAAGATTGTATGTTTGGTAATTGAACCTAAATAAATGTAAAATTAATGTGCTATATTTCAGATCAATATATTTGTTTTCCTTCATTTTAATCAACACTAACTTTATTCTCATCTGAATTATAAATAACTTATTTCTGTATAAAATAAAAAATCCCGAATATTCCAGACCAACCAGAGCACACTATTTATACAACATCATCAGTGCTGAAGCGGAACTACCAGAGCCGTTCGGCAGATAGCGAGCAGATATTTTGTGTCACGTCGTGCCCAATAACCCTAAAGGCACCAGGATGGCGGTGCCACCGGCTTTTTATATATATATAAATATAGCTGCGAGCAGCGATGAAGGGCCAAAGCCGGCGGTACCGCCACCCTGGTGCACCAGGGTTGCAGTGCCACCGGCTTGGGCCCGTAATCGCTGCTCGCAGCTATATTTGTCTTTGAAATTTCACATCCAATCTCAAGCATAACCTACTTGCTTGCGGTGCGATATGAAACTGGAAGTTCCTCACAATTGCACGTATCATCTAATACTTTGTAAGATATTCTAAAGCAGTCCCACATTGAGGTGAGCCGCCTGAGGTGAGATGAATGAATGAGGCATTTATAGCCTCCTGTCAAAATGCTTACTAGTCTTCTTTGGCTAGCCCAGCACTTTACATAATGCTCGGTACCGTTTCTCACTGTGATATTTAATGATTCTGTGGACAAATCCAGCAAACAAGTAAAATCCAAAGTCAATTGACCAGATATAATGTGGAATCAAAATAATGGCAAAAAAAAAAAAAAAACAAACAGAAAAGCTTGTTGACTTGCAATATTTGAAGAAATATGTATTGCATTAACCGTGCTTGCATTTTAATGCATTGTATTTTTAGCATATACTATGCCCTAAAAATACAATGCATTAAAATCAGAGGTGTAGTTGTAAAAAAAGAGGTGGGTAAACTATAAATTCTGGTGGACCACAACGTGGTCACCCGGTAAGGTGGGCCACTGCCTAGTACCGGTGTATGTACAACACTGACAGAGTTTGTCTTAGGTCTAACAACCTATGAAACTAATAATGAACAATATGAAACTAAAACGAGATAAGCTTAATTTAAAATGTCTTAGGAACTACAGGCTATTTGCATTAACCGTGCTTGCATTTTAATGCATTGTATTTTTAGCATATACTATGCCCTAAAAATACAATGCATTAAAATCAGAGGTGTAGTTGTAAAAAAAGAGGTGGGTAAACTATAAATTCTGGTGGACCACAACGTGGTCACCCGGTAAGGTGGGCCACTGCCTAGTACCGGTGTATGTACAACACTGACAGAGTTTGTCTTAGGTCTAACAACCTATGAAACTAATAATGAACAATATGAAACTAAAACGAGATAAGCTTAATTTAAAATGTTTTAGGAACTACAGGCTATTTGCATTAACCGTGCTTGCATTTTAATGCATTGTATTTTTAGCATATACTATGCCCTAAAAATACAATGCATTAAAATCAGAGGTGTAGTTGTAAAAAAAGAGGTGGGTAAACTATAAATTCTGGTGGACCACAACGTGGTCACCCGGTAAGGTGGGCCACTGCCTAGTACCGGTGTATGTGTATCCTGATGACTTGCGGGAGGGCTCGATATTAAGCCTTTTCATGTGCTTGTTCTTCTGACAAGTAAATCTGTCATTCACATGTCCGAGTAAAGAAGTTTGCTCGTTGCTTTTTTTTTTTTTTTGTTAATTTATTCTGAAACAATATTCTCATCAGTGTTCAATCAGCTTTGATATTTAAACCGGCATATTGTAATATCTGAACATTTAAAGGGCATCCCCTCCCCCAATATTATTAAATGTAGCATCTTCATCTTTCATTTTAAATTCCTAAATTTGATCAATAAATTTGATCGAATAACAAGACACTATAGGGCTGTTACCCTAGGGGCTGATCAAATTAAATCATTTACACTGAAAAATTACAATTGCAAAAAATAATGTTATGAAATTGATTTAAGTTTACATCATAAAAAATAGGTTTACATATAAGAAACGTTGGAAAGAATGATACTACTTTTAAACATAACACTAAACTGCCAGTAGGGGGCGGCAGGCGACCGTCTTAATGAGTGAGTCATTGATTCATTCAATCAAACGATTCGTTCAAACGGCGGATACATTCAAGAATGAGTACGATGTTTATGAATGGGTCATTGAATCTTTGACTCAATCGATTCATTCAAAATGCTGAATCATTTAGTAATGAAAACAGTGAGTGTTCCTGTGAGATGCACCGTGGTTCTGCTGGGATTTTTGTTTGGAACTGTTTTCGCTGCTGAAACAGAACAAAAAAAATAATAATTGAGGTTGCTTAACATATGTTAAAAATATAAAAACTCCACATTTAGATGTTTTATAGGCAGTATGTTGTTAACTGAGTGTGTGCTGCGCTCATGTGTGTAGATTTCTCCTCGAGAGGCTGCACGAGCGTCAACAGCGCAACCAGGGTTCTCAAGTCTCACGCATTGGCCGTGAGACACACGCAATAGACTTTATGCACGGCTTCACTACTTCCTGAACTTCAGCCAGCCCTTTGTTTCCTGTCTGCCATTATTGGACAAACTGATTAATCCAGGTGTACCTGATTATTGTTACTGAGGCCAGGCACACCTGAATTAATCAGTTTGTCCAATAATGGCAGACAGGAAACAAAGGGCTGGCTGAAGTTCAGGAAGTAGTGAAGCTGTGCATAAAGCCAATTCAATCAGTTCACACGCTCACACGCCACACCGTGTATTTCTCACGCTGAAAAGGCAATGCCAACCAAGTTGTCCTGCAAGCTTTATATATAACGTATACGAGGCGCAGGAACACAAAGTGAAGTTTCCTGCCGCCAGCACGGATCTGGCCAGATTGCGTTCGTTACTAGGCAACATAGATGCGCGAACCCGCAAAGTCTGCGAACACACACGGAAGTTGACCATAGAAGTTGACAGAAACATTCTCGGCCACCGCAACATCGCGCGAACACACGTCGTGATGGAGAAAGAAAGTTGGAAGAAAGCTCGCCTAACATTTTAGACTAGAACATTTAATATGTAGCCCATCGTATACATTATTGATGCAGTCAAAAAGTCTACAACTACTTTGCAACCAGGCCAGAAGCTTTGACTCAGTTTGGCTATCTGAAACTAAGGGAAATGTTAGTGGGTATGTATGGGAAGGAAAGAAGATGTATTTCTTCATTTTGTTTTTAATTATAGCTATATTATACTGTAATAATAGTCTTTCTAGTTACATTAAGGCTACATGTATTAAAGCAGAGTGCTCTGGGTAATATTGTATATCATGTCAAAACATACATTAGCCTAATCATTGCCATTGCATTTGTATTTTTCAAAGATGTCAGGGAAACATGCAAAAATATTTGTTTTTCCAAACTGTTTGGAGCAATTTGTTATATGTAATTTTGAAATATAACATTAAAGAGTAGGCCTATATTTAATGTGATGAATTGCTCTGTCATTTATCAGATTTACCAATTATTATAATTTCAATTTGTGCTGGTTAATTATGAACAATGGGTAAAATTGGGGGGCGGGGATATGTGGGGGCGGGGCTCCATTTAGGCTCCTCCCCTAATCGCATGTGCTCTCACTCCAAGCTTTTGATAAAACTTGAGAACCCTGAGCGCAACCTTACTGTCAGTAATAGTCAACAACACTGACAGAGTTTGTCTTAGGTCTAACAACCTATGAAACTAATAATGAACAATATGAAACTAAAACGAGATAAGCTTAATTTAAAATGTCTTAGGAACTACAGGCTATTTAGAGGTGGATAAACGCAATTTAGAGGTGGATAAACGCACTTTGGAGGTGGGTAAACGCTATTTCCGAATATTGGGAGGTGTGTAAACGGCGTTTATGTGCGTTTAGCCCCTCTTCATCCCTGATTAAAATGCAAGCATGTTAATGCAATGCATTTTTTTTTTCAACTAGTGCAGTTCAACAAGATTTTTTGTTTCAAAAACATTTGGCATTATGTTACTTCCATAGATTTAGCCATTTCTCCAAGGCTGCAGAGGACAGCTCTTTCCTCTTGGCTATTTTCACCAAAGCCCCTCAAAATAACGTCTAATGATAATATAGCTAACACTGACCACAGTGATTGACTGAATTATAGCCTGCTAATAATGAGTGCAATCTTTGTATGACAACTTGACCAAAAGTGATGTCTGCACAATTTGGCATGTTTCATAAATGAAACAATTGAAATGCAATATGCAATATCTTCAAAATATTTCATAAATTGTTCTAGTATGGATATCACATTTGGCCACTACTGTATATTTTGTCTTCAAATTGAATATGCAAAGATATGCAAATGTTCCTCAACTGTGATAGTGTGTTATAGGTTTGGATACCTGCATATTTTAATAATTATTATTTATTACATTTGACATTTATTTCAATGCTCTGCATAGGAACATAATTAATAAGAGGATTTTTTTTAATCAAAGAGGATTATTTAAAGCAGATGGAATGTTTCACATATACATTTAAGATCAGATATTTGAAGGTTTGTAGCCTGGCTCAAGCATCAATCATGCATACAGCAGTGTTTTAGTGTAAGGGGGTTTCAATCATCCACATATGTGACAACTTGAAGCTGTTGCAAGCAGTGGAGGCTCTAATTTACCATTAGCACCTTGGAAACTGAAATGCACCCTTCTTCACGACATGAACTACACTGTAAAAAATATTTTAGCAATTTAGTTATTTCAACTTATTTTTTTAACTAGTGTTACGCACCCTTAGACACAAAGTCTTTAAAGGGGCAACATTGAGGTCGTGATCAGAAGATGGTGTATTTAAGGTGGCAAGAGACGACACAACAAGGTATTATGAAAGAAAATAAAGTACGGTTTATTGTACTTGAAGTGTAAATGCAAAGATGGACAATAATAATAATAATAATAATAATAATAATGAAGATAAATATACTTGTGGACACCAAGAAAATAAACAAAATATAAACAGATTGAGAGTTCAAAAATAAACAACCCAAGAGAATAAGGACATAAATAGTGAAGCCAAATGAAAGAAAGAAACAAAACAAACTCCGACTATCTAGTCCCAACCTCTTACTAACTAATAACCAAAAGAAAAGAAAAGAAAAGACAGTAATCTTCAGCGCCTAAGCACCCTCTCTAGCTGTTCTAACTAATAACAAAAACATCCATGGGTGGCGTTCACTTCCTTACCTGGTGTTTGTATACATCGAGTTTGCTAAGTGTTGCTTTGTGTACGTCACGTGACATATTACCTGTCCGAATTTCTCTTGGTAATCTCAGAACACGAATCTCAGAACACGAATCTCAGAACACGAATCTCAGAACACGAATCTCAGAACACGCCAACATGGCAGAACACAAAGAAAAACAACAGGACAATGTCTGTAACAGAAAATAAACACAAAGGCGGCAAGCAGAGCGACAGAAAAGAAAGCAAGACGACATGCGTTCCTCTCCCGCTTCCCTTTAAACTCGAGTGTTGAACTTGATAGGCGGCGGGAGGGAGATGACGTCACGATGTAATGATGATTGACATCTCTCCCAGCCAACAGCAGACGAGTGAGGACGCACACCTAAGAAGGTGATAGCAGAGAAAGAGAAACCAAAAGAAAACACATACGTGGAACCACAGGGACGTAACACTCCCACCCTTAAGAGCAAACCTGTTTGTGAAAAACAAGTTAAAACAGACAATATTTTTACACTCTCGAAAGAGCGTCAGCCATGACATTATCAACACCCTTTTTGTGCTTGATCTCCAAATTATAATTCTGGAGTACTAGAGCCCAGCGCATCAAACGCTGGTTTTGATTGTACATCCTGGATAAAAACACTAGAGGGTTATGATCGGTGAATACTGTGATAGGAAGACTACTGGAACCGAGGTAAACTTCGAAATGCTGGAGAGCAAGCAAGAGAGCAAGTGCTTCTTTTTCAATGGTAGAATAGTTAAGCTGATGTTTAATAAACTTACGGGAATAATAACTCACAGGATGATCTTTACCATTGGTATCTTCCTGAAGAAGAACAGCTCCTGCTCCAACAGCACTGGCATCGACCTCAAGCTTGAAAGTATGCGTGCAATCAGGTGCAACGAGAACAGGTGCATTACATAAAAGCATTTTGACACAATCAAAAGCATTCTGACACTCCACAGACCATTTAAAAAGTTTAGACGGACTAAGCAACGAGGTGAGAGGAGTAACAACGGTTGAGAAGTTTTTACAGAAACTGCGGTAATAACCAGCCATACCTAGAAATCTTCGCAACTGTCGTCGAGTGGTAGGGACTGGAAAATCTGCAATAGCGGTAACCTTAGCCTCCACTGGTCGTACCTGGCCTTGTCCAACCTCTTTACCCAGATAAGTGACAGTCGCTCGACCAAACTCACACTTTGCCAAGTTGAGAGTTAAGTTAGCTGCACGTAGACGTTCGAACACAGGTCTCAACAAGCACACATGTTCCTTCCAAGTCACCGAATATAAAACTAAATCATCAAGATACGCATTGCAATACATCAGCTAAGACGATATTTACAAGACGCTGAAAGGTGGCTGGAGCGTTTCTGAGTCCGAAAGCCATCGCTGTATATTGTCTGGAACTTGTTTTGTGTTACAAATGCTGAAATATCTGACGCTTGTGGAGTAAGTGGTACCTGCCAGTACCCTTTCAGCATATCCAGCTTTGTAACAAAACGAGCAGACCCAAGATTAACAATACAGTCTTCCATTCGCGGTAACAGATAACTGTCTGGCACCATTACGGCGTTCACTTTACGGAAATCCGTACAGAATCTAAACGTGCCGTCAGGTTTAGGAACGAGAAGACTGAAGACTCCAGGGACTGCAACTAGGTCTGGCTAAATTATTCTCAAGCAGATAATTCACTTTTTGACGCATAATAGATTTCTTGACTGCATTTATGCGATAAGCATGTTGCTTAATAGGACGAGCATCATTTACAACAATATCATGTTGTAAAACATTTGTTTGTTTTGGAACATCACTAAACAGACAGTTAAAATCAGATATTATTTTAACAATGTCAGTTCTCTGGTCAGAAGTTAAATGATTCAGATACGAGTGAAGATCTTTTAAAATCTCAGAATTAGCTAACCTTGCACACTGCTGAGGAGCATTGCGGAGCACGACCCCATCCTCGTCAGCCCCCGAGATATCAACAGGTTTTAACAGATCCACGGCTAGTGCGACAGACGAGACAGCGGGCCCTGCAGTCTCCTCTGAAGTTTTCACCTCAGGCATCTCCCTGTCATGGTAAGCTTTCAGCATGTTTATGTGACAAACTTGGGTGTGACGTTTTCTGTCAGGTGTGTAGAGCACATAGTCAGTTTCACTCATTTTCTGTTTCACCACATAAGGTCCAAAGAAACGGGCAGACAAAGCTGATCCAGGAACAGGTAAAAGCACCGACACTTTATCACCAGGCGAAAACGAACGCGCAACAGCTCTCTGATCATACTTGCGCTTCATGCCTTTCTGAGCATTTTCTAGAGACTCTTTCGCTAGTGACCAAGCAGTATGCAAACGATCTCGAAACTTACTCACATAATCCAGTACATTAGTGTGAGGACTTGAAACAGTGGTCAAAATGTGTTCTTTAAAAACTTTCAAAGGTCCTCTCATCGGATGTCCGAATACAAGTTCGGCTGGACTAAAACCAAGAGATTCTTGTACAGTCTCTCTTACCGCGAATAATACTAAGGGAACCCCCTCATCCCAGTCTTTAGCAGTGTCCATGCAGTACTTCTTAAGCATCGACTTAAGTGTCTGGTGAAAGCGTTCTGGCTTTGTGGATGGTACGCACTTGAAACTCGGTGAGAAATTTCTAAAGACTCCAGCACTTGTTTAAAAAGTCTTGATAAAAAATTTGTGCCCTGATCGCTTTGTACTATTTTCGGAAGACCGAAAGTGGAAAAGAACTTCACTAATGCTTTGACTATAACGGGTGCGGTGATTTTTCTCAGTGGAATTGCTTCTGGAAACCTAGTAGACATGCACATTATGGTAAACAAAAACTGGTTACCCGATTTTGTTTTAGGCAACGGCCCAACACAGTCTATGAGCACATGCTCGAACGGCTCCCCGATTGCTGGTATGGGAAACAGTGGAGCAGGACGAATCACCTGGTTCGGCTTCCCAACAGTTTGACATGTGTGACAAGTACGGCAGTACTGAGCAACATCCTTCTTTAAGCCAGGCCAAAAGAAGTGCTGTAAAATCCTATCATACGTTTTCGTAATTCCTAAGTGACCGGCAAGCTGATGGTCATGCGCTAAACATAACACATGCTGACGATAAGGAGAAGGAATGACCACCTGATACACAACATTCCAATCTGAATCGTTTGTGCTAGAACACCACTTTCTCATCAATAACTCATTCTCAAGAAAATAAGCAACTTTCTGATTTTTAGCTACCTCTAGAGAGACAGCAGAATTAAAAGCAGCAATGAGAGACTTATCTTCTTTCTGTGCAGAAATAATTTTCTCTCGTGACACGGACATTTTCAATTCTGGTGCGTCAGACACATTTTCTCTCATTTTCTCTGACTGTGATTTATCTAGTTTTGATGACGTAACAGTACACAATGATTCGTCACCAGCAAGAAGAGGGATAAAAACAGAGTCAGACAAATCAACCATATCGCCTACTTTACGCGACTGAGCGCGAGTGACAGCGCATGCGGAAAAAACTTCAGGGTAAGTATGTGACACATCATCTGATTGACTAAACACATCTGGTTTTTCAACCACTTCTAACACAGGCAAGATTTTTCCTCCGGCTAGGTCATTTCCAAGGATAAAATCAACGCCCTGAACAGGAAGAGAAGGACGTACCGCCACTCTTACAAATCCCGTACACAACTCACTCCGCAAATGTATACAATGTAATGGCACAGTTATACAACTCATGTCAATGCCCTGAACTATCACACTTGAGCCACAGAAAGTGTCCTCAGACAATGGTAATCTATCTGCCACAATAAAAGATTGCATTGCACCGGTGTCTCTGAGCATTCTTATTTCTTTCTGGTCGTCACAATTTCCGTTTAAAGAAATTAACCCTTTCAAGATAAAAGGTTGGTAACTGTCATCAATTTTCTCCACATTAGGCACACTAACAGTCGGCTTAACAGTTTTCACAAACCCTACGCTTTTAGGCTGCTGCTTGCGTTTTAACGTCAAACAATCTGCGATCACATGTCCTTGTTTGTGACAATAAAAACATTCTCGATCCTCTCTAGCACGAGGTGGGCTGTTTTTAGAACGAAACGTTTGGGTTTTCACAGGAGCAGGCTGTGACCTCTCTGAACGTGCAAGTGAAAAAACATTTTTGTGGGTTAAAACAAATTCATCCGCTAACGCGGCTGCGTGAGACAACGAAGTTACTTTCTGTTCGTTTAGATAGATCACTATACGATCAGGTAAACACCCTTTGAACTCTTCAAGCAGTACAAGTTCTCTTAACTCATTAAAGTCACTCACTTTGCTAGCTGTGCACCACTTGTCAAATAAAATTCCTTTGTCTCTTGCAAATTCCACGAATGTCTGTGCCGAATTTTTTTATGCCCTCGAAACTTCTGCCGATAAGCCTCTGGGACTAACTCATAAGCACGAAGTATCGCAGATTTCATAGACTCATATTTTAAACTTTCTTCTAGAGATAAAGTAGAACAAACCTCTTGAGCTTTTCCAATCAATTTACACTGTAATAATAGAGACCAGACGTCTTTAGGCCAATGAAGAGAAGTAGCTATGCGTTCAAATGCAGTGAAATAAGAATCCACCTCTGATTCTCTGAACTGAGGAACTAAGACAATGTGCTTACTTATGTCAAATCTTACCTGGGATGAATCAGACCGCGGAGGAACATCAGAGACCGGACCTGGAGCCGACCGCGCAGCCGAACTGGCAGTGATCTGCATCGCGTCCAGATCGAGCTGTCGCAGCTTCACCTGAGTCTCAGCCTCAATTTCAAGTCTGCGTATTTCCAACCGCATATCGATCTCAGCTTGACGTGCCTGGGCTTTCTCCTGTGCCTCATATTGTAAACAGGCCAAGCGGACTTTCAGTCGCGCACCGTCTCTCGAATCAACAGAACTGGGAGAGAATGGATCAAACGGTGGCAAGCCGGCCTTAGCCTCGGCCATCACCTCCGCCTCAGCAACAGCTCTACCGCTCCGCTTATCCTCATCATCCTCAGAACTGCGATATGCCACTGCAACGTCACTCACACCAACACCTCCGCTAGCCTCCTCATCCTCCCCAGTATTTGACATAGGAAGAACATTTATCTCTTTTTAACGTTGAATCAACTTACTCTTTATCTCACTCTTAAGAGCTTGTCTACTCACAACAACCTGATAGTGATCAGCTATCAGCACTAAGTCTTGCTTCTTACATGAACTAATCTGTTCAAAAGACGGGTTGGCAATGAATTTTCTCAAGCTAAACATTTCCATGATGCACAACCAGCAAACGAGTACAAAAATACTACTCTGCATGAATATGCCGCCAAACTAACGTAACGTCACTTACCACTAGCATACACACACACAACTGATCACAACTAAATTAATTTGAGATTAAAGATCCCGGACGAGCCCCCATTGAATGTTACGCACCCTTAGACACAAAGTCTTTAAAGGGGCAACATTGAGGTCGTGATCAGAAGATGGTGTATTTAGGGTGGCAAGAGACGACACAACAAGGTATTATGAAAGAAAATAAAGTACGGTTTATTGTACTTGAAGTGTAAATGCAAAGATGGACAATAATAATAATAATAATAATAATGAAGATAAATATACTTGTGGACACCAGGAAAATAAACAAAATATAAACAGATTGAGAGTTCAAAAATAAACAACCCAAGAGAATGAGGACATAAATAGTGAAGCCAAATGAAAGAAAGAAACAAAACAAACTCCGACTATTTAGTCCCAACATCTTACTAACTAATAACCAAAAGAAAAGAAAAGACAGTAATCTTCAGCGCCTAAGCGCCCTCTCTAGCTGTTCTAACTAATAACAAAAACATCCATGGGTGACGTTCACTTCCTTACCTGGTGTTTGTATACATCGAGCTTGCTAAGTGTTGCTTTGTGTACGTCACGTGACATATTACCTGTCCGAATTTCTCTTGGTAATCTCAAAACACGAATCTCAGAACACGCCAACATGGCAGAACACAAAGAAAAACAACAGGACAATGTCTGTAACAGAAAATAAACACAAAGGCGGCAAGCAGAGCGACAGAAAAGAAAGCAAGCCGACATGCGTTCCTCTCCCGCTTCCCTTTAAACTCGAGTGTTGAACTTGATAGGCGGCGGGAGGGAGATGACGTCACGATGTAATGATGATTGACATCTCTCCCAGCCAACAGCAGACGAGTGAGGATGCACACCTAAGAAGGTGATAGCAGAGAAAGAGAAACCAAAAGAAAACACATACGCGGAACCACAGGGACGTAACAACTAGATTGTCCAGACAACAAGAAATTTTAAGTTTTCTTGTCCTCAACTTATCGAAAAAAGTTAGTTAAACTAAAAAAAAAAACATGCAAAAAGATAACTCAAAATAATGAGTTAACTTTTTTTACAGTGTACCTGCAGTTATGCTATGTTTTGAGCATATTAAAATTGGGGTGGAATTTTAAAAAGATCCACTGTCACTATTGTCAGAACTTGTAAAATATCTAAGACGAGATCCTCCCCCACTGTGGAAGAGATACGTGTGGAAAAATATTTCACTTCATGATCTTTAATTTGCCATGAATGAACCACTGCATTGTACAAGGTCAGCTCACACATAATAGAGATTCAAAAAAGGCAGCCCTTGAAATGATTGAAAAAATAAAAGTCTTGACGTGGGTTTCCCTGGGATGAAACCCAGATGCCCAGGCAGTTAGCACCCCATGGCGCCATAACCGGAGGGAGGAGCAATGGTGGTACAGCATCCAATGCCTCCATGGGGGACGGAGCTGATGGGAAAACAATGCCGGGCGTGGACTGAGGGTTGATGGATCCGTGCAACGCTGTGGGAATTGGAACTAGAGAACCAGACAGCTGCGGTGGAACTGGCGGCTGGAGGCGGAGCTAGGGAATCCCCCAGTCCGCTCGAGGATGGCTCATGGGTGCCTCAGGTGATTCACTGGTGCAGGAGGTGAAGGGTGAACAATTGGGCAAACAGGAGACGACGAAGACAGGGCCCAAACTAAAAGTGGTGGTGGAGGTGGGAGGGAGGGACCAACGTATCTAGTATCTCCACTCCAGTCCAGTATGCACTCACTCACTGCGGTGAGGTTGTAGGCAGGGAACTTCACTATTCCCTCAATCGCCACTAATATCTTTTCTGTCACAAGGATAATGGCGGGCTTGCAGCCAGGTCAGACAAAAAGGGCTCAGGCTCCGGTAAGATGTTTTTGCAATAATGATTGTTTACAATTCTCCCTGTCTGTAATGGTCAGCCAATAGCCACACCCAAACTAACACACTGGTTTAGTGTTGCTGTGTTGAATTGGTCGGGATGCACAAAGGTTGCACTGTAAACCAGCTCCATGGTGATTAATCAGAAGGTCATGGTCCAGCTGAGCAAGTGTCATTGAGATTACTGGGAATGCTAACAGATTTCTCAAAGTTGCCGCATATGTTTTAGTAGTAAAAAGAGAGAGACTTCAGCTTTAAGAATCATTTTGTTTTTTGGGGAGAAATTGTTGTTAAAGAACACGTAGGAAGCTGCACACCATCCAGAATCAGTCTTATTGACTCTCAAAGGCACATTTTCCCAACGCTAGCAACAATAGAGCAAAGCAGGAAATTATTTCCTGCTACAGCTCATAAAACACATTCAAAACGTCCCTGTGCTAATGAACAGCTGTATGCGACTGGATTGTTGATAAAAAGCCTTTGCAATATTCAAATGAGGCCTTTGTAGGCAACAACAATAGGGACTGATTTATGATATTTACACACAATTTGATCTTACTTTGATTGTGTTTACAACTGCACTCCCATCTTTCAAAAGATGACATTTCAATAATTAACTACATAAAACAGGAAATTACAAATGGGAATCACAGAGGTACTATCCTGCAGAGAAAAAAAAAGTGTATTTAATATTTTACAGTTATGATGAGCTAATCATAAATACCTGTTAGGAACAATTATAACATATATTTAAGCAATGTACAAAGACGCTGTAAGTTAGCCTCTCAGTAGGTCTTCCCAGAATCCAGAACCCAGAATTTTATTGCAAATGTTGGTATCTTGACAAATCTGAGCACAGTTTGTGAGACTATTTTAACTTGTAGAGGAAAAACATGTGAGATTACTGTGGGCTAAACAAATTAGATATTACTCACCAAAAATTGTACCCTCTACCTCAGCTCTCAAATCACATTAAAAAAGATTGATAGTAACAATCACACACAAGACACAATTATATTGCTTAACTTGTCATTAAGCTTTCTGAGGCTAAGGGGAAGACCTTTTACAGAAAAAAAAAATTATGCTCATCACACACAAGGCTGTCAAATGTCTTGAGAAGAATTTGAATACAGCATAAAGACTAATATAAGCACACACTAAGGCAGTGGTTCCCAACCCTGTCCTTGCGGCCCCCCAACACTGCGCGTATTCTTCGTCTCCCTAATCAAACACACCTGATTCAACTCATTAGCTCATAATCACATGGGTTAATGAGCTGATGAGTTGAATCAGGTGTGTTTGATTGGGGAGACAAAGAAAACGCGCAGTGTTGGGGGGGCGCAAGGACAGGGTTGGGAACCACTGCACTAAGGTACAGTATTGTCTGCCATTTTAGGAGTATAAGAATAAAAATGTGTATATTTTCACTGTATGAAAAAAAACACCTTGGTTACGACTGTAACCTCGGTTCCCTGAAGAGGGAACAAGATGCTGCGTCGATTGACGCTATGGGAATGCTTTTCATGATGATGTCTTGAAGAACATGTAAAATCAGTCCAATTGTGTGGCGGAACATCAGAGGCGGGTGACGTCATGAACCAGGAAACTATAAAGCCTGCCCAAACAAAGCAGCACTAGCTTCTTAAGGTCTGAACAAGTCGCTTACAGGCACGTAGGAGATATGGCAGGTGACGCAGCGTCTCGTTCCCTCTTCAGGGAACCGAGGTTACAGTCATAACCGAGACGTTCCCTTTCAACGGAACTCGCGCTGCATCGATTGATGCTAAGGGAACGTCTATACCAACGCCACCATAGCGAGAAGTGTCTGTCCTGTGTGAAATCACAAGAGCATCACTAGGAAGAAAGCACCCAAGACCCCTGTGTCAGAGTCCAGGTCCAAAGAGTAAATCCTGACGAATGTATGCGGTAAAAACCACACTGCTGCATCACAAAAGACCTGGAGGGGCACTCCTGACATTAGAGCAATGGTCTATATTTATATCGTCATTGCAGTGGCGGAGGCAGAAAGTGGATGATGTGTGGGGCCTGTAAAAGTGGGGTCGGGCCGGAATAATTCACATCACCCCATGTTTTTCAACCAGCTTAATTTGGAAGAAACTAAATTGACGTACTGGTCCCTGCACGGCACTATAAATGCCCATGACTTGAAGTATGTAAGATAAAGATTGAACAGATCATAAACAGTCAAAGCGAACAGGGCATTGCGATGCAACGCACTACAATGGACACTTAAATACAACAACATCATTGTTACGACCTGTGGCTCCAAAAGGCCGCAAAAAATAAAGGGACACACGCAGTCGTCGGATCTAACTCAAGATTTATTAACAGAACAGAAAACTAAACCAAACAAGTGCAAATGTATAGTCAGTAAACATGAACTGTAATGAGGCTCCGGAGTAAGTGCAAAAATGGAAAACAACAGCAACATAAACAAAGAGAATGTGGAGCACCGCAGAGTAGTAAAAGGGCTTATTTTAAAGGGCATTAAGATAGGGCATCCAGGTGAACGTGATGAGACCACTCATGGAACGGCCCGTCGTCTAAGTACGGGGCGTCACATACCGGATCGTCACACCCCTCCCCTTGAGACAGGGGTTTTGTCAAGATCCCTGTAAACAAAGAACAAATAATTGATCACCAACGGGGGCACGGGACAAAGCATCCGTCACCACATTTTCTGCCGGATGTCAGGACTGTACGACTGCAAAAACAACGACCACCGGATAAGCCTTTGATTTGGACACTGAAGAGAATTCAGAAATGTCAATGGATTATGATCCATATGGACAACAATTGGCCTACTTGAATTAAGATAAACAGCTAAATGGATCAAAGCCCAAACCAGCGCCAAGGCTTCTTTTTCCACCACAGAGTAGTTGAGTTGGCACATGGTAAATTTCCGCGAGAAAACAGGACGAACAATGCTTGCGGAGTCAGACTGCTGGAGAACAGCTCCCGCCCCGACTTGACTAGCATCCACCTGAAGACAAAACAGCTTGTTAAAACAAGGTGCAGCCAGCACAGGCGAGGAGCATAACAAGGCTTTTACATTTTCAAATGCAACTGTACAGTTGGAAGACCAGACAAACTTTACCTGACCCTTCAAAAGATTGGTAAGGGGGGCTACCACAGTAGAAAAATTACGACAAAAAGAGCGATAGTAGCTCGCTAACCCCAAGAACCTCATCAGTTCTTTTTTAGTGACAGGCACAGGAAATTTTTGAATGGCCTGGATTTTTGCATGTACAGGCTGAACCTCTCAATTTCCTACCACTTTCCCAAGGTAAGTCACTGTAGCCCGACTAAACTCACATTTTGCCAAGTTAACAGTGAGCTTAGCTTTAGATAAACGCCTCAACACAGCGTTTAATATGAGTTTCCCAGCTATCACTAAAAACAACGAGATCATCCAAATAGACTGCGCAACCATCAAGTCCTGCAATGTCTCTGTTCATAAGACATTGAAACATCGCAGGGGCATTTTTTTAACCCAATAACCTTGTTGGAGTATAATCACTTGGGGGTAACAAACGAGGAATTATCCTGAGCCCGCTTACTTAGAGGTTACTGGCAAGTGCCTTTAAGCAAGTCAATCTTGCTCACAAACTCGGCTGAGCCTACCTGATCCACACAGTCCTCAACCCGAGGAAGTGGAAAACAATCTGGTTTAGTTACACTGTTGACTTTACAGAAATCAAATTTAAAACCTCACTGATCCATCTGCTTTCCCAACAAGACAGTCTTAACAGTTTGACTTTCATAAAAAGTTTTCAACAGATTTATGAGACACAATTTAGTGGATTTTCTCCGACCTGGGGTAACAATCACATAATTCTCTTCACTTCGTTTGGATTTCAAACGTTTGGATTTATTGCTGAAAAACTCCGAAAGTATGCACAAGTTCCAGGCTGGATAGAAAACCTTCTGTAAAGGCTAGAAAGACACCAAAGACACCCCCGTGATGGCTAGCTCGTTAGCTTTCTGCTGGAAAAAACGGTAAGAAAATCGATAAAACTGTCAGCGAGTTATATCATAATTTCTCGGAGCTGATTTTTGGCGTCGTCGAAAACGTAGGCAACAACAATAGGGACTGATTTATGATATTTACACACAATTTGATCTTACTTTGATTGTGTTTACAACTGCACTCCCATCTTTCAAAAGATGACATTTCAATAATTAACTACATAAAACAGGAAATTACAAATGGGAATCACAGAGGTACTATCCTGCAGAGAAAAAAAAAGTGTATTTAATATTTTACAGTTATGATGAGCTAATCATAAATACCTGTTAGGAACAATTATAACATATATTTAAGCAATGTACAAAGACGCTGTAAGTTAGCCTCTCAGTAGGTCTTCCCAGAATCCAGAACCCAGAATTTTATTGCAAATGTTGGTATCTTGACAAATCTGAGCACAGTTTGTGAGACTATTTTAACTTGTAGAGGAAAAACATGTGAGATTACTGTGGGCTAAACAAATTAGATATTACTCACCAAAAATTGTACCCTCTACCTCAGCTCTCAAATCACATTAAAAAAGATTGATAGTAACAATCACACACAAGACACAATTATATTGCTTAACTTGTCATTAAGCTTTCTGAGGCTAAGGGGAAGACCTTTTACAGAAAAAAAAAATTATGCTCATCACACACAAGGCTGTCAAATGTCTTGAGAAGAATTTGAATACAGCATAAAGACTAATATAAGCACACACTAAGGCAGTGGTTCCCAACCCTGTCCTTGCGGCCCCCCAACACTGCGCGTATTCTTCGTCTCCCTAATCAAACACACCTGATTCAACTCATTAGCTCATAATCACATGGGTTAATGAGCTGATGAGTTGAATCAGGTGTGTTTGATTGGGGAGACAAAGAAAACGCGCAGTGTTGGGGGGGCGCAAGGACAGGGTTGGGAACCACTGCACTAAGGTACAGTATTGTCTGCCATTTTAGGAGTATAAGAATAAAAATGTGTATATTTTCACTGTATGAAAAAAAACACCTTGGTTACGACTGTAACCTCGGTTCCCTGAAGAGGGAACAAGATGCTGCGTCGATTGACGCTATGGGAATGCTTTTCATGATGATGTCTTGAAGAACATGTAAAATCAGTCCAATTGTGTGGCGGAACATCAGAGGCGGGTGACGTCATGAACCAGGAAACTATAAAGCCTGCCCAAACAAAGCAGCACTAGCTTCTTAAGGTCTGAACAAGTCGCTTACAGGCACGTAGGAGATATGGCAGGTGACGCAGCGTCTCGTTCCCTCTTCAGGGAACCGAGGTTACAGTCATAACCGAGACGTTCCCTTTCAACGGAACTCGCGCTGCATCGATTGATGCTAAGGGAACGTCTATACCAACGCCACCATAGCGAGAAGTGTCTGTCCTGTGTGAAATCACAAGAGCATCACTAGGAAGAAAGCACCCAAGACCCCTGTGTCAGAGTCCAGGTCCAAAGAGTAAATCCTGACGAATGTATGCGGTAAAAACCACACTGCTGCATCACAAAAGACCTGGAGGGGCACTCCTGACATTAGAGCAATGGTCTATATTTATATCGTCATTGCAGTGGCGGAGGCAGAAAGTGGATGATGTGTGGGGCCTGTAAAAGTGGGGTCGGGCCGGAATAATTCACATCACCCCATGTTTTTCAACCAGCTTAATTTGGAAGAAACTAAATTGACGTACTGGTCCCTGCACGGCACTATAAATGCCCATGACTTGAAGTATGTAAGATAAAGATTGAACAGATCATAAACAGTCAAAGCGAACAGGGCATTGCGATGCAACGCACTACAATGGACACTTAAATACAACAACATCATTGTTACGACCTGTGGCTCCAAAAGGCCGCAAAAAATAAAGGGACACACGCAGTCGTCGGATCTAACTCAAGATTTATTAACAGAACAGAAAACTAAACCAAACAAGTGCAAATGTATAGTCAGTAAACATGAACTGTAATGAGGCTCCGGAGTAAGTGCAAAAATGGAAAACAACAGCAACATAAACAAAGAGAATGTGGAGCACCGCAGAGTAGTAAAAGGGCTAATTTTAAAGGGCATTAAGATAGGGCATCCAGGTGAACGTGATGAGACCACTCATGGAACGGCCCGTCATCTAAGTACGGGGCGTCACATACCGGATCGTCACACCCCTCCCCTTGAGACAGGGGTTTTGTCAAGATCCCTGTAAACAAAGAACAAATAATTGATCACCAACGGGGGCACGGGACAAAGCATCCGTCACCACATTTTCTGCCGGATGTCAAGACTGTACGACTGCAAAAACAACGACCACCGGATAAGCCTTTGATTTGGACACTGAAGAGAATTCAGAAATGTCAATGGATTATGATCCATATGGACAACAATTGGCCTACTTGAATTAAGATAAACAGCTAAATGGATCAAAGCCCAAACCAGCGCCAAGGCTTCTTTTTCCACCACAGAGTAGTTGAGTTGGCACATGGTAAATTTCCGCGAGAAAACAGGACGAACAATGCTTGCGGAGTCAGACTGCTGGAGAACAGCTCCCGCCCCGACTTGACTAGCATCCACCTGAAGACAAAACAGCTTGTTAAAACAAGGTGCAGCCAGCACAGGCGAGGAGCATAACAAGGCTTTTACATTTTCAAATGCAACTGTACAGTTGGAAGACCAGACAAACTTTACCTGACCCTTCAAAAGATTGGTAAGGGGGGCTACCACAGTAGAAAAATTACGACAAAAAGAGCGATAGTAGCTCGCTAACCCCAAGAACCTCATCAGTTCTTTTTTAGTGACAGGCACAGGAAATTTTTGAATGGCCTGGATTTTTGCATGTACAGGCTGAACCTCTCAATTTCCTACCACTTTCCCAAGGTAAGTCACTGTAGCCCGACTAAACTCACATTTTGCCAAGTTAACAGTGAGCTTAGCTTTAGATAAACGCCTCAACACAGCGTTTAATATGAGTTTCCCAGCTATCACTAAAAACAACGAGATCATCCAAATAGACTGCGCAACCATCAAGTCCTGCAATGTCTCTGTTCATAAGACATTGAAACATCGCAGGGGCATTTTTTTAACCCAATAACCTTGTTGGAGTATAATCACTTGGGGGTAACAAACGAGGAATTATCCTGAGCCCGCTTACTTAGAGGTTACTGGCAAGTGCCTTTAAGCAAGTCAATCTTGCTCACAAACTCGGCTGAGCCTACCTGATCCACACAGTCCTCAACCCGAGGAAGTGGAAAACAATCTGGTTTAGTTACACTGTTGACTTTACAGAAATCAAATTTAAAACCTCACTGATCCATCTGCTTTCCCAACAAGACAGTCTTAACAGTTTGACTTTCATAAAAAGTTTTCAACAGATTTATGAGACACAATTTAGTGGATTTTCTCCGACCTGGGGTAACAATCACATAATTCTCTTCACTTCACAGCATAATTCTGCTGCACAATATACGGACCATCGAATTTAGCCACAAAGGAGAGTAAAGGACGCAACACCAAAACTTGATCTCTGGATTCAAAAACACAATGTTTAAGGGTGTGATCATATAAATGCTTCATAACTTTTTGTTGTTTCTCCAGTTTAACCTTAGCCAATTCTCGTCCTTAGACAAATCGTTGTTTAAACCCGTAAACATAAGCCTCCAAATTTTTTGGAGATTCTGATATTTTAACCCTCTGAGCCCGACGGCATCGTCGACGACGCCAAAAATCAGCTCCGAGAAATTATGATATAACTCGCTGACAGTTTTATCGATTTTCTTACCGTTTTTTCCAGCAGAAAGCTAACGAGCTAGCCATCACGGGGGTGTCTTTGGTGTCTTTCTAGCCTTTACAGAAGGTTTTCTATCCAGCCTGGAACTTGTGCATACTTTCGGAGTTTTTCAGCAATAAATCCAAACGTTTATATCCAACTTTGATACACTTGAAGTCCATAATTTGTAAATATTCCGTCATATTTGCCGCTAGCTCGATGCTAGCTGCCATTTTGGATATCCACGTGATGGTTTTTGACCAATTACAGGCTGATCCGTCGTAAACATTGGGTGCGTCTTTGTCATGACGCACCATAGACTGACGCACGCACGAACCAAGTGGAGAGAGAGAGAGAGAGAGAGACGCAGGTTTCACAGAGAATCACAGAGAAATAGATCTAAATCGAGCGCTGAATAATGGATTTTCAGGAGAACAGAGGTTTTTGACAGATGAGGAACTAGATTACCAGGATAGACCCAGCTGAAGTGCCATTTATTTATTTACTGTAAAATAGTATTATAGAAGTATAAATGTAGTATAAAAGTATAAAAAGTATAGAATAAATAAAATAATAAATAAAATATAAATGCAAAGCCTGTGATGTGGCCCTCTTTGTGATTGCTGATAGGAACTGTTTTGAGGCTTGGCACCAGTGAATTTCATGAAAACGCCTGGACTTCTTTTGGAAAAATGTAAATAGTTTTGGTTCTGTACAAGTTATAATGTTTATTCCTGTGCTCCAGGACTCCAAAGACATGAACAAACTGTTTTCCAGAGGAAATTTGCTTAGCTTTTATTTATTTGTGTGTGATTTCCATAAATATTTGAGTGATTCAATTTCCGATTTATTTTTTCATTTGTCTTTATGGTCCCATAACTTATTTTACATTCAGGTGACATCAATGTAACACAAATATGCTGAAAGTTCAATTTGTCCTGAAAAAAAAGAGGTGTGTCAATTGTCTGTGCACAAAAGGGTTGATGTTTTACAAGCTTATTTAGTTAATAACACCAGACGGAAAATTTATTGTAAAAATACCCTTAGGTCTCTGAGGGTTAACAGGATTCTGGAGCACTGCCAAAAGTCCACAAACTTTATGACCAAAAACAAGGTAATTTGGACTAAACCCAGTGCTCTCCTGTACAACCTCTAGTGACACCAGCATCAGCCAGGGTAATCTTTCTTCCCAAGCCCGAAGAATAGACTTTAAAGTCTGATGGAACCTCTCCAGCGCACCTTGACTTTGTGCATGGCATGCAGTAGCAAGGTGGTGCTTTACATGCAGCTGTTTTAAAACCTGCTGGAACAGATGGGATGTAAGATTAATTCCCTGATCACTCTGGACCACCCTGGGAACACCAAAGATAGACATAAATTGCAATAGAGCTTTTTCCTATTGAACGAGAAGTGATCATACGCAGTGGGTAAGCAGCAGGAAAACGTGTATTTAAACACATTATAGTCAACTAGACTTGGAAGATGGCAAAGGGCCCACACAGTCAATAAGATGTTCAAAAGGTTTACCAATCGCAACAATAGGGTGTAACGCAGCCAACCTTAAATTTCTGATTAGGTTTACTCGTTAACTGGCAAGTGTGACACTGTTTTATATAAGAGGAAATGTTGCGTTTTAAACAAGGCCAAAAAAAAATACCTTAACCCTCTGGGGTCGGCAAACGCGCCGGCGTGTTTTGGCAGATTTTTTTCACATATCAGAAATATAGACTTAAAATACTGCATAATTTCTGGTCATACAGACTTAAGAAATATGAAAAAATAAACTGTTAAATGTCTACTTTTTTATGTGCCCACATATAATCGAAATAAAATATTGTGCTTTTGTAAAATAAAGAAAATACACAGGGTGTGCTTTCTGCCTCTCCGTCTCTGTGAACTTTTTTTCTGGAGCACGTCTCTTTAAACAAAACTCAGCGAATACTATTCACCCAGACATGAGCAATATATCTTTATACTCATTTAAGTGTGTACTTTTAAATTATCTAATTCAAAACTAAAATAAATATTCTCTGTTTATGTAATCTATATAAAAATAGAGAGGTGTCAGCCGTTCTAATTATCGTTCTTGCAGCTCATTATTCTGATAATGTGACATGCCCACAGAGAGTGCGCTATTCAAACGCAAATGATCTGAAGCAACACATGGAGACGTGTAAATTGTGTAAGTTTTTTATTCTTGTGCTTTGTTCTAATCGCGATATAGAATAGTGTCTGTAAACACAAAAATACTGCTTAAATCTGAATCATGTTTCTGTGTGTGTGTGTGTGTGTGTGTGTGTGTGTGTGTGTGTGTGTGTGTGTGTGTGTGTGTGTGTGTGTGTGTGTGTGTGTGTGTGTGTGTGTGTGTGTGTGTGTGTGTGTGTGTGTGTGTGAATGAATGAACAACATTTCGTTGACTAGTTTTGGATAGATTATAAAGTTTTTACTCTAAAATAGACATCAACAAACTTTTGTTAGCAGTTTCTGCTCATATGTTAAATATGTAGTATGTTTTGTCAATAAACTAATCAACTGTTATAGTGTTTGTTCCAATACAAGCTTTATCAAAATAATGAATCCTTAACTTTTAAATATGTATGATAAAATGTATTGGCCTACTTTAAAAAAAAATATTATGTGAATGATTAGGCAGGATGATTTTTAGATCATTTTGAAGCAAAAACTCGACAACAATCCATTAGTCAAAAGTGTTGTGGACACATATTTAGTATGTGTTTTGTGACCTTATTTCAGAAACTTAATTTTTTTTCAATAACCATGCATAAACAATATTCTCTCAAAAATACAAACATGTACATACATGTTGCTCACATATTATGGTAGCCCTGTTTGTGCTAAATAGAGTGTAATTACACCTTTGCCATTGATATGTTTATAAGCAACTGAAAAAAAGCACAAATGTCAGGGGATGTCAAAACATCTCAAGGACTCAAAAACACCTTTGTAATGATGATCGGCTGGATTGCCCCCGAATGCCAGAAGAGGGCACTCTACTTCTGAACTGCTTTTCCCTGGACTGTTTACGCACACACCCTGAACTGATCACTCTCACACCTGTTTCCATTGATCACTCTCACACCTGCATCTAGTTCCACACGCAGCTCCACACACATTTATACCTCACTGTCGCTATCACCCTTTGCGAAGTCTTGAATGAAGGTATGACTCACTGTTGTGTTCAATTCCTAGCGTCTCCTAGTCTGTAATCCAGTCTGATATCCGGTCTTGATTCCAAGTCTGCTTTTGAGCGTTTCCTAGTTTGATTGCCTGCCCATTGACCTCTGCCTGTTTCCTGGATCTTGTGTCGTCTGCTACCTGCCTCTGTTCTCCTGCCTGGTATTTGGATTGTGATTTAGCCTTGTCTCCTATGCTGTGTCTGCTGTTTGTGACCCTTGCCTGTCTGACTATCCTGTGAATAGAACTACGCTGCGTTTGGATCTACCTGTGTCTGATTGATCATAACAACCTTAGCCCCCAGAGGGTTAACATACGATCATACTTCTTTCGTACTTCAGAATGACCAGAAAGATCATGCGTGACTTCCAACAATGCCTTTAGAAATTTCGTGGGAACCACTACTTGAATAATAGGGTCCCCAACAAAATCGACCCCATGAAGAATCCGCAATAACATCCCATCTTGAATAAAATAACCTTGAGCGATGTTAGACACATGCTCGTCCTGAACCACACTGTCAAACAGCTCAGCCAAGGATAAATCCGAAAGTTGCTTCTCTCCTATTTCAATTGCAGACACAGGAAAAGACACAGCAGATAAATCAGGCACGGGCAGAGAACTACACAGTTGATTCAACATCATTTTTGGATTATCAACTATTTCCTTGGTCGTGCTTCGAGTCATTGCACGAGTTGTCACACACACAGGATCTACATTTTCAGGGGTCTGTGGAAGCACATCATTTGATGAAACTATGGGTGATATAAGACCGTTAGGCCACACACGTTTGCCAGCTAACTCATTCCCCAAAATAAGATGAATGCCTTCAACTGGCAATGCAAGACGAACTCCCAAAACAATGTCACCATTCACCAAACTCGAAGACAACTTGACCCTATGGAGAGGAACGGTTAGTTTACTCATACCCATTCCTTGGACTAATACGCTGTCACCAATTCACCCCCCTCACATTTGTCAGGCACTCGGAACCTATCGAAAAATACAATAAAGGTCCATGGGACCAACCTGTAAAAACATGAATTTATGCTGTGAAAACGGACATTTTAACATGGGGACTATGGACATTTGCACCCTTTTGGGACCGCCCCCTAGCGGATTTTCGATGTATTGCAGTTTTTCGCACTTCCGGGTAGGCTTCATTTATCAGATTAGAATGTTGCCGCTTGGTCAGACTGCAAAGAAAATGGCAAAATAGACTCTAAAATGAACGAATCCATAGCGCCCGTGTCCCTCAAGATCTTGACAGGAACTTTCTCATTACTGCCCACAAGAGACACATAGCCTTATTTTTTTATTACTTAACCCTCTGAGCCCGACGGCATCGTCGACGACGCCACACATCAGCTCCGAGAAATGATGATATAACTCGCTGACAGTTTTATCGATTTTCTTAACGTTTTTTCCAGCAGAAAGCTAACGAGCTAGCCATTACGGGGGTGTCTTTGGTGTCTTTCTAGCCTTTACAGAAGGTTTTCTATCCAGCCTGGAACTTGTGCATACTTTCGGAGTTTTTCAGCAATAAATCCAAACGTTTATATCCAACTTTGATACACTTGAAGTCCATAATTTGTAAATATTCCGTCATATTTGCCGCTAGCTCGATGCTAGCTGCCATTTTGGATATCCACGTGATGGTTTTTGACCAATTACAGGCTGATCCGTCGTAAACATTGGGTGCGTCTTGGGTGCGCACGCACGAGCCAAGTGGAGAGAGAGAGAGAGAGAGAGAGAGAGAGAGAGAGAGAGAGAGAGAGAGAGAGAGAGAGAGAGGAGAGAGAGAGAGAGAGGAGAGAGAGAGAGAGAGAGAGAGAGAGAGAGACGCAGGGAGACGCAGGTTTCACAGAGAAACAGAGAAATGGATCTAAATCGAGCGCTGAATGATGGATTTTCAGGAGAACAGAGGTTTTTGACAGATGAGGAACTAGATTACCAGGATAGACCCAGCTGAAGTGCCATTTATTTATTTACTGTAAAAAAGTATTATAGAAGTATAAATGTAGTATAAAAGTATAAAAAGTATAGAATAAATAAAATAATAAATAAAATAAATAAAATATAAATGCAAAGCCTGTGATGTGGCCCTCTTTGTGATTGCTGATAGGAACTGTTTTGAGGCTTGGCACCAGTGAATTTCATGAAAGCGCCTGGACTTCTTTTGGAAAAATGTAAATAGTTTTGGTTCTGTACAAGCTATAATGTTTTTTCCTGTGCTCCAGGACTCCAAAGACATGAACAAACTGTTTTCCAGAGGAAATTTGCTTTTATTTATTTGTGTGTGATTTCCATAAATATTTGAGTGAATAAATTTCCGATTTATTTTTTCATTTGTCTTTATGGTCCCATAACTTATTTTACATTCAGGTGACATCAATGTAACACAAATATGCTGAAAGTTCAATTTGTCCTGAAAAAAAAGAGGTGTGTCAATTGTCTGTGCACAAAAGGGTTGATGTTTTACAAGCTTTTTTAGTTAATAACACCAGACGGAAAATTTATTGTAAAAATACCCTTAGGTCTCTGAGGGTTAATAAATATCCTTATTTCTGCACATGAATCCTGCTTCACTGTTTCACTGTGACAGCATGTTCAATGACGTAGTAATGGTCGTAACAACGTTTGACTGGCAGAATGAGCTGCAGTTGTTAAATAAAATGTTATAAATGAATGTTGTTTTATTCTAAAATTATCCTAATACTCATAGTCTGTGAAGTGGAGCAGAACAACATCCCATCAGTCCTCACTTCATACTCTCATCTACAGACACTTTATTTTGGGAGTGGGAAGGGGTGTTTTACTGTTTTTACTGATTGATAAATTTAAGCAGCATGGCATAACAGGTTCATGTGCTTATAGTCTCCTAATCAGGACCCGAAATAGATATTAAGTCTCCTCTTTAAAACAAAGAAAAGAAACAATGTAGGAGAATAGTATCAAATACTTTATATACAGAAAGGGACTTTGATAGTATACACAACAGTGGGAAACTGTTTATTCATGCAGTGCAGCATTGTGACATAAACTCGCACATCAACCCAATCACTTTATCGTTTATGTGAATTCATCAATTGGAATGATCCGAGTCCTAATTACAACCATATCCTGAAGAGAAATCACAATGTCCTGTATCGACAACCTGCCATTGCTAATAGAGTATGTGGCTTATGTACATTTCATAAAAACCCTTGCTCACAAATATTAAATGCAAATATTGCATCCATGCCATGGTGGGCCAGACTAAAAACCTAACCATCGGAAAACTTGTATGGCTGTCTGTTCTAAACAAGTTGACTGGGTTTTTAATTGAAGGTGTTGAGAATATCGTCATGAAAGTGTCAAGTTGTTGGCGTCCTGTCATCTTTGTCTAGATGTGATTCTTTAATAAATGTGCCATAGATAACGGTTTGACCATTTTTGTAATAACATGGGCCCTGCTAATTAAAATCCGCAAATTGGCTTGAAGAAGAACATAACATTACTTCTGGTAACTGAAGTGATAATTAGCATATTCGTATTAATATTATAATAGTGTTCTAATGCATGACAAAACAAATCACATTTAAAATAAATTTTATTAAAGAAAATTGTATTATTGGCCACCCGTAGCTCCAACCCTAAGTCATAATTATCGTTATCTAAATAAATACCAGAAAATGTTTTAAGTCCATATCGCCCATCCCTAACACACGGTCCCTTTACTGTGTCCCACTCCAGGGGCCCCTGACAAGATGCAAATGGCGCCCTCTAGTTGATCGGCCTATTCTGAGCCGTTTCCTTGAAGCCCTAGGGGCCCTGAATTCATCACGGTGGTCCCTGGGGGCCCCTCATGCGACATCCCAAAAGCACAGTTTCCTATCTGTTTGTCTCCATAGTTTCTAATTGATTAGGTTTCTGTTTCAGTTGTGACTTGTTAATCATCTCATTAGTTCTCTTTGTTTGCCATGTGCTTATACACTCACCTAAAGGATTATTAGGAACACCTGTTCAATTTCTCATTAATGCAGTTATCTAATCAACCAATCACATGGCAGTTGCTTCAATGCATTTAGGGGTGTGGTCCTGGTCAAGACAGTCTCCTGAACTCCAAACTGAATGTCAGAATGGGAAAGAAAGGTGATTTAAGCAATTTTGAGAGTGGCATGGTTGTTGGTGCCAGACGGGCCGGTTTGAGTATTTCACAATCTGCTCAGTTACTGGGATTTTCACGCACAACCATTTCTAGGGTTTACAAAGAATGGTGTGAAAAGGGAAAAACATCCAGTATGCGGCAGTCCTGTGGGCGAAAATGCCTTGTTGATGCTAGAGGTCAGAGGAGAATGGGCCGACTGATTCAAGCTGATAGAAGAGCAACTTTGACTGAAATAACCACTTGTTACAACCGAGGTATGCAGCAAAGCATTTGTGAAGCCACGACACGCACAACCTTGAGGCGGATGGGCTACAACAGCAGAAGACCCCACCGGGTACCACTCATCTCCACTACAAATAGGAAAAAGAGGCTACAATTGGCAACAGCTCACCAAAATTGGACAGTTGAAGACTGGAAAAATGTTGCCTGGTCTGATGAGTCTCGAATTCTGTTGAGACATTCAGATGGTAGAGTCAGAATTTGGCGTAAACAGAATGAGAACATGGATCCATCATGCCTTGTTACAACTGTGCAGGTTGGTGGTGGTGTTGTAATGGTGTGTGGGATGTTTTCTTGGCACACTTTAGGCCCCTTAGTGCCAATTGGGCATCGTTTAAAT
Organism: Chrosomus eos; assembly: GCA_036326025.1. NCBI lineage: Eukaryota > Metazoa > Chordata > Actinopteri > Cypriniformes > Leuciscidae > Chrosomus > Chrosomus eos. Next base: position 10,780,828 of record CM070820.1, read on the forward strand.
GCCACCGCCTACCTGAGCATTGTTTCTGACCATGTCCATCCCTTTATGGCCACCATGTACCCATCCTCTGATGGCTACTTCCAGCAGGATAATGCACCATGTCACAAAGCTTGAATCATTTCAAATTGGTTTCTTGAACATGACAATGAGTTCACTGTACTAAAATTGCCCCCACAGTCACCAGATCTCAACCCAATAGAGCATCTTTGGGATGTGGTGGAACGGGAGCTTCGTGCCCTGGATGTGCATCCCACAAATCTCCATCAACTGCAAGATACTATCCTATCAATATGGGCCAACATTTCTAAAGAATGCTTTCAGCACCTTGTTGAATTAATGCCACGTAGAATTAAGGCAGCTCTGAAGGCGAAAGGCTGTCAAACACAGTATTAGTATGGTGTTCCTAATTCTCCTTTAGGTGAGTGTATATCCTGTGTTCTCACCCATTCTATGTTCGTCCTCATTTGTATTTGGTTTTGGTTGTGTGATTCCTTGTGCTTCTCCAAGTTGATTACTAAATATTGTTCCAAGTTATTCTTCTTCGTTTGGCGCTCTATGCGGTGCTTTTTTTGGGAAGGCCCCAGAGTGGCTGAGGTTTTAAATGGCAGATGTTGCATGCCTGCTGCATGAAGCTAGCTAAACAAACTCTGAGTTTCAGAATAGGTTTGAAATGGAAAAATCCAACTTGGTTTAGATCTGATTCAGCAGTCTGCAATGCTCGGTATAAACGTTCTCTCTAAATTCAGGTTTTAACTTTTAACTCTGAAGCACGTGCACCTGAAAGGGTGACACATGCGGCAAACAACAAATCACACAGAACATGGAGAGCACCAGTTTGATTAATTTCTTGTGAAAGAGACGGCACAATTCACTTCTCTTCTGAAGATTAAGAGATCGTTTTGAAAATTATCATGAAATTAAGCTGCTGCTGCAGCAAAAGTTTGAAAAGGCAGCTAAAAGAAAATATCTGACTATATCAATGCCTAATGTGAATCATAGAAATAGGCCTAATAAGTATAGATTCACAAAGAGCTCAAATGAAAACATATATTGTTTAAAAGCAAAGTTTAATAATAGTAGTCAATTATATAAAATAAATATAAGAGAAAGGCTGTTTAAAAAGCTTGTGTGCTTCGCTTCATAATGACCCCAGCATCAGGAACATGTGGATGGTTAATTTTTATGGCGTTCCAGATTGCATTAGAAGATTATATGTTTGTTTGGAGCATTTGACTGCAGTTTGTTTTGTTAACGAGGCACAGTGTAATGGAGAGTTCGCATATACATTTTTGTTGAAAGATAAAGCCACCAACTGTATTGAATCATACAGCAGACACATCAGAAAACGAAACAATTTCACAATGCTTTGGTATTATATGGATAATGTTTTCAAAACACTAACTCACCTGCAATAGGGATTGGGCGTTTATCTTTTTTTCTATGCAATGATGTGAGCCAATCACAATGGCTCTTTACTGAACAGTTTTAAAGGAGTCGCTTAAAAACTACTCATTTCAGGTTCAGAATGAGGGTTGAAAATCATTTCTGCAAAAAACTTTAACATTATTAGTAAACCGGAACATTTTAAAATGATAAATTAATTAATGTAATGACCCATTTAATTTGTCTGTATATATCTACTTTGTGCTTTTAAAAAGCATGGCTCACGTTTTCTCTTTTCAGTTTATATAATATTTAGTAAAATGTGGCTGTTCATTGTTTGGTTTCTGAATATGTTAAATAAAGTATAGTGTTTTCTAATATTATTGCTGTTATTTAGTGTAAAAAAAAAAAAAACTAAAAATATGTTAAAAATGCTGGTTGCTGCTCTAACTGAGATCCACATTTTATTATTTTGTGGTCAAGAATTCATCTCTGAGGGGAAACAATTCTCTCACAATTTCTCTCTTGAAATAGCTGGTGATAAGCTTTACAGAACAATTCAGAATCAAGAACAATGCTGTGGTTTATATAAATATAATAATGCTTCTGAGAAGTCATTAACAATATCCACTGAGCCAGGAGATTTAGAAAATAGCAGCAGAGTAAATGAAAAGTGAAAAAATTTGAAAGTGGCTGCAGAGTGCTATTGTCTGAGGCATAAAGATTTTAAAAAAGAAAAAGCAAATGGATATATTTGCAGATATTTCAGCCTTTAGGCAGCTCTTGCTCACAATAAGGATTATAAATCTCTGTCATGCTGAGTGTTTAGGTCTTCCTCCGGTGAAATATACCGGATTTTATGGCTGTCACATGCCAAAAACAGTTACAGTTACATGACAAACAGAAGTACAAAATGTCCCCATTGCATCCCCTTGAGTCACATATAAACATAATAGAATTTTTCTCCCCACAACCAGAGCATTTGTTTCTACTGGGTTCTGCAGAATTTAATGTTGGCCAAAAACATAATCTCACATCACACAGAATCTTGCCCTCAGTATAAACAAAAGTCCATGAACCACCGCAACAACAACAATAACACATCTCCCGTCCACTTCAGCAGAAAGGTAAGATACAGTATGGAAGCACACCACACCGCCGTGAGAGCAATTCTAGTTCTGTGCCGCCCCAAATATTAGGGCTGGCCTATCTGATTGCAGTGGAACTAGCAGAGTAAGCGCACTCATTCATCATCGACCTGTGACGAATGGAGGAAACAGCTTTCTCTGACAGCCAACAGAGTAGCGGCCAGACACTTCCTTGGTCCTCAGGTTATCAACAGGCATCACAAGCACTAAACACGGCTGCAGTGGAAAAGAAATGGGCTACTCCATTTGAAAGGTATTTTCAGGTTGCTATGAGCTAAACGATGTGAGCCGTCCTGAAGGACATTTCTAAGCCTGTGATAAATGCAAATGGCAGAGAGAGAGAAATACCTATTGAACCCAAGGTTGCTGTGTTAAATTAATAGTAGCATTTTTTTTCTTTTTTTAATGTATATTAAATTACAATTTTACTTCAAAATGTTAGTTCACTTAAAAATCTAAATTCCCTTATCGAAAAGGGAACTTCGAGATGCGTCGAAAACGCTACGGGAACGCCTTCTGCGTGATTGCGTCTGAAGCATCTATGTCAACTTAGTCCAATGGAAAGAGAGAATGAGCGTCACGGGCGGGTGACGTCATGACCAGGAAATGATAAAAGCACTTCCGCTGCAAAAGGCAGTAGCTTCTGTTGCCTCAGCAAGCGATCTGTGTCAAAACTGTCTCTGTCTATTTATTGTTGTCTGTTGCAATATTGTTGGAAACGTTATGGCGAAACAAATGTACAAACAGTGTGTTCTTCCCTGCCCGCGTTTATTTAAACGGGTGGGGACACACACGAGCTTTGTGTCATTTGTTTGGGAGTAAGAGCATGCGGTCTACAGCCTCTGAGGGGGCTGAGTGCCAACATTGTGAAAGTGAAACTACCAGATTAGCATGCTCTGCTCTCGCCTGTCACTCTGAACGATAGTGGCAGGCTCGCGATCCTCAGAGATCAGGACCCGCGTTTGCCGAGGCAGCGCGGAGAATGCATTTCTGGGGATCGCAGAAGGATCTTTTGGAGGGGTGGAGACAGGTCCGAGGGCCTTTTCTCTGTCCTTACCCGGAAGATCCAGCGCTATCTCCCCGGTGTCGGAAGCACGCTCTGCGGTTTCTTCCGCCCGGGGAGAGAGAGCCCTTTTTTCCTTCATTACTCTTCCTCCGAGGAGGTTAAATGTTTGAGTATAGTAGGTGAAAGCACACACGATTGAATTAGATTCGCCATCTATTTCTCCAGTATATGATGAGCTGGTGGAGGTTTTGTCCCGTGCTGTTAGTAAATTAAGTATTTAATGGCCAGCTGAAATAAAAGGACGCTCGTCCTAAAACCAAACTAGACGAGCGTTTCCTTATATTTATCACATTATCTCCACCACGAGGCTTCCCTTTTTTCCCCTGATTTACACACTGAATATCTATATTGTGGAATAAACCGTATTCATTGCTACCTTTCAGCCCTCATGTTAATGTTTATTCAAAGTTAGAGGGTTGAAAGATTACGGTTATGATATGATGCCCCAGGCTGAAAAAAAAAAATGCTATTTTTTCACCTGGTCCAGCATCGTCATTTAAAGCCTCTGCTTTGCTAAAACCTAATACTAAAAAATCTCGCGTTTGCCGAGGCAGCGCGTAGGTTCAATGTTGCCTTGCACTTGCAATACAGAATCTAGCTCGGATCTCGCGTTTGCCGAGGCAGCGCTTAGATTTCGAGTGTACTCTGTGGCTGGAATCTCGCGTTTGCCGAGGCAGCACGTAGGTTTAGGCAAAACTACTTTGGTTTTATGGGTAAAGCTTATACGGCAGCAGGTCAGCTGGAGAATGTTTTTAGAAAACTATAGTATAATGCTCCAGGCTTATCAGGCCGATCTGCTGGGGATCTGGATATAGCGAAAAATGAGATATGTATGTATGTATATATATATATATATATATATATATATATATATATATATATATATATATATATATATATATATATATATATATATATATATATATAAAATATATATAAAAATGAGGAATATATAAAAAACCGTATTGTGGACAAATGTGGGCAAAATAATTTTTATTAATTTTTAAAAAATACTTTCCTTAATCTGAGTGGTACAAGACTTGGCTACTTTTCCTAAGTTATCCACCTGAACACACACAAATTTATTTGACTTGATTCTACAATGTTAAGTGGGTGAAAAAAAAAAAGTCCTTAATTCTGTATTTGGACAAAAATGGGCACCCATAGGAATGAATGGGAAAAACTGTAATTTAGAGCATTTTTTTTTTTTTGTCTAATAAAAATTAATAGATCCAACACAATGCATATCATACATACACACAAATGAAGGGGTAAGCCTGTACAACATTCTAAATTTTGCAAACACTCACACATACACACACATACACACACAGACGCACACAAACACAGCCACACACACACAAACAAAGCATTCAATTAGCCTATAACGGCTGTTTTTTTGTTATTTTTTTTTCAAATAAAAAGTCATTCACACATACAAAAACAAAGAATTGAATGAGACAATGACTGACCTCTCCTTTTTTTTATTTTTTATGTTCCAATCAACCACCTCTGCATGCACACACAAACACACATGTGCGCACAAGTGCATGTAAACATTATAACCTGTTTATTTTTACCTAACACTTACTTTTTCGAGTTATTGTTGTTTATTCTTATCTGTTTGGTACCAATTCGTTTTTTGAGTTATGAAATATGATGTTTTTTGTTTGAAATAAATGATAAATTGTCTACTACGTTGTCTTTTCCTTAGAGCATGGTCATATTTGTGTAAGCATATTTTGGCATATTTTTTATAGTCTCACCTAACACAGATATATGTTTTTATTTTTTAAATTACAATTTTAACTTTTTATAAAGTCAAAAACTTAAAAAAAAAACAAAAAAAAAGGTTAAATTCGTTATAACAGTGGCTTATAGAGTTCAGCCTATATGCAGCCATTTAGTACTATTAGCCATCTAGTGGCTATTGATTTTATTGCTTTTTTGTTATTTTTATACCAACATAAGACACCAGGGCCCTCATTTATCATTGGTGCGTACGGACAGATTTGTGCGTAGTGAGTGCGTAAGAACAATTTCACGCAAAGTGTGGGATTCACCAAGTTGTACTTATACGTAGAAATGTGTGTAAATATAAGCACACCTCTGAGCATGCTTACGCAGATAATCTAGTGGTAGAATAGTGACACTACACATAAAAAGCATTTAAGAGTGTCACAGTAAGCATTAAGCAATCCACATATGTGACCCTGGACCACAAAATCGGTCTTATGTGTCCATTTTTTTAAATTGAGATTTATACATCATCTGAAGGCTAAATAAGCTTTCCATTGATGTATGGTTTGTTAGGATCGGATAATATTTGGCTGAGATACAACTATTTGAAATCTGGAATCTGAGGGTGCAAAAAAATCTTAATATTGAGAAAATCGCCTTTAAAGGATTCCATTTCTGTTGGTTATTGTGCTGCATCCACTTACAAAAATACAATTTTGATATATTTAAAGTAGGAAATTTACTAAATATCTTCATGGATCATGATCTTTACTTAATATCCTAATGATTTTTGGCATAAAAGAAAAATCGATAATTTTGACCCATACAGTGTTTTGTTGGCTATTCCCACAAATACATTGGTTGTCCAATGGGGAAAGTTCCGTTGTTGTCTGTCCTCCTCCAGTTGCGGACATTTCTCGTCTGTGTGCTGTGACACGTTTTTTAGCCAATACTTTAATATCAAACCATTTTTTGACAGTTCTCTCCTCAGACCCAGTGGAATTAACTGCATTGGTGACATTCTCCCATGCAGCATTTTTTTCTTTTATTTGTAATTCCTCCTGCAGTGAATGAACTAAACAATATCTGTTGGTTGGATTCAACTTCATTTACAAGTAGGCCCATCTCTAATTCGGTGTTTGTGAAGTTCCTCTTCTTTGCTCTCTTTGCCATTATTGCAGAAAAAACACAATCACGTAATTTTTAAAGGGAAGTGTTGTCACCATATATGGTTAATTGGAGGCGTTTCCGAATGCTAATGACCATGAATGTGAACGAGCATGGTACTTACGCACATGTGGTATTTATCAACAATGATTGCTTACTCATGTGCGTAAGAACTGTGTGCGCACGTTTGATAAATGCGGATTTTCTTGTACTTAGGCACATTCTAAATTTCATTCGTTGGACAAAATATAGAAACTTTTCTACGCACCATTGATAAATGAGGGCCCAGGTGACACCAAAGTCACCACATTTTTAGGTTTTAGCTATCTGAACTTACTGGAATGATTTTTTTACTGAAGTTAAAGAAATCTTAAATATAACATAAAAATTAGCATAAATTACACAGAAAATATGGTACTTTTAGAGGTAAATAAATTCAAAAATACCCCCAAAATAAAAAAAAACACCATAAATTGATAGATTTTATTTTATCGAAGAGATTGATATAACATTTGTTTAAAAAAAAAAGTGGGATCACGCCTGAGACCTCTGTGCCCACATTTGTCCACAATACAGAATTAAGGGCTATAAAGTGAATACGGTTTGAGGGTTAAGTTTCTCCCTCGCCGTGTCTAGCCCCCTGGGGCTGCTGGGCGTGAGCAGCCCCAGCCGTCGAGTTCATCATATTATGTGCACAGAAAGAGAGTGCTGCGCCTCGTGTTCCTCCACGTAGATACTGGAGACAGACGCAACCCTCTCAACCGAAGTCTTCTAAGCCTAAGCCGGATCTGAGGACCGTTCTTCAGGTGAAGAAAACTTCGGTTTAAAAAAGAAAAGGTCTTGATGTTTAGGCGTCAGGCCTGTGAGGACAGCCCCGACCGATGTGGAGTGGTGTACACCTCATTACACGGTGCCCGTTCCATTTCGGGGTCCTTACGAGACCCTCCTGCTAACCCTGCCACCTCCGGTGCTTCAGGGCGCAGCGGTCTCGAGCGAGTCGCTGATGCTATGCTGCGGCACAGCATTGGTTTCGCGCCCTCTGAGGGGGGCTTTAGAGCAGTCAGGTCAGGTAGTTCCAGCCATTATGTTTCAGGCTCCAGATTTGGCTCTCTCAGTAACACCAGAACCAGCCTCGAGAGGCTGGTTCCCTTAGTAAATTTTCTGGCAGCGTGAAAGCTTCTGCCGAATATTTCTCGTTGGGTCCTGTAGATTGTAGAGGAGGTTACAGAGTCCAGTTTGGTTCTCGTCCTCCTTGTTACAACGGGGTGTTGCCCACAGTGGTGCATCCCGAGCAGGCTCTGGTGATGGAACAAGAGGTAAAGGCCCTGTTAGCAAAGGAAGCTATAGAACAGGTGTTCAGGACCGAGGTCGGGTTTTTACAGCCGTTATTTCATTGTTCCAAAGAAGGATCGAGGGTTGCGTCCCTTTTTAGATCTTCATCTGTTAATTCGGTCAGTTCAGAAACTAAAATTCATTATAGCTGACACTCAAACAGATCGTGACTCAAACCAGATCCGAGGACTGGTTTGTCACGATGGATCTGAAGGACGCTTACTTCCATATCTCCATCCTCCCTCAGCACAGGAAGTTCCTAGGGTTTTCTTTCGGGGGCAAAGAATACCAGTATCGGGTTCTTCCTTTCGGTCTAGCTTTATCACCCCGCACGTTCACGAAATGCGTGGATACAGCTCTAGCCCCTTTGGGCTTCAGGGCGTACATATTCTGAACTACATCGGCGACTGGCTGATTCTGCGGAATCGGAGCAGTTGGCGGTTCGGCACCGAGGTGTCGTTCTCGCTCTTATGCAGATTTTGGGGTTGATGCTCAATACCAAGAAGAGTGTGCTTTCTCCAGTATTGAGAACCACTTTCCTTGGTGTGGTATGGGATTCAGTGACGATGCGGGCCACTCTGTCGCCCGTTCGTTTAGATGCTATCTTATCAGCCACGAAAGAGCTGAGGCTAGGCCAGTAACGCACTGTAAAACAGTTTGAGAGACTGTTGGGTCTACTGGCAGCAGGGTCCAACGGAATTCCTTTTGGCCTGCTGTACATGAGACCTTTACAGTGCTGGCTCAGGACCAGAGGGTTCTCCCCGAGGGGAAACCCACTTTGCATATCAAGGTCACGCGGCGATGCTTTCGGGCCTTAGTTATATGTAGTAAACACTGGTTCTTAACCCAGGGTCCGGTGTTGGGAGCTCTTTGCCATCGAGCTATTATCTCGACAGATGCTTCCCTCACCGGCTGGGGAGCGGTAATGGAAGGCTGCTCGGTTCAGGGTCTGTGGGAAAGCCATCATCTTTCGTGGCACATAAAATGCCTGGAGATGATGACCGTCTTCAATGCGATGAGACATTTCCTTCCAGACCTAAGAGGCCATCATGTGCTCGTTCGAACAGACAACACATCTGTGGTCTCTTATCTGAACCGTCAGGGGGGTCTCAGGTCGCGTCCGCTTTGCAAACTGGCGCAACAGATCCTCCTGTGGTCTCTGGGGAAGGTACTCTCCCTGAGGGCAGTGTATATTCCTGGGGACCAGAATATAGGAGCAGACATCCTGTCGAGGCAGGAGCTGAGGCCAGGGGACTGGAGACTCCACCCCGAGGCGGTGGAGAAAATCTGGGAGGCATATGGAAGAGCAGAGGTGGACCTGTTCGCGTCTCACAACACGACGCACTGTCCCCTCTGGTATTCCCTTACTCACCCAGCCCCCCTGGGGCTGGATGCCATGGTGCAGATGTGGCCGAGGCTACGTCTGTACGCCTTTCCCCCTGTTGCTCTGCTCCCAGGAGTTCTGGAGCGGGTCCGTCAGTGTGGATTAAGCCTACTGCTAGTAGCACCACGCTGGCCGAGTCGGATCTGGTTTTCGGACCTGATCCTTCTGCTAGACGGGCCTCCATTGGAGATCCCTTTGAGGAGGGACCTTCTGTCTCAGGCCGGGGGCACAATATTTCACCCTCATCCAGAGATTTGGAACTTGTGGGTTTGGCCTCTGAGGGGGCCCAACTCATTTAGAGTGGTCTCTCAACTGAGGTTGTTGAGACCGTTCTAGCTCCAGAGCTCCCGCTACGAGGAAACTATATTCACTGTTTCGAGAGTTTTTTCACGTGTTACCAGCGTTAGTGGAATCCGGTTAACTGTTCAGTAAACACAGTACTTGAGTTTCTGCAAGAACGCTTTGTGTCAGGTCTATTCCTTCCACACTTAAGGTATACGTGGCGGCCTTTGTAAAAAAAAGAGAGCTTTCCACGCCCTGGTGGATGGGACGTTTTGGGTTGAGACCCCCTGATCACTCGTTTCCTTCGTGGCACCTTGAGGCTGAGGCCTGCAACTTGCACTAGGGTTCCGGCTTGGGACCTTACTATAGTTTAGGCCTATCTGGGGCTCTCTTTGAGCCCTTAGATTTGGTCTCAGAGAATTCCTTTCTTTTAAGACTATTTCTGCTAACTATTTGTCCCTTTGAGTCAGACCTTCAGGCTCTTTCGGTCCCCAACTGCCTGAGGGCACCGGGGATGGCCAAGGCATAAAGTTGCCTACCATTTTCCGAGGCCTTTTGTGCTGTAGGTCTCTGTCCTCTCCCAAGTTTTCGGACCAGGAAAAAGCTGACCTCTTGTGCCCAGTGTACCACTGGACACTTATATGTTCGGACATCCTCAACGAGGAAGTCCGACCTATTACTGATTTACTTTGGATCACCTAAGAAAGGTCTTCCTGCTTCTAAACAGACGGTCAGTAAGTGGATAGTTGAGGCTATTTCACTTGCATGCGAGTACTCGGACCAGCCTTGTCCTTTGGTGGTCCGAGCTCACTCGACTAGGAGTATGGCGGCTTCTAAGCCTTACTGTATGGAGTTTCTCCTCAAGATGTCTGTGATGCTGCGGGCTTCCTTTCCGCTCACATTCGTCAGATTTTACAGTTTAGACCTGGATGCTAAGGCCCCAGGTTCTCAGGTGCTTAGTGCTTAGTACAACAGACTGACACTCAGGTACTTGAATTATGGCGCATTGGGTATTCTCGTTCCCGTAGCGTTTTCGACGCATCTCGAAGTTCCCTTTTCGATAAGGGAACGTCTCAGGTTACTATTGTAACCATAGTTCCCTGAGAACAGGGAACGAGACGATGCGTCCCTCTGCCATACTTCCTGCGTCCCTGCGATCGGCTTGCTTCGGCAAATTTCGAAGCTACTGCCGTTTGCAGCGGAAGTGCTTTTATCATTTCCTGGTCATGACGTCACCCGCCCGTGACGCTCATTCTCTCTTTCCATTGGACTAAGTTGACATAGATGCTTCAGACGCAATCACGCAGAAGGCGTTCCCGTAGCGTTTTCGACGCATCGTCTCGTTCCCTGTTCTCAGGGAACTATGGTTACAATAGTAACCTGAGACGTTTTCTCATTTTGTTCAAAACCCATCAGACTTTTATTCTTGGAGTAATCTTTGATGACCAGATGACCTTCTCAGACCACAGCTCGATCATGCAGGTTTGCAATGCACAACATCAGGAAGATCAGGCCTTTCCTAACTGAGCATGCAACACAGTTTCTCGTCCAGGCCCTGGTCATTTCTAGGCTTGATTACTACAATGCTCTTCTGGCTGGACTTCCATCGTGTGCAACTAAACCTCTACAAATGATCCAGAATGCTGCAGCTCGTCTGGTCTTCAACGAGCCCAAAAGGCCCACGTCACTCCTCTGTTCATCTCTCTGCACTGGCTACCACTCGCTGCTCGCATCAAGTTCAAGGCATTGACACTTGCTTACAGACTGACCACAGGCTCAGCCCCTCCTACTTTCACTCGCTCCTAGTGATGTAGTACTCGAGTCCGGTCTCGTAATTTCAGACCGAGTCCTTGAGATTTTATTTCCAAAGTAATTGGATTACACAGTGCAATTGTGTTTATGTAATGTTTGTGTGTGTTATGGGGGAATAAAGTTTTAAAAGATACTGAATTCGAGTGTATTGTCAAAATATTTAAAATTGCAGACTAATCTCATGAAATAGCGTATATATAACACGCCAATTCGTATTTCCATTTTTGGCATGCTATCAACACGCATAATCGCTTTTCAGCGTGTTTATGAACGCCGTTGACTTAACATTACATTACTGTATATATAAATATATGACCTACCCCAACCCAGTCCCTAAACCTACCCGTCACTGGGGTTAATACCATTAATAAGTGTTCCCCTACCATCCTAGGACAAAAAATATCGCTCGCCAGATGTAGATCTAGGTTTTTCTTCGTTTCGCTCGGACATTTAACAGCGTGTGCATACACGTGGAATCACTCGGACATTTAACGGCGTAGACATACACGCATACACGCGGATAGCTCAAAATGCGTATAGATAACACGCCACTTGACTTGAAAGTGGCGTGTATGTTTACGCAAAAGTCATGATGTCATGTTGAAAATTGGGAAATATTGGAAAATGTTATAAAGTAGCTAAGCCTACTAATTTAGACATGCCACTAGAAAATTTTAATTTGCTCTGCATGTCCTAACTATGATTAAAAAAGTCAGGTTGGGCTTAACATGTTGATGACAGAGCAGCACTGTTAAAGCATTTTAGAAAAATAGGCAGAAGATAATGCATGTGGTAGGGATTTTTTAATGATAGTAAAAGCATAGTCCATATTAAGACGTTAAGACTGCTCCTCTAAACAATTCCCAATCTAGCTTAGGTTGTAGGCCTAACTGTTGATTATTAACTGGGGTGATATTAAATCATGAATATCAAAACTGACATGTCGAGACAAAATCTCGACTCGGACTCGACCCTTCAAAGACTCGGTCTTGTCTCGGACTCGACTGTATTTGAAAACCAACGGACTCGGTCTCGACTCGGACTCGACTCGGACTCGGCATAGGCGGTCTCGTCCCCATCACTACTCGCTCCTACGAGTCTACATCCCCACCAGAAGCCTACGATCAATCAATGAGCGACGGCTCGTGGTACCTTCATAAAGAGCCACAAAATCACTCTCCAGAACATTCTCATTCACGGTTCCATGCTGGTAGAATGATCTGCCCACCCTCATTCGGAATGCAGAATCCCTGACAGCATTCAAAAGACAACTGAAAACTCATCTCTTCCGTGAGCACTTAACATAAAAAATAAAAAAAAAATCCTCACTTGTCTGGTTTATGCTACTCTGAGCAATGTTTGAACTTGGTATTGGTATGCTATTGTCTCTTCACGATGACTCGTTTGGTTTAGTCCTCAGATGTAAGTCGCTTTGGATAAAAGCGTCTGCTAAAAAAATGACTAAATGTAAATTCATCTTCTGAACACAAATTGTCAACATTTTCAAGCTTCAAAAAGTCTGTAAATACATATTAAAGTAATCCATATAAATCAAGTGGTTCAATCCAAATCTCTTGAAGAAACACAAATGCTTTATATAAAGAACATATAAATTAGGCTTTTTTCACGTATAAACATTGATCAACATACAATTTGTTCCAAAGATGAATGAAAGTTTTGTTTTTTTGACACAAGTGCGAGTATCCTGCTAGAAATTTTACGTTCACACAATGCCCCTGCTGGTGTCAACTACGTCTTCTAGTAATATTCCCAGTACGTTCCGAGACAGTCATGATGTGGAGTCCTTCAAAGGGTTGAAGGACATTATTTGGCGGACCTTCACGGAACATTCAGAATGTTTTCAGAACGTGTAGAGGACCATATTTTATTTGGAAATGTTATGTTCCGAGAATGTTCTCAGAACATACCCGCTGGTGTCAAGGACATTGTAACATTCTGAGTATATCAACAGACTTGACGCACTGTTTACGTCATCATGTGGGTACGCAGGAATACGTAGCCCAGCAATAAACGCACTGTATGCAATGCTCGGTCTGATTATTGTGGTAGACTAACTAAACGATATATATAAACACTACACTGGCGACGAGGATCGACAATAACGAAAACGTCTCCTGGACAGCGGACGTTTGCGTGCGGAAGAAAGTTCGGAGTGATAGCAACAGGCCGTAAAGCAAGTGAGCCAGCGAGTTAGCAACCGGACAGTTAGCATGGCGCTAGCAAACAGCCCGTCCGTACCACCGTTTGATACAGAGAGCGAACCCAGCTCTGTCGGACCGAGATGGACTAAGTGGCTTCAGCGGTTCGAGAACTACACTACAGCTGTAAATATAACCGGGGACCCAAGACTGAAAGCCCTCCTGTTGCATCTGGCTGGCGAAAGAGTGCACAACATATACGACACAGTGGCGGCGGAGGCTGACAAGTATGCAGACGTGAAAGCAAAACTCACCGAGTACTTCTCGCCCAAAAAGAATGTCCAGTACGAAGTGTACGTCTTCAGGAAAGCCGCACAACAGCCCGGTGAGAGTCTAGATGCATATAATACGAGACTTCGTATGCTGGCAAAATACTGTGAGTTTCGTGACGTAGACAATGAAATAAAGTCACACAAAGCTGCACGTCATCCAGGGTGCGCAAATACGGTTTGAGGGAGGCAAACAAGACATTAAAAGAACTGCTCGAATACGGCAGGACTCTAGAACTTTCTGAATTGCAGTCAAAGGGAATCGAAGAAGGTTCAAATCCCACTACAGCTGTGAATCAAATTCACAGAAGATTCCAAAAGAAGGCATACCAACAACGTCCAACGGGTGGCGGGAACACGCAATGCAGAAACTGCGGGGGTGAGTGGCCACACAAAAATGAATGCCCTGCAAAGGGTAAACAATGTAAAGCATGCGGGAAGCAAAACCACTTTGCAAGACAGTGCAGGTCAAAACCACAACACACAGAGCAGCAAGCAGAGACACAGGGATACAAGAAAAGATATAGAAAGAAAATCAATCAGGTGGAAACACAAAGTGAAACAGCTCAAATCAAGACATCTTCAAGCAGCGATGAATCCTATGCATACACTGTTAAAAGCAATAGCAACAGTAAGCAGCCGTTAACACAAATCAAGCTGTATGGAGACACAGTGCCAGCTCTGATCGACTCTGGTGCTGCTGTAAACATCATCAGTGAAATGACATACAACAAGCTGAGCATTCAGCCCTGCCTCCTACTCACTGATCTCAAAATACTTGCCTATGGGTCCAAAGACGCACTGCCCATCCTAGGGAAATTCACAGGCTGCGTGGAGGCGAAAAACAAGACAAAAACAGATGGGACATTCTATGTGATCAAAGGCGATGGCTGCTTCCTGCTCAGCTACCAGACAGCTGACGAATTGGGGTTGATCAAAATAATACGCTCTATCAGCCCTTCCTCAGTGAACCTCACAGTAGCGGATGAGCTTGTGAACAGCCACCCTGAGCTGTTCGATGGCATTGGTAAGCTGAAAGACTTTCAAGTCACACTACATATAAACTCAGACATACAGCCCACATGCCAGCCACACCGCAGAGTTCCGTTTCATGTACGTCAAAAAGTTGAAGCCGAGTTACAGAAACTGGAAGACGAGGACATCATAGAAAAAGTGACTGGCCCAACACCCTGGGTCTCGCCCATCGTTACGCCACCAAAGCCCAAAGACCCAGACAAGGTACGCATATGTGTCGACATGCGACAAGCAAACACAGCTATCCAAAGAGAACGTCACCTGACTCCCACTATGGATGACGTTATTCATGAACTGAACGGAGCGACAATATTCTCAAAGCTGGATCTAACAGCGGGATATCACCAGCTGGAACTACATCCCGACAGCAGGTATATTACCACATTCACAACGCATCTGGGCCTGAGAAGGTACAAGCGCCTCAACTTTGGCATCTCTTCAGCCGCGGAAGTGTTTAAAAACACAATCCATCAGACACTTCAGGGCATCGCAGGGGTGAAGAATCTCAGCGATGATATCATCGTCTACGGAGCGACACAGGCTGATCATGACAAGAGTTTAACCGTTAGGGGTCGAAAACCGCGTGCCCGCGTTTTGCTGGATTTTTTCCTTATCAGTGCAAAAGAGAATCAAATTACTCTGTTAATTTTGATCTTAAATATAAGTGTTGTACATCATTAGATCCTGTTAAGTTTCTATTTTTTTTGTGGATACTCACAATAAAAACAAAGTGTTGTGCTTTTCGTCAAAAAAAGAAAAATAAACATGATGCGCGTTTTCCCTTCTCTCTGTCTTTGAGGTCCGTTCTGAAACGCGTCCGAAACATTCACTTTAACTCTGTCAATACTTGTCACAGAGATACGAGAGATGTCTCTTTATGAAGCTGAGATTCTCTTCTTTCAAATGAAGTAATTTTTTTTTTTTTTTTAAATATTTCCAGTTTATGTAATCCGTTTGAAACCAAGGAGAGTTACAGTTTTTTCGCTCTCCCTTCATTATATATAATTAGGTGAGCCCGCCACACCCCCAGCGCTTTTGACATGGTAAATAGGCGATATGCATCCCACACGCGGCACGCCCCCGATCACTGCATAACAACATGAAGATTCTTCATCAGAGATTCACTGATAGTTCATCGCGTTTTAGGGATGGAAGCACGCTAACGTTACTCCTTCAGAGGATTATGGACAGCTGGGAATAATTAACCTTTTCCTCAGTGGAATTTGAAACTCAGACGAGCGGTTGCATTTTGAAGAACGGATTGACCCCGAGGATACAAGTTCGGAGTAAGTTTAGTGTTTTATAATTCCTTTTCTGATCATAGAGCTCAAATGCATTTTCAGACTATAGTAAATATTAACTCACAACGTTCGTGTAGGCCTATACGCTCGTGTAAACTTTTTAAATAACTGCTTAGTTTGTAATGATTTAGTGAAATATATTGATCTGCAAGCTTTGTTTGAGTTCTCCTGTGGTCTAGTGGTTAGATCAATTGCCAAGCGTGTTAGAGGTTACAGGTTCGAATCCACCACTAGCATATTTTTTTTCTCTCATCAAAACCGAATATGTTCATCAGTGGTTACAGTCTATATCAAACACACACGTATATAGGACACACGTTTGTGTGCATTTTATTTTGTGATTTCACCGGAATGAATAGTGTCCGCAATGGCAATAGATTGAAAAGCACGTTCTGTGCGCGCGCCGCCACAAGAGACTCACTGTATCCATGACACTGATAGCAGGACACGAGCGCTCAGCTTGAGTTCAAAAACAAAACATTTTAGCTCTAGATCTCTTATTTAAGAGCGGACTAAATGAATGATCTACTAGTTAACTAGAGATGTTTTATTTGTATTAGGTACAGCCGCTCATTGAGTGTATCAGTAAATGCGTGCGGTCGATGAGCCATAAACAGATACTCGCGGTTACGCAGTCTACCAATCAATAGATGTTTCTCTGTCCATCAACAGATACATTGTGCATCTATAATCATAATAGTCCATCAGTTTACTTTGGATAATGTGCTAACAGTTTTTTGCTTTTGTTTTGTTGTGTTTACATCGTCACCATCAGCCTTCAGAAATCATTCTGATATAATTTTTTTTTTAAATCAATGATGTAAACAGTTATGCTGCTTAATTTTTTTTAACCTGTGATAGTTTTTTTAGGATTCTTTGAATGCACTTTTTTTTATTTATATAAGCACTATATAAGCAATATTTTATATATTTTTTTATATAAAAAAAAACAAGTTTGGTCTTTTTATGTTTTTTTTTTTTTTGAAAGGAAGTGTTAAGTGATATGAATGACTTTAAGTCTTTATGTTCTTAGGAAAGATTTCTATTTTGAATAAATGCTGTTCTTTTTAACTTTTAATACATCGAATCATTCTTAGTTCAGGCTGCCTCACAGCACCTTGATGGGGCATTAGCACATTGGGGGAGTGTCTTTAGTCTCCCCAGGTGTAAATCACATTAATATTCATGGGCATTAACACTCCCACGCATACAGCAGTAATGACCCAAAAACTGATGTAAGAAATTCAAATCGTTATATTGATCTTTCTGAAAGAGTGGTCAGAATGATTTTCACTTCATTTTGAAGTAAAAGTTCTAGCCTACAAGAATAGTAACTCAAAAGTATTGTTTTTAACTATTCAGTATGTGTTAAATGGCCTTATTGCGGTGACATTTTTTTTCCCAAAACGTACTAACCACGCATATTATTTTTTTTCTATAAAATGCAAACATGTACATCCATTTTGCTCACATATTATTGTAGCAGAGTTTGTGCTGAATACAGCAAATTTATATGTTGGCAAATGGTATGTTTTAAGTAGCTGAAATAAGCACAAATGTCAGGGCATACCAAAACACAGAAAGAGCCCGAAAACAGCTCAGACCCCAGAGGGTTAACAGCTGTGTTCCAGCAACTCAAGGAACGTGGCCTCACACTAAACCGAAAAAAATGTGAGTTCAACAAGACGCGACTTGAGTTCTTCGGGTTCATTTTCTCTGCTGGCGGTGTCTCAGCAGATCCCAAGAAGGTCGACGCCATACACCAAGCTGACAAGCCGAAGGATGCTGCGGAGGTCAGAAGTCTCTTGGGTATGGCAAACTACTGCTCACGTTTCATCCCCAATTTCGCCACGGTAACAGAGCCCCTCAGAAAGCTCACGAGAAAAAACACGACCTGGCAGTGTTGTGCAGAACAGGATGCAGCACTGAGCACACTGAGAGAGAGCCTCACCAGCGAGACCACGATGGCATATTTCAACCCGAACAGAGAAACAGAGCTCATCGTAGACGCTAGTCCAGTCGGGCTAGGGGCGATACTGCTGCAAAAAGACCAAAAAAGGAAACACATAATTGCTTATGCAAGCAGAGCACTGAGTGATGTTGAACGGCGCTACTCTCAAACGGAGCGTGAAGCGCTCGCAATTGTATGGAGCTGTGAACATTTCCATCTCTACATCTACGGCAAAGAGTTCACGATGGTGACGGACCATAAGCCACTCGAACTGATCTGGAACAACCCGAGGTCCAAGCCGCCTGCCTGCATCGAGCGGTGGGCACTCCGGCTGCAACCATACAATCTCAAGATTGAATATAGGAAAGGGACTGACAATCCGGCAGACTATATGTCCCGCCATCCAATCCCAGCACAGGCACCCACCAAAAACACCCGTGCCACAAAAGTAGCTGAAGAATATGTAAACTTCATCATGCAGAACAACACACCAAAAGCGATGACTCTAGATGAAATCAAATCAGAGACACTCAAGGACGCAACATTACAGAAGGTTAGTGCTCTTATAAGCAACAATGCATGGCACACAGTTGCAAAGGTCGCTGCGCTAAGACAGTATGAACATGTAAAAAGCGAGCTCACAGTATCACACGAAAGTGACATCATACTCAAAGGCTCCAGAATCGTCATTCCCTCCTCTCTCGAGTACAGAGTACTTCAGCTCGCCCATGAGGCACATCAGGGAATCACAAAGACGAAGGCCCTCCTTAGAGAGAAGGTATGGTTCCCAGGCATCGACCGGCAGGCCGAGGCGATGGTCAGAAACTGTCTAGCATGTCAAGCCACCACACCTGAAATGCACACAGAACCTCTGCAGATGTCAGACCTGCCTGACACAGTCTGGCAAGATGTAAGTGCAGACTTTTACGGCCCATTACCAACAGGTGAACACCTGCTAGTCATCATAGATGACTATTCCCGATACCCCATGGTGGAAGTCATACACTCCACCTCTGCAAACTCTGTCATCCCTGTCATAGATAAAATCTTTTCCATGTTTGGCATTCCCAGATCTGTAAAAACGGATAACGGCCCCCCATTCAACAGTGAGCAGTTCAGCAAGTTTGCAGCCTACATGGGCTTTCACCATCGAAAGATCACACCACTATGGCCCCAGGCGAACGCCACTGATGAGAGGTTTATGAGAACACTTGGAAAATGCCTCCGTGTTGCCTACATGGAGAACATTCCCTGGAAGCAGCATCTCCACACATTCCTGCGTGAGTACCGTTCAACACCACACAGCACAACAACAGCATCACCCGCTGAGTTGTTGCTCAAACGCAGGATACACACAAAGATGCCTTCTGTGAGCACACTCACTGGATCGGACAAGGATCTTCGCAGGAGAGACCACAAGGCCAAAGCCAAAATGGAGGTGTACTCAGACACTCGCCGACACGCTGCACACTACTCTCTCCAACCTGGTGTAAAGATTCTGGGGATCTAATCCTCGGGGAATTTGCATATCATAATTAATAATTGGTAATTAATAATTATTCATACATGTTTGGATTAGATCAGTCTTACATTAAATTTAATCTCCCTCTAAGGGAGAATCTGTCATTTTACCTGTATGCATACATGTGAATCCTTTCATTTTAACGACAAGTTGATTGTAGTTAATTACACAGATCACGTCTTACAAAGCAGGCAAAATTAATTTAGCTCAATTGTCAGAATAATATTGTGGGGGTTCCCCAATATCATCTTACTTTATAGGATGTCAGGAAACGCAATTCTCTGGCCAGAAGAATTGGGCTTCCTGCCCTATAACGAGTACTCTTTAAAATATTAATTATTTAAATAATTAATTCGTAAAGCTTGTAGCATAAGATCTTTTGGCACTTAAGAGACTTGAGAATGAGCAAAGAGAATGAATCAATCAGTCACGTGAATATAATGATTTAATAAAGGCATGTCTACTTATACGTTTACTACTGTTACATGATATATATATATTTACAAACATAATATGCATACAAAACACAATAAGACATCAATGAACGAGAAATGCGTAGTTTGGACAATGGACACACGTGTGAGGGTGAGTGAGGGTGTGAGAGAGAGAATAGAGAGGTAGGGGGAGAGAGAGAGAGTTTGTAGCATTGGTACGATTCCCCAGACATTCGCCTTCTGAAACAACACGGAACACATCATCTTAATGCTTCTCAGAAGCTTTATAAAGAAGTATACTTGCACACATGTATTGGTCTCTCTGGGTCGCTGCATTCCTGAAGGCCTGTCCCGACCGCGTGCGTGAGCGGAGTCCTTTGTGTGTGTAAGAGTCACGTGGTGTTTCTGGGCGCGCGTGTTGCGCGGCGGTTTAAAGTCTTTGAGTAACATTACCAATGAAAGTCGCTCGGCTTCGTTTGTTTCACTTCGTGGAAGTGAACAGAGTCGACTATGGAAAACAAAACTTTGACTTACAAAGAAAAGGTATAAGGATCGGATCGGGTCTCCGGAGGAGACCACGAGATCGGGTTACATGGTGCAGCCTGGTGAAGAAGCGCGTGTCTCGGTTCCGCGCGTCACGTGCGCGTGTTCCTCCTTTCAGAGCGAGCGCGCGCGTTTAAAAGTCCTTGGTAGGTGGATTTGCTGAAGAGATATGCCACGCAGTGTTCCTTTCCTTCGTCGATGGGAATTAAACACGGAGGCTTATCTAGGCTGAAAAACACAAACTAAACTAGAAACACATAAAAGAAAGGCGAAAAAGGCTCGCCTAGAGACGAGACGTTACATTCTGACACCAGGACGAGCACGTAAGAGAATGGGCGGAGCTGCGCTCCTACATTTATCACCTTAGCGAAATCCCTCCCCTTCCTGTTCACTGGGCCAATCGGGGAATGGATGTTGCACGCGGGAATGGTGGTTTATTGTCCTTTGTTTGGGAGAACGTGCCCCTCGTGGTACAGGGGTGTGTTCAAGGAGGGTGTATAGTTTAACAGTTTGAATCTTCAATGGCGGTAAAACATATTAAAAATACACTTTACTTTATATCTCTGTCCATATTCAGATAGCCCGTTCCATGAGCATTTTAGAGGTGTCAAAAACATCAAATGAAAGTCAAAGGAAAAATACAGAGGTATTTAAAATGCATAAAGAAGGTATTTCTAATGTCTATTTATGCAGCGGCCAAACAAAGATATTTCACTGTGACATGGGGGAAAACACATACATTTAACAACATGTATTTAATGGTTTTTATGTCTTTAAACAACAGAAATGTCAGTCTCTTTGTTCAGAGACATTCTGCAACATTCCGATCAGTCATAAAACCTCGTAACAGGAAACCAAACTCGAACAGTGTTAGCTTGGTTTGGGGGGAAGCTTCATGGGCTTGTGTGTGTGGGGTGGAATGTGTGTGTGTGTTAATTTGGATGTTCAGGCTCCAGGCATTTCAAGGCTTTTTGGATGTAATGGTTCACCCAGATACCCTACACTGGTGACATGGTGTTGTGCTCTCAACCCAGGCGCAATAAACTCACAGCACCATACAACCACAAGCCATACAAAGTAACCACAGTCAAAGGCTCCATGGTCACCGCTGAGTGGAATGGACATTGAGTGACAAGAAATTCATCATTCTTCAAAAAGCTTGACCCTGGCCTGCGTGACACACTGCCAGCAGAAGAGGATGAAGAAGTCACTGCCGACACAGTTCCAGTGGTGGCAAGATACCCTACTAGGCAAAGACAGCCTCCGCAATTCCTCAGAGACTTTGTCTCAGCCTAAAAAAAAAAAAAAAAAAAAAAAAAAAAACCGGGTAACATGGCCTGAGTAGGAGGACTGTGAAATGGACATAATGCACTAAAGGTGGTTTGGACTAGGTGACACAACTGTCATGCGGTAAATATGTTAAGTGTTCAAGTGAAGAGAATGTGTCTTTCAAAAAAAAAAAAAAAGGTTTGTTCAGAATCTGAGAATGTATGTAAAGACAGCTCTATATCCCACTTCTGATATTGTTTCTGAGAAGGCACCTAACTGAGTTATTACACCGAAGTAATCTGTTTGTCTACTTCATGGAGTTTTGTTTTGATCACAGACCAAGTGAATGTTTATGGTGTTGATTACCCAAGTAACTGAAAGTGGAACAACATAAATGGGTTCATTAGTTAAAAAAAAAAAGGAGTGATGTAACATTCTGAGTATATCAACAGACTTGACGCACTGTTTACGTCATCACGTGGGTACGCAGGAATACGTAGCCCAGCAATAAACGCACTGTATGCAATGCTCGGTCTGATTATTGTGGTAGACTAACTAAACGTTATATATTAACACTACAGACATCGTCTTAACCCTCTGGGGTCGGCCGTCACGCGGGCGTGATGAGCCCGATTTTTTACTTATCAGTGCAAAAGAGGATCAAATTACTCTGTTGATTTTGATCTTACATATAAGTGTTGTACATCATTAGATCCTGTTAAGTGTGTATTTTTTTTTGTGGATACTCACAATAAAAACAAAGTGTTGTGCTTTTCGTCAAATAAAGAAAAATAAACATGATGCGTGTTTTGCCTTCGCTCTGTCTGTGAAGTACATTCTGAAACACGTCCGAAAAATGAACTGTAAACCTGTCAATACTTGTCACAGAGATACGAGAGATGTCTCTTTATGAAGCTGAAATTCTCTTCTTTTAAATGATGTAATTTACTAAAAAAAATATATTTCCAGTTTATGTAATCCGTTTGAAACCAAGGAGAGGTACAGTTTTTTCGCTCTCCCTTCATTATCTTTAATTAGCTCTGGCCGCCACGCCCCCAGAGCTTTTCACATGGTAAATAGGCGATCTATGCATCGCACACGCGGCACGCGTGCAATGCCATAACAACACGATGTTTCTTTAGATTCACTGATAGTTCATCTCGTTTTGAGGATGGCAGCACGCTACTCTGACAAAGAGGCCCTTCAGATGATTCTGGACAGCGAGGAAGATTCACCTTTTCCTCAGAGAAAGATTGCAACTCGGACGACCAACGGCTGCATTTTAAAGAACGAATTGACCCCGCCGAGGATAAGTTCGGAGTAAGTTGTTTGTTATATAATTCCTTTTCTGATCATATAGAGCTCAAATGTATTTTTCAGACTATATTTTGCCTAGTTTTGGTTAGCTTTTGACATAGGAAAGATTGCCTCACAATATCCCTAACTACGTGTACGCTTGTGTAAACTTTTTAAATGTGATATTCTCTAAACATATTTGTATATTAGCCTACATATATTTCACTCAGTTTTGATAAGTTTATGACAATTATCATGCTACATAGCCTACTGCCTTATGCTTGTGCATTTTGTTTTCGAACTGCTTAGGTTATGATTTAGTGAAATATATGTCAGCCTCCGGTAAAATATGTGATACTGTCTAAATACAATATATTTTTTACATATAAATGTTCAGTTTTGGTTAGCCCATGACTACTTATCATGCTAAAATAGCCTACTGCCTTAGCCTATGTGTAATGAATTTTTTTGCGAATAACTGCTAGGTTATATGTGATAGAAATATATTTCAGAATCCGGTAAAATATGTGATAGACTACTGTCTAAATACAATGTTATATATAAATGTTCAGTTTCGGTTAACCTATGACACTTTATCATGCGTAAATATATGGGATGATTATAGTATCAAAATGATTAACACGTGCAAGCACACTTATCAATGAACTTGATACATTGTCACATATACGCTCACACAAGGTATATGTTCTATTATGATTTATTGAGAGCAACAGCTCACTCAAACACCATGTGCGATACTCTGTATTCATCTGACAACTAACTCTCTCACCACTTGAGTCGCACATCTTACGTCATACACTCCCCAAAGCCTTATGGGTAATGTAGTATCAAACATCCCAACACATCTCCCCTTTTAAAACAACATAACACCCATTACAACAGAGAAGTAACACTTATTAAGACAATCAAATTAGAACGACATTCCAGTCAGTTTACCAAAATATTTGATAAACATCAATGAGAACCACTGTTACTAACTACTACCGAGAAATACTGTTTCCTGAACAATAACATATTCCGGATTATACCATCAACGACTCTTTAAACAAATAAGGGATATGATCCACTACTAGTCTCTGTACCGAACTGGCAGTTTAATTACCCTGCCACTAGAGGTTGTTTTCAGACCAGGAACAGAGTCCTGTGGAACTTGCTCTGCATTCATGACAGATGTGGAATTCTCATGCGGTTTCTGCGTTAGTGGGGATTGTGAAAAACTGTCCATATCAGTCTTTGCAGAATCAGTTCCTGTCGGCCCCACTCTCTGTAAGTGGCACCTGTTACGTCTCAGAACAGTTCCACTTTGTGTCTGCACCAAATAGGAACGTGGTGGCTCCTTTGTGTGCTTCACCACCATACCTGATGTGGACCATGCTTTCTCCCCGTCCAACTTCAAGAGAACTTGATCTCCGGGGTTTAGGTGGGAAAGCATCCGGACTGAATGTCTTCTGTCAAAGAAGCGTTTGTAAGCAGCTTTAGCTTGTTTGTCCTTCTCAGCCACTTTCTCAAGACTGATAGACATGGTCGCAAATTTTTCTCAAGAACAGGCAATGTAGTGCGAATTTGGCGTCCCAACATTAGCTGAGCAGGGCTTGCACCGGTAGCTGCAATTGGAGTAGCCCTGTAGCTCAAGAGGGCCAAGTGAGGGTCGGGTTGGCGCAGGATATGCTTTGCTGTTTTAACAGCCCGCTCAACAGCCCCATTGGACTGTGGGTAATGGGGACTGCTAGTAGTGTGCTGGATGCCCCAGTCCTTACAAAAGTCCGCAAAGTCTATGCTGCTAAACTGAGTACCATTATCAGAGTGTAGTTCCCTTGGAATTCCCCATCTTGCGAACATCCCTTTTAGGGAGGTGATCACACTGCGGCTGCTAGTGGAGAGTAAATGGGCAATTTCAATGTCTCTGGAATACAAATCCACCACCACCAAATAATTTTTACCTCTCCATTCACACAGATCCGCTCCAATCGTGTGCCAGGCGCTGGGAGGAAGTTGAGTGGTGACCAAGGGCTCCTTTCTCTGGGTCGGTCTGTGCTCCTGACAGAAGGCACATTGAGATACCTTTGCATAAAGATCCGCCCCGATACCAGGCCACCAGACTGACATTTTTGCTCGTTCTCTACATTTGTTTAGCCCTTGGTGACCTTCATGCAAGCGGTCAAGGATCTCTCGTCGTTGTGCAGTGGGAACTGCGATCCTGTCATCATGTAAGAGTAGTCCCTCCGCGCTGGACAATGATGCTCGTTCCGCATGGTAAGCTATGAGCTCCGACGGCACGTGGTGTGGCCAACCTTCTGCTATGAAGCGCATTACCTTCTGCAATATCAGGTCTTTGGAAGTGGACTCACGAATTGCATTTAACTTGGGCTCAGACACAGGCCGGGTCTGAATCACGGCCTCCACATAAGCTCGCACATCCTCTTCGGTGTCGGAACCCTCTGACTCTGTTATGGGGTTGCGTGACAGGGTATCAGCCACCACTAATGACTTGCCTGGGACATGGATGGCTTTCACGTTGAAACGCATCAGGCGCATTAGCAGACGCTGACAGCGCAAAGGTGTTTTGTCCAGATCATAAGTGTTAATCAGGGGAACCAGGGGCTTATGGTCCGTTTGCAGTGTAAACTCACCCAGGCCCAGTAGATAACAGGAAAGCCGCTCACATGCCCAAACTGCAGCCAGACATTCTTTCTCTATTTGAGAGTACTTCAATTCAGCACAGGATAAGGTTCTGGAGCAGAAAGCTATAGGAAGTGTCTTGTCGCCATGGATTTGCAACAGAGTGGCACCCAGTCCGAAACTGCTGGCATCCGCGGACACAATGGTAGGTTTTGTGACGTCATAGAAGGCTAAAACTGGAGCAGAGGACAGCATTGCCTTTATTTTGCTAAAAGCCTGCTGCTGTTGCGTGTCCCACAGCCATGCAGAATCTTTCTTGAGCAGTTCGTTGAGTGGGTGCAACACCGTGGACAAGTCAGGTAGAAACTTTCCGAGGTAATTTACCATACCTAGCACTTGTCGGAGTTGGGTGACGTCTTTGGGGCATGGCAGGTCTGTAATCGCTTTGACTTTATCCGGATCGGGTTTCACGCCATCACTGCTAATGATATGCCCAAAGAAACGGAGTTCTGTCTTACTGAAATGGCATTTGTCTTTATTGAGCTTCAGTCCTGACCCCAGGATTGTCTGCAAAACCGCCTCCAGATTCTTATCATGTCCCTCTTGATTTCTGCCATACACCAGCACATCGTCCATGACTACTACACAGCCTTCATGTCCCTCCAGCAGCTTGGTCATCTCCCTCTGGAATATCTCAGGAGCTGATGTGATCCCAAAGGGAAGTCTCTGAAAACAAAATCTGCCTCTTGGAGTGATAAACGTCGTAAGCATCGAACTATTGCAGTCCAACGGGATTTGCCAAAATCCAGATGATGCATCAAGCGTTGAGAACAATTTAGCCCCTGACAGCTTAACAGCAACGTCCTCCAGGGTAGGCAGCATGAATTTTTCTCTTTTCACTGCTTTGTTGAGGCGCTTTAAGTCTACACATATCCTGACTTTGCCATTTTTCTTGGCTACTGGGACCATTGGAGCGCACCAGTCAGTGGGCTGTGTAACTTCACGTATTATCTGCATGGACTGCATTCGCTGTAGCTCCTCGTCAACTTTCTGGATCAATGGAAAAGGCACCCTGCGTGGTGTTGCTAAACTGTAGGGTTGTACATCCGACTTCAATTCAATTTTTATCGGCTTGCAGTTCAGACAGCCAATTTCCCCGAATACTTCTACCCGAACGTGGTCTGCTCTGGCTACCAGTCTCATAGCACAGGCCGCACTTCTGCTGAGAAGGTTATTTGAATAATGTCCATCGACTACATAAATCCAAAATTGGTGACGAGCTGTATTTCTTTCAGTCTCAGCAAAAAATTTTCCTATTGCTTTCACATTGCCACCGGGACTGTTAAGCTGTATTGCAGTTTTGTTCAATGGAGGGCGCTGTGGCAGACTTTGGTAAGTGTCATTGGACATAATCGTGATGTCAGTCCCCGTGTCGATTTTAAAGGTTACTGTTTTACCACACACAGGAAGACTCACCAGCCAGTCAGACTCTGAATCACTTTTCTCTATACTGCCCAGAAAGTATGCTTCACAGTCATCATTATCGCTGTATCGCACCTGTACAGCTCTCACAGCCTTGCTTTGGCAGACAGCAGCAAAGTGTCCGAGTTTACTGCATTTACTGCATTGCTTATTATATGCGGGGCATTCACGTGGCCCATGACATCGATTGCAACGTGAACACAGTTTATCTTCTGTTTGTTTATCCCCGTGCTGTCCCTTCTTGTTTATTCTCTTACCAGTATCACGGTGTTTACCTTTATGCCGCTGCTGCAACGCTGCCACTTCAACAGACATCGCCACTGCCGAATTTTGCGTTTTTACGAGCTCTGCCTGTCGTGCCATCTGCACTGCTCTCTCAAGTGTCAAATCACTTTCCATCTGAAGTCTTTGTGACACACCACGGTCGGTTATTCCAATAACCAGTCTGTCGCGAATGTGTTCGTCTCTCTGTGCTCCGAATTCACAATGCTCCGCCAGCTCATACAGTCCTCTAACAAAAGCTTCGACTGATTCACCGGTCTTCTGCGACCGTTGGTGAAAGACTGCACGTTCATGTATTATATTTCTGCGCGGTATGAAGTGTTCATTAAACTTGTCCACTACCTGCTTATAATCGCTGGAATGGGCGGCCTCCGCGAACCGAAACGAGGCGAATATTGTCTCTGCCTCCATCCCCATAGCGTATAGCAGTGAGTTTACTTGAACGTCACCTTCCTCTTTATCCAACTTTGTAGCAATCCGAAATCGCGCAAAGCGTTGGATCCACAGAGGCCATGTGGAGGGCTGGCTAAATCGAACGATTCTGGAGCTTGAAACAAAGACATCTCTTTTAGTTTGGTTTGCGGGTACGACGAACTTCTGACACCATGTCACATATACGCTCACACAAGGTATATGTTCTATTATGATTTATTGAGAGCAACAGCTCACTCAAACACCATGTGCGATACTCGGTATTCATCTGACAACTAACTCTCTCACCACTTGAGTCGCACACCTTACGTCATACACTCCCCAAAGCCTTATGGGTAATGTAGTATTAAACATCCCAACACATACATGTTGCAGAAATGTTTTATCCATGCCTTTCAACTTGCGTGTGCAAAATTCAAAATTGAATGAATGTGAATCAATTTCTACAAATAGAGACATTTTTGTGAATACAAATGTTTTCCTTTGTATTAGTGAATCATAATTTGCACATGCAACACAGAAGATGTGCATGTGTGGATCAGGTGACGCGCGTGCATTCATTGACGTCTTTTGTTTGCAGATCTCATTTGATTCATTTGGATTTTGAGACTTTCTTTTCGCGGTTTTCAAGCATTTCACAACCCACACACAAACAACTACAAATGAATAGGCCTGGTGCTAATTATTAATGTGTGCACAACTACCCATCTATTTGACAAATTCACAAATGTGCGTCACTACATTTAAACTAATACAATACAACTTGTGTGTGCAAAATCCAAAATCACATGAATGTGCAGCATTTTGCACAAATAGAGACATAGTTGTTAATACAAAACCTTGATTTTGTATTAATGTAGGCAGGGCCGGAGTGGGACTCATTTTCAGCCCTGGAGTTTCATGCCTTAGACCGGCCCACTTTAGTTCCCGACTGACTATATTAAAATAATGTAATTAAAACCTCAGTATGTAAGTCTGCAATAGTGCACTGTTCTGTATAGCCTTGTAATTCATTGTATTTTTCAAAAATATAATTTTCTATTCAGTGCAATAGTCGTACACAGGGTTTTATAAATACAGAGGTCCAACAAGTGATCTTGCTAGGGGGTTCGAGGCATATTATTTTTCCACTGTCATTGGCAAAGAACTTATGTATATCTGTGTTAAATAGGAATCCATTGTAATAAAGTTATTCTCATTCTGGGCACAGTATGCAATAGGCTATTGCTCTACCTGCTCTCCTCTCTTATCTCCATCTCCTCTCATTCTTCTTCTCTCAGTCTCTTTATCTGGTAACACTTTACAATAAGGTTAATTTATTAAACATTAGTTAATTTATTAACTAACATGAACTAACCATGAGCAATACATTTGTCACTGTTTTTGTTCATCTTTATTAATGTTAGTTAATACAAATACAGCTGTTCATTGTTTGTTCGTGTTAGTTCACAGTGCATTAACTAATGTTAACAAGATTTTAATAAAATATTAATAAATGTTGAAATTAATATTAACAAAGATTAACAAATGCTGTAGAAGTATTGCTCATTCTTAGTTAATGTTAACTAATGTAGTAAACTAATGAACCTTATTGTAAAGTGTTACCCTTTATCTTTACCTGTAAATTTCCCCTTCCCGAAGCTGAATTTTGATTGATAGGCTTACAGTTTTTGCAAACTGATTATTTATGTCTATCGTTTAAAACTTCTATCGTAAAACAGCTGTTTAGTTTAGCCACTTGCATCTTATCTCGTGAAGCGTCGCGTTGGGATCCGCGCGCGGCTCGCGCTTCTGTGAACATAAATCCTGCTTTGATCGGTCATCTCAAACATTTTGCCATTGCCGACGAGCGGTGTTTGAGTGCTGATGATGAGGCCGGTTATCGTCGCGATATGGTGGGGTGGGCCCTGAGGCGCTATTATTATCCATGTTTTGTATCTCTTATTTTTGTTCACACATCTCTAACAACTGACTTTTTTTTGTGGGGCTGCGAGAAAATAATCATAAAATATAGTGGGGCTGCGCTGTGACTGGGAAAGCATTCAACCCAGTGCCATGACAACACGGACCGGCCCTCCTGGCCAATAAAACAGACCGGCCCACCGGGAATTCTCCCGGTGCTCCCGATTAGCCAATCCGGGCCTGAATGTAGGCCAGAATTTGTGCATGCAACAAGTACGATGTGCATTTGTGGATCAGGTGACACGCGTGCATTCATTGACTCGTTTCTGAGTCGATCCTATTTGATTCATTTGGATTTTGAGACTTTCATTTCGCGGGTGTCGCCTTGCACGATCCACACACAGCTGTCTGAGAAAACCTGCTACCACTAGATGGCAGTATTCTGCTAAAACAGACAACGGCAGCATAATCAGGCGTTCTTCCGCATTTAAGACGCTTAATGAGAGTGATATTGAATCACCAAATTTAGTACACAATAATAAAGGCCTACCCTATTAATAAAGCATACTTTGTAGAGGCAAACATTACATCAGATTATGAACAACACCCATAGAAAACCATTATAAAACGCTTCACGTGCAATAGCGCGTTGCATGTTCAGGAAGGTGTATTGGCTACTGAGTTTAAATATCACCGTCTTACTGCATTGACGTTAAGCTTTTTCTTTATAATATGCTCTATGGGAGGAAAACTATATAGCCTATACAGACAAGAACGTATGGCGTTTCAAGTTAATAAAAGTTTCCTTCATGTTAAAAAAAGGTGAAATTTCGCAGTTGCGTTCATATTATATGCTTATTTTTATCTGACTACACATTGTATACATAGTATACAAGCTTTGGAATTTGAAAATGTCTGTTTTTAAAGGGGTGGTTGATTGCGATTTCACTTTTTTCATTTTAAATAGTGTGTAATGTTGCTGTTGGTGCATGAACATTATCTGCAAAGTTGCAGCGCTGAAAGTTCAATGTAAGCAGAGATATCGTCTTTTAAAAAACCAGGAAGTGTAAATGCCTACAAAAACGACTCGATTGGGACTACAATGGGTTTTAGACGTAACTAACCCATCAACCCTCCCACCGGAATACGCAAAAAAGGGCATGGCATTATTTCTGCGGCTTTGCCGAAGAGGAAGAGTTACAAGGGAGAGCTAGCCGTGCCGTCAAAAGTGTTATTTTCACCCAGCTGTTAGGTCTTCTGTGTTCGGGCTTTCTACGGACGCTGTAGTTCGTCAACAATGGATACAATTTATGTTTGATAATGTTTCTGACAATTACAATCGTAATTTAGCTCTTTGTGCGGCACATTTCACTGAAGACAGCTTCCTGAATCTCCAACAATTCAATACCGGATTCCACAAGAAACTGTTGCTAAAACCTGAAGCTGTTCCAACGTTAAAACCAGATGCAGCAGTTGTTGGGCCACAACCTGTGAGTAAGACTTAATCATTTTAAACGTATTTGTATAATTTTAGACGTAATGGTTTCGTTTTATCAAGGACGTAAACAAATGCCAGCGCTGGCTTTATAGTCACTTATGCTATTTCGTGTTTCTATGGCGAACGGGTACAAACATATTGGACCTGAATTTGTAATCATATAGATTTCGTAAATGTATTTGCCATGTATAGCTACTTTGACGTATTTTTTCGATTTGATCATGAACGTGATCAATGTCAACAGTGTTTGTTTAGTAGCCATGTACACCTAAAGAAAACGATACACAGAGTAAACTAAGTTTTGTTAATAGCTAAACGGTTGTTCATTATATCGATAAAACAATAACTTTAAAAAACTGTATTGCTCATGTAATCATTTGTATTAAATGTTTAATCAAGATAAAAACGTAACTTATCTCAAAAAGCTAACAAGCAGCAGTAGCATTTTCAAGTATAACAGGGTATCAAACTTCTTATGTAATAATAGAAGAATAGAATAATAATCATTAAAAAACGTACCATTCAGAAACGTTTTGTAACAGCCGTGTTTGGCGAGGTTCTACTTGACTCTCTTCATCGCCGCTTTCTGGGTCTGATTCGGGCTCAAACTGATACGGCAGTATCGACTCCATTATTTACATTAACCGAGCACATGAAGCTCAGTCACGCCCGTAAAGGCAAGGGGCGTGGCGGTTCCGGACAACGTGCGCAACGCAGTTTAGCCAATTACAACACACCGGCCCAAACTAACCAATCTGAGCCCACTGCCTGTTCCTGAGGGAGTGGTTTCATAGAACCAGGATGTAAACCGGGCGTTCAAATGACAGAGGAGAAAGAGGCTTACAATAAAGGTGAAATTTATGAAAAATAAGACTTTAAAAAAAAGAAAAACCACGAATACATGTTATATTGCACCCCATAAACACAATCATGCAAAGAAAAAAAGCAGTAAACCACCCCTTTAAATATTAAAGACGATTTTCGCAGTAGGCCTACATTTGTTTTCCCTTGACCCTTAAGCCACTGTTATAGGCTAGTCTTACTATATAGCACGATGAGTTTTAACAATATGCAACCATTGTATATCGACATGAAATATTAATTGAAAATCAACTGGCATAGCGGTAGCTGCATATTTCTACATGAGAATGCTAACCACAGTTCATGATGCACAAGGGAACTGCGTTAAAACCACTGATCTATATAATGTCATTCTAGATAGATCAGTGGTTAAAACGTATAATTTGTTTTAATTCAAATTACTTTTAAAATTTAATAACAGACATTTTCAAATTCCAAAGCTCGTAGAAGGTTTCTGTAAGACTGACTTACAAGTACAATTTGGACAATATTTCCCTTCATGTAGCCTGTATTCTGCAGAAAAATACTGTAATTCACCAAAAGGGTTTTTTTCATGTTCAAAATGGTTGTAGTATGTTGCTAGTGACTAGACTGGCTTACTACAGGTGAAATTGTCCCAATACCTCCCTTCATGTAGCCTATTTACAGTAAACAATTATTATTTTATATAGAAATTACTGTAATTAACCACACGGGTTTTTGGTGACTTACTACAGGTGAATAATGTAAAATTTCACCTGACTTATCACTAGGAACGTACTACAACCTTTGGAACATGAATAGAAAAACAATTTACAGTAATTTAAAAAATTGTAGGCTAAGTCAGTCTGCCCACTAGACTTCCAAGCAAGGTTATAATATAACCTTGGAAGTATGTTCATTTGAATGAATGACTGGACGTTTATATTTTTTTGACTGTGAGTGGAATTTGCAGAGGGTCCCTTTATAAAATGTGGCGAATGTCAAACCTAAAACTTACTTCACTGTAGAGCTTAGATCGGGCCCAAAAAATCAAGCCCGACCCGACCCGAGCCCGTGCACGTTGTGTCCGAGCCCGGCCCGACCCGACACATTAACTGTAATTATGAGCCCGAGCCCGATTTAAACCCGACCATTTTTAATGCGTGGGCCGTTATAACCAGGGGCGACGCCAGATCTTTTTTTTTTAACGCAGGTGCTGAATGTAGCCTACCATTGACAGGGGGAGATGCACAATTTATATATATATATATATATATATATATATATATATATATATATATATATATATATATATATATATATAAAATACTATTACTTTTACATGTACATGTGCACTTAATATTCAATTAATTATCACAATGAAATGAAATTCAATCAAATATTCTTAAAGATTCATTATTATTAATAATGTTATTTCGACTTGTGTGTGTGCAACAAGCAAGATGTGCATTTGTAAATTCAGTGACAAGCGTACCGAGAATTGATTTAATTTATGATGAGATGCTCCAGTTCATGTGACCGCGGCTCGCCGGCGCCCGTATGTCATGATTATTGTCTGCATTTGCTTCCTATTTATTAAATCCAGGCAATCGGTTAATGAAAAGGTTATTACAATTAAGATACAATTTATACAAAACGAAATTCTCTTTAAAGAAAGGTTTCTACAAGACAAAACATAATGAAGTGGTAAAAATCATACCTGAATCGGTGGATCGCAAATGGATCCGATCCGAATGAAGGATATTGAAGGCTGACTATCATCCTTTCTGTCATGACAAGCCTGCATGTGTCTTTTCATCGTCGAAGTCCCCGTGTGTTTTTGCTGTCATCATAGGCGAGCAGCGCGCCACACTTTCACTCAACAAAGCCGACACATATGTTGTCACTGCCCACGACTAGTTTAAAATATTTCCATTCCTCCGACTTTCCTTCATACTTGCTCAAAGTTAATTCTCCTATTCTCCTATTCAAGCTCCATGTTGCACTTAAGCTACACAATACAGCACAGCGTGCGAGTGGAGGAGACGCTGCGCGTGACACGTGACGTGCTTGATCAAGGGCCCGACCCGACCCGACCGAGCATAGTGGCGGGAAATATCGGCCCGGCCCTGCCCGCGGGTCGGGTCGGGTCGGGCTCGGGCTCAGGCAGAGAATCTAAGCTCTACACAGGATTCGGTCAGTCGCTACAATATGTTCCTTAGGACAGGACTTGTGCTTATGTACTTCAAAACCTGATTGGTCAGGAATTATTAAGTAATGGGATGTAGTTATCAAAGTTATTTACAGTGTGCAATATAACATGTGTTCGTGTTTCGCGTGTAAAAAAACACCGTATTTTTTACACGATTTAGTTATCTGTATACTGCTGTTTTCACTGTCCAAAAAACGGCCGATGACTACCTTGTTCTATGAAGTCCCTCCTTCAGAAATACGTAACGAGTTCTGATTGTGCCAGCGGTTCCTGTGTTGTGATTCGACAGCAGCTTATCGCACGTTGCCCGGAAAGGTCACGCCTCTTACCATAAATTGGAGATGCATGCGCAGCTAAAGTGCTTCTTCTCCGTGGGAGCGCAACAAGACCACGCCCCCCTTTTTTGTGTATTCCTCTGGATGGAGATTAGTCAAAAAGCTGTTCTAGTTATGTCATTAAAAAGGAAGTAGAGGGATGTAGTCCAAACCGCTGTATACATACAGTCGACAACGCGTCATAGTTGGGGGCGTGGTCGGCGTGGGGGAAAACGCCGTGAGCATCGTGTGTATTTGAATGACAAAAATGTCTTATTGTGAGACATTGACGCCTGCCGACCGGCAACGATACATTGCAAAATTAACTGCAATAGGATATGATTGCCCTTATTTAATTAAAAACCAAATGGCCGGAGGTGTCATTTCGAGATATATTCTGTTATCTTGTTGAATCTCCAGGTAAGACATCGCGGTAGCTACCAGTAACATTAGCCTATAACTCAATCATATGTTGCACACTATAACTCCATAAAACCTTGTCACTTACCAATACGTATGGTATGCTTCACTCCAAACTATAATGCTTTTGTACAACGGTGATCATCAGTAGTACGAGGGTATGTGCTGACAGGTTCACGGCTGGCGTCATTATTTCTTTTCTATGGTCATTACGTAGATTGGCCTATCAAGCCAATCTTCAGCTGATAACACTAATGTGAATGAGACATCCCTTATGAAAAACAACCATTGGAATCTTGTAGTATTTTAAGATAAAATATTATAGCAATCCTATAGGAATACTATAGTATTTTGGGACAAACTATAGGTATTATCAGAACATCACAGAAGTATTATAATACAAATCTTATAGGAATTATTAAGTATTATAATACAAATCTTATAGGATTGCTATAATTATTTTTCATAAGAGAAGTAGAAAAATCTGGCCCACTGCCTAATACGAGTTTAACACCCACTACCACACAGCTAGGAATCTACTCACATAGTAATCTTAAAAATTACAAATCCCTGGAGGCTCACACCTTTTTTACCAACGGGTTTGTTGGTTGTAGAACTTCAATTTATAATTTTTGCTTATTTTGGCAGTACAGAAAACGACAAAACAACTCTTCGGCATGATTGTCGTGTGTATTTCAATGAGCGCCAAGGCAATGTTTTCCCCCACGGGATAAATTCACATCACGTGACGGGGCGTTCCCGGGGGTGTTCCCAGACCAACCGACTGTATCTATGATTTGAAAGGGGACTTCTGTTAAATAAAATATCTCGCTAGGCATTGAACTTTGAGCTTTATAATTTTACAGGTATTATTTATGCTCTAACAGCAACATTACACACTAACTAAAGTTTGAAAAATGGAATCGCGAGGAACGGGACCTTTAACATTCATGACGTCATGACACGGTGTTAAGTTACCTTGAAAGGGAATGTCTCAGGTTACATGTACCCTGAGAAGGGAACGTGACACTGTGACACTTTGCCATACTTCAGGCATGCCTGAGCATCTTACGTCAGACAATTAGTCCGTGTCACCCGAGTGCACTTTTGGAAATGAAATTATGTGTTTCTACACATTGGGTCTCATTCATGAAACACGAGCAGAACGAATTTTTGTGTAAATCCTGTGTAAAGTGGTTCTGGCGTAAATTTTCGGATTCATTAAAATGTTTGTATTTTCCAAATGTTAGTTGTACACAAGAAATCGTACTCGGTTACTAACGTAACCTCGGTTCTCTCTAGAGAGGGAACGAGTACTGCGTAATAGCTTACGCTACAGGGAAAACTCTTTTCATCGAGATATTGAAGCCAAAAAATTATCCTTAATTTTTAATCAATGTAAAACGCTTACACAAGCAGCAAGCAGACATAGGCGAGACAGCTTGCGCGCCTATTGGCTGTCTTGCGGCAAAAGCAGCAGCCTATCGAGAGAGGCTCTGCGTGACGTCATGACGAATGGGGGCACTTCGCGCCCATATCGTCACGTCCCGCCAGAAAGGGCGTGGTCTCGCCCTATAAACAAACTTGATAAGCTGCCATACACTGATTTTTCATCGCCGAAGCGAACCAGAGCGTATTCCAAGCACGGCAAGATACGCAGTACTCGTTCCCTCTCTAGAGAGAACCGAGGTTACGTTAGTAACCGAGTACGTTCTCTTACGAGAGTATCTCTCGTACTGCGTAATAGCTTACGCTATGGGGAACACAGTGTAAACACGCCGTGCGGATAGGGATCCAACACCAAAGTCCCAGGGGCAAAGGCCCAGGGCTCATGTAGTGCATAATCACCATACACTCACAGAGAGTAAAAAAGGAGAGGCTGGAAGCATTTCTCCTTATAGATAGACCCACAGGGGCTAACCATATGACCATTAAACCACGCAGCCAGGGTGAAAGCTTTCAGCCTAAACTGGGTGGCCCTACTTGTGCCAGTACTCATGGAGCTGCTGCATCGGTCTGAACGATGCGCATGCCAAACACTCAGCATCCGAGCCGCACAGCGGGCAGATAGCACTGAAGTCTAGATAGCCAAAAGCTTAGCTTGTAAGGCAGGCACCTCCAGGTTATAGTATTTTATAAATGTAGACGGCGAGGCCCAGCCCGCGGCCGTACAGATATCTTGCAGGGTGACCCCGCTAGACCATGCCCACGACGAGGCCACGCCTCTCGTGGAGTGCGCTCTGACACCCAAGGGGCACTGCAAGCCCTTGGAAGTGTAAGCCAGCGCTATGGCATCGACTATCCATCTGGATAGGCTCTGTTTCGAAGCGGCAAGCCCCTTGGAACGCCCGCTATACGAAACGAAAAGCTGCTCGGTCTGTCTGAACCCAGACGAGCGGGACACATAAGCTCTTAATGCCCTGACTGGGCAAAGAAGAGTCGCGTCGTCCTCCTCATTGAGAACCGGAAGGGCAGACAGGGAAATCACCTGGGCCCTGAACGGTGTGTTGAGGGATTTCGGCACGTAGCCGTGCTTAGGTTTGAGTATGACCTTTGAGTCATTAGGCCCAAACTCCATGCATGACACGCTTACTGAAAGCGCTTGTAAGTCCCCTACGCGCTTCACTGAAGCAAGAGCCGTAAGAAACGCTGTCTTGAAAGACAAGTGTTTCATGTCTGACGACTGGATTGGCTCGAATGGGGCACCTTTCATGGCCTCCAAGACCGTGGAAAGGTCCCATGTCGGGACTGAAGGGGGCCTGGGAGGGTTTAGCCTCCGAGTTCCTCTAAGGAAACGCACGACTAAGTCGTTCTTTCCCAGTGACTGGCCAGACACCGGTTTTGCAAACGTTGCTATGGCCGCCACGTATACTTTGAGCGTGGATGGGGTCCTGCCCTTATCCAGTAGCTCCTGAAGGAAGGAAAGCACTTCCGTAACCCCGCAGTCTACAGGTGAAAAAGCCCTGCGCTTGACACCAAGCAGAGAACACAGACCATTTCGAGGAGTAGAGCCATCTGGTAGACGGGGCTCTAGCCTGCGCGATCGTGTTTAACACTCCCTCTGGGAGGTCAGCGGGTACCCGTTGATGGCCCATGCGTGCAGGGACCACAAATCCGGGCGAGGATGCCAAATCGAGCCTTCCGCCTGAGAGAGGAGGTCTCTCCTCAACGGTAAAGGCCATGGGGCAGCGCTGGTCAGCTGCATCAGGACAGGGAACCAAGACTGGTTTGTCCAGAGCGGAGCTATGAGTAGCACTGGGCATCCCTCCCTTCATGATTCGCTCCAACACCTGAGGCAGGAGTGAGACAGGGGGAAAAGCATATGGGGGGCGGCAGGGCCAAATATGGGCCAGCGCGTCCCGGCTTTTCGAGAAGAATCTCGGGCAATGAGCGTTTTCTTGGGACACGATCAGGTCCACCTGCGCTTTGCCAAACGTTTCCCACAGCAGCTGGATCGTCTGCGGGTACAGCGACCATTGTCCTGCTGGGACGTTGTTTCTGGACAGCCTGTCTGGCCCCACATTTAGGTGACCAGGCACATGCGCCGCTCTCAGCGAGAGCAGGTTGTGCTGAGCCCAGACCAGGAGGCGTTCCTTCAGCCTGTAAAGGTTTCGGGACCTGACGCCGCCCTGGCGATTTATGTACGCCACCACTGACATGTTGTCTGATCGGACCAAGACGTGGTGGCCTTTTATCTGGGGACAGAAGCGCCGTAGCGCTCTGTCGACTGCTATTAATTCCAAGCAGTTTATGTGAAGGAGCTTCTCCCGTACTGACCACAGGCCAGCTAGCGGTCTGCCCTCGAGCAGCGCTCCCCACCCCGATGTGGAGGCGTCCGTAGACACCACCTTCACACCCGAGGCGATCCCCAGACTCACACCTGACTGATACCAGTCGGTCACTTTCCACGGTTTCAGAGCTGAAACGCACTGAAGGTCGACCCTGAGGCGAAATAGACCCGCGGTCCACTCCCTGGGGGAGCTCGTGCTTTTAGCCATAGCTGCAGTGGGCGCATGCGGAGCAGGCCCAACTGGAGTACGGAGGCTGCTGAGGCCATCAGACCCAGCATTTTCTGAAACCTTCTGAGCGGGACTATAGAGCCGTGGCGGAAGGATTTCACGACGTGCTGAATATTTAATCCATGCTTCGGTAACAGGCGTGCCGTCATGGATAGCGAGTCCAACACTGTTCCCAGAAAGGAAATTTTCCGACTGGGGAGCAGTGAGCTTTTCGCCCAATTGACTGTAAGGCCCAGCTCCTCGAGGTGCTCGAGTAATGCAGCCCTGTGTTCTATGAGCTCTGTTCGTGAACGAGCTAGAATCAGCCAATCGTCCAAGTAGTTCAAAACTCGCATGCCCCGAAGTCTCAGGGGGGCGAGTGCCGCGTCCATGCACTTCGTGAACGTACGGGGTGCTAGGGACAGGCCAAACGGCAGGACTGTGTATTGATATGCCTGGCCCTTGAAGGCGAATCTCAAGAATCGCCTGTGATGGGACGCCATTTATATTTGGAAATAGGCGTCTTTCAGATCTATTGACATGAACCAGTCTCCTTGGCGCACTTGCGCGAGGATTTTCCTGGTCGTAAGCATTTTGAACTGGCGCTTCACAAGCGTTCTGTTCAGCAGTCGCAGATCTAGAATGGGTCTGAGCCCTCCATCTTTTTCGGTACCAGAAAATATCTGCTGTATAAGCCCCCTTCGCCCTGAGATAGAGGTTCTATAGCCCCTTTTCTCAGTAGTTTCGCTATCTCGGCTCGAAGTAGATGAAACACTTCGCTTTTCACCGTAGTTTCGACGCGCGCCGTATAACGGCGGGGGCGTCGAGCGAACTGTAGCGAATAGCCTCTCGTTATAGTGTTCAACACCCATTCTGATACCTGGGAAGCCTTGGCCACGCATCTGCGTGAATAGCTAGGGGTAGAATGAAATCTGGGCTCTGGCCGCGGCAGGACGGCCGCTCGAGAGCCCCTGTGTACTGGGAACACAACAGCGTGTTTACAGCGTTCGAGGCGGGGGGGCGCGCTGATCACAGCGGGCAGCCTGGCCGCGCTCAGCTTCTCTATGGCGGGACGCGCAGAGAAAGCGAGCGGGGCGAATCCCGTGGGATTCGGCGTGTGTGAGAGAATGTGGGCACATTTACTAAATGCGGGCACATTTACTACACTGAGAATACTGTCAGCTCGCGCGACTGAATCACTGTTGTTTACAGCGTGCGAGGCGCGCGCTGATCACAGCTGGCAGCCTGGCCGCGCTCAGCTTCTCTGTGACGGGTTGTGCAGAGAAAACGAGCGGGGGCGAATCCCGTGAGATTCGGCGTGTCTGTGAGAAATGCGGGCGCGAGACAGCGGGCACATTTTCTGCATTGAGAACACTCGGCTCGCGCCGACTGAATCAACGCTGTGTATACAGCGTGCGAGGCGGGGTGCGCGCTAATCACAGCGGGCAGCTTGCCCGCGCTCAGCTTCTCTGTGACGGGTTGCGCAGAGAAAGCGAGCGGGGGTGAATCCCGTGGGATTCGGCGTGTCAGTGAGGAAATGCGGGCGCGGGACAGCGGGCACATTTACTGCACTGAGAACACTGTCGGCTCGCGCCGACTGAATGTGTGTTAGTTTCGTTTTTACAGAAACCAAGGGACACGCATCGTGTAGTGTAAGCGGGCATTGTATGGGCGCGTTCACTACATTTTCTGCACAACCGACCTGAGTCGGTTTTATTTGTGCTAGCCCTGCACCGTGGCGGGCTGTGTCTGGGTGTGGGAATGGGCACTGGGACGTGGGCATTCTTACAACACTCGTAACACCATCGGCCGTGGCCGGAACACCAGAAAATGCACACTTTATTGGATTTATCTGGGTAGCCATAGAAACGGCTTTTGTGCGCAGGCAAGCGGGCTGAGACACCGGCTGCTTCACTGCGAAATACACTGGGACAGTCACAACGCATGGAACTGAACGAGCGAGAAGTTTTGGTGGAAATCCGGCCGCAGCGGGCTTTACCTCAATCTTCGGCCGGGGCCCGCGCTGAGGGGGCGGCGTCCAGCAGAGCGAGAGCGCGGTGTTTGATCTCGGGCCTGGCGGCGCTGTTGGTTAGCCGAAACGACGGCCTTTGTGCGCAGGCAAGCGGGCTGTGGAACCAGCGTGCTCACTGCGAAATACACTGGAACAGTCACATTGCTTGGAACTGAACGAGCGAGAAGTTTTGGTGGAAATCCGGCCTCAGCGGGAACTGAAAACCGTCGCTTTCCTAGAGAGACTAGGAAGGCCTTGAGACCTCGGGCTTTATCTCAATCCTCGGCCGGGGCCCGCCCTGAGGGGGGCGGCGTCCAGCAGAGCGAGAGCGTCGAGGAACACGGAGCGCTCAGCTTCCGTCTTCTCGGATAGCGTTAGCCACAAATGTTTCTCACCTTTCAGGGAGGAAGGGTCTCGACTGTGACGGAGCTTCGTCTTTCCCGAGAAAGCGTCCGTCCAGCCTGTTGCGCGTTAGTTGCGCGGGCGCCTTTCAGTCGAGGCCGATGTAATCCATGGCTTGAGAGAGCGGACGCATCGGCTCAGTTTCAATGCCGGCTCCGGTGGGTTCGTCGAGCTCAAGTGCGGACGCGGCGGCAGACGGCGGCCGTTGTCCGTTTGGAGCGACTCGAGCGAAACCGGCGAAGCTGGCGGGCGAACCGGCGAGCTTTGGCGGGCAGAAGATAGCTCGGGAGCGCGCTGGGCGCGGCGCTTGCGGCGCGGCATCACGGTGGGCTGGAATGCGAGCTCGGAGAACGACGCCAGGCGAGTCCGCAGAGTCACCATAGGCAGCCGCTCACAATGATGGCATCCGCCGTCAGCGAGCGCGATGGCCGCGTGATCCTCACCCAGGCAGGACACGCAGATGACGTGGCGGTCCTCATCGCTGAGTGGGGCTCGGCAAGAGCCACAGGAAGGCATCTTTAAAAAGACGCAGCTCTTTTAGAGGTAGTGGGAGAAAAATGCAAATATAGCAAACACACACACTCTAAGGCAGAGGAAAGGATATGTACGCCGGAAAGCGCAGCAGGTACGGCGGCTGAAGGCGGCGAGGCCAGCGACTCCAGGCTCAAAGGCATGTCCCGCTGAAGGCTACAGGTCGACGGCGCGGCTTCTCATCCGGATCCAGCAATGCGTGAGCTTCGCTGAAGAGTTGAAAAATCAGTGTATGGCAGCTTATCAAGTTTGTTTATAGGGCGAGAGCACGCCCTTTCTGGCGGGACGTGACGATATGGGCGCGAAGTGCCCCCATTCGTCATGACGTCACGCAGAGCCTCTCTCGATAGGCTGCTGCTTTTGCCGCAAGACAGCCAATAGGCGCGCAAGCTGTCTCGCCTATGTCTGCTTGCTGCTGCAAAGCGTTTTACATTGATTAAAAATTAAGGATAATTTTTTGGCTTCAATATCTCGATGAAAAGAGTTTTCCCCGTAGCGTAAGCTATTACGCAGTACGAGAGATACTCTCGTAAGAGAACTACACCTGCTCCCAGCCATGCGTAAATAGTGCGCTTAACATCCGAACGTTTTGCTTATTAATAAGGCTGCATTTTAATTCACCTTAATCGGGTACATATTTACACAGCGTTTTGAAAAAATATTAATTACATACGTTTTTTCTTTTTACTTTTATTATGAGACCCAGTAAAAGTATCTGCGATGGTGGTCCTTCTCCAGTTTGAATATGATTTTTCCGAAGTGAACTAATTCGTTTTTTGCTGTCAAACTTAATGTCGAACCATTTTCTTCTCACTTCTGGGACTGTTCGATTGACAGATGAAACTCCATTACCTGCATCTGTAATATGCTGCCAAGCTTCCTTTTTTCTAGGACCTGATACACCACTATGTACGCTTGCAAATAAAATGTGGCGTTTTGAATGAACTTCTGATAATAAAACTTCAATTTTTGCATCTGAGAAATTTTTCTTATTCATTCGCATTCATGTCATAATATGATGCCCATAGTTGTCAGTCGGATTTAATGGGCGGGATTTATGGTAATTGAGAATGAACGTGCACGCGTGTCCCATTTACGACTGATTGGAATTCATTAACACACACATTTCACTATCACATCTGACGTTTACGAAGTATTTGTCAATCAGGAGAAGAGTTTTCGGGAAGGTGTCTTTACGCGCAAATCACTCACATATTTACTCGTATATTTACGAATGTTTAATGAATGAGACCCATTCTTCGGACACTGGCTCACGCAGATGCATTCCCTTAGATTCATTGTCATGAGGCAGCATCTCATTCCCTTCTCAGGGGACTGGAATACATATGTAACCTGAGACGTTTCTTGTAGTTATTTTTTTTAAACAAATCAAAGGAATAGTGGAGATTCAACTGAATTACAGATTTGACAAAAATATTGATGTATATCAATAAAATATTTATTCATTATAATGCTTACAGGAATTTAACTTACTTGTATACTGTTTTATATTTTTGTCAGTTTACATCTAAAAAGGAATCCTTGATTGTAACCATGACAATATCTGAGGTGAGCACCACCATCCCTGTGATGGCCCTAACCACTGCGGTAGGGGACACTGAAAAAGTAAAGCAAAAGTGAATGAAGAGCATTATGGCTAAACACTCATAAATTTAAAATGCTGTCTACTCCATCATGTACATATTCAGTGCAGCAGTGATTGAAAGGGACATTTACATTTTATAGATTCTTGAATGGGAAGGAAATGAGGTAATCAAAATAAATTCCATACTAGGCCTCTCCCGCTTTCCCTAATTGGGCAGTTCAGACATAGTGCCAATTACTACCAGCTGTGCTGCATGATAGTCTTGTGACAGTTAGATGAATGACAGTCAGATGAATGAATATGAATTAGCAACCATGTTCAGATGCTTCAGGTGCTTCATATCATTTCAGATCCCTCATGACTTCATCCTTGGTAGGATTTATGTTAGTCTCATGTTTCCAAATATTTGGCAAGAAGTGTGATCAACACTGCAGCTTCTTCTGCCAAGAAATGCCCACTTAGACAGGAAGAGAAGAGACTGAGCATGATATGTTTTTTCCCCAATTCCATTTAGACCAGCATGAAATTAGTGTAAACTGGCTCTGCAATTTTTGTCTGCTCAAAAGTTCTGTACAGTAAATAAAAAGCCAACTAATAAGTTTCCATAACTGTAAATAAACAAAACAAAAAAAACAGACAAACTAATAATATAATAAAAAAACGAATAAAAATGTTACTGATTAAAAAGAAATATGCAAAAAGAACTAGAAATTACTTTTGTGCATAGTACAGTTGTATCAGCTAATTGTTGGTGGTCTGTAATCTGAGGTCTGAGGCTTCACTGTAGGGCTGGGCGATATGGCCAAAAATAATTATCACGATAATTGTTTTTATATCAGTCGATATCGATAATTATCACGATAAATGTCAAATCTTTATTTCTTTCAAGTTTAAAGGCATGCTCCTAAGTGAAAGTTGTAGAAACGTTGTGGTTTTAAACTACTCTTTATTGTCAGAACATATCATGACAAACAGGTGAACATTTCACAAATCTGAGGTAGAACATTCAAACATTTGTCATTTTTCCTTAACAAAATAAATATCTGAATAGAAAAATATTTCT
This sequence comes from Chrosomus eos, assembly GCA_036326025.1. NCBI lineage: Eukaryota > Metazoa > Chordata > Actinopteri > Cypriniformes > Leuciscidae > Chrosomus > Chrosomus eos. The sequence continues at coordinate 10,825,596 of CM070820.1, forward strand.
TCAGCACAGTTTGCAGTGCAGGCTGCAATATTCAAATTACATGTTCTGTCTCGAAACGCATATTTAACAGTGAGTTGACAGTAAATCTGCATCCTAAGCTAATACTACTATGTTAAGTTAATGTTCATTACAAAAACAGTAACATCTGTTTTTTTTTTTTTTAAAAATGTAACGACCACATTTTTATTTGGTAAATGTAACATTCTGACTGTTTGAGTTTTATTAAAATTAACCATTGGGCATCCAGTATAATGCATTTAGATCATGATAACCACAGATAAAACCAGGCATAGCCTACATAGCACCTCACTAGCATGGCAAAATGTAACTTTATGGTTTCTATGGTATTTGTATGAAAAACCGTAGCCTAACAGTTAAATACATTATTAAAGCTACACTGTGTGATTTTTACCCCCATCTAGCGGTGAAAAGGTATATGACCATCCAGTGAATATTACAGTTTTTCTCGATTGCTAAGACACATTTCTTGAAAGCTGCTTTCCTTTTCTCTAAGCTGTGAACACAAAACCCAATTTTCAAGCTACATTCACAAAACCTCAGACTCTTCTTGCAAAACCAAACTTTCACCTCAAAACAGTTCAATCTGTGCTCAAAACTGAACTATGTTGTCAAATCGTGCCCCGAGTCAATCAAAATTAAACACACTACTGAACAGTCACTAAACACTACGTAGAAAAATAGAAAACACAATGCTCAGGACATGAAGAAATGTTTATTGTTCACTGTAGGCTAAATGCATGTTGCAAAAAAAAAAAAAAAAAAAAAACCTGTGCATTTAGCACTTGTAGAAAAATAGAAAACACAATGCTCAGGACATGAAGAAATGTTTATTGCTCACTGTAGGCTAAATGCATGTTGCAAAAAAAAAAAAAAAAAAAAAAAAAAACCCTGTGCATTTACGTTAGCACTTGTACAAAAAGACAAAACAGAAATCCTGTGCATTTACACATAGCACTTGTACAAACAAACAGAAATCTTATGCGTTTGCCCCTTGTGTACAGTAAGCCCATGTAAAAATAAAGTACAAAAATATACATGGAATACTAGGACTACAAACAGTTTGACCAACCCTACATTACAATACTACAGTACATTGGTACAGTAATGTACTGAAACATATATTTACTTACAGTATACTGTGGTACAGTATATAGTATGTCACAGTAATTGCTGTCAACATCTCTTCTCTAAATCTTCGGATTATGGTGGACACAGTGAATCTACTGATGTTTGGTTGTACCCTTTGTTCAGCTCCCTCATGCTCAATGCTCATACCATGGAAAAGAACATGGTCAATCACAGTAGCTCTGATTTCATCAGATATTACTGTCCTTTGTCTTCGTTGACCACCTCGACCTCCTCTCACACAAACTCTTCCTCTCAGATTTCTATCCATTGTTGGGCCTCACAAACCAGTGCTCTCTGAACTGGCTTACTGTATATGTTCCCTCACATCATTAGACACAAGTGTGATCAATTTTGAGTTGTTGTGTTCAAGTGGTGACACATGTGCTTTAATTGTGTTTGACTTTTGTCACCAGTGCTCACCATTATGCAGCACGGGTGCATCACAATGAAAATGTGTTGGCAAGTTGTGTCTAAACAGGTGAAAAGTGCTTATGGTTTTGCCAAAAGTATGATTGATTTAATAGAATAGAATTGAATAGAGTTTAGTGTTTTAGCAATTGAGAAAAACTGTAGTATCTGTTCCTCTTAATTGCGATTTCTTTTTAACTCCTACGGTGGCCAATGTAGTCCAAGACTAATATGGCTTCGAGTTCGACCTCGTCCATGAGACCATTGAGTGTTAAAACGGAAAGGCGAAGCTTGAATTAAGGGGTATGTCCCTCTTTGGCTAATGTACTTTCAAGATGGAGGGGCAACATGGCGACCGACATTAGAACCCCTTACCCGTATGTATTTTCAATGGCATATTAGACACTCACGAGAATACTTTATTACTTGAACGAATTAAATATACATTAATGAGCACATATATTTTTGAAAGAACTAAGTGTTTTTAGCTAAGAATAAACTAAAAAAGTTACACAGTGTAGCTTTAAATACTGTAATTATTAGTCCATTAGTTATTTAATACATTGTCTACATTAATAATATAATACAATTCAATATGTATCCCACATTTCATGGTGCAGTTAATATTACTAGGCTAAAGTTACATTAAATCCATTGTAAATGGATTCAGTATCTATTCAGATTCTGACTGTATAGTTGCGCACAGTGTTTCTCCTGTTTGTCAGCGCTGTTTCATCTCCCTTTAAACTGGTTTAAATCACTGAGACATTTGTGTTCTTCACTGAATTCAAGCGCTTCTCACTGGATCTTGTGAGCGAAATGATCAGAGTAAACGCGCCTGCTCTAGTGAGCTCGCGCTGCGCTGCCGTTTGGACTTTGAGCCAAGCGGATAAATGCTCCGTGTGGCGCGCGGTTCAAATGAGTTTCGTTCCGCTTTTGGCGCATACACATTATCGAACATTTATCGACCTCTTGATATCGTTTTATTGAGAAAAATTATATCGCGATAATTATCGTTATCGTTTTATCGCCCAGCCCTACTTCACTGTGTTTTGGAATCTTGTTTATCACAGTGTTTCTGTGTCACAGTATCTTGAAATGATCTTCATGATAACATATCACACCGAGGCCTGGGCTGTGTGTTAAACAGCATCTGAAGAAGAGATGATTCCGACTGGGGAATACACAGTGCAAAACATTGTTTGTCAAATGTGAAGTATTTACTCTATCTGTGCCTTTTGTAAATCAACCATGTGGGGGTTTTTAGAGGAATGTGATATGCAATTAAGCCAGAGCAGATGAAATACCGTTTTAACATGGCTAATCTAATGGCACTTTTGTGTAGGAATTTGTGATGTGATATGGGAAAACCCGTCCGATGTCGCGCTGGTATGTTTTGAGTGAGGTCAAAAAATAGGTTGAATGTCAGTTTGTCCAAATTGGGCTTTCATTAAGTTCTTATTCTATAACATCTTGTCTATCATCTCTCAATATATCTTGGCAAAATTCACTTGTTTGGTGCAGAAAAATAGCGTAAAACAAAAAAAATAACATAAAAATTTATAGTGGCAAGCTGAAAAGACTGTCTCTAATGTTTAAGAATACGAGCAAGAATTAAAAAAAAAATGCCCTATCAAAATAAACCACATAACATCTAGATTGAAGGTGTACCAATGTTCATTTCCCACCAGTCCTGTGTAAACTACTACGGCACGCAAAGTTTTTTTCTTAACGTTTTCGTAAGACGCGGAGCACAAGAGTACAACAGAGTCCGAAGTAGCTGGTCACTTATATGATCTTGCTCGCCTCAATCTGATGAAGTCATTCAACCACCTGTGAAGAACCATCGGGGTCAATTTATGGAATTTTACTAGGTGTCTAGCCTGGTTAAAACCAGACCCTTCTCAGTTGAAACTGAGTTAGGGTCTGGCAAAGCTCCATATACAAATCATTTCCAAAGGGGCGTCACCAACGGACGTCCCTCAAATGCCTCTTGGCGCAATTGGATAGACCTAAAACCAATCAGAGCGATGAAGGAGATGAAGTATGCAGTGGGCTCTCGCTAAGACAGTCTATGGCTAAGACCCACCTATTCGTTTAGAATTGACCAACAGGGCTCGTTGTTATGGGAAGGAGGAAGCGGAAACCGGCAAACATTCACACATTTTAATGACAAAATAAAACAAATACAAAGTCCCTCACGGTCGACTGCCGCCACACATAATAAAACAAAACATGAAATAAAATTCAGGCTTGTCCTCTCTCGATCTTCACCGTCGTCGCTCCTCCTTTTATGCTTCCGCTCCTCCGTGAAAGATGCGAGACCGGCCTTACTCGCCACACTGGTATATCAGACTTTTGCCGAATCCAGTCGGTAAGACAGCGATAACATATTTTTTAGACATGAAGGCTTTGAGTGTTGTTCTTTGCTCGGGTTATAACGAAAAGGAATTTTTTAAATTGCTTAAAACAGACGCGATAGCTGATTCGAACGAGTGATGTTCGACGGCAGCATCCATCTTTGTAATGTAGGCTTTAAAATCCCAGCCCTGTCGTCATAGTGTAAAGCCCGCCCCAACGCTTCTGATTGGTGCCGCGATTTCGGCGGATTGGAAATGGACTTGAATGAGCTCTTTGCCAGACTAACTTTCAGAGCAAATCTAAATTTGCCGGAAATTGTCTGGGTTTTCCCAAATTCACTGGGAATAAACTCCTGTCGCTGTTGACTGAACCTTGCCTGCTTGTTATACGACTTTTTCTTTTAATAAAGTTGCAAATGGATTCCGACTCAGTGTTAATTGTGTCATCAAACATGCTTGCTCTAGTTGGATGTTGGAAAACTTTATAAACCGAGTAGAATGAAACCGAATTTATACCTGGCATTAACATCCATTTTTCATTGAATCATAAGTGGTTAGCGCTAAATAGAGGTGTAAATGGGGGTCTAAAACCTTTTGTGATTAGTTCACTGAAACCACATATGGAGGTAGTCAGAAATGTGACCACAATGCATGTGCAGTGTAAAGCCGACAAATCAGAAGTCATTAATTTCCAAATGGAGAGTAGTATGGAATTTGCATGGATTTCTGATCATATTTTCAAATACAATTTGAGCCTTGAGTGCTTCGAAATATTTGAACTTGTCTGGCTAGACCAAGCGGCAACCTCCCCGTCTCTCTCTTGAAACCAACACGGAAGTGAATTGACGGGACTGAATCGACTGGCCGCTTGAGGCAGGCTGCAAAAGTGAGTCAAATCTGTATCTCCCCCATGTTAAAATGCCCAAATTTACAGCAGAAAAAAATATGTTTACAGCCTGGAGCAAAAAGTGGTTTTGGTCTACATAGCTAATTTTGCCCTTCATGACAACTGTGAGGGGGGTGAATTATTTTACGTGAATTATATTAAGCCTTAAAGTTCTGCATAATTAAGGGCGTGGCCACTTGAGTGACAGGTGGATTCAGGCCCTGTTTACACGAAGGGAAAACGCAGAAATTTCCCTGCGGTTTGGCCTCTCATTTACACGAAAACCCCGTTTTTATCACAGAAAACGATTATTTCTAAAAACTCCGGCCAAAGTGGAGATTTCTGAAAACGTTATGTGTTGTCGTGTCAACTGGGAGAAACGGGGTTTTAGGTTCTCTCTTGTCGATTCTGAGGATTCTGAGGATTCTGATTGGCTTTATCCTTCTCCCTACACTGCCCCCCATAGGTTTGGCATAGTTATGATGGCGCTTGCGGCGTATTTATGCGGGTGTGTGCACAATGTTATTATTGAAAACGGAGGAGGGGGAAATATTCGTTTCTCTAAATACCCGGCTTTGTGTAAACGTGGCCTGAGGCTGCTGTAACTGCCGTGTGTCTGCTGTCTGTTAACGTCACTTCAGCTAACTCCAGCCACTACTGTACTTGCCATCTCTGCCGTGTTTGTGCCGTGTTTGCTTATTATTTTATACAATTTAATACACGCATTATACCTTTGCCCACTCCGTTGGGTTCCGTCGTTGTCGAGTATGGAGAGAACAACCAGCGCTGTATTTCCAGTTGTTTTCCTCGCATGCACTAATGGATGTCTGACAATTTCGTTGCATATTTAGAGTTTAGATTTAAAAACGACTATAGATACAGACTACACTCGTTATGCGGTGCCGTTGCTCTCACGGAACAGATATGCATATGCTTATTTAACTTTTTAGTGTTAAATAAAAAGTACCGTCAGATGAAATCCTGCAGGTGTCAGTGCTTTCTCTCCGTCCACGCACAGCCTTGAATGAGCTCGGATTTTGAATGCATTTACTTGAACTTTTGAGGTAATATCTTTAGTTTAACCCATTTGAGAAATTGAGAGGCGGCCAAAATCAGATTTGAAAATGGACTGAATAAAGCTCTTTACGAACTTGACGTGCGATGTCATGCTGACTGACATGTATGCGCATGAATCACTGTCACGCGCACAAGCTCAGAGCAATATTATAAGTTACTGCATGATAATACATTTTTAACTAGCAGAATAATAATGCATCACTATACACATAGTCTCACTTTTAGTTATGTTAGTTAGTTAGTTAGTTAGTTAGTTAGTTAGTTAGTTAGTTAGTTAGTTAGTTAGTCAGCTTTATTGTCGATTTTTCACATGCTCCAGACATGCAAGCAATCGAAATTACGTTTCCCTCCATCCCACGGTGAAGACATAGACAGATAGACAGTAATTAAACATGTAGTTAAACCTAGACTAGAGTTAAACATATACTATCACTATGTATGGACATCAATAAATAGACATTTAAAATTAAGTCTGCAAGTGACATGATGGTGCAAGACAGTTTCGGTCATAGCAAATATCAGAAGTGTGCAAATAGCATGGTAGTGCAAAGACAGTTCGTCGAAAGCAGCATCTGAAGTGTGCAAATGGCATTGTAGTGCAAGGACAGTTCAGTCATAACATCAAAGTGTGCAAATGACATGATAGTGCGAGGACATCATTGGGGGGTGGGGGGAAGGGGTGGTGTGGTCATCTTCTTAACGACCTGGGGTGGGGGGGGGGTCATCTTCTTGACGGCCTGGTGGCTGAGGGGAGAGAGTTCAGCATCCTAATAGCCTGGTGGAAGAAACTGTTGTTGAGTCTGGTAGTGTGGGAGTGGAGGCTTCTGTACCTCTTCCCAGATGGCAGGAGGTTGAACAAATTGTGAGCTGGATGACTTTCGTCGCTCACAATTGTGGTCGCTTTGCGGAGACGGGAAGAATATATATCTTTCAGGGAGGGCAGTGGCGCGCCAATGATCTTTCCGGCTGTGTTAATTATGCGCTGAAGAGCTTTCCTGTTATATTCAGAGCAGCTCACACCCCACACTGTAATGCAGCTGGAAAGAATGCTCTCAATGGTGCCTCTATAGAAAGTGCTCATGGTGGGGGGTGGAGCACTTGCCCGTCTGAGTCTGCGCAGGAAGCAGGAAGCGCTGCTGAGCCGCCTTCACCAGGGATGCAGTGTTGGTGGTCCAGGAGAGATCTTCACTAATGTACACCCCCAAGAATTTTGTGCTGCTCACTCTCTCCACATCAGCACCATCAATGGACAATGGCTGGTGTTCAGTGTGACCTCTCCGGAAGTCAACAATGATCTCTTTGGTTTTTCTAACGTTCAGAAGGAGGTTGTTTTTTCTGCACCACGTGGCCAGAAGGTCTACCTCCTTCCTGTAGTGAGTCTCGTCTCCCTTGGTGATAAGACCCACCACAGTTGTATCGTCCGCAAACTTAATAATGTGATTAGTGTTATGAGTTGTTGTGCAGTCGTGTGTCAGCAGCGTGAAGAGCAGTGGACTGAGCACGCAACCTTGAGGGGCCCCTGTGCTCAGTGTGATGCTGCTTGAGGTGTTGTTGCCAACACGCACTACTTGAGTCCTCTGACTGAGGAAGTCCAATAGCCAGTTGCAGAGTGAAGTACTTAGTCCTAGTTTGTCAAGTTTACAGATGAGTTGTTGCGGAATCAATGTGTTAAATGCTGAACTGAAGTCTATGAATAGCATTCTTACGTATGTGTCTTTTTTGTCCAGATGGGTAAGGGCTGGATGAAGGGCAGAGCAGATTGCATCCTCTGTAGATCGTTTAGCTCGGTATGCAAACTGATGGGGATCCAGGGTGGGTGGGAGGATGGATTTAATGTATGACATGACAAGCCGTTCGAAGCACTTCATGATGATAGGTGTTAGTGCCACAGTGCGATAGTGATTGAAACAGGATGGTACAGGTTTCTTTGGCACAGGTATGATGGTGGCGGCTTTGAAGCATGATGGAACTGTGGCTTGCTTCAGAGAAGTGTTGAAGACATCTGTGAAGACCTCCTTCAGCTCCTCTGCGCAGTCCTTCAGTACACGACCCCGGAATATTATCTGGACATATTGCTTTGCGTGAGTTGATAGTGATGAGTGTCCTCTTCACGCTGGCGGTGGAGAGGCACAAGGACTGATCATGGAGGGGTGGAGGGGTCTTCTGTGGCCTTGTGTTGTTTTGTTCTTTTAAAGGTGCCTTATGTCAAAAAATCAATTCATACTCCACTGTTGTGGCAAAAACTTCTGTTAAACACCATCACTGCGTAAGAGACACTCAGAGTCAAATTAATAAAAAGAGAAATATTTATTCTTGCAAGAAGGCCCAGTCGCCATCACAGCCGTTACATTCTGTGAAGTGAGTGGCGCGCACCAGGAAGACATGAGACAGCTTTTATACTCTTTTCAAGGTTCCTTCTCACCCGCTGTACTTTTCCACCCAGATAAGGCCCCCACTTCTGTTCAGTTTTTTCTTAAGGACACAAACTGGTACTGGAATAAACTAGCCAAACCTGACCATTCCTAAGGTCGAGATGTCCTGTCCCATATATTCCTGAACCGTCACGCACAAGCACGTACACACATATACTTTTACACATTGAATAGATTAGGAATAAATGACTATTAAAATTTCTACAACAATTCCACACTTTTTATCATTCAGATTACCCATAATCACAATAATAAACAAAAAGACAAATTTTAAGTCATATCATCACACTACTCTTCATCTCTGTTTTCACATAACTGATCACTCTTCTTAAACATTTGTGAAAATAACATTTTGAAAAGAAAAAGCTTAGGCTGTTTTTTGTAAGGATAGGCCCTTAAGTATTAGCAAGCAGATAAAGAATTCAACTAAAGCCGGGCTAGATAAACAATCACTGTTGTTGTACCCCAAGCATAGCTTGACCCTCAGTCACCTTAGTTAAATAAGAAATAGTGTACAGACTAGTTAGAAAAACAACAAATCATCAATCCACAGTGGTTACATCAAAATATAAAGTATAAGAAAAGTATAATAAAACCCTTCATTTCAAAACCCTCTCCTTGTACCTTATCACATAGCGGATAAGCACAGCTTTTAACCATCTGTTCATAACAAAAACATTCATAGGAAGAAGAAAAAGAAAAGAAAAACAAACACCAAATGTCTAACACATGTCCCTGTAGCTTCCACTACTAGAATCATCATCATCACATTTCTTGTCATTGTCATCATCATTTGGATAAAACTGTCATTTTACCAATTTAACTGAGCTGGAAACACACAATATTGACAATCCTACCCCCGAAACCCCAAAGAGTAATCAAACAATCCATTCATTTTCCTAAAATACTTTCTAATTAATCAGTGACCAATCAAATCTCGTTGGCGTTGTTTAAGGTGAGATGTTTGGACGGTGGTGTTGCAATCTCCATCCTTGCAACCTTGTTTGTGGAGTGGACCATAGCCTCTGTCACCTGTGAATGGAGATCTTAAGTGTTTTGTTAGTGCTGCTGGTCGTCCTTCTGGTGTGACCTGTGGAATTTTCACCATTTGTTTACTGATTATATACATTATTAGTTCCAAATTTATTCTCAACATCTGGCCACTCCAACAACCTGCAACTCATTCAACTATTACATTAACATTCAACCCACTTTGCTCATGTCAACAACACAATATTAATACATTTTGGAACAGAATCATTCTGTTAGCTGCAATCCAATCTGACATTCTGTGAAAGGAAAATTTTAAGTTATGCTCTGCTCCATTCTCTGGAAAGAAAACAAAATGTCGAGGTTATTTTCAGATAGTAAAACTACATGTAGTTTCTTTTGTCTACTGTTCTGCCGTGACCTTCGCTGCCACATCTGCCCCGGCGTTTCCTGTTGAAACAGTCCTGCAAATACATTTACAGAAAGCAAATTTTGTTTGGGACGGCCTTTTACCCAATTAGACCCAGTGTCCTCCCAACATATATTGTCCCTTAGTAAACCATATTTGGCAATTGTTATACCATCTCCCTCTTGATGCACGACACAACTCGAGCATCAATTTAACATAACATTTAACATAGTGTTTTGATAAAGTTTGCATCAACACTAACCCAAAAGTTGTCCTTCAGACAAATTTCCTCCAGACATCTTTATCTGCCTCTGAAACAAAAATATTACATTCTTCACTTAAAGCCACATTATCATCTGCTCAACGAAGTATTTGAAGGGCAAAGGCCCTGAGCCTCACAGCGTATCCTGCTTTTCGGGCCTGTTGTTTGGTCTCTTAAATCAGTCATCTAAAAACATTTTCAAAGTCATCAATTGTTTCTATCAAGTCAGGTCGTGGTGTACAGACTTGGTCAATGTCAGTCAAATAACATTCTCATCCTTCTGCCCACAATAATCATACATTTTTAGGGGCTCTCTTCATATTTGATATTGACTCAGCCAATGTGTCGCTTTGTTGTTGCCATCAAATCTATAACATTTTCATTTATCTCAGCCCATGCCAGATGGTGATCTACAACTCCACACAATTCCAATTTACACAAATACTTAAACTGATCCAGAACGTAATTCAAATCAACATCATAAAAGACAAAAGTAATTAATACCAGACAGAGCTTGATGACCAATCAATTTAAAGCTCGTCCTATGTTCTGTATCATCTTTCATTGGATCCACTCACAATTATCGCTTTCTTTAAAATTTGTCAATTCCCTTAACCCATCTGTAATGATGAAACAATATACTCACTATTCAGGCGGAATATTAGTACCCTAAACTAATACATACAAGACCTAAAGTGTTGTCACCATCACACACACTCATACTAGACACACATATGTTAACTACTCATTCTCCATGTTCGCCTTTCTTTATATTATTGCTAAAAAGATTTAAATTTTAAATAAGATTTTAAACTTCACATTTTCTGTAGCTTTTACCTAATTTTACATGGTCTCTTAACCAGTTCCAAAGCATTTCTGTTCATTATTCATTAGATTTTCAGTCTGCTGGGTTGCTTTGTTTAATTTTTTCCTTATCATTATTTTACTTCAGCTTGCTCTAGCAGGCCGACAACAGAAAGACAGACACAGTTTATCATGCCTTCCCCCACTCAAACAGTCTCTCTCTCTTATTAACAAATAACATTTTCAACAGCCTTCTATGAGTATATTTTAGACAGAATGTGATATTAAATTCATCACTAACCTTTTACCATTAAATTTTGTTATCCAGACTTTTCTCAAATCAAAAGCTGTCTTCATCTTTAGCCCTCCACCATGTCAAACGACCTTCAGGAGTTAAAACTATGTTATAAAACATTAGTTCAAAATCAACACTTCTATAAATTTTCTTATTCTTGCCCATGAGGCAGCCAATACATAAAAAGTTTTGTTCCTGTCTCCACAACAAACAACGGCAATCCCCTCATTTCTCAACTGGCTCTTGAAAGCCCATCTCCCATAGCTCTTTATCTATAATTTTCTCTTCAGGGTGTTGTCCCCCTGGCTTAATTGCAGACACTTGTCACAATGAAAAACAAGCGTACGATTATGCGGTTTCTTCTGGCAAGTGGTATAGAGGAACTCACATTCTCTTGGGTCAGACTGCCGCAACTCGTCACAGCGCATCTCACCTCTCAATGCTCTGCTGACCCCAGTGGCCTCCAGTAGTCAGCGCTCAACTCTCACTACCTTTCTTGCATGTACCACACCCCCGTCCTGAGGTGCCCAATGTCCGTGACCCCCTGCGTTAGGCTGTCCCCTGGCCAGGAGAATCATCCCGTCATTGAGTAGCCATCGTACACACTGGTACCGCTCTTTCCCATCACACAATCAGTTTCCTTTAACAGAACTCAGCTGCTTTCTGGAGCTTAGGAAAGGCACGTTCAAGAGTCACCAGAGCCATTCTGATTGCCTAATAGTGTTCACAGGGAGACAGGTTAATAACAGCAGTATTTAATCACTTAAATCCATTAACCATCTTAAAATCATCAACCTAGCTACTTAGATTACCCTCAGTGAATTTAGTTCACAACCATACATTCAGTGTACTGTTACTGTAAATCTTTAGCCGTAGCCATCGGGCCTGTTTCAATGGTGGAGACTTAAGATAAGACAAAGAAGTTACTGGTCCTAAAATAAAATAATCAAAAATGTTATTTCTATCATTTAAGGTCTGCATTATTATGTTAAAGACTTCTTTAAATTCGTTCAGTTTTACATTTAAAACATTCACCAATACAAATTGCCCTCTTTATGGCAATGGTTTCTTTAACATCTCTGTGTCTGATTTTTCAACTGAAACACTGTGCTTTACTATAAATAGCTTATTATTACTTATGACACAGGGTCAGATAACAGCCTGTTAGCTGAGATTGACTGAGAGAGACTCTGAGGCACTCAGGATTGGTACACTGTTCTCTCATATATTTCTAATCATCAAACTTTTATTTATAATCTTTTAACTATCCCAGCTTAAGGCATCTTTGCCAGAAATGACATTTGTTTCCAAATAAACATCATTTTATAGTTGTCTTTTGCCCATACAGGGAATTTAGACATTACAGATTTCCACTCAGATTGAGTGTCTGTCGTACTGGCCGTGTACAGCCACAGCACACATCAGATTCAGATAAGCGAGCTGTTTCATTACAGCTCCTAACAAACTTATCTTTTAAAAGCAAAACATCAGCTTCTAGTTCTCTCATGGTCAACACTTTTCAAGCTGTTTGTTTAATCAGATGCCTTTTACATTTTACATTTTAGGAACTGTTAATTCAGTAGCCTACTGCCTCTGCTTATTTGATCTTAATTAATTATTCTAGTTCTATATAACCATAGTTAAATATCTGTCTTTGTTAAAACTTAAAATTTGTCTTTTTTGTTTATTATTGTGATATGTTTTTCTAGGAGTTTATCAATCTCCAATCAGGATTCACACTAAATTTGACAAGGCTACTCTGCATCTTTCGCAGTCATTATAAATCATCCGTGAGATTTGTCTCTCTATATTACCTGAATCCTTTTCCAAAATGTTGCATTAAAACACAATCATACTTTTAGTTACCTTTCTGCAACTCCCATTTGTTGGAGTCATTAATTTTGCATCAAACTGTATTCATCAATTCACTTATAATAATTACTATTATAGATATTTTCAAAGGATTCACTTTAAGACTTCAATCTTTTGACCTTGTTTTTTTTTTTTTCTCTTATTCTTTCTCAGACGAAATGTTAATATCGTCACTTAAACACTGATCTACTTTCAAACCCACATTATTACCAGAAATGTGTCACTATCACATTTTCAAACCCCTTCTCAGTGAGCATTTACAGTTACATGTTAAATGGTCCTGCTGACCACAATTTAAACACTCTCCATCTGCTCTAACTTACTGCACACCCTTGAAGCAGTGTGTTCCATTGAGGAATGCAAACAGAGCCACTGATAAGCAGTGCTCCATATTCTTTTACAGTCCACCAATGGCAGATACAACAATAGCCGAATCATCATTATTACTGGCACAACATACATTATTGATTTCCGGAATCTTTGGACATAGCTGTCTTTACATTTTACTAATTTGCTATTATCATCAACACTGATTACAGAACAAGTGCATATCTAACATCCAAAAGGCCGGGCTGAATAAGCAAACACATTCGTTTTTTATAAAACTATAATTTCCAATTCCTTTCATAATAAACGAAGATGGATGGTAAATCCATTCCTTTTCACTACCCCATTATAGACCCCTTAGGTTCAAAACAATGATTGTCAAACTAAAACTAAACCTAATTTCAATCTTTATTTTACCATTAAAAATATAGAATTGTTCCCCATACTGCATACTGCATTCTTCATGTCATGTTAATCCCTGTCAATCATACAATGCCTTATTTTATTCTAAAACTGACTTTTCATACCATTTAAACAGTTAATTTGACTTCCATAAATTCTGTCCCATTTTATTTTCATCACATATAGTTTTCTATTCTATTCTATTTTTCTATTTCTTTTTTATATTTCTTCTCAATCTTCCCCTACATGCCATTTCATTCTGTCCCCTCTCCTTTCTTTTCTCAAACATGCCAGTTCCTTCATTATCTAACCAGAACTTGATTGTTTGCACAATCCCCACATAAACATATCTCACACACCAACCTTCTTGTTTTCCCTTCACTTCCCTCTTCCATCAAATTTCTCACTTACAGTTCTCTCTTTTTCTATCACTCTATCACTCTATTTCACACAGACAGCCTTATTGCTGCTTGCTACTTCAATCCTTATCGTATAACTTTAAGTTCTATAGACATCTAATGTCATGCATCCATTTACTGGATGAAGAAGTAAAAACATTATTTCTCCTGGCAGTTCGACATTTTATCTTCAAGCCAACATTTCCTTATCTGTTCACATTTTTACACACATGTTGAACGCAGACACTTTTATTTCTCACTGCCCTGTTCAACTGTTCCCCGCACCACCTTTAATCTTGTGGCGCTCAATATCATACATTTCTGCCCTTAATTTTATCTCATTTGACAGAAAACCGGTATACCAAATTTCGCAAGCTTGCTTTTGAGACATCCCCATACTGCTGCTTCTCTGTTCTCTGTGGATTTCTCTTCAACGCGCGTTTTCTTTAGTCTGTTAGGCGTCCCCAACAAACCCGATTCTTTTCTTTTAACCCAAATCGGTCGGGTTGCACTATTAGTGCCCTCCTAACTATGGTTTACCAAAAAATCTGTTACGATTGTTCTGGTTCCCCCTAATTAGCCTCAGCACCTAAAAACAAATTGCTCCGTGGTGGAACAACTCATTTTCAGGTTACCTATCTGTTTGAAATCTCTTGATCTGTCACAGTTCTCAATTAATCCCAGATTATTTATCTGCTTGAAATTTCTTGATCTGTCACAGACCTCAATTAATCTCAGATTATTTTCCCTCGTATCTGTTTGAAATTTCTTGATCTATATATAGATCTCAATTAATCTCAGATTACGTACCACAGAAACAGCCCTCAGCCAGTATGGTTCAGTTTCACTTTGAAAAATATTTTAGCCCATAAGAAAAATATTTTAGCCGTCTCTTACCAGAGATGTCTTGAGTTGCCACGGGTTCGTTTTCATCTGATTCCAGTGGAGCTTCTCCCGGCCCTGATAGCGGTCGGCCCCTCTCTCTGAAACTTACGAGGTAGAGCTGGAACTGCTCAGTCCAGGTGGCCAAACACCGTCCGCTCTCAGGTCCAGGAGGCACTGCCAAGGAATCCCACTCTGACACCAAATGTTGTGGCAAAAACTTCTGTTAAAACCATCACTGCGTAAGAGACACTCAGAGTCAAATTAATAAAAAGAGAAATATTTATTCTTGCAAGAAGGCCCAGTCGCCATCACAGCCGTTACATTCTGTGAAGTGAGTGGCGCGCACCAGGAAGACATGAGACAGCTTTTATACTCTTTTCAAGGTTCCTTCTCACCCGCTGTACTTTTCCACCCAGATAAGGCCCCCACTTCTGTTCAGTTTTTTCTTAAGGACACAAACTGGTACTGGAATAAACTAGCCAAACCTGACCATTCCTAAGGTCGAGATGTCCTGTCCCATATATTCCTGAACCGTCACGCACAAGCACGTACACACATATACTTTTACACATTGAATAGATTAGGAATAAATGACTATTAAAATTTCTACAACACCACATATTCCATACCAGATGGGGGCAGTATACCTCCAGAAAGTTGGCCTACTCTAGTCTGTTTTTTAGTTTCAGGTTGTTAATCTTCTAAAACCGTCAAATAGTCCGCTTTGTCCCGCCAAAGCCTATTTTGATCGGTGAGGGGTGTAGAAATAGAATGACTGCTGCCGCTGCGCTTGACAGGGCGCGTACGAGCAGAGAGAGAGACAGAGAGAGCTTGCCCCAGCTGCACGCGCGCGCACTCTCACGTCTTCAAACAACACGAGAGCGGTCCTGCTCTCTTTCCCTCGCGCATATTAATCAAATCAATTGACACGATAGTAAGACCGCAGTTTCACGTGGAGCATTTGGAGATTTTTAGAGATTAAACAGCAGTGCGAGTTATTCGTGTGTTGCAGTTTGGCTGGTGGTTATGTATGTTGTCCGCATACCGCCTCCCATGGCCGAAACTGGTATTACAACACCTGTCGGGCCGGGGCTAGTAATGCTAATGCTAATTTAGGTTGATATCTCTGCAACACTATAACTTTTCATTTTTTTAATGACATCTTCGCCCTTATTTCTTCTCATTCTTTTGATGCGTGTAGCTAATTTTTTGGATATTTTTACCTCAATTATTACACATGGCACCTTTAATTATTATAGTATTTCGAAGGGCAAAAACATGAACTTGAACTATTGGCTTTACTACTTTAATCAGCTGTCACTTCAGCGTGAGGCCAGTAGTACCTCAGCTCCACCCACCTCCCGCCTCTTTGCCCATTTTCTGTTATCCAGGAGTGACGAGAGATGACGCTCTGCCAAGATGGCGACGGTTGGCCCCGCCCACTTTAGGCTTCAAATACGCTCTTCAGAAACCTACTGGTGAAGTCACGGACAATACGTCCATATTTTTTTACAGTCTATGAGCTAGACCCTATGCAACAATAGTATTTGTGCACTGCATGTTGGCTCTCCAGCAAAACTGATGAACAGTGTGATATAAGAAGAGTGTCTTGATGAAATCTGAATGTTAATGGTCACAGAAGATGCATATAATTTGCATAATATATATATAACTATAAATTAAAGTTGAATATGGTCATGCATTTCGACTGACCACTGATCGGATCACTGAAAATGCATCTTAATGATGAAAAATACTCAGAGGGTAGTTAAAATGGCAAGTTACTGCATCAAACATTGGCTTACACTAATGATGCATCAAGAAAATGTCTGAAAATGTGTTTCTGCATGTTGATTTGATTTGATGCACCAGTGAGAATGACGGATTTAGGTGAATGACACATTTATCCTATGGTCTCAAATTACACATTCTTCTGAGGGGAATCTCTTACAATCCCCCAAATAACCCAGATACCTGACATTGAAGAAGCTCTGTCTCGGCTGATGAAATCCTTTGTAATGTTTCAAATCAACATTGATGGCTATATTTTTGCAAAGCAGCACTGAAACTGTAAACTCGAACTGTAAAACCCCTTCAAGGAAAACATGTCTGTCTGCCATTCTAGCCTCCTTGTCTTCAAAGCTGTAGATTATTAGCCAAGTTCATTTACATTTAAAGAATGTGTCATGAAAATTTAGTAGTTTGATGTAGAAACTGGAATAAAGCAGTAAACCATTGAAAGCATCTTGCAACACCTCAGTCACTTCCAAATCACTTTGGAGTGGGACATCAGGGTAGATAAATCTTTGTCTGTTAGTAGTGCACAGGTCACAACCCTGTACGAGCTTTCGCTCTCCGTCTCTAAATCTCTGTACCACCTCCATTGTTAGGATGTTGTGTGTCTCCTCTATATGTGACAATCAAATGAACTGCACTTGGGAATGGTAATGCCTTCAGAGCCTGATGAGTTCTGACACCACCTGATGCCCTCACAGCAGTACAGAGAGAAAAGGAAAGGGGAAACGTGTATGAGAGAGAGGGGGGGAGTTGTGGAACTGCTTTTCTTTCTGGATCAAAGCACAATAAAGGCCGATGGGATAGGGATCACACCAAATTAACACCAAGAACAGAAAGAATACTCCCACGGACAGAGATTAGAATCCCACTTCGCTTTTAGGCTTCTGCCTCTCCATCTATGAACATAATGTGAACAATGTGCATTCATTTTTCTCTTTCAACACCAACACCCAAATTTATTTATGATTAACATTCAAGGATGAATTCACTAAATAGCCTAGCTGTGCTACTTTTGCACAAACCCCTGTGTTTTGCACAAACCCCTGCTGCAGTTAAACAACATATTTGAATTCAGTATTTGTCATTGTTTGCAGCAAAAAAACATGCCTCTTTATCTATGTTAATTAGGCAAATTAGGCTCATTCAATTGAAGTGGCAAATGAGAGGCAGAAATTAGCTTGTTATTCATGATTTTAAAATACTTTATGGCTATGCATTTAAAATAATCTATTATACTAGACTCAATAAAATGAAAGTTAAACACATTTAAATTTTTGAAAACAAAATATATAAATACAGGTAACACAACTACTTACAGTTTTTTTGTGGTGTTAAAGGGATAGTTCACTTTGAAATTAATTTTTGGCATGTTTTAGCTTACCTCAAGGGCATCCGAGATGTAGGTGTCTTTGTTTCCGCAGTAGTTTCAATATTTGTATTTTAGTAGTTTGATATTTTTAGGTCAAACCGTTCTTGTCTGTCAGTCATATAATGCAGGTCTGCGGTCACTCCCTCAAAGAGCATGCACAGAGAAGTCCAAATTAAACATGATTTAATGACTCGTAAATGTAAGTATACATTGATGGCCTAAGACACGAAACGAGCGGTTTGTGTGAGAAAACGAACAGTATTTATATCGTACAGTATTTACAGCCACGTCCAAGTGATCTGAGGGCGCCGGCGCTTCGGTCTTTTCCGGAAAGCGACGGAAGTGATCTCTCGCACATGTACGTCACTCATACAATTGTTTTATTTTATTATTTTTTTTTATTGTTTTCTTTTACGACGGGTTAAACAACCCGGATAAGCGCAAATTAGTACCATTTTAATTAGCCGTCTTACCTACAATCTCTGTTTTGTGTAAACAATAAGTGAAGTCTGCGGCCTTCGGAGGATGCAGCCTTCACATTGGGACACAGTTTCAAGGTCAGGAGACATTTTGGAAATACTAATAGATTTATATTTAAATCAAATCTACAAGCTGTTATATTAACACCACAGAAGCTAATATGGTGTGACATACAATTGTCAAAAACATTAAAGGGGTGATGAACTGAGAAATCAAATTTTACTTGAGCTTTTGACATCTAAGAGGTCATCATATTATAAGAATATCTTGTAAGTTTCAGAACTGAAAACGTCCTTGTTAGTCCAATAAATGCTTTTATTGACACCAGGTTTAGCAAACGACTCGTTTTTCAAAGTGGGGAACTATGTCAAAGAGGATAAAACACCACCCCCCGCCGGTTTAGCCCCGCCCAACGGTTCGCGTATTACACACATAGCTAAATAACATAGGCCTACCTCGTGATGACAAACCAGATCGAGCTACCGAGCAATAAGCATGCAGTTTACAAAATATTGTGCAGTGCCTGGTTGTGGAAGAAGACAGTCGCTGCATAAGCTTTCTCTGGATTCCAATAGGAATGCTTAAACTTTATTTTTAATGACGTTCCAGCTGATGTGGGTCCGTTTGTTCACTTCATTTCACTGAGGATTGTTTTGTAAACAAGACACAGGTCGAGACTGGATTTGCAGACCGATTAAGATTAAAAAACGGTTCTGTGCCTTCTATATTGGATCCGACAGGAATGGTGCAACACACTTATGTGAGTAAAATATTTATTTAAAAAGTAATAATAATCTGATAGGCTAGTAATGCATTGTTACAGATCGTCTGATATCTAATAATTATGTGTATGTGTATCAGTCTAATCGTTACTGACCAGTTGAAACTCATTATAACATGCAAAACTGTTATCCACTCACAGCAGTGGGCGTTTACTTCCAAGTGTTCAATGCGAGACGCCCATAAAAACTGAGCGTTTTTGAGTTAGGCTCAAAACTAGGGTAGAAAATAGCCTATAACTTATTCATTTTTATGTTTTTGAATGTAAAAACCAAGCGAACGTTATAAGTTGACCTCAATATAATATATACAATATACAACGATATAAACAATTTTAAAAAGCCAGTTCATGACCCCTTTAAGCAAAATAAAAGGAAATGCATAAATTATTCTGTTTGTCTGTTTTACATGACACAAATTCAAAGAGAGTAATGTATCACACAATATCATGCTAACACAATGTTTTAAGAAAAAAAAACATCTGAACAAGAGGCAACAAAACCTAAGAAAACATGTTTTAGATTAAGATAGTGACAGATAGTCACTCACTATATCAGATAGTCAGAGAGTTAAAGAGATAGTTTTTTTTTATTTTTTTTTTCATAATTTTATTTGTGAACGGGGCGCTAAAACAACACAGACAGTGTGGCCACATAAACAGTGCTATCATTGGGCTATATTACATTTGAAGTGCCCTTAGATGATAAGTAAATATGCTGATAGCCATTTTGCTTGATAGTGTTATGTGGCCTGAAGATTTTGAGATATGCACTCTTTCAAGTGTAAAGAATGGCCCTTAAACTTGAGATGACATGAATGCTTTAGCATCTAATGAGAGTACAGAGAGGGGGAGAAACAGGACCTGCCTAATCTGATTTATGCTCACAGTCACAATCTGTCTGATCACATAAAATTGAGGCAGAGTGTTGATTTTGTGTCCTTATTGCCCTTTGGTCTGATCTGTACAAGCTTACCTAATATTTTCATCCTAATTATTACAATAGAATCCATTGTTTGAAGTGTTAAATTTTTTAAAAGAAAATTTCCAATTTTAACCAAACAATCACAGTTGAGCATTTACTATTTCAAAATATATCAGAGAAAAAAAGCTTTAAAAATTCTGCAAAAAGAGCTTCAAAAAAATTGGTTAAACAGTACTGCATGATTATCTCAAATTCTCTGTGATAAAGCTTCCACTAGTCCTGATAATGCTCAAGTAATTAAGGATCTAATTTTAATTTAAGATGAGCATGTTTGTCATGATCTCCATTCACCAGTCCAGTCACCCTTAGCACACTACATTTCCCAGAATCCCTCCTGGCTCACACCTGCTCACACTCCGCAATCACAACACCTGTCTGTGATTACCCTCTCTAAAAAAGCTAGCACCACACACACAGGCCTTGGCCGTTTCTCAATATGCGTTCTTGTCTGTACTTGTGGTCTTGTGGACTTGTGAAACGTCATCAGTCGCTGCCCAAGTACTGTCTCAATACACAAGTTTGCATTTAGGCAAGAACGGTTAAAAATCCCGGAAGTGTTCTTGACACGCCCATTTTACCGAGGATGCATCGGTTGGTAGCTTGTGTGAACTTTACGGCAGAAATATCCCAGCATTCATTTCGGCATTCAAGGAAGGAG
This sequence comes from Chrosomus eos, assembly GCA_036326025.1. Classification (NCBI taxonomy): domain Eukaryota; kingdom Metazoa; phylum Chordata; class Actinopteri; order Cypriniformes; family Leuciscidae; genus Chrosomus; species Chrosomus eos. The sequence continues at coordinate 10,846,619 of CM070820.1, forward strand.
CGGGGAGCAGAAGAACACATCGCCTCAAACTGTCAGTAGCGTTCTGTGTGCTCGTCACCTTGTAAGTTCATTCTTCCAAGAACAACTAGCAAGAGCGTTCTCCCCAAGAACACAAGTCCGTTCTTTGCATTCTTGGTTTTGAGAAACGGCCCTTGTCTGGTCACGTCGTTCCTAACCTGAACTACTTATCTGTCTACCTACCGCCAGAGAATGTCTAATAACGGGAGAACTTCCACTCTCAGTAAACTTCTGGCTTCTGAACTGGTTGAATTTGAAAATGTCAATGACGTCATACACGTCGTACGACCAGAGATACTGCTTTACGGCAATCCTTCAGTTACTTTGGTGCTTTCGCACTCCGCACCATGAGAAATGTCTAATAAGGGACATTAGACGGGATCTGTCTGCACTTTTTCTCTCGAGGCATCGACAACATAACCTGACTCCACCAGATGGATTTGCTCCACATATCCATCTGGAAACCTTCCGTTGAAGTAGTTTTGGTAAGGGGCGAAAATACTGGTTAGCTGATTGGCCTGTGTTGGTGATAGACGGGCCAAATCAACCAATCAGATCAACGAAGCATATGAGAGCGACGACGAAAACACAACCACAAGCCAGGCTACTCTTGCTGCTGCAGGTAAAGGCTCGTTAGCTCTGTAATTCCGTAATAACTCTGTAATTCCGATAAAACTTGCTCGATAGCCACACTGATGCTAGTTCATCCGCTGAAGCCGCCATGTTCTTAAGACTGAACTGTCGCGCTTCTCGTTGCGTCACACCTCAACCCGCCTCCAAGCCAACGCTGATTGGACGTTCGTTTGGTGAACTGCTCCCAAATTTTCTTTAACGGAAAGTATCCAGTCTGATCTGCGAGTGAAACCTTGAAAGCTCGCGAGATCAGGATGGTCTCACGAGGCTATCGACAACACAGCTGACACAGGTAAATGCACGTGCTAGAAAAGTTTTTTTTGTTGTTGTTTGTAAAAGACCATGCCGAAAATACGCACACGCACACATTGACAATAAAAACAGGAGCATATACTTTACCTTTTTTCGTCCTTGGGAAATGGGACAACCCACGCACACTATTAGAACAATTTGTCTTTTGCACACCTGCGAGGCATTTTTCTCCTTTTCAATTTTTATTGATATTTAGCACTATAGAGCTGGGGCCTGTTTCAATAAGGAGGTTCAACCAACTCTGAGTTAAAACTTGAACTCTGAGTTGACTTACCCTGAGATGGGAAACTCTGAGTTTTCGGTTACAGAACAGCTGAAATGAGTTGGTTCAATCAACTCTGAGTTGACTGACTCGGAGTTAAGAGCGTGCACCACAACTATAAAAAGCCATTATCAATTGAGCGCAGATATTATGATTCACCATGGCAACAGCGCCAGACAAAAAGAGGTGTTGGGTGTAATTAATTACCAAGTAATCTAAATATTGTAATTTAATTAAAGGGATTACTCTTAATTCTTCTGTAATTTAAAATAAATATGATGCAATTACATTTAATAGGCTACTGCATAGACTATAGACCAATTCAGTATAAAACTATAGTGGATTTAACATACATTTTTAAATGGTATATTTTTTATGTAACCTTCTCCCTCTACACACTTAAAAATAAATTCATGCAATTGTATATTGTTAATTTGAAAGCATTAAAATTGCAGTTTCTTGTCTCTCCTTGAATTGTTCAAGTAGTTGAGGTTGATATATGATTTAGTAATTAGTAAAATGTAGACCAATACTTTCTAAAGATAGTAATTATTACATTAATCTAATTCCACTGTTGAATATGTCATTTGTAGTTAATAATTCATAACTATTTTAGAGTAACTTACTGTTATAATATCAGAGGTGAAACTGGAAAAATGTTATTCAACCTAAAGTAGGCTTCTACCGGTATTACTTTGATACATTTTTACTTAAGTGCAAGTAAAAATACCAGTCTAAAAATCTACTCAAGTAAAAAAGTAACTAATTTAAAATGTGAGTAAAAGTTGCTGAGTAACTTGTTTAACAGCGGGGGATGGGGGGGGGGGCTCTCCCATGTAGGGTTGGGGGGTGGGGGGGGGACTCTCCCGTGTAGGGTTGGGGGGTGGGGGGGGGACTCTCCCGTGTAGGGTTGGGGGGTGGGGGGGGGACTCTCCCATGTAGGGTTGTAACGTATGAGAGTTTCACAGTTTGATAACCGTCACAGAAAATATCACGGTTTATGGTATTAAACAATTATTAAATATATAAACTGCATTATTAAATTACGGTTATTATTATCATCAGTTAAAATGACAGTTAAATAAATTAAACATTTGTTCAATAAAGCATATCTAATCAACTTATTGTTTAACTTAATATGTTTAAAAAATAATTTAGTTCTATGAAATGTTTTTTATTCCGATTTTTTTTTTTTTTTATGATTTAAAACAAATATATTATCAAAAACGTGGTAATCAAATAAAAGTTTAGCAAACGTTTTAATCCTTTTATTTTTTGGCAAAGTGCTCAAAACAGATTTAGTCAATTAAACCATGGACAAACAATATATATTCCTTAAATAATGTTTAAATGCATTTTAGTATTATTGTTGGTGTTTAAACACTGCTTCCTCTTTAAAAAAGGGGAGGAGACCGCAAGAAACTCTGGGTTTACTGAAGAAAACCTGCTCCCGACCAGGTTAGGTTCACAGAGTAAGTTGCCATGGTAACTGACTCTGAGTATAAGTTACCTCTCTTTCAGAAACGGGCTTGACTTACTCTGCTTTCTCGGGTTTGACTTACCTCCCTTTCTGAAACGGAAAACCCAGAGTTTCCCTCATTTCAGGGTTAACATACTCAGAGTTTTCACTTAACCTCCTTTCTGAAACAGGCCCCAGGACATTGGTTGTTGTTGTTTTAAAGTGGTAATACTATAAAGCATATGTACCCTGTATTTCCTAACACAAGAATAACACAAGTACTCAAATTCAATTTATTTTCCGTGTAAATTTATTTTGGTCCCGCTTCGGATGCCACGATGCCATCAAGCGGTATCTCTGGTCGTAATCCGTCCTTCACTGACCAATCAGCGTTCATTAGCAGAATGCTAGCGTGTAATGGGCAATAATAACTCAACCTGTAAGAAATCGAAAGGACATAATTACTCGTTCTTTCAACTTTTGACCTATAACCCATGTTGAACTTGCAAAACCTACAATCAAATCTGAGATTTCTCAACCGCAATCGGGTGAAAGACAAATTTAGCCGTTTAGCCCCATAAACTCCCATTCCTTTTGCACTCATAGGTGATCGCCCCCAGTGGAACTCTGGTGGAACTACAACCAAAATTTGGTACAATAGGACTTAATAGGGAGTGGCCAGGCCACTGAACCACTGAGACCTTGCAGCCCATTGCTTCACCCAAAGGTTCATTACTCGAAGCTTCATTCAGCATTGCTCACTAGTGACACCTTGCTACTGTGTAAAGAAATAGCAGACAAATTAATTAATTCTGAACCAATGACTTGAGCAGACTTATGATGTCCATATAACTAATGTATATTAGTTAATTATTCATAAATTGTTTGGATGGTGACACTGTGTGGAGTGCAGTGCTTATGGAGGGAGGAGGGAGTGAGTATAATAAAGTAAACTGCAACAGAATAGTCTGGGGTGGAAAAAGTTAAGAATTGTTTCTGGGGGGTTTTGTGCAGTGAACCGTTACTAGTTTTAGTGCAGTGTTGTGCTTATGGCACTGTGGATATAGAGGAGCAAACTGCAACACTGCAGTTTGGGGTGGGTGAAGGAAGGTTTACAATAGATTTTTTTTTTAGTGTGTTCAAGTGTGTTGGAGTTTAGACGATTCCTCTTCTTGGACAAAACCTCTCCAGCCTTGGAAAAGATCCTTTCACAAGGATCAGAGCATGCAGGGGAACATAAAAATACCATTGCCAGCTGGAATAAATGAGGATATAGATGCTTCTGTTGAGCCCAGACAGGAGAGGATTTCCACTTTCTTGCTGGCTCTATTACCAGGAAAAAGAAAGTCACAAAAACCAAACAAATTCAAAAGGGCAATCCAAAACAAAAAGCATTCCAGTCTAGATCCAAAAATCCAAAGCAACCCAAATAATCTTATCTAATTAATATAACAAGACTATAATATAGCTACTAATTCCTAATAACAATATACTATAACTACTCTAACCTGAAATATTGTAATAATTATACAGCCCTATATATATATATATATATATATATATATGACACAATAACTACAATGACAAGGAGAGTTCTCTGACTCGCTGACACTACTACAACAGCTTCTACTGCTCCTGACAACACCCACAAGGTGGTGCGAGTTTCGAGCCCCCTTTATCCGGAAGCAACACTCCGACTGAACTAATGACGTATCCACACAAACTGAGGCCTCGTTTGTCATTAGTCACGTGATTTTCACGTTAACACAAGCCTCGAATCATGGCTTCATCTGGCATGCCCATTCTTTTTCTCAACACAAGCTCTGACGCCTTGGTTCATATGTCACATCACTAACCCTTACCTTTGCGATCCTCTCAGCTAGTCTTCTCCAGTGATCCAGTCATCTGCCATCCCCATCTGAAGCCGATAAGAAGTGTCATTCACTGCTATCATCAGACAACTTTTCCTTTCACTCAGTTATTCACCTGCTCATGTTGCTTGTTCTCTGCATACCTGCAATAAACCTCGTTTGGGTATTACCTGTTGTGCTCTTCTGTTCCATGGCAATGGCAATGTTATGGGTGAGGTGTATATACAAGTTGATATGACATTTAAAAACTGGATTACATTTCCATTACAGTTTAAACAAAACCTCATGCTAACATAAAATGTTTGAACAAGTGGCTGCAAAACCTAATCAAATATGTTTTAGATTAAGAAAGTGAGGCCGAAAGGAACTAAATTGCACTAGCCAAATTAATGGACAAATTAATGGACAAGAAGCTCTACTGAACCAACAATTTCAAATAAGCTGTGCTGATAAAGTTTGATATTTTACCTGAGACACTCTTCAAACAAAAAAAAAATCAACATCCCTTAGAGAGACCCTGACAAAGAAATGTTACCTCTTAAAATTAACTGACTAACATTGGGTTTTGACCTGAACAGCACTACAAAAAGAGGCTGGGCTGTCCTAGAATGTGATATCCACAGGACCTGATAATTAAAATAACTGCATCACACAAATTACTTAATTATACACACAAATGAAAAGTGAGTTTACACCTTACCTAATTCTAATTTGGCATAACTCTAAATTTGAATTACAGTTAAGCTAATCAAAAAGTAGCTAGCCATATGACCCATACTGAAGGGGGTAAATATCTTCAAAATTTACCCAATGTAACAGATGAAAGCAAAGTCAAATAAATAAAAAAGTGGACATTTAACTAAACATATGGTTCCACTTTATTTTGATAGTCCACTTTAGACATTCTATAAGTATATTCTATAACTATACGTAACTGCAATTACATGTCAACTAACTCGCACTAGAGTATTAGTAGACTGTTATGGTTATGGTAGGTTATGGTTAGGTGTTAGGGTTCGGTTTAGTAAAATAAGTTGACTTAGTTGCCAAGTTACTTATAGTAGAATGTCTGTTGAGGAGCATCAAAATAAAGTGTTAGCAGATATTAAGCAGACAGTCTACTAATACTCTAATGACAGTTAGTTGATATGTAGTTGCAAAGTTACTTATGGTTAGTAGAATGTCTTAAGTGGACTATACCAAACATTCTTCTACAAACAAAAAAAATACTAAAATCATGATCATTTACATGAACCACCAAATACAAGATTCAGTGGAATTAATTAGTCTTTAGGATGAATAGATAAATCAAAATAAATGATTTTTCACCGCTGCATAAGAGTGAAAGAAGACTGCTGATGGCGTTCTAAAAACACATGTTAGGATGAAAATGCAGGTAACAATAAAAGGAGTCCAGTCATGCTGCCAAGATGCAATTTTGCTAGATTTATAAACCGTTAAGGTTAGCCATTAGAGCATTAGTAAACCGTTAAGGTTTATAATCCATAAGAATTTGAATCCCAGTTCCCTTGATTGCTAATTAAATATTATATCAGTAGAAAAATGAAGTGCCTCAAAAATAAGTGTATAACGCTCCTGGCTGTCTGCTTGTCAGTGGCGTAGACAGTTGAGGGGCCATGGGGGCACTGGCCCCTCCTGAAAACTGATTGGCCCCCCAGTGTGCCCCCACCCTTCTACTTATCTGTCACTCAAAAATTCAAATCATAATCTTTCAGCTTGTAGTAGAATAATGCATGATTCCGCGTCACGATGCTTCTCAATCAGGATCAAGAATAGCTGTTTTCCAACGGAAAAAAAACACACGGTTATGGCGTTATTTCCCTGTCTAATGTCGAGAGCGCATTATTGTAGAGCGAAAGTAAATGAATATAATGTGCGAGCGCGAATCTCTCTGCTCGCGCGCGGAATATGATGTACCGAGCGCGAATCTCCCGCGCGCGCTCTCAGATACACTTCTCTTGTAGGAATTCTCTCTCTGGGCTCGCTCAGAGAATATGCCTGAACTTAAAACGTGTTCAGTGCAATCGCGAATCTCTCCTCTTCCCCAGCTGACAATTTTAGGTTATAAGAACGTTTTCATAACGTTCCCATTAAGTTATAAAAACGTTATTTCTGAATGTTCTAGGGAATTTCAAAAGTCCAGTTTTTTAGACGTTGTATTAACGTTATTTCTTGATTATAAGAACGTTAGAAAATTCAATTTTCCCTTTATATAAATGTTGTATTGACGTTCTTGCTTGGTTATAAGAACGTTATTCAAACGTTCAATATTCAAACGTTTTTCTAAGATAATGAAAAACGTTTCATTCACTTATTAAAACCTTTCTTAATGTTTTTGGTAACACTTTACAATAAGGTTAATTAGTTAACATTAGTTAATGTATTAACTAACATGAACTAACAATGAGCAATACATTTGTTACTGTATTTATTCATTTTTGTTAATGTTAGTTAATAAAAATACAGCTGTTCATTGTTTGTTCATGTTAGTTCACTGTGCATTAACTAATGTTAACAAATGCTACCTTTGATTTTGATAACGTATTAGTAAATGTTGAAATTAATATTAACTAAGATGAATAAATGCTGAAGAAGAACTGTTCATTCTTAGTTCATGCTAACTAGTTAACTAATGTTAACTAATGAACCTTATTGTAAAGTGTTGCCATGTTTTTTTATAAAACAAGGTAGCCTATATAATAGGCCTATATGAACCTAAAACAAGAACTTTCAGATTTTAAAATTAAGGCAAAAAGATCTAGAAAAATAATTTAAAAAAAGCCCCATGAATCATGTCTATATGTGTAATGTAGTCCACTGAAGTTGAGTTGAATTGAACCCAAGTATAGTTTAGCCTATTCCAACAAACCGATTTGGGTTGAAGTGACAATATGAAATTAACATGAACATAAACTTGGACTAAACATAGAATCACCAACAATGGTACAGGGAACAAAGCTAAGAAACAATGGGAACAAAGCTAAGAAACAATGGGAACACAAGGACATGATTAACATGACCAAAAACAACCAATGACATTAAGTTCATTTAATTTATATAGCTCATTTTTACAACAGCCATGGCTGGCCATAGTCTAGACTAATTAGCCTTCCTCGACATATTTGGTCTATTCATCAATGCAAATTTACTGCAACTGCTGATATGCAAATTGAATGTGGGAAAAAAGATTTATTATATAACATTTTATTACAGTTATATGAATTCATTAATTGTGTATTTATTGTATGAATGATTAATATAATTATGCATTTATATAAATAAGGCTGTTCTATTATTATTTGTGAGTTGTACACTAATACATTGGATTATTTTATTTATTACAATTTTTCTTTCACTTTTGTAAAGTGAAAAGTTAATATAAATTGTATTTTATTGTTTTGATTTAGAGCAGTGAATAACTGCTATTAAAAGATAATAGTGTATCACTGCTTATTGCTGATTTTAAAGCTTACTGAAATTGAAATTATTTGGATATCTACAGTTCTACATAAATACACAACATAAGAATGGCCCCTCTGTAATAATTGTGGCCCCTCTTGTGCCCCCCAGTTGAAAAAATCTTAGAATCGCCCCTGCTGCTTGTCAAAGGAATTTGGTGAAATTAGAAATTTGCTTGTATTGAATGACTCCCGTGTTTTGCTTCAACCCTGTTTTAACACAGGGGTGTCAATCCCCGATCCTGGAACTAGTAGTTTAAGGCTATGTTTACACGGAAACGATCTAAAGAGCAGAGGTGGAAAGAGTAATAAAATATTCTACTCAAGTAAAAGTACTACTACTTCAATGAAATTTTACTTAAGTACAAGTAAAATTACCGGTCTAAAAATCTACTCAAGTAAAAGTAAAAAGTAGCTCATTTAAAATTTACTCAGAGTAAAAGTTACTGAGTTACTTTTTTTAAAAGGGGAATCCCCATGTAGGGTTGTAATGGTATGAGATTTTCACAGTATGATAACGTCTCAGAAAATATCACGGTTTACAGTATTAATCAATTATTAAATAAACACATTATTAAATTATGGTTATTATCATTAGCATCATCAGTTAAAATAACAGTTAAATTAATGAAACAGGGTTTTTTGGGTTTAACAAAATCTTTTAAACAAAATTAAAACAAACTTGAAACCATTTGTTTGTTTTGTTTATTAAAATTTCAATAAAACGTCTAATCAATTAAATTCGATAATTGATAATGAATTAGATTAACAACTTAAGAGAGAGTATAAAGGGCGGCTTCTGTCACTTTGAGTGATTTATTGCCCTTGATTGACCACGCCCCTTTTTCCCACGCTAAGCCCCGCCCCTTTTTCCCACGCTAAGCCCCGCCCCTTTTTCCCACGCTTAGCTCCACCCCCTTTTCCCACGCTTAGTCCCGTCCCCCCCCTCCCACCCACTTCCGGAGAGATCATGTGATCGTGGGAATTCCCACGGTACGGAAACCCTCCCATTCGAACCGGTTCCGGAACCCCACCCATTCGAACCGGTTCCGGTCCGGGCACGTGTTGTACACCTGTTACGAGCACCTGTCTTGATCAATGTAAAAATGTTCAAAATAATGGAAAAACATTCAAAACAATACATTTTCAATCTTTTTAAGAAGGATGACAGAAAACAGAGATAGGTTTAGTGTTTTTATTAAAGAAAAGGGTCATAACACGTAGTGATTAAATCCATTTATATCATTAAAAACCATATGTCTTTAGCGTTCACACATTATTTAGTGAAATGTACCATTTTACATAAACATCTGTTTTAAAAAGAGTTTTCAATCACAAAAATAACATATATTTTGGGCAAAAGTTGTGCTTTTCACATAACACGTAGTGATTAAAACCATTAAAACATTAATGAGAAAGTTAAAATTGTGTTTTCCACAATAACACACGATGCTTAAAACTATTAAAACAATTTATATCATTAAGATACTATTGTGTTTAGTGTTCATACACTTAAAACATTAATGAAAAAAGTTTAAAAGCTGTTTTCTTAACGTTATCAAAATGTTCTAGCATTAAAACCGTTTGTATTAAAATTATATTATGCAAATACATCTAATTACTATATTTGAAGTTGCACTTTCCACAATTACACATCGTTTAAAAGTATTAAAACAATTTGTCTTTAGTGTTCATACACTTGTAAAATGTTAAAACATTAATGAAAAAGTTTAAACTGCATTTTCTAAAAGTTATCAAAATGGTTTAGCATTAAAACATCTAAAACAATGTGTAGTGCAATTTTATATCAAACAATAGATCTATTTTCTATTAAACAAATATTAAAACATATCAAAACTTTATGTTAAAAATCACAATATCAAAAACACATGCATATTAAAAAAAAACTGACTTACGTTTTTACATCCACGCTTTGTTGATGAAAGAAGAACAAAAGTAATCCTGTTTAAAGATTTAATCCAACATCATCGATATATCCAAAGGTATTAATCCATCTCCAAAGGTATATCCAACTCCAGAGGTCTAGAGATTTTAATTCCAAAAGCTGTGTAAATGTAATTCCCCGGGAGCTCCGCGAAACACGTCCGAACACGCCAGAGACAACCCAAGACTGACAATAGCAGACGATGCACAATAGCCAGACGCAAGCTCCACCCATGACACGTGCACGTCAGGTGACTGTTAGACCGTGGGAAATGACTTGCAAACACAGGAGAATTGTGAAACGTGTCCGTATCCATACAGTCAAAGTTGTGAATGACAGAGTGGAAAGGATTGCACAGTGCCAGACGCAGACTCCGCCTCTAACACATGCACACCCCGTCACACATACGTATGCGGGCATCCTCGTGTCTCGTTGGACAGCCGCGAGTGACGCTTAGCACAACGTCACTCTAAGGGGGTTCCCTCCGTGGCGGTCTGTTTTAAAACTCAGTCTCTCAGCACAGTGACTGTGAACCGTCTGACAAGAGTGGATTGAAACACCTGCACGAGCCCCGTGGCTCGGACTTTGACTGCTGTTTAAGTTCGGAGGGATAAGATAATGGTGAGGAATCATTATTGAATAATATTAATTGTATTATGTATCTATATAATAATTAATATAATCATCACTGTTTTTTCCTAGTCAAATTATACGAAAGACGTTTGGAGATATTTCTGGATTCACATCTGTTCTGAACCACGAAACAATTCAATGGATCTTGGGAATATCAACATTCAGCGCAAGGAATATCAACATTCAACACAAGGAATTATGAGTCACGAAACACTTCAATGGATCAAATGGGGAATATCAACATTCAACGCGAGGATTATCAACATTCAGCGCAAGGGATATTAGTATAAGCCACGAAACACTTCATTGGATCTTTGGGGAATATCAGCGCGAGGAATATTATACTGAACCACGTCACGTTTTGCTGGATCTTTGGGGAATATCAGCGCGAGGAATATTATACTGAACCACAGCATGTTTTGCTGGATCTTTGTGGAATATTAGCGCGTTGTTCAGCGAGTCTGAAACACAACACACTTTGTTGGATATTTGGAAAGTGTAAACGTGTTTGTTCAACGTGTGGAATATTATTCTGAAGGACGGTACATTTCGTTGGACCTCTGTGGAGTATAGCCGTTATTCAGTGTGTGGAATATTAGTTTGAAACACGACTCATTTCAATCAAAACCAGCATCCGGCTATTCTACGAAACAGTTTTTTTTTTCAGGAGCACACAAATGTAAACAGAGAAGTTTGTGACGATCTTTTAAACACAGGAGGAGAATCGAGAAATACATCCTGGACAACTGTTAATAACGGTAACAAACTCTTTTTAAATTAAAGTTTGAATGTTATCCCAATTATTAATGGAAAGAGGTGAAACATTCATGAGAAGTTATGTTGTATCTTATAATTACTGATTTATTTTTATTAATTTGATTGTTATTATTTTTATTCATTTTATTTCATATTTTATTGTTATTTTATGGCCTTCCTAACTTTTCACAAGTTATGAATATGTGTTATTGAATACTGTAGGCTACACTATTTTTATTTCTGATACCTTTGCTGTTGTTATTTGTATTAATGCTACGGGCTGTTGTTATCCATAGTCATTAAACCTCTTCAGTGTCGTCGGCCCGCCGACGGGATGCCCCAAAACCATTACATATTTAAAACAGTGATATCCTATACTAAACCTAAACTAATCTTGACAAACTACATATCATTTGAAATCTTACAATCTCTAGTTTTCATATTTGATGATTTCTTTTTATTTGTTTGATTGTTATTATTTTTTATTAATTTGACCGTTATTGTTATTTGTATTACTGCTACAGGTTGTTGTTATTCGATTTGTTGTTAACCGTACACAGTAGCCATCATTAATATTGTTTATGAATGGTAGCGGTGTTGCTGTATTCGTTTATAGTCTACTAGTAACACATTTAAAAAAAAAAAAAAAAAAAAAAAAAAAAATGTCTTTTAAAAGATCTTACACTGATACACAGTCAGACTCAGATGAAGACGTAGAGCACATAAGATCAAGGCGTCACAGTACTAATGAACAATTGCGTCTTTTAATACATGAGCAACTAAGGACGCTAAACATGAGTGAACTATCCACATCCGAAAGATTACAAAATATTATAGCCGAACATCGCACATGGTTAGAAACACCTGAGCGTGATGATAATGAAAACGTACAGTCCGGTAACGGGTTTTTGAATTATAATCACCAGCTACCTAATATGGGTCTTAGTCAGGATGAAATTCATACGCTGACGACTGAAGGCGGACACGTAGGCGACTTTGTAATAACACCTCGACCACGTTTCAACGGACTAGAAATTCACAGGACACTGAATCTCCGTGAAATAGATACAAACGACTTGGCAGATTTTAATAATCGTCTACACAATATTTTAAACGAGATTGTACATTTTTCTCAACTGACAGCTGGCGATACGGGCTATGTGAATATAGCTTTAACTGGCGACAGTTTACCTACGTCTATAAATGCTGTATTAACACCAGAAAACAACCACGATGCATCATTATTCGTTGATCAAATTGAACGAGCTGCACAAAGCAACAGAGACCTGTCAACAGACAACTCTTTATCTCTAAGAGTTTCTGTAGCTATGGATCACCAGGGAGGTGGAGGGGCTCGTAGGAAAATCACAGACATTGCCATAAGTGATACTATCAAACGAAATAAAATGCATTTATTTTGTCCAGCGAATATATCAGATAATATGTGCCTTAGTTATTGTCTGGCATATTTTTTGAATCCAACATTCACAAATCAAGAGTTGCAAAAACCAGCAAAAGACATACACACTGCGTGTGGTTTTACACCGAATGATAAAATAGGATTTCATGATCTGGACATTTTCGAAAGAAATTTAAATGTAAAAATTGTAGTTTTTTACAGAGACTGCTCAGGAAAGGTACAGGTCTACAAAAACATGGATGAAATACATCCAAAGACCGTAAATTTATACATTCATGAATCACATTATTATTTGATCAAAAATTTGAAAGGTTTCTTAGGCACAAGTTATGTCTGTCAATTTTGCTGCCATGGATTCAACGACAAGAGACTCCATAAATGCAAATATGTTTGTAATATTTGTAACACGTCTGAATGCCGCACACACACAATGTCCAATAGACAATGTCCGGACTGTCTCAGATACTGCAGAAACACCTTCTGCTACGAAACACATAAGCAAGAGCGTACACCTACTGAGAGATCGCAGTGTGACGCTTTAAAATACTGCACTAAATGTCACCGATTATATAGGGCTGCAAGATCCGGTGATAAAACCAAACCGCACAAGTGCTCTCCAGAGTGTTGTGTACATTGCCATGAGATATTGACAAGCGAAGGTAGTCACGAATGTTACATCCAGCCCCTAAAGTCTGAAACAAATGATGAAAAATACATTTATTATGACTTTGAGACAATGTATCAGAATGATAAACACGTGGCTAATTTTGTATGTGCAATGACTCAGACAGGCGAGACGTTTGAAGCTGGAGGAACAGATTGTGTGGCACGTCTGATTAAACACTTCAGACGTCCAAAATACAGTGATTACACATTCATAGCCCATAATGCATCGGGATTTGACTCCTACATTCTGTTACAGTATCTTAGCAGCGAGGGAATAAGTCCAAAGATTATTATGCAGGGGTGTAGAATATTACACATGTATGACACAGCGTTTAGACAGCGATTTATAGACAGCTTTCAATTTCTCCCTTTTTCACTAGCCAAGGTGCCAGCCGCGTTAAACCTAAGCGTGAGCGAGAAGGGTTTTTTCCCACATCATTTCAACAGATTGGAGAATGCAGATTATGTGGGTCCCTATCCGGCAAAAGAATTTTACGGTTATGAGACAATGAACGAAATCGAACGTGTCAGATTTGACTCATGGTACACAGGTGTATTGAACGACGTCTTTGACTTCAAAAAGGAGCTCGCTTTTTACTGCCGGAATGATGTGATTATTCTACGCCAGGCATGTATAAAATATCGCGAAGAATTCATTGAGTGTACAAACATTGATCCGTTTAAATCTGTGACATTGGCAGGGACGTGCATGAAAGTATTCAAAACAAATTTTTTGAGTCGGGATACAGTAGCACTTACACATAGTCATGCGTATGTTAATCAACACAAGACGTTTTCAAACGCGTCAATTCAGTGGCTAGAATATATTAAAAATAGCCAAAACATTGATATACAGCATGCCTTAAACCATGGAGAGCAAGCATTCGGACCTTATCATGTTGACGGGTATTACGAGTCTGGTGACGGGGAAAAAAACAGTCTTGGAATTCTTGGGTTGTTTTTACCACGGACACGATTGCCGATTTAAGCCAGAAGAAATTCAGCCTTTATCAAAAGTATCTTTCGGTACTCTCAGAAGGCAGTCGGATGAAAAGATAGAAACACTTCGTAAAGTGTATTCCTTACGAGTGCTCACTATCTGGGAATGCGAATGGGATCACGCAAAACAAACAGATCATGATGTCATTCGGTTTATGGAATCTTACGTAGCTCCTGAGAGGCTCAGGCCTCGGGATGCATTATTTGGCGGACGCACGAATGCGTATAAGCTGTACCACAAAACAGCTGATGATGAACGAGTGGATTATTATGATTTCACTTCGCTATACCCGTACGTACAGTCGAGTAAGACTTATCCTATTGGGCATCCGAAAATCATTTTTAAGGATTTTGAACCGGTGGAGAATTATTTTGGTCTCATCAAAGTGACAATGCTACCACCACGTAAGCTATTTCACCCTGTTCTGCCTTACCGTTGTGGGGGTAAACTAATGTTCCCTTTGTGTATGACTTGTGCAGAGAACCAGATTCAGGACCCCCAATGCAGTCATACTGATGTCGACAGAAGTATCACTGCTACATGGGTCAGCGTTGAATTACAACGAGCTATTCAACAAGGGTATCAAGTGATCAAAATACACGAGGTCTGGCATTTTTCACAGTCGACTGATACACTGTTTACCGATTACGTCAAAACATTCCTAAAATCCAAACAGGAAGCGTCAGGGTTTCCCTCGCATGTAGTGACAGACGCCGACAAACAGTCTTATGTCGATGATTATCTGGATAAGCAAGGCGTTCAGCTAGACATCACTAAAATAACGCATAATTCGGCAAAAAGATCCATAAGTAAGCTAATTTTGAACACTTTATGGGGCCGCTTCTCCTTGCGTACCCATATGCCCACCACAGAGCTTTTGACAGAGCCTGAAGAATTCACGCAATGTCTTTTTGGTGGTGCTGGACGAATAATAAAACACTTTTCGTTTGTATCTGATTCAGTGGCATTGATTCAGTGGTCATATGCAGAACGTGACCCATGTCCGACACGTGACGTTAATGTTTTTATTGGTGCTTTCACCACAGCTTACGCACGGCTCGAGCTGTATAATCTTTTGGACAAATTAGGCGAACGTGTGATTTATGCCGATACAGACAGTGTGATATTTGTATCAAAAAACGGCGACTGGATTCCTGAGACAGGCCCTTATCTCGGTCAACTCACAAACGAATTAGAGTCGGACGACAGCGTTCTTGAGTTCGCTTCTTCGGGTCCGAAATCTTATGGCTATCGAACGGCAAAAGGCTATACGTGTCTCAAAGCGAAGGGTATTACACTCAATGCGGAGAATGCACAAATAGTCACATTGCATAGTTTAATAGGATTAGTGCGTGCGTATGTGGAATCACGTGACACGATGCAACTGTTCCCCCGCACAGAGACCATTACACGTAATAAGAGGGGGTTCACATTGCACAATAGATCAATCGTGAAAAGTTTCAGACTTGTGTACAATAAGCGAGTACTCCAACCAGATTATACAACCTTACCTTACGGGTTTTAACAATTGTTTTGAAAATGTGTGAAACAGATGTTTTTGACTGTAGACTGCAACATCCATTTTCAGCTGTTATTAGCGGTCCAAGCAATAGTGGGAAGACTTTTTTTGTAAAGACTCTAATGTATAATTCAGACAAAATGTGTTCTGTGAAGTTTGATAATTATGTGTACATTTATACATGCTGGCAACCTTTATATGATGAACTGTTACATGCTTTTGATATTAAATTCATTGAAAACATCCCAAAGAAATTGGATGATGATTCATTATTCCCTTCTGGTAAGAGATCCCTATTAATTTTGGATGACGTTATGGGTCAAGCTGCGTCCAATTCTGAAGTCGAGAAGATTTTTACTCAATATGTACATCATAAAAATATGAGTTGTTTACTACTGATACAGAATCTATTTTTCCAGGGTAAATCTACCAGAACAATAGGGCTTAACGCAAATTATTTAATAATATTTAAAAATCCCCGAGATAAGCAACAGATAGGTGTTTTGGGTCGTCAGATGTTTCCGGGTAATACAAAGTTTTTTATTGAAGCATACCAGGACGCAACTAGTCTTCCTTTCAACTACCTGGTAATAGATTATAAAACGCAGACGCCTGAAAGATTTCGACTCAGAACGGATTTACTGTCGGACTATCCTGTGGTCTACGTCCAGAAAGGAGTTTAAAATGAGTTCGAGACTTTCCAGAAATCTGTACCTTTTAAAGTTATTATACAAGAGCTCACCCAAACAACGAAAGGTTATTCTGAATTCAGCACCTGACGAGCTCATACTGGCTCTATGTGAAGTGGCCCTCAATATTCTTCACGGTAAGATCCCTCTAACTGCGAAACAGCACGGATCTTTAAAAAGGAGAAAGACTGAAATAAAATACGTTGCTAACAAAAAGATCAATATCGCAAGAAAAAGACGTATGATTAACCAAAAAGGAGGGTTTCTACTACCTCTTCTAACTGTAGCATTACCGTTCATAACTAGTCTGATAACTAGAAACTGAATCGGTGGAGAGAAAAAATGCAACATACTGAAAAATTGTATCTTGTGCCAAAGCATCAATTGGATAGACTAAGGAATGCACCGCAGCGTGAAAATATCCATACGTCCGTGGAGGAAAACTTGGATTCATCTATAAGAGAGATATTACAGAGACATGACCTGGACACCCATGAAAAAGTAAAACTATACACCCACATGTTACAGAGATTTCTGTCTGTGTCAAAGCATAACGATGTGGAGAGCAACACTTTAACGCTTACAGTGCCAAGTCAGGAGGGTGAAAATGAAGAGACACCTGACACCTCTCATAGTGTAGCTGATAGGACTGACACCTACTCTGAAGATGTAATCGTATCAGAGGTGCTAAACAACGTGTCTCGGAGAAGCTTGAAAAATGTAAAATACATTTTGGATAAAATGTCTAAGGCTAAGCAGCTGTCTTCATGGACTGACACCGGAGAATTTGTTTATAAAGGGAAAATCATTGCGGGATCTCATATGCTTGACCTGCTGAAAAGCATAACAATGCCTCAAATGATACGCGATGAACGTAGGCCAACAGGATGGAGTGAATTTCTGGATGCCTTTTCCACTTTAAACATACCTTACTCAACTATAAGCAACCATCATGTTAAACGTTTGATTGATTCACTTAAAAGAAAAACAGACTTAGATAGTTTTGGAGATGTACCGACAAAGTCTTTGAAAAAACGAAGACATCGTAACACGTCACCACACAACCCTTCAGACACACATGATGCAGATGTATTTAAATCGCCTGCATTAGACACTAAACAATGGTTACATTTTTAACAATTATTTGTATCGGTATAATTGGAGATGTTTACCTGTTTTACAAATATTATTGAGTGTAAATTTGTGTATATCATAATTATGTAGCTGTATTTTAAGTTGTATACTAATGTCTGATGTCAATAAAGAAAAGAAAAAGTTTAATCTGTTTTACAAGTTTGTTTATTCATCACACACATAAACAATACATCATACCTTACATTAATACATCTGAAATGTTTTACCAGACTGTACACACTGAATGCATTTAAATGTTTTACCGTTACAGAGACTAGGCTTCAATTTTTTCACAAAGAGAGAGACCATGATGTCATTTTTTAACAAATCATTATGATACATTTTTATAACATTCTCATATTCATAACCTCTTGATATATAATACAGAAAAAACACACAATGTTGTCCACAGGTATCAGAGGTATAATCTTGAACTTGTTTGCCTGAGTACTGAACGACTGTAGAATTGTTTTTTAGAAAGTTATGAAAAGATGCAGGAAAACGATGTGCATCTGGTGCGTTACCAAAGCTGTCAAAAAAACAGCCGACGCCATCTCGACGTATGTATGCAGCGATCCAGTGTTCCCCTGGTTCGTCTGAAGCTTGTGTATTCGAAATTAGCATGCATGGTATATCCTTTAAAGGCTCTTTGGGTAGGTAATCGCACGGTAGTACGCCTAAAAAAATTTGTGTTACAGGAAATTTTATCCATCAACCCCGTCAGTTGCACTGTGTTCATTTCAGTAGTGCTCTGCGAACACCTGTCTCCGATTTGATATCTCTATAATTGAGTCAAAGACTGAATATATTAAAATATTAACCGGGTGCGCGAGGGGTACTCTGAATCGTACTTCTAATCTAATATTTCCTGATCTAATCAGCGATACGTGCTGACCACATTCCTCGTCGGGTGTCAGGTTAAATGCGTAGAGAGTGTATCCTTGCAGGAAATCTTCACGATCTATAACCATAGACTGATTCTTTAGATGTCGGCCTGTGGCTGTCACTAGCTGATAAAACTCTCTCACAGCAGACCCGTTATTATATTCCGGTTGAAAAGGACGGGACGGGATCTGATGCCCATCACAGGTCAGCGTCATGTATTCAAGGTCAAAGTGCTTAAAGGCAAAAGGATTTTTGTCGTAAGCACCAGAAAAGGCAGTGTTTTCCGTCATGGCCAAAATGATAGATTTCGGTAGTGTCCCAAGGAAGAGATTTTCATGGTTAGATACGCGTGCCCCTGCTGGTACGGAGAAATTTTTCACACAGACTCTATCTATGGGGTATTTAGCAGTGGTCGAGAGAAGAGCTTGTGCATGTCCCAAGCGCACTGCAGGGGATACGGTGACTCTTTTCACAAAAAGCGAAGCCGATAGTATATTAAGCTTATAATCAACGGCATCATTACGCATCAGACAGAACGCATCTTTTGCGCGAGTTAAACGAATCCGTATATCCACTCCGTTCAATAATAACTTCGATTGAAAGAAGATGTCGCTGTGAATTGGAGCTAGTAGCTCTACAACACTACTCGCATTTGTGAACGCTGCTCTCTTTGTTAAACCGTCGTTTGCCCCTCCAGGATCCGTAGCATCTATGTGAGCTGAAGAATCTTTGTAGAATAACCCTGCTGAAAAGTTACTCTCGAGAGTGTCTTTTCCATAATTAATGAGGGCTTCGATGATACATCTGTAGGGATATGTATTGGAACTTTGAGACACTAGACGGTCGCCTAAAGAGACGTCGACCTGAGAGAATATCGTCGATCCGGGATAATTAATTAACCCTGTCGGAGCTCCATCAGGAATATCAGTTCCATCCGGAAGAGTTATTTTGATACGTGTATATAGCAGAGTGTTATTCAGATCTGTGTAATCTTCACCAGACCCCGCTATAAAGAATTCGATGGGAGACGAATCTGTTAAAGCTGACACAGGGCTTATCTCCACATACGTATTTTTTTCAATAGCTGTTTGTGTCAAAGGGAGCGTAAACAGATCCAGCTCTGATTTAATGCACTCGTCAGACATACAGTGTAACAGAGACATGTTTTAGAAAATAGTGATACCCCGTCTTTTTAAATTTGTAGATCTTTTCACACGTTTCGTGCTAGTTCTTCGCTTGCTTTTTGTAACTGAGCGTGTTTTGCTAGTGCGTCTAGTCTTCTTTACAGCAAGGACACGCCCTCTTCTCATACGGGTACCTGGAGGTTTACGTGACATCACCATCATGCCATGGCCTTCCTGTCCATTTTCATCGTTATTATTATAAGACTTTGTTAGAGCGCTGGTGACAACATCACTCATTATGTTTTTAGCTGCTGACTTTAGATGCGGTTTTGCTATATTGATACCCCTTCTAAAAAAGGCAGAGCCATTCGAAAAAGGCCTTTAAAAAGCCCACCAATCCCTGAAGCAAAGCCGGACCCGTACATAACCCCTCCCCCTGCGTAGCCCGGAAGCCCATTACCGGCCTGAGCCCGGTAGTATGATATGTAGCGTTCGGGATCCGCTTTGTACGGAGTGAGATAAGACATTTTAAAATGATTGATGTTTCACAGGTCTAAAATGTAGTTTGGTAACAACCTTTCCGTAGGTGAAACGCACGTCCTGGTTTAAATCGTCTTTTACATCAACAGAGATTTCTGTGATGCTGCTCTTATTAACCCGTACGTAATGAGCTTTGTCGTATCTGACACTGACTGTTTGGTTAGTCTCACCATCTATATATACAGTTGCTAATAAAGGTACATAGGCATCACCAACTGATTGATAGTCGATTATGTCCGTGTATACATATAGTGTGTAGAATCCAGCTCTTATATCAGCCTGGTATGGAGCATATGTGATGTGAGTGTCTTGATGTTCATCCGAACTGTTTACAGTTTCTATAGAAATCCCTGGTTTTAAACCTAGGATGATCGCTAGTTTGCCGTAAAATGTCAGCGAAGTCCCGTGAGGTGCTTTCAGAAATACCTTATTCTTTATACGGTCGTAGACGAGACGTACCCTCTGGGGGAGAGAGACATTTATATCCCTGAGCAGAATGGGGACGTCCTCGTAATATCCACATTTTAGCGTATTCCGACTCGTTGATAATTTTAGAGCGTTCTGAAACGTGTCGCCCCTTACATCAAGCAGTTCGTAGTTATTCTGTAGTAGACGTTGTTCACAAACAATAATAAAAACAGCGTCATCCTCATTAAATGTATACCATGTCAATGGATATTCAAATTCGACCAATGCCACCTCCCACAGACCTTTTAAATTTATACTTCTAGCCAGTCTAGTTCTGTAATTAGATATATTGTTATCAGGGTAGATATTCATCGATGCGTTGCATGGAAGCGTGACGTAGAATCCTTCCTCAGCCATGGTTATTATTTAATGACATCTATCATGAAGTCTCTACGGCTTTAACGGACCCTGCAGATCCAACACCTGTTTTTCAGCTATCCAGCTGTTAAATTTGGACGGCCAACCCCACCATTTGACTAGAACGTATGTGACTTTTCCACGTTTTTGTTTATGCAGAATCTTCTCAATCTTAAATGTTTTATCATCACTAACAATAATTTTTTGTAGTTCTTCCTCATAAAAACATCCATCGATAATTTCACCATCGTAGTCTTGTAACCGGTATACGGGTGGGATACGTGGAATGCACGCTGTTATGGTGAAGTATTCCTCTGTATAATTCTGCTCATACCCCTTAGTAAATATCCCTCGGACTTTAGAGACTCTCACAACATCCCCTACAGAGTATTTAAAGACGGGTGTCTCTTTACGTATTTTTCCGTATAAATTATTAAACACTACCGACTCATTTTCTTTATGAACGTCCAGCGGACGCATTTTGATGGATTTGTGATAACTACAATTATAACCCTCTGTCAGGTCCTGCAGTATATCACAGTAACGTTTGGAGTTTACAGCCGTTAAAAACTTCCACATTCGTCCTTTTAGAGTTCTATTAAACCTCTCGACTACACATGCCTTTAAATCGGTTGCTGTGGCAAAATGATGTATGCCGTATTTTTTCATCAGTAGTTGAAAATGTTTATTGAAAAACTCTGTCCCCTTATCTGTTTGTAACTTTAGCGGTACGCGTCCTTCTTTCAGAATAGATTCGAAAGCTTTAGTCACTTCCGGACCCGTCTTATTTTTCAATGCACGTGTCCATGAGTACTTGCTGAATAAATCAATAACTGTAAGAATAAATTTAATATTATCATTCTCTTTTGAGTATGCGGTCATATCGACCAAGTCAGCCTGGAATTGGTGATCCTTACCGTATACAACTACACGGTTCCGTTTATAATTTATTGGTGCAGTCTTGTGTAACGTATATACATCCTGTTTGGATAACCATTCGTTAATATCCTTATTATTTAATTTTACCCCGTATTCATGTAACACAGTCTGTTTTAATCTGTCCTTACCGCCAAAAGCTCCGGGGCTTGAGGGATTATAGTAAATTTTTTTCATTAGCTCTGACATGTTACTACCTCTGTCACTCTCCATAAAACAATGACCAGTTGTCTTGATGTCACACAGATTTTTATTTCAGATATCTACATGGTTCATCCAAACATCAAAATAAATTTTACACACATTTCAAAATTCTTCTCCAACATGTATTCAACTAAAATATCAATCATTTTACAGACATCGGGATATTCGTTCCTTGACAATTTACAAACATCAGTTACATACGTACAAAGACATAATATATTTCCTATTCTAAGAGATTCCTTGCATTCAGGCATCAGTTCAAGAATGTTGTTGATAGTCGTACAAGGTGTGTGTTTGACGGACACGTTTATCATATTATTCCAATCATTTGATATTCCCCTTTCAGTGTTCATCTGATACGATAATTTTGTCAGACGTTTATCAGCCATAGTCGTGGTATCATCTGGTGCATGATTATCATCGATAATCTTGTACAGCAAGTTTGATATTTCACGTTTTACACATGATTTAAAGAAATGTTTGACAATCCAGGAGGTGCAGCGGTTCCACATTTTCACACAAGGACAGATTCAGGGTTTTCAGCATCAACGAGTTTCCAGTTGTCAACAGCGTTGTATACGATCTGTTCACAGGTTTCATCGACTAGTTTCTGTCTGATAGATGCCAGCTGTTCCACTATGTACATTTCATCTTTGAGCTCAAACAAAATCGTCTCGATAGATCCCTGGATTGTTTGCAGATGCGGTGTGACTCCACAAAGGTTCAAAGCCTGAGCTAAGATGGTTTTCAGCTCAGGTTTGAGGAGTTTCAGACTGATCTCGTCAAAACAACCGTAAAAATAATAAGGTGTAGGCTCAAACAGACACGAATGTCTTGTTTGGGATGGATGGTCTACGGTACAACCGACACAATCCTTCTTCATTTGCTTATCAATCAGATATTCCAGTATGACAGCAACGACGGCTTTAATAATCCTGTGGCCAGTATCACCAAGGCACCCGTCCAGCTCGTCACTGGACGTGGCGTCAGGGGTCTCAGCCGCAACAGTAGCAGCAGCAGCAGCAGCAACACATCCACCAACCCCGTAGCTCGTGAGGAAAGCAAGATTGTGAAATCCAAGTTCCATGCAAAATTTATTTAGCCATTCGACACTTCTTTCCGATGGGTTTGATAATCCTTTTGTAGTATATCCATCAGCAGATCCGGAAGGGGAGAGTGGTGGGATGATATCCTCTTGAGACATGTCGATTGTTTTGAGACAGAATGGTTGTGTGGGAGGGTATTAATGGTTGTAGAATGTGGGCGGAGCTACAATAACGCCACTCCTACTGTCATGTGTGAAGCGTGGGAACTGTCGTCTTTTCCCATGCCCAAAGACCTGGAGTGGGAGGGTCTAGGGGTGGAGTCTGTGTCAGGCTGCTTTGTAGACCTCACAGATGTCAGTCTAACTTTTGGGATGTAAGAGTGTAGACGTGTTTCGCGGAGCTCCCGGGGAATTACATTTACACAGCTTTTGGAATTAAAACCCTAAAGCTTTGGATATACCTTTGGAGATGGATTAATACCTTTGGATATATCAATGGTGTTGGATTAAATCTTTAAACAGGATCTATACCTTTTGTTCTTCTTTCAACAACAAATGTATATGTATGTAAAAAAAAAAAAACGTAAGTCAGTTTTTTAATATGCATGTGTTTTTTGATATTGTGATTTTTAACATGATGTAGTTTTAATATGCTTTAATATTTGTTTGATGTTTTAATTTTAGAAAACGTATGATAGAAAATAGATCTATTGTTTGATATAAAATTGCATTACACATTGTTTTAGATGTTTTAATGCTAGAAAATTTCGATAACGTTAAGAAAACACAATTTAAACTTTTTCATTAATGTTTTAACATTTTACAAGTGTATGAACACTAAAGACAAATTGTTTTAATAGTTTTAAGCACTCTATGTAATTGTGAAAAATGTACATCTTCAAAATAGTAATTAGATCTTTTAAGAAAACATAACTATTTACATGATATAATTTAAATACCCGCTGTTTTAGTTATTATTGTGCCGTAACAGGTGTACAGCATGTGCCCAGACAGGAACCGGTTCGGATGGGAGGGGTTCCGTACCGTGGGAATTCCCACGGTCACATGACCTCTCCGGAAGTGGGTGGGAGGGGGCGGGACTAAGCGTGGGAAAAGGGGGCGGATCTAAGCGCTGGGAAAAAGGGGCAGGGGCTTAGCGTGGGAAAAAGGGGCGGGGCTTAGCGTGGGAAAAAGGGGTGTGGTCAATCAAGGGCAATAAATCACTCAAAGTGACAGAAGCCGCCCTTTATACTCTCTCTAACTTATTTTTAACATTAATTATTTATTAAAATGTTTAAGAATAATATTGTTCTATGAAATGTATTTTATTCAGAAAATTAATGTTTCTTTTTATGATTTAATCCAAATATATTATCAAAAACGGTGGTTAATAAATGTAAATTTAAACTTGTGTCCTTATATTTTTCGGGGAAGCGCTACAAAAACAGATTTACTAAATCAAACCATGGACAAAAAATATATTCCTTTAAATAATGTTTAAATAAAATGTATTATTATTGTTGTTGTTATTATTATTATTTTGAGAAGTAGGCTACGTTCTATTGTATGCCTACAATATTATTTCTGTCATAATGTCTCCTAGTAAAACCGAACTTTTATTTTGACGGGTTGTAGTGAAGACCAAAGGTCTTCAGTGTAAAAAGGTGTTTCAAGTGTATTCGACAATGGTTTTTCTCAAATAAAATTATGAAAATGCTCATTAGGCGTGCGTTCTCTCAGAGCAGCTCTGGAAATGTTCATGTATTCATATCCTCAAATTGTTGATTGTTTGTGAGACTGAAACACCATGAACGTCACGCGTACTTGAGTATGTAGTAGACGAAGTGGCGCAGCTCAGCAGAACAAATATGGTTATATATTTACAGTATTTTTGTGCTTAAATATTCAAAGACCATGTCGCGATTGGATTTATTGCACAGTTCTACTTTCCATGTACTCATCCATCCATTATTTTGTGTGTTTTTACGTGACATCTGCGTTAAGTGAATAATTCCATTTTCATGACTGGATTCCGGGATTCCCTCAGCATAACGTAAATCATTCGTTATGCAGAGATAAAGATCAATACATACCTTTATCTTAAGATAAAGATAAAGACATACCTTTATCTGCAGGAGGGATGGTGTCCTCCTTTTGCAGCAACTTTGCGTCTACATTTTTTTGCAAATTGGATATCTATCCTCGAGGACAACCATGCTTTTTCCCTACATTTTTTTTTCTCCCTTGTATTATTATTTTTTACTCCGTAACGGATATGATTTCAAATGTAGCGAAGTACAATACTTCAAACAAAACTTACTTAAGTAAAAGTAAAAGTACAGATTTTAAAAACTACTTGAAAAAATAGAAGTACACAAAAAAACTACTCAATTATGTAACGCGAGTAAATGTAATTCGTTACTTTCCACCTCTGCTAAAGAGAAAATGCAAAAGTGGCGTTGCGTTATCATTTTTTATTCTGTGTTTAGATGAGCGTTATAGTTGGGAAATCCGTGTGCATACGGTGACGCAAAACTGTGTGAAATTCGATGTAGTATGCACTCCAGGCAGCTAGGTGGCAATGTGAAGCACTGCCAAACAACAACACCAATCTCTGAGAATATTTTGTACAACTGCAGAAAAGACTCTTGTATGTTTTTCAGAGCTGCTAGGGCAACTTGAAGGTCCGACGTATGGAAATAATCCGACATGTTGGTTGTTATTTTCCTGTACTGGCCCATGCCTGTGACGTAAACGCGTATGCCAACGTGAGCAGATTTGCGTTTTCACCGTTTAGACGGGAACGCGACGGTGGAGCGTTTTTCAGATTTCAGTTGTACTCGCAAGTAGTTAAGACACGCAAACCGTCTCCGTATCTCAGAACTCCATTTAAGGTTTCAATGGCACATCTTGTTTTGCAATGTGAGGAGTTGAAGCGTGCCTGCTCCACGACTAAGGACCCCTTTTCCAGTTGCAAACACAAACCACAACACTGCTCAGTTGTGTTTGCAACTGGAAAAGGGATCCTTAGTCGTGGTAGGAGTGGATACGCGTCTCCCAATACTATGCCATTTGGTCGGTGGGATTGAATCTCTCTGTATAGTGCACTCTCGCTTAGAATACTTGAATCATGAACAGACCCTGGCCATTTCACAATACAGTTGCTTATTATGAGTTTGGCGTTGCCCACAAGTTGGATGTTGATGCTGTGCCTCCCCTTTCGAATGACATACTCCCACTCCCTTTCACAAGGTGCTTGGATATGCACATGAGTACAATCAATAGCACCAATAGTACTAGGCATGTTCCCCATTTGAAAAAACTTGTGCTTAATCTGAGCTGTCTGGTCATCCTTGGGAAAGGAAACAAATGAATTGATCAGACTGCCCAGTGCTACTGACATAGCCTTCACCACATTACTCACGGTTGCTTTTTTCACTCCCATAATGTCACCAATTTCTTGGTAGAAAGTCCCACATGCATAAAAGTGCAGAGCGATTAAGCACTGTATGTTTATAATCAACTTAGACCATCAAAATAAAGTGAAAGCAATCCCCCTGTAGTTGTGAAAATATCTTGAAATTGATCTTGCTTAAGTTACACACAGCCATCAACATTCAGCAAGCAAACCACAGCAATTCTCATGACAATATAATGGAAGGTATAAACACTGCTGTGTGGCATACTTGAATGATTTAGTAATCTGCGGCACCTCATGGGAAGATCACCATAACTATATCAGACAGTTACTGGGCAATCTCTGATGAAGCCCAAACATCCAATATCTGAACTTCTACCATGAGTGAGGTCAAGCCTTGGGTGGATAAAGTGGAATCAATTTACACCAACTCAGACACAAAGAAGCAGGTGAGATCCTTTCTTAGCTTGATAGGCTGATATTAACATTCCCTAGTTTGCAGCTCCATTTACCAAACTCATCACCAAGACAGTCATAAACGCAGTGGAAAAGACAGAGGGCCTTAAAAGGGCATTCACTACCTTGAAAATTTTTTGTTATTCCGCAACAGTCGTAAAAATCCAGATTTCAATGAGAGATTCTATGGTTACTGCTGTATTTCCTCAATGAGGAAAGGGTGGTCCTTTACTGAAGCTCTTACTTTGCATTGAGACATCAGTGATTTAAAAGAATGGCAAAATCAAACATTAAATAAAAATTATGTTTGTTGTAGGTGAGGTTTCTGATCCTGGGCTCTATCTGGCATGCTTGTTGCAAGGGTGTAAGTACCACTAGACTCCATGCGAAAGCTTTCCATCTGTGGCTAAGCTTAACTTGAATGTGCAAAGAAGAGGAGAGAACCATGAGATGGGAATAGCTAATCTCATTGAGCCTTTTTCTACTCTCCAGTAGTGATGCACGCCTTGTCACACTACTGAACATCTGTGTCAACAGTTACCTAGGGTGATGCTGACAGGTGTGAAAGAAGCTTGCTGCCTTACAAATTACAGTACAAACATATCTTTAGCTGTCTAAAATAACAGGGGGAATGTTGGAGAAAGCTATAATTGTGCATTTGAACATTTTGAAATTGTCCTGTTTCTTGTTCTGTCCTGCCTTATTCCCTTATTATTTCCACATGTTCCTTGTTTAGTCCAATTAGTCTACGTATGTATGACTCCTTTGTTTTCCCTTGTGCTGTTTCCCTTTCTTTGTATCTTTGTTTTGCTGATTAAAATCAAATAAAGCACTGGAGTTCAATTACTTTCAGCCTGAAACAACATGACCGCAGTCCATTCACGGACCATCTAAAGAATATTGCACAAAATGGCAGCTCTTACTCTCTGTCGACACTGGAGAAATTACCGTATAGACAGAAGTCAAGTCAAGTCAAGTCACCTTTATTTATATACTGTAGCGCTTTTTACAATGCAAATTGTTTCAAAGCAGCTTTACAGAGATAACAGGAAAACAATGTTGTAATAGTATTGTTCAATTGAAAATTAAATGTCCCCAACTAAGCAAGCCAAAAGGCGAAGGCAACAGTGGCAAGGAACCAAAACTCCATCAGGTGACAGAATGGAGAAAAAAACCTTGGGAGAACCCAGGCTCAGTCAGGGGGCCAGTCCTCCTTTGGCCAACGAATGAATAGTGTATGATTATGAGTTAGGCAGCATAATGTCAGGAGTCAGATGGGATCAGAACTTTCACGATATTATCCAGTTCATCTGGTTGGGTTGGGTCATCCGGCCGGTGAGGAGATGAGTGTGGTGAGGTGTCCATGGGCCTTCACAGCCCTGATAATGCGTGTCGTCGTGTCCATGTGATGGTCCTTCATCAGATCTGGATATGCCCTGGATCCGGCGGTCTGCGGTAAACCTCGGGATAAACAGAGAGACTAATATTAGCGTAGACGCCATCCTTCTTATGATGTACAAAGTACATCAGGAATTATGGGAAGTGTTCCCGGTTCCGGCTGATCTAATCTATGCAGCCTAACATTGAATTATAGAAATCTATAATGTGTTATGTGTATGCTAAGTAGGGCTGGGCGATATGGCCTAAAAATAAAATCTCCGATTTTATTTTTTTTAAATCGATTTACGATTTTTTTACGATTTTCCCCCCTACTTATTGAGGAAAGCAAAAAGTACAAACGGCAGACAACTTAAGCAAATTTTGCTTTTATTTAATCAAAAGCAAGACAAATGTAACCCCCATTTCTGGAATGAATAATAAATAAATGAACACCCTCTTGGAATCAAAGTCCCAGCTGTGTTTGTCTAGACTAAAAAGAGACAAACATAGCACTGTAAAGACTTTTGGGCGGGATCTAATCCCTGGGGAATTTGCATATCATAATTAATAATTGGTAATTAATAATTATTCATACATGTTTGGATTAGATCAGTCTTACATGTTAATAAATCTCCCTCTAAAGGAGAATGTCATTTTACCTGGATGTATACATGCAATCCTTTCATTTTAACAAGTTGATTGCAGTTAATTACACAGATCACGTCTTACAAAGCAGGCAAAATTAATTTAGCTCAATTGTCCGAATAATATTGAGGGGTTTTCCCCAATATCATCTTACTTTATAGGATTGCAGGAAACGCAATTCTCTGGCCAGAAGAATTGGGTTTTCTGCCCTATAAACAAATATGTAAAGCTATCTTTAAGTTATAAAGTTCGTAGCAAGATCTTTTGGCACTTCAGAGACTCGAAATTGAGCAAAGAGAAAGTCCATCAGTCAAGTGAATATAATGATTTAATAAAGGCATGTCTACTTATATATTTACTACGTTACAGGAATACATGTATTTACAAACATTAACACGAACGAAACACAATAAGACATTGATGAACGAGAAATGCGTAAAGTTTGGGCAATGGATGACTTACACGCGTAAGCGAGTAAGAGAGAGAGAGAGGGAGAGAGAGAGAGAGTGAGAGAGAGAGAACATTGGCATACTTCCTCCTAAGACATTCACCTTTTCTGATTACAACACGAAACATCATCTTAATGCTCCTTAGAAGCGTTATAAAGAGATACTTGCACAAGTTATGGGTCTCGCTGTGTTGTTGCATTCCTGAAGGCCTGTCCCGGCCGCGTGCGTGAGCGGAGTCCTTTGTGTGTGTAAGCGTCGCGTGTTGTTTCTGGGCGCGCGTGTTGCGCGGCGGTTTAAAGTCTTTGAGTAACATTACCAACGGAAAATAGTTCGACTGAGTCCGTTTCACTTGTGGAAGTGAACAGAGTCGACTACGAAAACAAAACTTTGACTAACAAAGAAAAGATATAAAGATCAGATCGGGTCTCCGAAGGAGACCACGGGATCGGGTTACATGGTGTAGCTGTAACGACGGACAAAGCAAGAGAGTGGGCAGAGCTGCGCTCCTACATTTATCACATCGGCGAAGTCCAGCCTCTTCCCATTGACTCGGCCAATCAAGAGGTCGAAACTCGCAGGCGGGACTTCTGGTTTTATGACCCCTTTGTTCTCTTAAGCAAGGCATTTGAAACCCTAATTTCATCGGGTGTTTAAAAGCAGAATCTTCATAATTATTATAGTCATATGTGTAACAAAGTTTTAACAAGATGTGATATCAATGGCTAACTGGGGAGCGAAGATTGGAACTCAGAGACTCCAAACTTGTCACAAATGGATTTGGTTAAACATTAGTTGGCAAGGTTTGAAACATTATCCCAGTTTTCGAGAAACAGACCAAACACATAAAAGACAAATCATAACATGAGATTAGATACATTGTTCTTACAATTCTAAAGGGGAAGTATAATAGAATATATATATGACTGCAAAATTCAGTTCTCCTTCGTTAGAATTCTAGGGAATACGCAGTTACATGTAAAAATACATAATGGTAAACTCAGTTATTTCAATGTAACATGAACAAACAAACACATAAAACACATTGAATATTTCTGTTTAAAATGTCTTTTAAAAAGAGAAGTTTCTTTTCTCTGTAACATTCACTTCCTGTGGCACATTCCACATTCCTGGGGGGGGGATGTGTGTTTTGGTGGAATGTGTGTGTGTGTGTGTGTGTGTGTTAATTTTGAGTCCTGGGGGGAGGACGCTGGTGTGGAGCTTCCCGGCCTTTGAAGGCTCTTAGGATTTTAGTTATCCAGAATATATTTAATTATTCAGATTCACCCTAAATACGCTACAGCACCATTTTCTCAAGCATTAACAATACATTCAAATCAAATCTGAGGAAAATTGTTATAATTAGAGAATTTGCCAGCATACAGAATTCAGCACTGAACAAAAAGTATGTTTTAAGCGGTGAGGGAGTCTTAAATGCTTAAATTGGCCATTGCGTTCAAGAAAAAAACACATATGTCTGAGATTTTTATTATTTTTATGTTTTAATCATAGATATTTCTAGTTTGCGGGAGTCCCGCGAATCGTTTTATTCTCCCGCAAACCGCACACACAGAGTGAGTGCATTACCGCCCGCGCGCGCGCTCTGCCATCAACTCTAGTCCCGCGCCGCACTCTATTGCGTTGGCAGTACACGTCTCTCAAGGGCCCGGCCCGACCCGAGGATAGTGACGGGAAATATCGGCCCGACCCGCTCTGGCATTATAAGCTCGAGTTCACTCCTATGCTAAGGAACAAACTTCCCACTCTCACCGGTAGCCATGTTGTCGCTTGCTGTATGCTGTTGCAGTTTCGTGTGTGCATTGATGTTGTTGTTGTCGTCGTCGCTTGCCATTCTGCTACGTGACGTGAGTGAAACTAACTCTACGGAAACTCCGGGGAGGCCAAATATGCGCCATTACACAAAAACTCGATTTATTTATTTTTTAAATCGCCCGCAACAAAAAATTCGAATTAATTAATTCAATCGATTTTTCGCACAGGCCTAATGCTAAGCCAAAGAGATGTGTTTTTAGTCTAGATTTAAACTGACAGACTGTATCTGCTTCCCGGACCGTGTTAGGAAGATTGTTCCAAAGTTTTGGTGCTAAATAGGAAAAGGATCTACCGCCAGCAGTCGATTTTGATATTCTAGGTATTATCAACTGGCCAGAATTTTGAGATAGCAATAGACGTGAAGGACTATAATGCGTTAAGAGCTCGCTCAAGTACTGGGGAGCTAAACCATTTAGTGCTTTGTAAGTAATCAGCAATATTTTAAAATTTATACGATGTTTAATAGGCAGCCAATGCAGTGTTGACAGAACCGGGCTAATATGGTCATACTTCCTGGTTCTGGTAAGAACTCTAGCGGCTGCGTTTTGAACTAGCTGTAGTTTGTTTGATAAGCGTGCAGGGCAATCACCCAGTAGAGCATTACAATAATCTAGCCTTGAGGTCATGAAAGCATGAACTAATTGTTCCGCATTTGTCAGTGAGAGCATATGACGTAATTTAGATATATTTTTAAGATGGAAAAATGCGGTTTTACAGATACTAGACACGTGACTTTCAAATGAAAGATTGGTATCAAAGAGCACACCCAGGTTCCTAACTGACGTCGAAGACTTAACAGAGCAGCCTTTAAGTGTTAGACAGTATTCTAGGTTATTAGGTGAGGAAGTTTTTTGTCCAATGATTAGAATCTCTGTTTTTTCAGAATTTAGTAATAAGAAATTACTGGTCATCCAATTTTTTATATCAGCTATGCATTCCGTTAATTTTGTGAATTGGTAAGTTTCGTTAGGTTTTGAAGAAATATACAGCTGAGTATCATCAGCATAACAGTGAAAGCTAATTCCATATTTCCTAATTATATCTCCTAATGGTAGCATGTACAGAGTGAACAGCAGCGGTCCTAGTACTGAGCCTTGTGGTACGCCATACTGAACTTGTGATCGATAAGACATCTCTTCACTTACTGCTACAAACTGAAAACGGTCAGATAAGTATGATTTAAACCATGCTAGTGCAATTCCGCTAATGCCAACATAGTTTTCTAGTCTATTTAAAAGAATGTTGTGGTCGATAGTATCAAATGCAGCACTAAGATCAAGTAACACTAATAGAGAGATACAACCACGATCGGATGATAGGAGCAAATCATTTGTGACTTTAATGAGAGCAGTCTCAGTACTATGGTACGGTCTAAATCCGGACTGAAAATCCTCGCAGATATTATTTCTTTCTAAAAAGGAACACAGTTGTGAGGATACTGCTTTTTCTAGTATCTTTGACAGAAAAGGCAGATTCGAGATTGGCCTGTAATTGACTAATTCTGTAGGATCAAGTTGCGTTTTTTTAACAAGCGGTTTAATCATAGCCAACCTAAAGGTTTTTGGTACGTATCCTAATGAAAAAGATGAATTAATGATATCTAGAAGAGGATCTATGACCTCTGGAAGCATCTCTTTCAGTAGCTTAGTCGGTATAGGGTCTAGCATACAAGTTGTCGATTTAGATGAATTAACAATTTTGCAAAATTCTTCCTCTCCTATAGCAACAAATGAATCAAAATGTCCCTCACGGAGAATACAATATACTCCCTGATGCGATACTGTAGTAGACGGTTGCATAGTTATAATTTTGTCCCTGATATTATCAATCTTATAAGTGAAGAAGTTCATAAAGTCATTACTGCTGTGTTTCTTATAAACTTCTGGGCTTGAAGCTTTCTTTTTCGTTAGTTTAGTCACTTGTTCAAATAAATACCTAGGATTATGTTTATTTTCTTCTAATAGGGTTGAGAAATAATTAGTTCTAGCATCTTTTAAGGCCTCTCTGTAAGCAATCGAGCTCTCCTTCCATGAAATCCGAAATACCTCTAGTTTTGTTTTCTTCCAGTTTCGCCCCATTTTTCTGGCTGCTCTCTTAAGGGCCCGGGTGTGCTCATTGTACCACGGCGTTGGACTATTTTCTTTCATCTTCTTTAAGCGCAGCGGAGCAACTGTGTCTAAAGTGCTGGAAAAGAGAGTTAAAAGTTTCTGTTGCAATATCAAGTTCTTCTAAGCTATCTGGGATGCTGAGATTATGAAACTGATTTGGAAGATTATTGATAAAGCAATCTTTAGTGGCAGAAGTGATAGGTCTAACATATTTATAACACGGAGTCGGCTTTGCAGCCTTGGCTAAATGTAATTTACACGAGACTAGATAATGATCTGAGATGTCGTCGCTCTGCTTCAGAATTTCAACGGCATCAACATCTATTCCATGTGATAATATTAGATCTAGAGTATGATTACGACAATGAGTAGGTCCTGACACGTGTTGTCTCACTCCAATTGAGTTTATAATGTCTTTAAATGCCAATCCCAATGCATCTTTTTCATTATCTACATGTATTTTAAAATCACCAACAATTAGGACTTTATCTGCAGCCAATACTAATTCTGATAGAAAGTCAGCAAATTCTTTGATAAAGTATTTATGGTGCCCTGGTGGCCTGTATACAGTAGCCAGTAGAATTCTCAAACGTGATTATACATTTTTACATTAAGCACCAACACTTCAAAAGAAGTATATTTAAAACTAGATTTCTTAGTGGTTTTGAGAATATTACTATAAATTACAGCAACACCTCCCCATTTGCCTTTCGGACGAGGCTCATGTTTATAACAATAATCTTGCGGATCGGACTCATTTAAAGTAATGTAGTCGTTTGGTTTTAGCCAGGTTTCTGTCAAACACAGCACATCTAGGTTATAGTCTTTAATCTTATCATTAACTATGAGCGATTTTGAATTAAGGGATCGAATATTCAGCAACCCAAGCTTTATCGTTTGCTCATCTGTATTATATCTGTTTTTTATTTGTTGAACATCAATTAGATTTTTAACCTTAGAAAAGGTTTGGCAGTTTTTTGGATTTCCAAATTCGGGGAACAGACACAGTCTCTATATGATGATATCTAGGTGAAAGAGTCTCTATGTGATGGGATTTATCTGACCTTGGTGACGTGAGGCCGCTAGCAGACGGTCGGTTTAGCCAGTTTGTCTGCTTCCTGACCTGAGCCCCAGATTGTCATGTTTTATCTCCAAGACTATGAGCCAAATTACTAGAGAGAAGAGCAGCACCATCCCAGGTGGGATGAATACCATCTCTTTTCAACAGGTCAGGCTTGCCCCAAAAACTTTTCCAATTGTCTATGAATTCTATATTATGTTGCGGACACCAATTAGACAACCAGCCATTGAGTGAACACAATCTACTAACTATCTAATCACTCCTTCGAACAGGAAGGGGGCCAGAGCAGATTACAGTGCCTGACATCGTACTTGCGAGTTCAAACACCTCTTTAATATTAATTTTGGTGATCTCCGACTGGCGAAGTCGAACATCATTAGTGCCGACGTGAATAACAATCTTAGAGAATTTACGATTAGCATTAGCCAGCACTTTTAAATTTGCTTTGATGTCAGGCGCTCTGGCTCCCGGCAAACATGTGACTATGGTGGCTGGTGTCTCTATTTTCACGTTCCGTGTAATAGAATCGCCAATTACCAGGGCACAATCAACAGCATTCTCAGTGGGTGTTTCATTGAGAGGGGCAAATCGATTTGTTATGGTAACCGGAACAGAAGAGTGGTTTTTTGATCCGCGACTAGAGCGATTTCTCACCGTCACCCATCTGCCTGGCTGCACAGGCAATAACTCAGCCGGAACCGAATCCTGTAAATGGTTCACTATGCTAGGCGCATCCAAAGTAGTATCTAAAGCTCGAGCACACTTACTATCCTCAATTAAAGTTTGGATGCGTGTCTCTAATTCTGAAATCTTCTCCGTCAGCCTGACTGTCTCCTTGCATTTATCACATATAAACCCTATGCTGACGGGGAAGGCTATGGTAAACATGTGGCATGAGGTGCAAGTGACAATAACAGGACAAGACATTACTCACCGTGTTTGTTGACTGATTCTTACTCACCTGGGCTTTTTATGAACTCAGATGCGCGGGCACGCACGAGAAAAATAAATAAATAACTGAACGCACGGGTGGCGCCTTAACAGGCTAGCGAGATATAGCGTGTTGTGCTAACAATAACAGAGGCTAGCGATGTTAGGTTAATCTTTTAGGTAAACTGTAATTAGTAGTATAAACAACTAGAAATGATAGAAAATGATGGTTCAAAACAGAAAGAAATGCGAGGCTTAGACGGAGCTAACAGCCTCGGAGCAAACACACTCACACACAGTAGAAGTAGAAGCGCGTGTGCAATCGGGGGGACGTGGAGGCATAAAGTCAAGGGAGAAGCCCATAGAGAGTTGTAAAGTTGCTCCTGCTGCGAGCTCATGAACAGCTAATACTCACGATCTCCGGCTCTGCAAGATTCGGAAGGGAATGATTCAGATTCCGCTTGGCACAGCTACTAGAAGACGTACAACTGTGAGACAGGTCGTTTACGTCACATCTACGTCATCAAGCTCCGTTTGAGCATGCGCAGTGCGCTTGGCAATCAAGAAGTGAGTGCTTCTAATTGACTTCACTTTTCTCCGTTGAAGTCTATGGGGTTGCTGTGTCCATTTATTTGACTGTCTATAGTTTTACACCCCTCAAATGAATAGTTCAACTAAAAAAACATATCCTGTCATCAGTTATACATCCAATTCCAAACCTGTATTACATTTTTACATTTTCCTTACAACTTTGCATTTGGCAGTTGCTTTTACCCAAAGTGCAAATTTGATCAGTTCTTACTCTGCCTGCATCAAACATTGCTAGTGCCATGATGTTTGAGCTCCAGAGAAACTTCTGTGGAACACACACACAAACAAAACCTGTTCACACATGATGAATGTTCAGTGGGAAAAAAATTTGGTGTGTCAAACATTGTGGTGTTTCATAAAAAAAGCACTGTTTTGAAAAAAAAGCTGAGAAAATTGTGTTTACATCCGGATCAGATTAAGAGTAGATCAAGTCCATAAACACCCACAAAGCTTCACAGTTGTCCCTCTTCCAGGGTATATATCTCATTCGATATTGTTTGATTGTTTGATTTGATTCTGTATTCTTTCAGAGGATAGCGCCCCCTACCGTATAACAGTGAAAACATAGATAGCTGGAAAATGCTGTCAATGGAAGGGAAAGACTATGGTTAGATTAAAAACTGGCACACTTCATGTGGACTCACAGTCTCGTGGCCCTAAACTGCGCATGCTCGCCAAGTGTACGAGTCCGGGTGTCCCATTTCAGCTCTCAGAAGTGTGCCCGCGAGCGTCGCCTTTGTGCCCTCAATACTTTTGCACCCTCCACACAAGTTACCTACCCGGGAATCATTGCGAACGCCCAATCCGATAAATGAGGGGAGGAGTTTCGTGGCTGTTTGACTTTCGGTGGCATGATGCAGGAGGTCCACAAGGCCGGAGTCTGCCATTTGGGATCCAGCCTATGTACGCTACCAGTGGACTACACAAAAAAAAAATCTGAATTAGGAACATTTCTGTTCAAACAATGTTAGTTTTTATTATTTAACAGGCTACTCAACCAAACAATGACTACGTTTACATGCAGCCAATTTTCGGGTTATGGTTGGGTTAAGGTCACTATTCGGGTTTCTGAAACATTAGGAATAACCCGTTTACATGCGTGAGCAGAGAGAGTTTCTCCTGTATACATGGAATTGCAATATCCCGATGTAAACAGCGACGCACGGTTAGCGTCTCAACGTACGGACAACCTTAAGACGCAATATGCGTCATTTCCGATTCTTCTTCCTGTATCCAAAGACAACAACAACAGCAGCACGCGGATAATGAATAGTTCGGGGCAGATAGTGGTCGCCTTTGTTTGCGCTTTGATGCTGGTAACGTTACTGACCTCGCTTCAAAAGTATGCTGTGCTGCGTCTCGCCATGTTTACTTCCGATATACTGCACGCGGGTTTTTGTATGCGCCGCGAAGTTTCTCTACTCAAAAGACCAAGATTCCTTGCGAATAGAACATGCGCAGAACACAAATCACTATGGGGATATCCCGATATGCGTTTACATGACCAAAATTTCGGGTTAGAAAAGGGGTACCCCAGGTATAATATCCCGGGTTTTAAAATCCGGGATATGAGCATATTCAGGTTTTTGCCGGTGTTTACATGGCCGTTTGCGACCGTGTTATTGCTAATATCCCGGTTTTGAACGAGTTATTGGCTGCATGTAAGCGTAGTCAATGTTAGTTTTTAGTATTTAACAGGCTACTCAACCAAACAATGTTAGTTTTTAGTATTTAACAGGCTACTCAACCAAAAGAGTAAACACAACTACAAGCCAAGTATACTTGGAATACTTAATTCTGTCAGGACCACTATCGTCAAATACGATTGACGGTTAGCATACAGTTTGGATTGGCAGTATGGTTCTGTTCTGGGCAGCCTAGCATGGATAAGAGCAGAGAGAGCCGCAAAATCCCCCTTAAGGTAAACAGAACAGAACCAACATGAATGTATTGCTGATACCATTAATACATTTTAATGTTTTAATGTACAGCATAATTAGAGTGGGAATCAGAATGTCAAATCCTGACTGACGAGATGAGGAGCTGGGGATGGAGGAGGGTAATTGGCTCCTGAGAAACGTGATAGCTGCTAATAATACTGAAGGAGCTTATGTATGAATACAGTGATAGGCGTCGTATTCCTATAGGTAGACGTGGATCAGCTGTGAGCTTGACTAACGTGACCTGCCAGGACTGACGCTACGCTTGATTTATACTTTTAAGTAGGCCTATATCTCGATCAAAAGATTGTGTACAAGTATAGGCCAAATATACTTAGACTTTCTGTCAGTATGAGTCAAGTATACTTCAGTGTAATTTTAAGTATATTTCCATAAAGTATATTTCTAAGAAGTACATAAAAAGAAGACTAAAAGTATGCTTTCTTATTTTTTGTTTGTAAGAAGTATACTAACAGCACACTTGAATAAACTTCATTTTTGTAAGGGTTGCCATGGTACCAGTATGACATTTTATATTGGTTTAAAGAAGGAAAAATGGTGAATGACATTTTACAGACAATACCGGTATGACATTTTATATTGGTTTAAAGAGGAAAACATGGTGAATGAAATTCTCTTGACAACCATAGTTTCCTATATCAATATCCTAAAGAATAGAATAGCCATAAATAAAGGGCAATTTAGTGTAATGGTGTTAAAGGGAAAGTTCCGCAGCACTTTATGTATTGCTGTAATTGGGGTAGTTCTGCTTTTCTATAAACACTACCTTATAGTCAGAGAGTAAATTTGTATTTTCATTCATCCATCTGACATTTTTTACTTTTTTTATTTTTTATTGGTCCAAATTGACAAAACGCATAAGAAAACCAGGCAGAATTTACTGAACATGCATGTTGGTATACACAGCCAATAGTAAAAGAGGTCCAATGTTGTTTGAAAGAAAGTCATAAAGATTTGGAATGACACAAGGCTGAGTAAATACATTTTTATTTTTGGGTGAACAATCTTGTTAAGTCAGGGTGCTTGCCAGGTTTCTACCAGATAAAAAAGAACAAAGTTGTGTTTACGGTCAGGCTGCTGCAACAAGCACTTTTGAGGAAGTAATAATTATAGTGGTTTTCAATTGCGGAACTGGTGACCCACCACTTTGCACATGTTGTATGCCTCTCTTATATTCAGATCATTAGCTCATTAGAGAACTGTGACAATGTGACTGATAAGAGAGGCATACAAAATACAGACTGGTGAGTCGCCAGGACCGGAACTGAGACCATAAAAGCCATATGAAACCATTGTTCCTGTTTACATGACTATGTATTGCAGTCCAATAACCAACAGCAGCCTCCAAAATATCCTCTAAATATCCTGTTAAATTGATGGTAAAACTAGTTTTTAACTTACAGTT
This sequence comes from Chrosomus eos, assembly GCA_036326025.1. NCBI lineage: Eukaryota > Metazoa > Chordata > Actinopteri > Cypriniformes > Leuciscidae > Chrosomus > Chrosomus eos. Next base: position 10,886,228 of record CM070820.1, read on the forward strand.
AACCGGTTTGTTTTTCTTTTCTGTAAAACATTGTTACAGTGCATATATTGTTAATACAGTACACCTAAACACTCATACACTTAATATTATTGTAATTTGTGTCTTTATAGGTTCTGCTTTACATCACTAAATTCTAATCCTACTTACACAATGCAATAGAAGCATTTAGTTAGACAAGGTAATACGCCCTTTGGCCAATACAAAGCACATCCTCGATAAAGGATAATGCCACCTGGAGAAGTAAATTAAAGGTGTTCACTTAGACAAGGGCAAGGTTTCAGAAGGATTGAATTGTTCCTCCTGCATGTCTAGAATGCTGCTGTACATATGAAATAGCTGGATATTGGGTAGAAAGACATTGCTTTTAGGTGCAAATAGCACCTGTTAGAAGTCTGTACGCTTTATGTTTGAGTTTATTTGGTAGAGAAGACACGCTGTGCCAACGCTGCTCAACTTGAACAATCACTGAATGTGTGTGCCTTAAGGCAAAACTGGCCTCAAAACAACTTTCATCCTGTTACACAACTTTGACCACAGTTATCTGAACATTAGTTATTTACAGAGCATGGTTTCTTTCAATAAAGACTTTGTAGCAAAAATAATTTGCAACATAAATAATAGATTCACTGTCAGACTCACTCAAAACAATATGGAAAAGCACATATATCTATAACAGCATGTATCAGATTCCTGCAGTGTCATTCTTCAAGAACATTCTACTGAACTGCAGAGTTGAATAATACATTTATAATCAGCTCAGGTTTTCTACTCTGATTCAAAGTACAATTTAACAGTTTTATTAAAGGTTGTTCATTGTGTATTAAAATGAGTCACCATATTTAACTTCACCAAGGGATAACAAATAATTGCTGTAAAGGAAGTAAATGGTGATGTGCGTTTATCTGTTGCATAATTTAATTTTTTAATTATTTTGAATTAGGTCAGCACTGGAAAAATGCAAGGATTTCTTTCTACAATACAGTAGTTTTTTTTACTACTGGCATTGTTTCATCCTATCCCTCTGTTATAAAATCCTTTTTTCCCATGGTTAAACTGACCCTTTTCATTAATTTTCCCCAAATGTAACCGAACATGCAGGAAGCTAAGACATCAACATGTCAAACTTAACAACATAAACAAAAACGGCTGATTAATGGATGGATGGAAGGATGCTGCATGTTATTTACAATACAACACTTATTCACTCTTTCAATGAGGGTGAACTTTTAGGGTTGTTGTGCCCCCTCCTGGAGTGACTTGGATAGCACAGTTTGTTACTACATGAATCATTTTTGCAGTGCCAATCTACATTGCTTTGTCAATTGCTCAGACAGTTTACCTTAATGATCCGCATGCTGCTGTTGTCGTTGTCTTTGGATACAGGAAGAAGTAGTTCTACAAATAGCATTACATTTCCATTTACTCTTTGTGTGAATAGTAAGTGTCAATTTGACATTCTCAAATAATTACAGGGGTTTATGGTTTTAGGCAAAAGGACAAAAGGATTAGAATAATTTAATTATATTGATTTATAATAATTATTAATTAAATTTTTATTAAATATTTAATTAATATTTTCCTGAATTGTAAGGGAAGACAAAAGGTTCAAAACCGCTGACCTACAGTATTGAGTCGAAAGCATTAAAGCACGCTGCACTTGGCTGTCCGCCTTTTTTTCTCGCCCGTTCCCTCTGTCACGGCTCCAAACCGTTGGGATTTTACTGCCCATTTCAATGGCGCTCTCAAAATCTGCGGCTTCTACCGGCGACAGCCTATAGCAGCGATTTCAGAGGCATTTCACCTGTAATATCGTCTCAGGTTACTATTGTAACCATAGTTCCCTGAGAACAGGGAACGAGACGATGCGTCATCAATGCCATGGGAACGCCTCCAGCGTGAATGCGTCTGAAGCATCTATGTCAACTAGTCCAATGGAAAGAGAGAATGAGCGTCACGGGCGGGTGACGTCATGACAAGGAAATGATAAAGCACATCCGCTGCAAACCGGCAGTTAGCTTCGGAATTTGCCGAAGCAAGCCGATCGCAGGGACGCAGGGAGTATGGCAGGGTGACGCATCGTCTCGTTCCCTGTTCTCAGGGAACTATGGTTACAATAGTAACCTGAGACGTTCCCTTTATCGAAAAGGGAACTCGCGATGCGTCATCAACGCCATGGGAACGAGAATACCCAAAGCGCCAGAATTCCAAGTACCTGAGTGTCAGTCTGTTGTAACTAAACATTAAGCACCTGAGAACCTGGGGCAGCATCCAGGTCTAAACTGTAAGATCTAACGAATGTGAGCGGAAAGGAAGCCCGCCGCATCACAGACGTCTAGAAGAGAAACCCCATATAGTAAGGCCTTAGAAGCCGCCATACTCGTAGTCGAGTGAGCTCAGACCACCAGAGGACACGGCTGGTCCGAGTACTCGTATGCAAGTGAAATAGCCTCAACTATCCACTTACTGACCGTCTGTTTAGAAGCAGGAAGACCTTACTTAGGTGATCCAAAGTAAATCAGTAATAGGTCGGACTTCCTCCATGAGGATGTCCGATACACATACACTCACCGACCACTTTATTAGGTACACCTGTGTAAGGTTTTCAGGGTTCATAAGCTCTTTTATCGATTTTAAGTTTGGGGATAGATATTCAATAATTATTAATCTATGATCAACAAATTATTGAATACAGTTTGAACCGGGTCCTTACGTATTTAAATTACCCACGAAGGGTTGTACAGCGTACCTGTCTGTTTAGGGTAAGTATATAATAATTAAACACAACGAATTATGGTTAATTATTAATATACATCCTACACAGAGGAATGGCTGATCTTCAACAATACCAAAGCATTTGACCCCTCCTCCTTTTTCACACGTCCGCCGTGTAGTCCGGCTGGAGGCTACAAATGACTTATGGTCTATTTTAGCTTAAATTTTACTGACAATGTTTGTGCACTTAAACGATTATCAGATTAGCTAGGATCTTTATATTAAAGAGGCTTTGTTATACGAGCAACAACCACAGAGTCAATAAAGTATAAAATGAGGTTTAATGAATGAACTACACTACGTGTAAAACAAGGATATAGATTAAACAAAATGAAATAAAAACAATAAGAAAGGAAAAACACAAGGAAAATACAATTGCTAGCACAGTTTTTTTAGACCCTTTTGAGACAGCCACAGGAGATATACTTTACAACGTCTAAAATTTAGGTGAAACAGCTTTGCATTCAGACCTGTATGTTTGTTGGTGTTCGGGAACAAACGTGCGGCGTCCAGAAGATGGAGTACGGGTTTCTTTGGGTCCAAGCGTGGTTTATTCGCGGGAGATTCAAACGTTCTGACTTAGTTCTATATGCGTGAAGGGAGTCTTTTCACCGGAGTGCTGGAAGACTTACGAAACGCACGTGGAGGTCTCAGTCGGGAGACGAGAACACTAAGAACAGACTGGCTATGCGCAAAATGAAACGAAGTTAAAGTAAAACAGGAACATTAAAATAAAATACGAAGATTACAAAGAATACACAGGAACAGGGTACACACGAACAGAGAGGGAATAAAGGAACAGAGAGCGCGATCATCTCTGTTTTGGGGTTTTTCAAGGCTAAACTGATCACGCCCTGGGGGGGCGTGCCGGCCAATAACAATAGCGCATCTCGAGGAGCGCGTACGCCCCTGAGCGGGTGGAGTTCAGCCGTAATATGAATTTATGACCAAGCAGAAAATTAAGCTTACTTTGGAAATTGCATATGCATGTGATTATACATCTTACGATATTGATATACAGCTTAATAGATAGATCAGATTTTTAGGATCACAACGATATCACACATTACACATTACAGACGTACTATTGCAGAATTATATCTTAAGGCATACGTTTAAGCATTCAGAAGTATCTTACATTCATGAAAACATACGTAGGACAAGTCAGCACACTTACAGTTCGTTTACATGTATTGAAGACAGCAAATCTATTTTAGTAACGATTTACAGAGAGGAAATCAGAGTTCGTATGTAGTGTGTGTGTGCGGGACGTGGGTGTGAACGCGTGTTGCGCTCAGGCGGGAAACAGACAAAGGAGCATCTGTTTTTGCGCTTCTCCCCCCTGATTTCCGCTGGGAGGGAGAAGATGGTCTGGGTGTTGTCTCAAGTGAGAGGACCCGCTGTTTGGGGAACACTTAAGACCATTTGTCACCTTAAACTGTCCAAAAGTCCATTAGTTCTCTAGACTCATCGGCGCCGATTTGGGAGATAGGGGTCCCCCGGGCTGACCACATGGCCTTTTAGGAATGTTTGTTAAAGCTGTTGTCCTTTAAAATTTGTTGCGAGTTCGTGAGTCAATACAAGAGAATTAATGATTGCATCCAGAATCTCTACACCTGTCCAATTGCTCCTTAACACTTAATTTCTAAGCAGCCAATCACATGGCGGCAACTCAGTGCATTTAGGCATGTAGACATGGTCAAGACAATCTCCTGCAGTTCAAACCGAGCATCAGTATGGGGAAGAAAGGTGATTTGAGTGACTTTGAACGTGGCATGATTGTTGGTGCCAGAAGGGCTGGTCTGAGTATTTCAGAAACTGCTAATTTACTGGGATTTTCACGCACAACCATCTCTAGGGTTTACAGAGAATGGTCCGAAAAAGAAAAAACATCCAGTGAGCGGCAGTTCTGTGGGCGGAAATGCCTTGTTGATGCCAGAGGTCAGAGGAGAATGGCCAGACTGGTTCGAGCTGATAGAAGGGCAACAGTGACTCAAATAACCACCCGTTACAACCAAGGTGGGCAGAAGAGCATCTCTGAACGCACAGTACGTCGAACTTTGAGGCAGATGGGCTACAGCAGCAGAAGACCACACCGGGTGCCACTCCTTTCAGCTAAGAACAGGAAACTGAGGCTACAATTTGCACAAGCTCATCGAAATTGGACAATAGAAGATTGGAAAAACGTTGCCTGGTCTGATGAGTCTCGATTTCTGCTGCGACATTCGGATGGTAGGGTCAGAATTTGGCGTCTACAACATGAAAGCATGGATCCATCCTGCCTTGTATCAACGGTTCATCGTTGCAACGCCACAGCCTACCTGAGTATTGTTGCTGACCATGTCCATCCCTTTATGACCACAATGTACCCAACTTCTGATGGCTACTTTCAGCAGGATAATGCGCCATGTCATAAAGCTGGAATCATCTCAGACTGGTTTCTTGAACATGACAATGAGTTCGCTGTACTCAAATGGCCTCCACAGTCACCAGATCTCAATCCAATAGAGCATCTTTGGGATGTGGTGGAACGGGAGATTCGCATCATGGATGTGCAGCCGACAAATCTGCGGCAACTGTGTGATGCCATCATGTCAATATGGACCAAACTCCCTGAGGAATGCTTCCAGCACCTTGTTGAATCTATGCCACGAAGAATTGAGGCAGTTCTGAAGGCAAAAGGGGGTCCAACCCGTTACTAGCATGGGGTACCTAATAAAGTGGCCGGTGAGTGTAAGTGTCCAGTGGTACACTGGGCACAAGAGGTCAGCTTTTTCCTGGTCCGAAAAATGGGAGAGGACAGAAACCTGCAGCACAATAGGCCTCGGAATAATGGTAGGCAACTTTGGAACATATCTATGTCTCGGAAAGGATTGCCTTGGCCATCCCCGGTGCAGTCAGGCAGTTGGGGACCGAAAGGGCCTGAAGGTCTGACTGTATAGGGACGTATAGCTAGCAGAAATAGTCTTAAAAGAAAGGAACTTCTCTGAGACCAAATCTAAAGGCTCAAAGAGAGCCCCAGATAGGCCTAAACTATTGTAAGGTCCCAAGCCGGCACCCTAGTGCAAGCTGCAGGCCTCAGCCTCAAGGTGCCACGAAGGAAACGAGCGATCAGGGAGTCTCGACCCAAAAACGTACCAACCACCAGGGCTTGGAAAGCTACAAAGGCCGCCACGTATACCTTAAAGGGGTGGTTTACTGCTTTTTTTCTTTGCATGATTGTGTTAATGGGGTGCAATATAACATGTATTCGTGGTTTTTCTTTTTTTAAAAGTCTTATTTTTCATAAATGTCACTTTTATTGTAAGCCTCTTTCTCCTCTGTCATTTGAACGACCGGTTGACTTCCTGATTCTATGAAACCACTCCTTCAAAAACAGGCAGTGGGCTCAGATTGGTTAGTTTGGGCCAGTGTGTTGTAATTGGCTAAACTGCGTAGCGCACGTTGTCCGGAACCGCCGGGTTGGATGGGGCATGAGCACACACGCACATTTGCGCACGCACGTAAGGTCGCTTAAGTCCAAAGTCTCAAAAGTCAACTTGAAACGCGTGCGCGAATACTTTTACAGAGCGCTCGCAGTGCAGAAACGCGCCCGCGCGTGGATGGCATTCTGCGCGCGGGTCTCAAAAGTCAACTTGAAACGCGCGCGCGGATACTTAAAAGGAGCGTTTAAACAGAGCGCTCGCAGTGCAGAAATGGCTCGCGTGGATGGCATTCTGCGCGCGGATACTGTTTTTTGGCCTCGTATCCTGTGCGCGAGTTTTGAGACTAAAACGCCATAGCTCTCTCCCTCACTGTCTAGCGCGCGCTACACGGTTTGGAGCTCGCGAGCTCTAGATTGCTGGGGGATTTGAACTAATTTGCAGGCATCAGGGAGCCGCTATCAATGTGCGGGAGACTCCTGGAACTTCCGGGAGACTTGGGATATCTGTGAACGCATACCTCTCTTTCCAATCATCTTTGAAAACTCTATTTTCTTCATCAACTTTTCTTTTCCTGGACAATGACTGACATCCTCCATACTGCGGTGAAGTGTCGCGTTGCGCCCGATTACGTCAAAATTCATATGCTCACTGGATGTCATGGCAACTAAATCACGGAGGAAAATATCTCGCCTTCGTTTTAATTTCGGACCATCTAAAACAATAAACAAATGATTTTAACCAGCGTTTATCAAAGTAGGAAATCCACACTTTTAATCCCTTACACACAATTAGTGCTCTTGAAATGTGATATGGAGGCGGGTCCGGATTGAATTCCCTCCGGGTCCGGATCCGGACCGGAGTCCGGACTTTGAGAAGCACTGGTCTAGAAGATGGATCAGGTCCGAAAACCAGATCCGACTTGGCCAGCGTGGTGCTACTAGCAGTAGGCTTATTCCATACCGACGGACTCGCTCCAGAACTCCGTCTGCACCATAGCATCCAGCCCCAGGGGGGCTGGGTGAGTAAGTGAAAACAAAAGAGGACAGTGCGTCGTATTCTGAGACGCAAACAGATCCACTTCTGCTTGGCCATAAACCTCCCAGATTTTCTCCACCGCCTCGGGTGGGAGTCTCCAGTCCCCTGGCCTCAGCTCCTGCCTCGACAGGATGTCTGCTCCTATATTCTAGTCTCCAGGAATATACACTGCCCTCAGAGAGAGTACCTTTCCCAGAGACCACAGGAGGATCTGGTGTGCCAGTGTGCAAAGCGGACGCGACCGCAGACCCCCCTGACGGTTCAGATAAGAGACCACCGATGTGTTGTCTGTTCGAACAAGCACATGATGGCCCCTTACGTCTGGGAGGAAATGTCTCAACGCATTGAAGACAGCCATCATCTCCAGGCAATTTATGTGCCACGAAAGATGATGACTTTTCCACAGACCCTGAACCGAGCAGCCTTCCATTACCGCTCCCCAGCCGGTGAGGGAAGCATCTGTCGAGATAGTAGTTCGATGGCAAAGAGCTCCCAACACCGGACCCTGGGTTAAGAACCAGTGCTTCCTCCATATAACTAAGGCACGAAGGCATCACCGCGTGACCTTGATCATACGAAGTGGGTTTCCCCTCGGGGAGAACCCTCTGGTCCTGAGCCACCACTGTAAAGGTCTCATGTACAGCATGCCAAAAGGAATCCCGTTGGACGCTGCTGCCACAAGACCCAACAGTCTCTCAAACTGTTTTACAGTGCATGACTGGTTTTGGGTTAAGAACCAGTGTTTACTACATATAACCAAGGCGCGGAGAAACCGCCGCGTGATCTTGATCATACGAAGTGGGTTTCCCCTCGAGGAGAACCCTCTGGTCCTGAGCCAGCACTGTAAAGGTCTCATGTACAGCATGCCAAAAGGAATCCCGTTGGACGCTGCTGCCACAAGACCCAACAGTCTCTTGAACTGTTTTACAGTGCGTGACTGGCCTAGCCTCAGCTCTTTTGTGGCTGTTAGGATAGCAGCTACACGAACGGGCGACAGAGTGGCCCGCATCGTCACTGAATCCCATACCACACCAAGGAAAGTGGTTCTCAATACTGGAGAAAGCACACTCTTCTTGGTATTGAGCATCAACCCCAACATCTTCATAAGAGCGAGATCGACACCTCGGTGCCGAACCGCCAACTGCTCCGATTCCGCTAGAATCAGCCAGTCGCCGATGTAGTTCAGAATACGTATGCCCTGAAGCCTGAGAGGGGCTAGAGCTGCATCCACGCATTTCGTGAACGTGCGGGGTGATAAAGCTAGACCGAAAGGAAGAACCCGATATTGGTATTCTTTGCCCCCGAAAGAAAACTTTAGGAACGTCCTGTGCTGAGGGAGGATGGAGATATGGAAGTAAGCGTCCTTCAGATCTATCGTGACAAACCAGTCCTCGGATCTGGTTTGAGTCACGATCTGTTTGTGTCAGCATCATGAACTTTAGTTTCTGAACTGACCGATTTAACAGATGAAGATCTAAAAAGGGACGCAACCTCCATCCTTCTTTGGAACAATGAAATAACGGCTGTAAAAACCCGACTCTCGGTCGGGTGAGTACACCTGTTCTCTAGCTTCCTTTGCTAACAGGGCCTTTACCTCTTGTTCCATTACCAGAGCCTGCTCGGGATGCACCACTGTGGGCAACACCCCGTTGTAACGAGGAGGACGAGAACCAAACTGGATTCTGTATCCTTTCTCTACAATCTACAGGACCCAATGAGAAATATTCGGCAGAAGCTTTCACGCTGCCAGAAAATTTACTAAGGGAACCAGCCCCTCGAGGCTGGTCTCTGGTGTTACCGAGACAGCTAATCCTGGAGCCTGAAACATAATGGCAGGAACTACCTGAACTGGCTGCTCTAAAACCCCCCTCAGAGGGCACGAAACCGATGCTGTGCCGCAGCATAGCATCAGCGACTCGCTGGAGACCGCTGCGCCCTGAAGCACCGGAGGTGGCAGGGTTGGCAGAACGGTCTCGTGAGGACCCCGAAATGGAACGGGCACCGTATAATGAGGTGTACACCGCTCTACTTCGGTCGGGGCTGTCCTCACAGGCCTGATGCATGAACATCAGGACCTTTTTATTTATTTATTTTTTGAGCCGAAGTCTTCTTCGCCTGAAGAACGGTCCTCAGATCCTGCTTCGACTTAGAAGACTTCGGTTGAGAGGGTTGCGTCTGTCTCCAGTGTCTACGTGGAGGTGCACGAGACGCAGCACTCTCTTTCTGTGCACATAATATGATGAACTCAACGGCTGGGGCTGCTCACGCCCAGCAGCCCCAAGGGGCTGGACACGGTGAGGGAGAAACTTTTTTTTTTTTTTTTTTTAAATAAAAACATCACCTATCAACGAACGCATGGAATGAGTCGCCGAAGAGACCCGAAGGCTCATATTTCACTATATCCAGATCCCCCAGAAGATCAGCCTGATAAGCCTGGAGCAATGCCATAGTTTTGTATAAACATTCTCCAGCTTGACCTGCTGCCGCATAAGCTTTACCCATTAAACCAAAGTAGTTTTGCTTTAAAGACTTAGTGGGCAAAGCAGAGGCTTTTAATGACGATGCTGGACCAGGTGAAAAAATAGCTGGCTAATGTTTTCTATTTCTGTTCAGCCTGGGGCATCATATCATAACCGTACTCTTTCAACCCTCTTATCTTTGAATAAACATTAACGTGAGGGCTGAAAAGAAGTGATGAATACGGTTTATTCCACGCTTATTTAGATATTCAGTGTGTAAATCAGGGAAAAAGGGAAGCCTCGTGGTGGAGATAATGTGATAGATATAAGGAAACGTCCCTTTTTCTCAGCTGGCCATTAAATATTTATTTTACTAACAGCGCGGGACATAACCTCCACCAGCTCATCATATGCTGGAGAAATAGATGGCGAATCTAGTTCAACAGTGTGTGTGCTTTCACTTTCTATACTCATAAATAGACCTCCTCGGAGGAAGAGCATGAAGTAAAAAAGGGCTCTCTCTCCCCAGACGGAAGAAACCGCAGAGCGTGCTTCCGACACCGGGGAGATAGCGCTGGATCTTCCGGGTAAGGAAGAAGAAAAGGCCATCAGACCCGTCTCCAACCCCTCCGAAAAATCGTTCTGCGATCCCCAGGAATGCATTCTCCGCGCTGCCTCGGCAAACGCGGGTCCTGATCCCTGAGGATTCACGCTGGAGGCGTTCCCATGGCGTTGATGACGCATCGCGAGTTCCCTTTTCGATAAAGGGAAATACAGCTACATTGGGATTATTAGACAAAGTCTAAATAAAGTGAACCTGCAGAGTTTTGCGTTTAAAGGCATGTAAAGTGAACCACTGACACGGAGAAGAGTGAAAACTTTTCACATGTGCTCACGACTGCTACTGAACATCTGAACACAATGATGAAATGCACATTGACAAACAGGTTGCCGCCGCTGCGCAATACCCACAAATTGCTGGTTGGCTGGTGTTCATTTCATACTCTGTGAACAATGATTACTTATTTAATGTATAAATTAAATAAAAAAAAATGGTACTAGGGGGAGACCGGGGATGGTTATAACAATTTGATGTGTGTGTGTGTGTGTGTGTGTGTGTGTGTGTGTGTGTGTGTGTGTGTGTGTGTGTGTGTGTGTGTGTGTGTGTGTGTGTGTGTGTGTGTGTGTGTGTGTGTGTGTGTGTGTGTGTGTGTGTGTGTGTTGTGTGTCTCTGTTGTTACTCTGGCATTAGTAACAACTAACAACTAACTTAGAGTCTTGTTGTTACAACTAACCCAGAGTCATGTAGCCATGAACTAGCTCACCTTACAGCTAACAGGCAAAACATTAGCACTAACAACTTGCATGGAAAATATCTACACAGACACACAATAAACATAAAGTTGATGAGTTTAACTACAAAGCAGAAATTCCCATAACAAAAAAAGTAAAAAAAAGTAACTTTCTTACCTCAAAATTGTTTTTTCTACTCTAACATGTGCTGTGTCTGCCACAGGGCTCTACTTTATCACACGTGGAATAAGAACTAAACTTAACATGTGCGAAGTGAATCAGGTGATTTGTAACCAGTTCCTGATTGGACAAATTGGAATTGTTACATCTGACCTGTGTTACAACCATCCCTGGTCTCCCCCTATATATGTAGTAGTGGTATTGCGTACTTGGCGAAAATCTCTTTGGTTGTGAAATGAAATCGAATGTAGCTATACCTGTGGAATCGTTCACACACAGATGTTCAACTATTCAACAGAAGGATGCATTTGCAGATTTGCTTTCAATTGACTCTAGGTCCACGGCCACTCAATCAATGCTCTTGATTTCTTCCTGTTATGAAAAAACGCTTCTGACTATTCCATGCATGCTGGAAACTGAACAAATAATTCAAACAGATTCGTGAACCAATTTAGATTAAAACTATGCATTTCCTATTGCATTAAAATAATGTAACGAGTGGAACGTCGCCCAGCTTAAAGAGGCTATATGCAACTTTTTCCCCAAAATAAACGTAACAATAGCCTTTTTATTTTACCATTTATGACTCAAGCGTCTCCTGTTGAGCATACTGACACCTTGTCCGCTCACAGTGGGTGCACCTATAAGCCTGTATCCTATTTTTCCTATTTTCTGTCGGGTCGGATTATTCCCGCGCTGTCTGCGGATGTGACGTCAAGCGCGTCACTCTGCCACCACCGCTAGTCAGCAAGTAGCCTACACTCGCAAAATTATCTCAAACAATATATGTATTTGACTGTTCTTACCTCTGTAAACATAATGTTGACCTCCTTGCAGCAGATGACTTGTGAAGTGTGCACGTACGAGCGCGCGCTGCGAGAGCGAGCAGAGCAGAAAGTTCTGTTTTTTGGCCACAGGTGTCAGTCGCGAGTTTAAATTTCAGAAAAACACATATAGGCCCTTTAACTAAGTAAAGGACTTTTACTACTACCACAGACACAGAACTTGTGCTCACACCCCACAGACCCTCTGCTGGTGGAGATGCTCATCCTTAAGCTTGCCCTCCACTAGTTCTGCTCAGCCTCCTAGCTACTTTGTCTCCACTTCATCTCCTCCACTGTTTCTGCCTGGCTTCCTGTCTCCACCTCCTCCACTGGTTTCATCCGGCTCCCTGGTTTTGTCTGGCTTCCTGGCTCCACCTCATCCTCCTGATCTTTTAGCTCTCCTCGGCCCTCCAACTTCTCCTGGCCAGCCCAACCAACCGTGGTTATGCCACAGCTCAGGCCTCAAGACCATCCATCTCATCTGGTCTTCCGTGCCCATAGCTCCACCTCAGTCCTTCCTTGGTTCACCAGCCTTTCTGACTCTGCCTTGGTCTTCTGTTCTCCTAGCACTGCCCTGGTCCACTTCTGTTAAGGTTCTGCTGTGGGTCTTATAAGAAATTATAGTCTGCTCCGATCCAACTTCCACTCCAATATATATATATATATATATATATATATATATATATATATATATATATATATATATATATATATATATATATATATATATATATATATATATATATATATTGAAATGTTCCTTCACTTAAAATAGCTTATTTATCATAGAAACAATTCCTAACAATCTCAATAATATGTAAACAGTATCACAGAGTCACAGGTTATCACCTATAGTGTGGGAGCGATCTTGATTAGGGGGCTTCAAATAGATGTTATCACCTTAAACATTTGGCCATTCTTATTTGAAAGAATATCAAAGATAAGGGCACAGAGGGACCACTTTTGTTGTTATCCTCAATTTACATTTCAGACAGAGCTTCAGCTCCATGCTGAGAGAGAAGACGAATTTGTTATTCTCAATTTACATTTAAGACAGAGCTTCATTTACATGCTGAGGGGGAAGACGAATGTAATACAGTATAAAATGTTTGAGCTGAGATGATTTCGGGATTCTGCTTGACTCCGCTGAATCCGAAGTACTGTATGTATTTTGTTACTACTTTTCTGTAATAAACTTCATTTTTTGAGATCTTCGATGACCGCATCATTTTTTCTTACAGTCTTCAGCCCTCCAGCTTCATCAGGGCATAATATTCCACTGGTTCTGCAGTGGCCTTCTCCGCCAGCCCCTCCATGGACTTTTCTTCCTGGGATTCCTGACCCGCTTTTCCATCCCCTTGATACTCAACATCACCCTCTCCCACCACTTGCAGGTGATGTTTCTGTTTACCAAGAGGCCCGTACCGGGTGAAGGGTAATGTCATGTTTCCTCTGTGTCAGAGACTTTTATTTGGATTTTTTTTTTCATCCTGTTGAATCTGTCTTGATATATATGTGGCCGTTCAAACATTATGTCGAAGAATAAGACACAGTCATAACATCTAAAGAGAAAAAGGATTCTTTTATTCCCGACTGAGCCTCAAATGAGACACAGCGTTAATGTATATTTTTGTTCAGGAGAAAAGCAGTTTTAGAAAAGTATTCCAATTAATACGAGAAATTGGCCTATATAACAAAATAAACTGCCCAATTGACTCCAATGAGTGCAGAAAACAAAGTAATACGAGTCTTACAAAACAAAAACAAATAAGAAGGTGGTTTTTTACATTTATAATCTCAGAAATCAAATAGAATGAGTGCCAAAAACAACGGTAGTGGCCTGTATGTGCCTAATGAAAGAAATAAAACACAGCATACATGAGAAATCTGCACATTTCACCACATGAATACATTACAATTCACAATTTTAACCCATTTTGTTCCCATCAAACAGTAAATAGACTCAAGAAAATAGTATACACTTGCATATACACAAATATTCTTCATAACTTGTATGTAAACACTTTAGGAGAATAAAATTAGAAAACTCACTCTTATCGAGACTCTGAAGCACGCAGAAAAAGCTCACGCGGTAGCTGGTACACGTGCAATATCACGTATGATTGTTCTCCCCTCTAACACGGCATAAAGAACAATAATTACTACATGTTCCATTAATATATGAAATAAATAGTATTATTTAACCTTTCAACAACTTTTTATAACATATTACAGATTAACTCACGCTCAATCTCCACCAACGTCGTCTGAGTTTCCCTTCCCCACGGAAAACCTCACGTGCAGGAACACCACACTGTTATGAGCAGCGTGGAATCAACGATAGACTCAATACTATCACACAACTTATCACCACCAATTCCCAAGTCAATATCAAACTGGAAATGTTCTCTCTTTAACAGTTTAATCGACTATTTCTCCCTCTGTGTGACTCCGTCTCAAACTGCGCTCTCTTCCAGTCTGACGTGCTCTTTCTCATCTGCGCATGCTCACACTCTTAAAGGGGACAGCGCACGCGGCTGAGTCAAAGCAACCATAAGGGCAAATCACCAGGGAAATTAATCAAATATTAGGCTATTCCTGCCCCGGTTACACTCTCCCCTGCCTACAGTCAGCGTCCTCGATGACTGCAAACATGCTTTAATCATCTACTACCCCTTGTAGTTTTCCAGATGTATACAAAACTATTCCCGCTAACACTTGGGAAAGAACATCGGGACTGAAAGACACAGAATTGCAAGCCGACTTAGGCAGCCTGTTTGGATTGCTATGAACCCCAGCAGTAGACCTCTGGGTCCTGCGTGGTGAAGGACAGGGTGCATCCACCTGGGCACTCTCTGCCCTGGGCTTTCGGGGAACAGGAACTGGCCTAGTCACCACCACATCCAAAGCTAAATCATTCCTTTCTGCTGCGGGCTGAGGGAGCTGTCTAACTATACTCGCCTCATCATCTACTTGCACTTCATCATTGCCCTCTGTCTCTCTTATTTCAGCATCATCCTCTGACTGCACCACTGGCTGCTGCAACATCCCAAGCACCTTGTCCACTGGATCCTCCTTAGTCCATCTGGTTTCCTCCACAAGCACACATTCTGCATCCAGTGTAGGCATCCCTTCTGCCAACTCCGTGGTAGGAACTTTTACAGGTGTCACTCTTTTCCTAGGCATTGGCACTGGGACTGGTCTCGGACAGGGCCTGATGTCCGACCTATGCACCCTTTTTGCAGGACCACCTCCCACCGGTTCCACGGTATATGTTGTTCCATGCACCTCAACCACCGTATACACCGTGGGACCCCAGGCATCCTGGATCTTGTTCCTTCCTGGGGGACGATATCTTAAATACACCTGCTGACCCACTGCTACCTCTGGACAATACACCACATTCTCACGCTTGGCAACACGGTCCGCTGCCTTCCTTTCAGCATACTCTCGTGCTCTGGAGTGTGCCTCATGAAGCCGTTCCTTATGGACAGACAACCACGTAGGCTCTATCTCCCCTCCTGTCTCCTGACCCAACAAGGCATCTACTGGTAAGTGTGGCTGCATTCCAAACAGCATGTAGTATGGAGAGTAACCGGTGGAAGAATGGGGAGTCACATTGTAGGCGTACACCAGCTCAGGTAAGTACTCTGGCCATCTCCGTTTCTTATCAGGCGGTAATGAACGCAAGAGATCGTGCAGAGTGCGGTTAAATCTCTCGCACTGCGCATTCCCCTGGGGGTGATGTGGCGTAGTGCGGGATTTCCTTACCCCGTACAGCTTACAGAGCTCTGCAATAACAGCACTCTCGAAGTTCCTTCCCTGGTCTGAGTGGAGACGCTGTGGCACACCATACTTAAGGAACCATTCCTTCAGAAGGACCTTAGCGGTAGTGTCCGCCTTCTGATTGCGGGTGGGGAACGCCTGGCTGAACTTAGTAAATACATCAGTTACCACTAAGACATTCTCCCGTCCATCCGATGCAGGCTCTAGTGTGGTGAAATCCATCGCAACCACCTCTAACGGATGTGACGCCAAGAACGGGGCCCAAGGTGCTTGTATCTTCGGCTGCGGCATTTTGGCTAACACGCATCGCTGGCACTCCTTCACCCACTTATCCACAGCATCACTCATCCCAACCCAATAGCAACGCTGCTTGAGCAGGCCCAGCGTCCTCTCAATGCCCTGATGCCCCATCTGGTCATGGACACTTTGCAACACCAGCTTGACCAGACATGCAGGAAGCAGCAACTGTCGGCATTCCCCATGGAACACATCGTCAATGACTCTGAACAACAGCCCCTCTCTCTCTTGGATTCTATCCCACTGCTTAAACAACAAGCGCACAGATCGAGACAAGCCTTTTCTCTCACGATTTGTGGGTTTCCTCTTCTTGTCCCAGAAACACTTAAGTGTGCTGATGGTCGGGTCTTCCTCTTGGAACTGACGAAGCTCGTCCTTCGTGTATCCAGGTAATGTTAAGGTATTCTCCAGGAGTTGTCCCTCTTCATTCCCTTGATCAATCATGGCTGATTGTAGCTGTATTGTCCCTCCATTTCTAGGCCCTTCCATTAGCCCCGACAGATCAGCCTCCACTGCAGTCCCGGTTCGGAGCCCGCTACAAATAGCCACACAGCCGTCGTACTCCGAATCTTCAGTTACCACCTCCATTCCCTCTAGCCCTGGTCGTCTAGAGAGAGCATCGGCTGCAGTGTTACACCGACCAGGACGGTACTGCACGTCAAAATCGAAAACTGCAAGCTGTGCAACCCACCTCTGTTCAATTGCGCCCAGCTTGGCCGTGTTGAGATGGCACAGAGGGTTGTTATCTGTTAAGATAGTAAACTTCGATCCCAGCAGGTAACTCCTGAACTTCTCCCCCACTGCCCACTTGAGTGCCAGGAGCTCCAGCTTCATACTGCTGTAGTTCCTGTCATTTCGCTCTGCACCCCTCAACCTCCGACTTGCATATGCTATCACAGTTTTCCTCCCCCCTTGCTGCTGGTATAGCACAGCGCCTAATCCCAGGTTACTTGCATCGGTCTCCAGCACAAAAGGTAGGGTGAAATCTGCATACCCCAGCGTTGGAGCACATGTAAGCTTTTCCTTGAGATGCTCAAAAGCCTGCTGGCATTCTATCGTCCAGGAGTCCTTAAACAGCTTATTGGCCTGAGCAACGCTCCCCTGGCGAACGCAAGTGTTAACCACATCATGGAGCGGACCTGCCACTCTAGAGAAACCCTCCATGAATCTTCGATAGTAACTGCAGAACCCTAGAAAGGATCGCAGCTCCTTCAGAGTGTTAGGGATCGGCCACTGCTTCACTGCACTCACTTTGTCTGGGTCTGTAGACACCCCCTGAGCTGATACAACATGCCCCAGGAACTTTACTTCGGACTGCAGAAAATGGCATTTTTCCACCTTAACCTTTAGCCCAGCCTCCCTCAACCTTTTTAGCACAGTCTCAAGCCTCAATAAGTGTCCCTCAAATGTACTTGAATAGATAAGTAAATCATCCAAATATACAAGTACCATTTGGAAGACCAGATCACTCATTATGCCTTGCATGAGGCGCTGGAATGTTGCAGGCGCATTACAGAGTCCGAACGGCATCCGCTCGTATTCATACAGCCCAAATGGTGTAATAAAGGCTGTTTTGTTCCGGTCCTTCTCATGAACTGCCACCTGATGATAGCCACTAGCAAGATCAATAGAAGAGAACACCTTGGCCTTGCTCAACGCATCCAGACTCTCGTCAATTCGTGGCAATGGGAATGCATCACGTCTAGTTTTAGAATTCAGCTTCCTGTAGTCCACGCATAGCCGGAGGCTCCCATCAGACTTACGAACTAACACCACCGGAGAAGCGTACGAACTGGAGCTTTCTCGGATGACACCCTTCTTGAGTAGTCCGGAGATATGGTCCTTTACCTCCTCAAATTGGTTTGGGGGTATACGTCGGTATGGCTGTGAGACAGGGAGGTCATCTTTCAGGGGAATCTCATGTTTTACCAGGTCAGCATAACCAAGGTCTTCGTCAGAGATGGCGAACACATCCAAGTATTCCATCAGGAGTGCCTTCAGCTCTGCCTGCTGTGTAGGGGAACCACCTATCCGCACCTTCTCCAATGGACACTGGAGATCACTCCCAACCCCTATCATTGATCTCTGGTTGACAGTAACTTCTTCATGATCTGCGGAGATACGATGGAATGTAACCTCACAGGAGCTACCCTCAAAGCGATGGCCCTGGGTAAGTATACCGAGTTTCACCTTAGGCGGCAACCACACATCCTCTGGTGACAAGTTTACTACCTGCACTGGGAACACTCGCCTACCAGGCGACACCAAGGTAGGAACCAGGACCAGGCCCCCTGGCAACGGTGTATTACCTGGTTCAAACAGTCCTAAGCCACTGTTTCCAATCAGTTCCTTGTGTGTTTTAGCCTGAATTGTAGCAACTGAGCCTGCAGGGACATACAGCTTATGTGTGCCCACCGTCCGAACCATAGAGGTCACCTCCACAGGAATAGCCTCTTGCACGTTGTTGAAGGCAGCTCTCCAGTCAGCATCCAACGTCCCCTCCAAAGCATTGTCAAACTCAGCCAGAATTAACTGTTTACAGCGCTGCGCTATGTTCATGCCAAGTATGCCCGGGGGCGCTGAGTCGGTCGCCCCTTCCTCTTGGTCACGAATCACCAGGAACCCACACCCAGGTATAGTCAAACCCATTACCTGGATATCAAGTTCGACATACCCAAGGTAGGGAAGCGGCAACCTATTGGCAGCGGTGATCTTCAACCACTTGGTCGTACAATGCATGTCTTTATCTTCTCCATGAAGATGCTCTTTAAAGAAACTCTCTGTCAAAGTACTCACATTGCTGCCAGTGTCCAAAAGGCACCTGACAGCCACCCCCCCAATGTGAATTTCGACTTCTGGGCACTTGCCCACTGCACGCTCCAGGAATCGCTCTTTGGTCAGGGTGCCATGGTTTGAGCCATCAGTGCCACCTCTCATTGCTCGGCTCTTCGCAATGGAGGCGCACAGTTTCCCTGAAGACTCTGAGACTCTGGCGTAGCTGGCGCAGGGTTTTCATGGAAGCGTGGCACAGTGCATTGCCGGGCTATGTGTCCAACACCCTCGCATCTCAAACAAATGGGTTGGCCATCACGGGTATATTTTGGCTTAAACCTGGCCTTACTAGGTTTATCACCACTCGGGTCAGACCTCTGGATCGTGAGGTCCCGGACAGCATTGGTAAGTTCCCCGATTGCTTTCCCTTGTTGTGTAATTACCTTAATTACCTCCTGCAGGGCTACACTCAAGTCACTTGGTAAGGTGGCGGACATTCTCGCATTCTCTACATTTTCCCCCACACCCACTAAATTTCGGTTTCTAGCAAGATTAGCTGCACGGGGTCCCTCTTCCAAACACCACATAAGGGCCTCCTCCCGGACTTCAAATAATGTAGCCTGAGGTCGCTCTCGAACCACTTTACGCAGTTCCCTACGGAGAATTGAATCCCTCACCCCCTCTATAAACTGATCTCTCAATGCCAGCTGCATGTTCGGAACAATATGGGGTGACTGCTGGAGTGCAGCATTGAG
Organism: Chrosomus eos; assembly: GCA_036326025.1. NCBI lineage: Eukaryota > Metazoa > Chordata > Actinopteri > Cypriniformes > Leuciscidae > Chrosomus > Chrosomus eos. The sequence continues at coordinate 10,905,826 of CM070820.1, forward strand.
CAGCAAGGACAGGGCGTGTGAATAATCACGGAAATCTTCACCATCCAATTGTTTCCGTGCATAAAATGCATGTAACAACTGGGGGGTGCTTCGCTTTTCCCTGAAGGCTGCCCTCAAGAAGGAGAACATGTCTTGAGGTAACTTATCCTCCCCTCCCATACACAACCTGACTTCATCTAGAGCAGAACCCCTTAAGTGGGAGAGGATAAAATCCACCTGATCCTCTGTATTTAAACCCCTCACTCTGATTACTCTCTCAAGTTCCTCAATGAACTCATCAACATTTTGGCAATCTTTTCCCGGATCCCCACTAAAAGGTACCATTTGTTTTTCTCTTGGGATATACACATAAGATCTAGTAGGTACATTAGACATGTTAGAAAGAGTCGACATTACTTGATCATGTCTACGTCCCAACTCCAGGATCTGTGACTGTAGCTGTGAGATGGGGTTACCTCCCTCAATGTCCATTTCCGGAGCTGCTGCCCCTGCACCTTGAATGTCCTCAGCCTGGGCGGCTGCATCGTCCAGGCCCTCAGCGTCCATGACTCACAGTTGCAGAAAGTCTCAGTTCTTAAACAGTCAGTTCAACAAGCACCGTCCTTCACAATTTCCTCACAACGCAGCAGTCCTGGTTTGCTCGCCCTTGGTCCTCCTGCAGCTCTTCTTTTAGGATGGCACACAATCTTCTGCAGGTCCTTCTAGCACTCAGCCGCTCTTAACCACTACCGTTGCTTGCACCCTACTATTTTAGCACTCTTATCACAAAAATAAGTCAATCCCCCAAACAAAAACGGAACCCCACTCCTGGTACCAAATTAGATGTGGCCGTTCAAACATTATGTCGAAGAATAAGACACAGTCATAACATCTAAAGAGAAAAAGGATTCTTTTATTCCCGACTGAGCCTCAAATGAGACACAGCGTTAATGTATATTTTTGTTCAGGAGAAAAGCAGTTTTAGAAAAGTATTCCAATTAATACGAGAAATTGGCCTATATAAACAAATAAAACTGCCCAATTGACTCCAATGAGTGCAGAAAACAAAGTAATACGAGTCTTACAAAACAAAAACAAATAAGAAGGTGGTTTTTTACATTTATAATCTCAGAAATCAAATAGAATGAGTGCCAAAAACAACGGTAGTGGCCTGTATGTGCCTAATGAAAGAAATAAAACACAGCATACATGAGAAATCTGCACATTTCACCACATGAATACATTACAATTCACAATTTTAACCCATTTTGTTCCCATCAAACAGTAAATAGACTCAAGAAAATAGTATACACTTGCATATACACAAATATTCTTCATAACTTGTATGTAAACACTTTAGGAGAATAAAATTAGAAAACTCACTCTTATCGAGACTCTGAAGCACGCAGAAAAAGCTCACGCGGTAGCTGGTACACGTGCAATATCACGTATGATTGTTCTCCCCTCTAACACGGCATAAAGAACAATAATTACTACATGTTCCATTAATATATGAAATAAATAGTATTATTTAACCTTTCAACAACTTTTTATAACATATTACAGATTAACTCACGCTCAATCTCCACCAACGTCGTCTGAGTTTCCCTTCCCCACGGAAAACCTCACGTGCAGGAACACCACACTGTTATGAGCAGCGTGGAATCAACGATAGACTCAATACTATCACACAACTTATCACCACCAATTCCCAAGTCAATATCAAACTGGAAATGTTCTCTCTTTAACAGTTTAATCGACTATTTCTCCCTCTGTGTGACTCCGTCTCAAACTGCGCTCTCTTCCAGTCTGACGTGCTCTTTCTCATCTGCGCATGCTCACACTCTTAAAGGGGACAGCGCACGCGGCTGAGTCAAAGCAACCATAAGGGCAAATCACCAGGGAAATTAATCAAATATTAGGCTATTCCTGCCCCGGTTACATATAGGTTTATTTACTGTTTTCCTTGGTTGCGATGGCTTTTGCTTTATGTTCACCTATCCCTTGTTTAGTCCTCGTTATCTGTTGCTTTTTCAATTCTTGTTTGTCAGTTATTGTCTTAGCATGCCTATTGCTGTTGCATTTTGTGTTTCCTGTTGGTTTGTTTCCCTATTTGTTGGATTATCTTCAAATAGATCCACGTCTCAACTCCTTCCATCCTGCAATCGTGACACTCAATCAAATAGAACAAAGTAATCTGTTGCAGCCACTGAACTGTTAAAAATGTAAATAATAATGAGATTAACAGTTACACATAATGACATAATGGTTTTTAAAAAAATTATGCATGAGAGTCAAAATTTGGTTTCTTAATAAGCAATAGAAAGTCAGCCGGTTTGAAAATTAAAAGAAAATGTCCTGAACATACATAAGGAAGGGTTATTGATACTCTGCAATTTACAGGAAGCGGCCCTTTTAGGTGGTAAGATTATAGGTGATAAGAGTAGGTTTTACAAGAAAATACTATTTCAGTCTTTCTACTTCAAAATGGCATGTTCAATCCAATGTTTTACTTGCTGTTTCTTTGTAAATTGTGAAATTTACTAGCGATTTCTGACTGAAAATTCAAAGTAAATCCTACACAATTTTGTTCAGGGTATTTACATTCCTCTTGTATTTCCTTTTCCCTCGTGTTTGAAACCTTTTGCTCTCAATCTATTATAGTTATGAAACAAAAACAACACACAGAAGCCCCTCCACTATGCTATGTAGGTCCCTTTTGCCAGTTTCCTATGTGGCCAGCACAGATCTACCCTGATAATCCGAGGGTTTGGCAGATTGACTGAAATCTAAACATGCTCCATTAATCAAAAACATATCAAAAACCTGGCCTATGTTCTTATTTTCATTTAAAAGAGTTTATTATAGTTGTAGTTTAGTGAAAAATTAAGCCCTCTACTTTGGTGCAAGATGCAACATATTAGCCCTTTTACTACATTATACTGCCTGTTTTGAGGCCAACAACAAGCAGTGATAAAACTTAGACATTTTCTACAGTTCTGTCATTGCAAAACAAATCTATTCTTGTCATTTTATCATGGCTAAAGCATTTAATAAAACATTGCCAGTACATCACACAATGGGGAACTGTGGAAAGCTTGCTCTTCAAATGCAATGTGTCCTTGCTGAATAAAAATATGACTTGCTTTTTTATCTTTACTGACCAAATTAATAAAGTTTATTTTTTTAATTCCTAGTTAAGCCAACGCTGCCATTGCTAGATGGGTTGTATCAATTTGCACATGCTTTATATACCGGTATGTTCTTACTTAATTGCATAATAGAATATTTTAATAAGGCTCGTGTGACAATAATATGTCAAATAATTTATCAATTACAAATTATAAGCAATATCTGACAGCTGGTGGTGCGATAGAACAATTCGTAGTGTAATGTTTGCCACTTCACTTTATTGCCTGCCTCTGAGTCACCAACGGACAAAAATCACGACAAATGTACATATGCCAGACATGAAGTTTATTTGGAGGAACGCACATTCTTACGTTAATTTCACTGTTAGTACATCTTGCCGTGACTGTGAAAGCTGGCGTACGCTGTGTTTTTGTGCGTACACAGTGTTGATACATGAGGCCCCTGGTGACCTACCCCAAAAAGTAGTCTCTAACGTATAGCTTATACTGTATATATTTGGAATAGAAATGTCAGTTGTTATAAGCCAACCATTAATGGTTAAATTGAAAGATGTGTTTTCTTTCATCATCTCGTGTTCGAGATCCACCTATGGGAAGGTCATCCCTACCTGATCTCCGCAGAAGCATCCAATTGCATCCAAGTCTGGCTAGACAGACAGATGCACGCGGCCAATTAAGCCAGGTAAGGCCCCATCCCCTTACCTGAGAGCATATAAGGCCTGCATGCGCTGTGTTCTCCAGTTAACATTCACTTCTCGCAACCTCTGGACTTCTTTCTCACAGCTTGTGGATTTGTTCGGATGTTCACATTTGTCTTCAGGAGGACATGTCACTCAGATCGGCCTCCCCCGGATGTGATTGTCTCGCTCTCCATTTCAGCTGTGTCATCCTACAAGTCACCCACGCTGCACTTCACATTAGGCTGTCCGCCTTTTTTTCTCGCTCGTTCCCTCTCCAAACCGTTGTGATTTTACTGCCCATTTTAATGGCTCTTCAAAAAATCTGCGGCTTACTCCGACGATGGGCTATCGCGTGCCTGCCCGGCCGCGTGTGATGCGCTCATCGGCACTAGGGATTCTCACCCTTTCTGTGTGGCCTGCATGGGCCTCAAACACGCGGAGGAGGCACTGGAATTTCCCAAAAATTGTCGCCACTGGCTGGCGCCGCAGGTGTAAGTTGGCCGCTAGTCAGAGTGTGGATTTCGAACAGTCAAACTCTGACAGGGAAAATGGCGACGAGATCATCGGATTCCTGGGTAGCGCCAGGTTGCCCCGATAGCAAGAAGCGGCCAGGTTCCCCTTCCACAGCCATCTAACCTCACTGCATCCGCTGTGAGACCAAATGCCCGCTGGACGGAAGAGAAAACATAAGTGCTCTACCAGGAAAGTTCTTGCTGTGTCCACTGTGAGTCAAATGCTCGCTGGCAGCGTCTGTGAACAGTTGGATATCAATCGGGGACTAAACAAGATTGTTATATTAAAAGGATAGGCCGTTCCACTGGTTTAGAAATGTTAACCATAACCTAGAGTTCGTTGCGATATGCTTGAGTTATGGAAAGTAGGTCCTCTAGCGAGTGGACGGAGGACGTGAGTGAGAGGAGATGCGATATGAAGGGGCAGTCCTGCGGAATGATCCGCATTGCAAAGTTTAAATGGCTGAGCAGGGATAGGAGTTTGCGTTTGATTTGATTAGAGAACAATTCGATTTTTCAAGGAGAGTAGATGAAACGAGAATTATTCGGTCGATTATCTCTTTGGGCAGGGATGCTTGGAATTTGACTGAATCCAAATTAATTCCTAGGAACTCGATGAATGTTGCAGGGCCCATGGTTTATCCTGTGCGATGGGAATTCCGATACGTTTTGGACTGTGGGGATGTGCGCAGCTGAGATGGCATTGGGAGGCGAGATTATTAAAAAATCGTCTTGCAGGTGAATGAGGTGGGGAATAGCGTAGTTGTTCGACAAAATCCACCAAACGGCTTCTGATAGCTTGTAGAATATTTTAGGGCTGCTTTTGCATCCGAAAGTTAAAAACGCACTGCGAAATAGTATTTCCCGAGCCAGCGAACTCCGAATAAGTGCCATGAATCTGGATGGATAGGCATTACTTTGAAAGCAGATGTAATGTCAATTTTGGCAAGCCAAGCGCCCTGACCTTCCTGACCCTTTTGATCATTTCGATTGCCTGATCTATGTCGTGGTATTAAAGCGAAAGTTCATCGAGAGGGATCAAGCTGTTTATGCTTGGGAACGGGGATTTGTGCGGGGCTGGCAGGTCGATTATTAGGCGTTTTTTAGAAAAAGCAATTAAAAACTCGGAAAATGAAAGAACGCAGGATGAATGAGTGTTTGTGTTTTTTAGGGTAACCACACATGATTGCATGCAGATGCTGCTGCTGCACAAAAAAGCCTGGGGCTCAGGTGCAATGTCCGGTATAGGAGGAATGGTCATGGGGCCGGCGGAATGCAATGGCGGATCCCTGGGGATGGATGTTTGTTACTTCGTCAGATGAAGAGCTTTGACCTTGCGACATGATAGCAAAATGGTGAGCCAAGATGCTGCTAAATTGTCAACAAATTGAGGTGAGACTGCTGAATATATATATATATACATGTATATCTATACATCTTATCGTTGATTGCAAAGTGCTCTCCACTCGTGTTAATTAGTGCTCCTCCCGAACTTTGTTAATAAAACATAATTTCAGAGAACTGGGGTTACGACAGTAACTTATTGTTTGGTTGTTTAATATTCATATTTCATAAGTCCTTATTGGAGGACCTGATTGACTACCTTAATCCCCTTTAAAGAGGAACGTGCAGGTTGAATTTATAACTGAATTAATACTTGATATTGTCTGAAGAGGTATTTTAAAAACACATATGTAGAAATTACTAATGAAATCTCATTTGATGTAGAAATTTTGATGAAAATGTGCTAGGCTCTCGCCTTTCCCGCTAGCAACGCGTCACATGACATAGGCCGAGGCAAATAAGAGCTTGCGTTCAGCTGTAGTTAGAGCGGTAGTGAGAGACAGAGAAAGTTTTAGATCGAGTTATAGAGATGCCATAATGGTAAATTATTGTATTTGTGCTTGTTGCACAAATTCCAGCCTGTCAGGACACCGTGTCCATCATTTTCCTTCTAGGAAAAACAAGGCTTTTCGTTCTTGGGTGCGTTTTGTGCAGGTGAAGAGAGTAGACTTCACTGCCGCGTCTGTCACCACACACTCGGTCGTTTGTAGCGCACATTTCACTCTGGAGAATTATAGACCTGGAGATTTTTTGCATCACAGATAGATGGTTTAATTAATACGGCTTTGCAAACATTGCATTTTGCTGTCTTGCTCTGCGGTGTTTCCAGTGTGAAGTATTTACACACAGCTCAATGCTATCCTGCTTGCTGGCTGCAAACTGCGGGATGGATTTCCTGAGGGGGGTCTCTGTGTCTCATTGAGCCGCGCCTCCATTCAGGAAATCCATTCCACAGTTTGCAGCCAACTACCGGACTAGCCGGCGGGAATCACTTTTGGAGTCATTTCAGCAGGATATCGGATATCTCCGCAGGTTGGATCCGGAAAATCCGATACATGAATTACACTGGTATCGGATCGGCCCCATCCCTACCTGTGGGCCATCATAGGCATGCTTGTCAACATCGGAGAACTCGGTTTCCCTTTCGTCCTGGGAACTCCGACGTGTCGTCGGGGGAGTTCCCTGACGAATTGGGATCACGCTAGGGAGACCAATCGACTTCGAGTGAACTAAAACGAGCCAATAAATATTGGCATGCAAGATTTGCATTCCGCGACCCGCCTGCCAGTGCGGGTATAAAGGGCGGAAGCAAACGCATACACAATGCTTTTTGCTTCGGAGCCAACCAGTTGTGTCCTCTGAGTGGAATGAGCTTGTAGACTGTGAGTCTGCTGTTTCCTGAGAGTCTCTCTGTGCTGGTGTGACGGCGCTTCAGCGGTCTTCGCGATCTCCCGTCTGCTGTCTGTCTGTTACTACACGCGCTGTGTTTACAAAGAGCTGTTTTAACAGCTGGTATACGGTTGAGTGCACGCAGCGGGCTTGCAGTTTCCCCGCTGTGTTGCCGCGTTGATCCCTGTGTGCTTCAGCACAACTAGAGAGTATTTTTCTCTGAAAGAGCAACACGGGTGAAGATCGCGTCCTTTTCAGGATGACGTTTCACCTGTGTGTTTCTGGATGCGGTCGTTTCCTGTCCTCATTGACGGCCACGATCACTGTTTCACATGCCTGGGCTTAAGTGTGTTGAGACTGCGTTCGTGGGTGGTTCGTGTTCTCTCATGAGAACATGACCACGTCGGCGCGTTGTTCGTCTCCCCTTTCTCGTAAAGGCTTGAGCCGTTCAGCGTGCCGTGTGCCGTCGAGCCGCCGGCTGACAGCGCGGTTGTCACGGCAACCCAGCGCGCGTCATTCGGCGCTCTAGATGCGCGGTCAAGACTCAAGTGCCTCAAACGAGGTGGAGTCCCTTTGCATATTCCCCGATCTAGTTCCTCTTCTGCACCAGAAGAGGGCTACTTTGGCTAATAGCATTGGTGATCTGAGGATTACAGTGGGGGTACCCCTCACTCCTCTAGCGCATCGCAAACATGCTGAAACTGTGTTCGTGGGTGGTTTATGCTCTCTTATGAGAGCATGACCACGTCGGCGCGTTGTTTGTCTTGAAAGAGCTTTCAACGTGCCGTGTGTCATCAAGCTTGATGGCCACGTTCACTGTTTTGTGCATGCCTGGCAGCTTACGGATGGAATTACTGGTGGTTCTCATGAGGAACCAAGTGTTTCATTCGGGGCTCCAGGGGAGGATCAGATGTCGATCGCTGCATCGGAGAGAGGGCTGTTACTCTCTGGATATGGTGTTACTGAGTCCCACTGTAATGGTGTGTGCACTCATGCTAAATCAGGGCCACACTTCCCGGGCTACTCTGGGGGCGCAGTGCAACGCGTGTCGCCTTGCCCCGCCCCCGTGCTTGCCTGGATGTGTGTGAAAAACTTTTTGCAGTATGGAGGCATATTGGTGCCAAAATCTGTGAAAAATTTTCCTCTCTCACTACCCTTGATGGTGGTTTTGCTAATAGCAGACCACCTCTTCCCTGCATGTGATGGTCAGTGTAGACCAAAAAACACGCAGTGCACAAGGGTAGTTCTGAGTCGGGGTTGAGCTGTGCTTAGTGACTACCGTGATTTTAGTCACAGCACTGGCCCTCGGTCAGACGATGTTCACACTGTGGTCCAGAAGTTTCCCAGGGCTAACCTTGTAGACGTACGAGACATCGCCAAAGTTTTCTTTCTCGATGCTCCTATTTTTCAAGGTTTGCCCTGTTTCGGTGACACTGTTGGAGACTGTGCCCAGCGGCTCTCCACAGTTCAGAAGCAGGCTGAGGAAACTACGAGCTTGACTTGATGTGCTTCCGAGTCCCTCATGCTCCTCCTCAGTCTGTTTGTCGCCAAGGGTGTCAGTCCCCTGTGGAAGCTGTCACAGCTAGCTCTACTGTGACGTCTAGCTTCGCAGGAAGACGGCGCCACCTGTCTCGGCAGCCCTGAGACAGGTGACCCAGCGTTGTAGGGAATTGCTCTCTCGGAGACGGTGCACGCACCTCTCCCTCCCCCCGGAGGAGGACGGGGTGGAGTATCTTCATTCTGTTCCGCCGCTGGCTCCCAGGAGTCCAGTGGTACCCTCATTTCTAGAGCAGTTTCTTCCATCTCTGGGTCACGAGGGTGCGGACTGCAGTGAGCAACGCTCCCATGCCTTGCCACTCCTTTCCCCCTCTTCCATTTCTTAGATGTCAGTGACGCCGCCACAGCCTCGTCACTCTCATCTCCCGCTGGGCAAGGTGGTGCGAAAACCTGGACTCGACGCCCTCGGGCCTCGCTCCTCGTTTCCCCTCCTTTCTTCGCCTCGGGACAGCCCGCAGCCGAACGCCTCCGAGCCTTCCCTGCCGTCTGTTCCTCTGTGGAAGCAGGTAGGTGTTGCCCCGCACACTCAGACCTCTCTCTCGGCCGCAGTAATGCCTCCGGAGTCTGGTCCCTGCCTTCCACCTCGCTGCCCCTCCGCTGGTACGCCGGTGGTCCGGGTGGGTTCGTTGGTACGATTCTCAAAGCCTGGCTAGCGCTTCTGAGGCCGTCCCGCTGGCTCACCCGTTCTATCCGGCTCGGCTATGTTTGCCCGCCGGCCTCCCAGGTACAGTGCCCCTGTCCTGAGGAAGGAGATCGTCGTCCTGCTGGCGAAGGACGCGGTCGAGCCGGTTCCTCCAGCCGAGATGAGGTCTGGGTTTTACAGCCCTTACTTCATTGTACCCAAGAAGGGTGGGGGGTTACGGCCAATCCTGGACCTGCGAGTTTTGAATCGGGCCCTGCACAAGCTCCCGTTCAAAATGCTCATGCAGATACGCATCTTTGAGTGCATCCGTCCCCAGGATTGGTTTGCAGCGATCGACCTGAAGGACACGTACTTTCATGTCTCGATTTTCCTTCGACACCGACCTTTTCTTTGGTTCGCGTTCGAAGGTCGAGTATACCAGTACAAGGTCTTACCCTTCGGCCTGGCCCTCTCGCCCCGTGTCTTCACGAAAGTCGCAGAGGCGGCCATTGTTCCCATGAGAGAACATGGCGTTCGCATTCTCAACTATCTCGACGACTGGCTCATAATAGCTCACTCGCGAGATCTGTTGTGCGAACACAGGGACCTGGTGCTTCAGCACCTCAGCCGCTTGGGTCTTCAGGTCAACTGGGACAAGAGCAAACTCTGCCCAGTGCAGAGGATCTCTTATCTCGGTATGGAGTTGGATTCGGTCGCTCAGACTGCGCGCCTCACCGAGGAGCGCGTCCAGTCAGTGCTCAACTGCCTCAATTCCTTTCAAGGCAGATCAGCGGTCCCACTGAAACAGTTTCAGAGGCTCCTGGGGCATATGGCAGCCGCAGTAATGCCGCTCGGCCTGTTTCATATGAGACCGCTTTAGCGCTGGCTTCACGATCGAGTCCCGAGATGGGCGTGGCAGAGCGGCACGTTCCGGGTCATCATTACCCCGCACTGTCGCCAAACCTTCAGTCCTTGGTCAGACCCTGCGTTCTACGGGCCGGAGTGCCCTTAGTCCAGGTCTCCAGGCATGCTGTGGTTTTCACAGATGCCTCTGCCAACGGATGGGGGGCCACGTACAACGGGCATGTAGTTCAGGTCTGTGGACGGGGCCTCAACTGCATTGGCACATCAACTGCCTAGAGTTGCAAGCAGTACACTTAGCCTTGTTTCGCCTCAAGGGGCTGCTTTTTCACAAGCACGTACTGGTCCGTACGGACAGCACTGCGACCGTTGCGTACATCAACCGTCAGGGTGGTCTACGCTCCCGTCGTATGTCGCGACTCGCCCGCCATCTCCTCCTGTGGAGTCAGAAGCATCTGAGGTCGCTTCGAGCCATTCACATCCCTGGGGTGCTCAACCGTACAGCCGACGAGCTTTCACGGCAGCCACCTCTTCCGGGAGAATGGCGACTCCACCCCCAGACGGTTCAGCTGATATGGGAAGTCTTCGGAGCCGCTCAGGTAGACCTGTTTGCCTCTCCGGACACGACTCATTGCCGGTTGTTTTACTCCCTGACCGAGGGTTCTCTTGGCACGGATGCACTGGCGCACAGCTGGCCCCTGGGTCTTCGCAAATATGCGTTTCCCCCAGTGAGCCTTCTTGCACAGATCTTGTGCAAAGTCAGGGAGGACGAGGAGCAGGTCCTGCTCGTTGCGCCGTATTGGCCCAACCGGACTTGGTTCACGGAACTCATGCTCCTCGCGACAGCCCCTCCTTGGCCGATTCCTCTGAGGAAGGACCTCCTTTCCCAGAGACGGGGCACCTTATGGCACCCGCGGAGGTTCTAGGTGGCCTACCGCAGGGTGTGGTAGACACCATCACTTCCGCCAGAGCCCCCTCTACGAGGCGCCTCTATGCGTTGAAGTGGAACCTGTTCGTCGAGTGGTGTTCTTCCCACCGGGAAGACCCCCGAACTTGCCCGATCAGAGTCGTGCTTTCCTTCCTGCAAGATGGGTTTGAGCGAAGGCTGTCTCCCTCCACCCTCAAAGTGTATGTTGCCGCAATAGCCGCTCATCACGATGCAGTAGAAGGTAAGTCATTGGGAAAGCACGACCTGATCATCAGATTCCTTAAGGGTGCCAGGAGGCTGAATCCACCTCGTAGTGTGCACCCCTTACCCTCTTGGGACTTGTCTCTAGTGCTTAGTGCACTCCAGAGGCCCCCGTTCGAGCCCTTGCCTTCAGTCGAGTTAAATATCTTGTCTATGAAGACAGCTCTCCTGTTGGCTTTGGCTTCTTTTAAGAGGGTAGGGGATCTGCAGGCATTTTCGGTCGATGAATCGTGCCTAGAGTTCGGACCGGGCCTTTCTCACGCTGTGTTGAGACCCCGGCTCGGATACGTGCCCAGGGTTCCTACCACCCCGTTTGTGGATCAGGTAGTGAACCTGCAAGCGCTGCCCCTGGAGGAGGCAGACCCAGCCCTAGCTTTTCTCTGTCCCGTCCGCGCCCTGCGCTGTTACGTGGACAGAACGCAAAGCTTCAGGACCTCAGATCAGCTCTTTGTTTGTTACGGAGGCCAGCAGAAGGGGAAGGCTGTCTCCAAGCAGAGGTTGTCCCACTGGCTAGTGGATGCTATCGCCCGGGCTTATGAGTTCCAGGGCGTGCCTTGCCCACCTAGGTTGACGGCACACTCTACTAGGAGTGTTGCCTCCTCCTGGGCTTTGGCGCAAGGCGCCTCGCTGACAGACATTTGTAGAGCTGCGGGCTGGGCGACACCTAACTTGTTCGCTAGGTTTTGTAGCCTTCGTGTTGAACCTACTTCCTCCCGTGTACTCGCTACGGCCGGTAGCGCGAGGAATTAGGTTATGTCGGCTTGCTATGCCATTCCCGCCCCGTGGGCCGGATACGTGCGTCTTTTACTCCGTTGGTTCCCCAACATACGGCTAACCTCGTGAGTTCCTCCATCACCCCTTCGGCATCAGGCGAGGCGGATCGCCGGTGCCAGGTCTATTACCTCTCGTAGGAGTTGCTATTACACTGGGTGGCCTTAACAGTGGTCCCTTCGGCGACCCATTTTTTCCACGTTCCAGCTACCCTCCGGGTTAGCTCCGTGTCTTCCTCTCGACAGATCCCTCTGTCGTCCTTGCTGAGTACGCTCCCACCCCTCGGGCTGGGACTACCTCAAGGACTTCCGTATGTTTCACTACCCCACGGGTTAGTACATACGTGTATTCCAGTGCCTCCCTTCGGGCGGGCAGGGGCTCCGTAGCGTTCCCTCCTACGGGTTGGGCACGCTTTCCCAGTGTTATCCAAATCCACTGAGTGGGTCTTGCGGAACAGCAGTGTGATTTTCCCTAGCTAGCTCCCGCATCTTGTTCAAGAAACTGCTGCAGGGTAGCTTAGCTGGGCGCTGGAAGGGGTCAGCACCATGGCGTGTTTGTAGGGATCCCAATTCGTCAGGGAACTCCCCCGACGACACGTCGGAGTTCCCAGGACGAAAGGGAACGTCTCGGTTACATATGTAACCCTCGTTCCCTGAGTACAGGGAACGGAGACGTGTCGTCCCTTCGCCATGTTGCTGTACCTTCGCGGAGGGCTGGACACTGTTCGGCTCCTCAGCGAAAAAGCATTGTGTATGCGTTTGCTTCCGCCCTTTATACCCGCACTGGCAGGCGGGTCGCGGAATGCAAATCTTGCATGCCAATATTTATTGGCTCGTTTTAGTTCACTCGAAGTCGATTGGTCTCCCTAGCGTGATCCCAATTCGTCAGGGAACTCCCCCGACGACACGTCTCCGTTCCCTGTACTCAGGGAACGAGGGTTACATATGTAACCGAGACGTTCTTCATTCACATCCATTGTAACCTGAGCTTGAACTTGACCAGACTTTCTCGCCCATCGTCACTTCCGGTTAGTGCTTTATAGACGGAAAGTTATTTTATCACAATTTATCTCAAAATATCGTTAATGGCTAAATATATATATTACTCCAGTTCAGAAAATCTAGTTGTTTTATCATCAACATACACTATGCTATATAGGGGTGTCCAACCTGCACGTTGCTCTTTAAAACTGTGTGGATTTACTGTTGAATTATAACATTTAGATATGAATTTACAAACTCATAAACTAATTAATATTCACAAAATGGTTGGTTGTGAATTGGCAAATATTATTTTGTGAATTGATGTTTGCAAATATATACACTTTTTTTGTGAATGTGAACTAGCTTGCACATTTGTGTTGATCATATTTCGTAAATAAATTTATTTTGGGACTATTTTAGTTCTATATTACCCTGCTTTTTATCCTTTTTGAGCTTGACAGCTTTGGTGTAACAAACGGCAGTGTGAACAGTGATCTCTCACAATATCTTTACATTGTTGCCTGTTAAAAGTCTCAAATAAATTAAAATAATATAAATAAAATATAAAATCCCTGGGTGTAGCGTTTTACTCTAATATATAAATTATAAATTGTAAGTATAATATTAAGCGTATAAAGCAGGGGGTTCTCAACTCTGGTCCTCGAGGTTCACTTTCCTGAAGAGTTTAGCTCCAACCTTGATCAAACCAAAGCCCGTCTATTACTGATGGCTGGCCACTCCCTATTAAGTCATATTGTACCGAATTTTGGTTGTAGTTCCACCAGAGTTCCACTTGGGGCGATCGTCCGAGTGCAAAATAAATGGGAGTCTATGGGGCTAGACGGCTAAATTTGTCTCTTTCACCCGATTGCCGTTGAGAAATCTCAGATTTGAATGTAGGTTTTGCAAGTTCAACATGGGTTATAGGTCGAAAGTTGAATGAACGAGTACTTATGTCCTTTCGATTTCTTACAGGTTGAGTTGTTGTTGCCCATAACACGCTAGCATTCTGCTAATGGACGCCAATTGGTCAGTGAAGGACTGATTACGACCAGAGATACCGCTTGATGGCATCGTGTCATCCGAAGTGGACCAGAATGTTAAGGCGGACTTAACTCTTCTAGCATGTGTATTTACCTGTGTCAGCTGTGTTGTCTATGCCTCGAGAGAAAAGAAAGTGCAGAGCGCGAAAGCACCAAAGTGACTGAAGGATTGCCGTAAAGCAGTATCTCTGGTCGTACGGTGGTATGACGTCATTGACATTTTAAAATACTTTTCAAAGCAAATAAGTGACTCTAAAAAATCTAACACCCAGTAAACTGTAATTTCTTTGCATCTCCTTTCGAAAACAACATTCAAATTACTAGACATAAAATTATATCCTGAGAAAAGTGGATTTTATGGGGTATATCTCTATAGATATCCATTCATTCTGCACTCATCCTGTGAGCGCCCTCATATGGAACCAGAGTGGAACTGCAACCAGTTCAGAACCCGGAGGTTTACTGAGAGTGAAAGTTCTCCCCATATTAGACATTCTCTGATCAAACTCACCTGCCTATTCTAGTAATCCCTAAGACCTCGATTAGTGTATTCAGGTGAGTTTGATTAGAGTTGGAGCAATACTCTTCAGGAAATTGGCCCTCAAATGCTAGAGCTGAAAATCCCTGCTTTAAAGTCTACTAAAAATTTCAAACAATATATCAAACTATATGATCATCACTCCTGAATGATCCTGGAGTGATGATATTACTGCGCCGAGTCGAAGTGCTCTCAAGTGCTATTCCGCCGTACATTATAGTTATCCATTTTACCCAATTAGAAAAGCGCCACGTTTTTTTTTTTTTTTGTCTCACCATACTTGTCCGTGTAACTACTCGTGTATAAATTGAGCGTCAGTGTCAGTTCTGGCAGGCCAGGTAGTCAAGATGCTGCTAACGCTATTGGCCAACAACACGGTCTCATCAGCCATCTGCTCAGCTGAGCTGCATCAGCGCATCTGCTGTTCATCTCCCCTCGCTGCTAATGAATACGCTCAAATAAGGGCGCCCTATTTGAGCAGATTCAGTTCGCTCCTAACTGCTTGCTGCTTGCTGCTCGCTCGCTGCAACCCTCCCCAGCTCCTCCTTGTTGTGTATAACGTGGCATGTGCTATTGTTATCGTTGCTGCTCTGTTCATATGGGGGAATAGTTCTGCTCTCCCAGTACTAAACTGAGCGTTCCCTAATGCTGCTGCTGTCCTCTGACTCTCTGCTATTTCATGGTGCTCATGAAAGGTCAGAGGACTCCCTGAACAGAGCCATACTGCCAAATTTTAATTATCAACTTGAATTGCAATTTATCAATACAAATTTCCTAATTTTTATTGTCATGTGTGTTCTTGACTTAATGGACCTGACAGAACTGTATTTAAATAGGGAAAACGTGGAGGTGCTAACTTCATCTCTGTTTGGATCCTAATGAATAAACTGGGCTATCAAAGTTTTGCGCACGCCAAAGCGATTGAGGGCACGCACTGAGACGAGAGAGGTATGTATCAACTCATCTTAGTTAAGGGAATAACGTAGTTTAATATGAAAAAAACGGTGGAGTGTTCCTTTAAGCAAAATGCTACCTTTCATAATAAATATGAAAAACTGAAATTCTCTTATGGACATGCTAATTTCTTATCAGATCATTTTCTTTCTGGTCTGTTCCTCACACAAAGCTATCATATAGCTTAAGAAGACTCGGAAAAGAGCATCTACTACAGTACATTTTCCTCAACCCCCTTCACTCTCTCTATTACTAGTACCTGTCATGATCCTGGTTCTTCCTATCCCTTCCTCCTATCTCTTTGTCAGGTTGTTCTTTGACTACTGATGAAAGAAGCGTTTTGTGACTTTACCTCCCTTATCTCTCTTGTCCTGTCCTGTCGGGGAAGAGAAACATCTTGCTGCAAGTATTTGTCTGCTGATGCTCTAACCAGTTCTCTGTGTACAGTGCCGTGCTTTTCTATGCTGCTGCAGTTCCCCGCTGTCATCTGTCGTTATCTCTGCTGTGTGACCTAAAGCCTTGCCCCAGCTGTGCCCGTGCATCTTCGACGGCTATGTCGTATGCCTTGGATCTGTTCCAAGAGGACTTCTCTGTTATTTATCAACGGCCATAAGTGTTGCCTGTTTATGTTGTGATTTATTCCAAGAAGATTTCTGTTCAAATCTGCTGGTGGCTATTCCTTACATTCATTAAAAGTTTTATTTGACTGTCATTTGCTACTGGGTCTTATCTATCCTTACAACAGTACCACACCCATGCCTAGTACTAACCTGAAATGAGAGTCTGGAACCCTAAAAGTCAAGACTAAATTTTCTTTAAGTCTTTAGATGTTAGTTGAAATGTCTATATATTCATATAATGTTTATAAAGTTCCATACTATCTAGTCTGAACGAGACATTTCCACTCTCATCATCATACATACAGCAAATACAACAACAAAACAACTACAATAGCTGCACTATTGTAAACTAGAGAGTCTTTTTGTAATACCTACTGTAGCAAATGCACAGTAAATGTACATCTGCAACAGCTGTATTTCTAAAATGTCCCCTTTGCTTATGCAACAGCTTAGTGAGTAAACTAATGGTCTGTAACCTCCATGAGAAAAATGTACCCCCTTTTATGTACCCTCCCTTCTCCTGGCTTTTTACTTCTCTTTCTCTGACAGCAGCCCACACTATTTAAACAAGTTCCTCGACCCACCCTGCACTGACTCTGTACCTAAAGCTTGGCATATATGGAAACAAAATCAATGGAGCTTGGAAAAATGGATACATCCCGCAGGAATGAGCCCACTTATCTTGCCTGGTCCATCTTCAACACTTTTTGTTGCTGTTTGCCACTTGGAGTTGCAGCAATCATCTACTCATGCAGAGTAAGTCACTTACAATTTGTTTAAAACTCAGCTATCAATAACTGAAATTAACACATTTGTAATCTGCATCTTTTATTAATATTTGTGTTATTGTAGGCAGATACTGCTAATTCCCTTGGAGATGCCGGAAAAGCTCAAGACTCCTCCAGGATAGCAAAGAACCTGAATATTGCTTCACTGGTGTTGGGGCTCATTGGTTTAATTATGTTGATTGTAATGCTGGTGTTTCTAAAAACTTAAGCATCATAACCATATGCTTGTGAAGGGATTCAGGGTTTTTGTTTTTTTTTTACCCTTGCTATTCAAACAGCACTGAACTACAATACTCAACTCCAGAGATGATGAAGACCAGCTGTGGTTTCAAAATCATTTGACCAATGGAAGCCACACAATGTTGCTTATATTATAGGGTCTATGCAATGTTCAGAAAACGAAGAGCTACAGAAATATAAATTTGATAAGTTAAAAAAATGTCCCAAGTTTAAAACTTTTTTAAAATAATTTTTTTAACATTGTGTTTTATATTATCCTTTTTTTTATTCCTTTTCATTTTATTTTGCACTCAAATCCATTGTTCATGCATGTGAATGATGTTATAACAAAAATGTAATGGAATCTCCATTTGAATTAGTCTAGTCTTTTTACAAAGATGTAGCCTACTTTTATGATGATGTACCTTGCGATATATTCAAAGTATTGTAATCACATAACTATGTTAAGAATTTAGATGGAAAATGTAACTATCATGGCATCTATTGGGTTTCTGCATTTATGCATTGATGGTTTTCTCCATTTATGTTCTATCATTTTGAGTATTGTGTACGTAAATACTCCATTAAAATGTACCAACTTGGTTCTTATATTTTATACTTTTGTCAAGTAACTTTCCCATTTTATACATAAAATGTTGCCATGATATTAAAGTATGTACTTTTTTACATCACTACATCAACTTGTATTGAATGTAATTTCATTCATCTGTTTTGTCTAAAATGTTCCATCACAGTCTGCAGTGAGGTCATACTGAGGTCATACTGACCATATGACCATAGTAAGGTCATAGATATTTCTGTAATATGAGACCACAGGTCAAATACTTGTGAGCAACAAATTAGTTTCTTGTAACAGACTCAATACTTGGACATCCAAAGTTGTGAAAGCAGTCTGAAGGCATTTCAATATTTGAATGGGTATTCCATATCTGTTTTGACTCTGCTAGAGACCAGGCATGGTACATTGTATTCTCTAGTAAGTTTTTACTAATAGTTTAATAATAGCCCACAGTTCTATGTCGAAGCAGAGCTTTATAATCTTCTTGATACATCCCAGTCATCATTAAAAAGTCAGTCCCTTAACACTCTTGATGTTAGTTTTATCAGAGATCATTAAGTTAAAGTTACATAACCTCAATTTGCAAAATCACCACGCACATTTCTGTAATATTAATGAATTTTCATGAGATTGGGGAGTGTCTCCTCCTTTAGGATTCTAACGGAATTTCTTATTATCCTAAATCTGTTCCTGATGTATATTATGTCAACATTGCATTACTGCATTTCCCACACCCTACATTTGAGGACCATTCATGCATATCCCTTGAGTACATTTGATTGTTTTCTTAATCATTACATAACCCCTCCCCCACCAACAGTACTTGAGTGAAGCAGAACATGGGAACTGCAATACTGAAAAAGCTGCTTCTAGACCACGAAGTCACTGTTCTGTGACTGTTCTAAACTATTACGTCCCGACTACTAAAAAGTTTTTCAAGGATTATAGATAATTAAAAATAATAATAATAATAATTAAAATCAAGTTTTTAATTTGTCATTAAAGGGTATACACAGGTTTCTTGTATACAAACAATACCGGATGCGCGCGCATCCAAGAGGCAAGACCGCTATATGTTAGGCCGAGTTCTGTAAAAGAACATTGCAATTAACATAGATTTTGCATTGTTTGTAAATTCTTGTCGACTCAATAATAAACTGCAATTTCAGAGTTGGATCTGTTTGTTTGCGTTTGATTTGCATATTAATATATTATGTAAAATGTTAGTTAGTTCAGTTGACTAGTAAGCTAAGTTATAATGTTAGTCATCAGGTCTCTGAATGAAATTGTCCAACTAAGTTGGTGAATCATAAAAACCTGACATACCCTTTGCATTTAGGTTAGTTTACAGCAAAACAGCTTCGTGTCATCTCTGCTTCTTCTAGAATAGACGTAAAGAGTGTTGCTTTCTGCCCCTTAGATGCGCGCGCATCTATGTGATGACATTGCACAGAAACCCGTGTATGGAGGGTAGCCTGGTCCCACCAAACTCTCGTACATTTCATTTGTACATAGAGTCTGGCACCGCTCCATTGACAAGTGTTAACTTCCTTTCCAATAGTTTTAGACTTCAATAGAGTACCCCCTAGTACTCTATTGAAGTCTAAAACTATTGGATCTGCCCAGAGTCACTCTGGATCTGCTATAACCAATCGCTAACATTTGGTCGTGACGTATGTCATATGTCAAACAGTGTGGCACGTAACACTGTTTATAGGCAACGCTTGTTTTTCAGCGGGAATGCAAATTAGATTAGCACTTAACCATGAACACAAAAAACACACCACATAAATGGCTTTTAATTGGTTTATTTCGTTTGCAAACATCTCACTATAATTGTTAAGTTCTTTCCATTTATCAATTTCTTACTTTCACATTTAAAGGGTACCTATTATGGCATTTAAAATTTTGGGAGTCCCCAACAACAGTTTTACATGCATGCAATGACAAAAAAACATTTTTGTTGTCTTATAATATGCATTTATATTTACCTGATTTGCTCAGACTCCCAAATGTTTCATTCAACGACTCATTTTTCCAAACCCCTTCTTTGTGTGACGCTAATCGGCGGTGATTGGTCAGATGACCCAGTCAGTTGTGTTTGTAAAGAAATCGTCATTAAAATGACGCGAACACAGCACAAGGTTCGGGCTATACTTGTGTGGTCAGTTGTAGATATAAACTCTAGCCACTGATTCTTCACATGCTCATCCCTGGGCAGTGAAAGAAGTTGCTTTTGATTGGTACTTCAGAACACAGCGTCTTGTTGTCGACATGATGTTTTCAAGTTTTCCCTGGTGTCTGCGCGGCGCGCGCAATGAGTGGGCGCGGCTAATTTCATAATTTTTCGTCTCAACATCACAACGAAAAGGAAAATGACTCATTGGAAAAATTATTCATTAAATTGACTCCGAGTCGACTCCTACTTTTGAGAGACAATAACTTTTTTTACGGTGAACTTTCATATATAAAACTTTGCATGATGCTTTTGTTCACTTAGATCTATGTTACACACTAAAGGTAATTTTCCAAAATCCATAATAGGTGCCCTTTAAAAGATTCCATGAGGTTAACTTATACCCTACTTGGTCAGTCTGAAAAAATTGCGATCAACATGCTTGTTTGCTTTGTGGCCCCTTTAAATAAAGACCAAGCATACGATCTACGTCAGAGCGTCCACAAATCTTTCTACGGCGTTGTTGGAGGGCGGCGAGAGCGAATTTTGCCTCTCTCGCCAGCGGCGGTGTGAACGCACAGTAAGGTTTATTTTGTGATAACAACCGACTGCCTGTACTTCTGATGCAAGCATCTGTGTAAAACAAATGGGATAACATACAGTCAGTCTGTTGTTACAGCAATAAAAGTCCTGGGTGATCAAGTGAGAGGCTTTTCGCCAAAACTAAGTTTAAGACAAACATGTAAAGGCTAATATTCAGTCATGCTTTGGTAAGCAATGGTGTGATAGAAGAGACATGAATGTATATAGCACTGGTTTCAGTTACCCAGATTTGTGGTCTGATATACAGTGTTGCTACGGACAATGATCAATATAAGCAAATATTAGACTGCTGAATGTTGCGATTTATCAATCAGAATCAAGTATTTCAGAGGGCCAGGTACATCCCTCTCGCTATGTGACCACTCAGATGCCTATGGCTTTGTGCAAGATGTTCTGTTGCTGTTCTGAGGAAGTAAACACTGTATATTCCATCAAAACATATAGTCAAAAACAATTTAAACCCACTTTTATGTATTTAACATGAGACATTGCATTTATTTTACCTGTGATCCTGATAAGATTCAGGTACAGGTGTCTCTTTTCAGGTGTCTCTTTTTCTTTTTTAGCAGGTTCATGATAAAATATAATATATTATTTATGAACCTATATTATTCAACTCTGAACCATGTGGCTGCATTCAAAAATACTAATGTTCCTTAAAGAAAACTGCTACTTTTTAGTCTTTACTTCAATGGGGCGCAAGTGTAACCTGACAAATTTTGTGGAATTAATGAACTATGTGAAACAAAATGCAGTTACAATTATGCATTTGGGCAAATATGTTGTGCATTTAAGTTTGACTTGAATTTGTCAAGTAACTCATTTGGTCCACGAATGATACACTTGACGGCCATGTACTTGTCTACTTTTTTTTGTTTTGTTTTTTTTTAATAAGGTCTACAAAATGTTAACGTGGGTTTAAAGAACTTTATTCTCAAAATCAATTAGCTTTATTTAAAAAAATATTGCATTTCAAGTAAATGCCTATCCAGAAATGAACTTTTTAAAAATAAACCCACTCTGAGAAATATTCTCAGGATTAAAAAGTGTGACCACTAATTTATATGAAGAAGCAAAATAGTAGTGCGACAAAAGTTAAATAGCTTTGATGAGGGGAAACTATTTCTTATTATTATCAATGCTGAATTTGTTTTGTAATATAAATTGATGTTACGTCCTCCCCTAATCTAAAGTTAAATAGGGAACGACAAACAAAATAAACATGGAGAGACTTTGAGGATCTCCAGCTTTCCAACCCCAAGTCACAAAACCAAATGTTAAGGTTTTAGTTCAAAGTGGCACATCGTGTTGTCTCTCACCTCCCCCAGCGCTTTCTGCAGCATTTTATTGAGGTGCTTTGGGCACGCACCAATCAGCGCCCACGTATTCAGGTTGTATTCCTGTACAATTAACAGCCGGTGAATAAAACATTGGTTGGCAATACGCATATGGGAAAGAAATGTTCTGGTCACACAGGTAGTTGCTGGCAAACAGAGGAAGAAGACAAAGATATTCCAACACAACGTTTTAATAACAATAAACCAGCAGATATGTGAACTAAAAGCAACACACACTTATCATAGACATCACCAGACAATAACCAGAACACAGGCAGGAACTTAAATATAGAGATGAATAACTAAGCAAGGAACAGCTGTGATGATTCCAACAGATGATGGCGGCAAATAGGAACAAGGAACACAAGATCGTTTTTTTTTCTCTCTAATTTAATTGTTCCTTTCGTTCATCTAGGCTTCACACTCCATCCCAGTTGGTGGTGGAAATGCACCTCAAGCTGGTTTGCCAACCGCCAAAAAACACAAGACAAAAAGGAGAAAAAAAAGTAACACGAGACGGAACCTAACACTCGGAAATTAAATATCCAGGCTCCAGGCAGTAAAAACAAGCTCGCCTTTCTCCTTGATGTAGGCTACAGAATTTCTACCATTCATTTTGGGCCAAGCACGCTTTTCCTCAAGCACGAAAAAAACTTGGGAAGGGGACGCTTCCCTCACAAACTTATCAGCTGATAAAGAAAAACTAAGAGTTTGCAGCCTCCGCAAGCATTGTTACTTTCTGCTCATTTAAGTGCTGCACAACTTTTTTAGGGATCCACTTTTTAAAATCATCTAGCAAAACTAATTCGCGAAGTTGATCAAAGGTGTCAGTTTTACTAGAAAGATGCCAATTTTTGAAAGGTTGAGCTTACGCTCAAAGGCTACAAAATAACCGTCCACTCCAGCTTCTCTGAAAGGAGGCACGAGTTCAACATACTTCCTGATGTCAAACGCAGCATCAGTAGAAGGCGGAGCGGGGCTAACTGGTGAAACTGGGGACACAGGGAGGTGGAGAACGAGGCATGGGCACTCGCTTTCTCAAAGCTTGAGCCTCTAGATCTAATTTACGCAATTGAATCTCACAATCCTTCTCCGCTTTTATAATGTGCAGCCTAATAATTTGAGCCTCACATACTTGTATTTTTATTTGTAAATAATTTAAGTCTAATCTCCAACATGGGATTGTATGGTTACACCACCTTAGTGTCTGCATCCTGACGTTTCTCCTCATCATTATCCTCCAAACTATCTGCTAAAATACCTGCCTCCACTAACTTTACGTTGAACTCTTATTTTATATCTTGCTTAGTAGCCTCTCTCGCCACCCCAGTATTAAAATAATCCGCGATCAATAACAGATTTTTTTTTTTTTTTATGCAGCTAACGTACAATACAATTCTACAGGTAATGTGTTTATTTCAATCAATTTATTTTTGGTTTTGTTTGGTTCTAGTCCAGAACTAAAATGTGAATGGAGTATACAGCTCTATATGTATAAAATGTGTGTATGTATGTCTTTAAGAACCCTATCATATGTAAAGTATGATTAATAGGCACATGTGAAATATGTGGTATTGACCTACAAGTCATATCTTTCTTTATTTTATTAGTGTTAAGTCCCACCCTCACCTGTGTGTTCTGTATTCTGTAGTGTGAGTGGTTGTTGGATACAAGTGCAGCCGAACGGAGAGAGAAGCTGAGAGATTTCGGTAAAGAAAAGAAGTTGTTTAATCAATAATTTGTCATATTAAACCTTTGTGGCCAAATTTACTCCGCCAGCGCAAAATCTCTTTTGGCGTTAAAAAACTACTGTTTGGATTTACTAAAGACACGCAGTGAAATATTAGTGCTGAAAAGGCGTGGACACAGTTATTTTTGCGGCTGACCTTGCACATGTATTTGTAGGAGTTTCCCTTTCAGATGCAAAATCTATGGGAGGTGAGGCTACTTAAAGGAATCATGCATGGTGATTTACTGATATTTGTGGCTTTATTTACCACCCAAAAAAGCATGTTAGCAAAAATTAGCAGACGCTAATTTGCGCTGCTCTTGGTAGATTGCGTTGGTCATTATGGAAGTCATCAGTAGACCATGCGCAGAACTTTCCACTCCCATCTGTGCTTTTTTTGGAATTTGCCCTGTTTAGTAAATCTGGCCCTTGAAGTGTACACGTGTGTAAGACACACGAGTTGAGAATTAGTATTATTATTTTGTTTCGTAACTGAGCTGTCTGTTTGTTCGCTGCACACAGACATCCTCCCCTATAGTCTAGGGGTAAATAGGAAATGAAAAAACAACAAACATGTGGAGAGACTTTCCAGCCCCAGAGTCACAAACCCAAACATTGAGGTTTGAGTTCAAAGTGGCATGTCTGCCTTTTATTTTCTTATTTAACAAATTAAATAAAATATAAAAATTGTTTTATTAAAATAAAACATTACCTCGGTAGGAGGAAAAAAAAACAAAAACACCTCTACCTGGAGGGGAATAAACACCAACTTGCCTGTTGTTAAAAGAAAGAAAAACCAACAATAGATAGGCTAACTTCCCTCACTCCCTGAAACAGGAGAAAAGATATAGGTATCCCTACATTACCCATAAACTTTCAACTTTATCACATATTTCATCAACAAAACACACATTGTGCCACACATATTGCACCCAACAGCACTAATGTAACAAACTGCTACGAGGCACGAAGGTTGAGAATCCAAATGCAGTTTTTAATGGAAAAATCCAAGATCATAAACCATATAACAGGCAGTGGTCAAAAGCACAGGGTAATCAGTCCAAACAATGACAAAAACATCCAAAGGGTGAGACAGGAATGGGGAAAACCAGGAACATGGAAAATAGGGGAAACGCTCAGCAATGCAGTGTTACATGTACGAGACTTCGCAGGGAATGAATGTGAAAATCAGGCTATTATAGGTTGAGTTGAACAAGGTAATGAGACACAGGTGGAGGCAATCAGGTATGACGAGTCCAGGCAGAGAGTTATGGGAAATATATTTTAATTATGGATTGACAATAGTCTCTCAAAAGTCTCTCACTGATAATCGTGACAACTAACAAGGATCACTAAATTGTCTGGGATTGGAGTGCAGAAAACCTCAAATGCCGTTTTTGTATCTCTCCTCCCCCAACATTCTCTGCAGCATTATGTTGAGGTCCTTTACGCACGCACGCCTGCGTAGACGATTGGAAACAGATGGTCCTGTTAGTCTATCCAGTAAGCAATCAGGAAAAGGAAAATTTAAGCAGAGGCAGACTCCAGATTCCAGTAACACTCCTCACATGAATAACATCAAAAAAATGTATATATTACTATGCAGGGGCGTAGCACCAAATTTTGGGCCCTGGGTACAAACCATCTTGCTGGGCCCCCGTACCGTACCAAATACCATAGTGATACCAATGGGTGGGTATTACACTTTTATCATAAAAACACTTCAAATGTAAACAAAATAAGCCACACTCAGATTAATATAGGCTATTTTTGTTTTATTGTCAAAAGTACTACTTACTGAGATGACAAAAGGTCTAGCAGGTCTGAAACTGAAATATATATGGCTTCAAATGGTTGCTAAAATATCCTTTATTGTCACAATAACTTTTTAAAGTGTATGTAAAGTACAAGTTAATTGACGATTGTTTGTCTCTTTAAAATAAATGCAGGCTCACAGGGTACACTAACCGCCAAACTAGACATTCAGTCTTTGAATTACGTTTTAAAATAAGTCATTTTCAATCATTAAGATGTACATTAAACTGAGAACAATCGTACTTATAATGTAAGAGCGTGCGCGAGCTAATTTGCATAACAATGCGGTAAAATAGGCGCTAACGATCTGTGTTTTCGCGGGTGTTAGATTTTGACAATAAAGGGAAATATAGGCTACATGTAAACTTCTGACTCTGTGGAGAACTGCAGCAGAAGAGGAGACAAGCTGGAGACAATGTCAATGCTCGATGATGCATTTGGAGCTCACCTTTCTTTAAAAAAAAAACTGAGTGAGCAACTGCTTGCCCTCATTTGCCTTTCTCTCTTTAATCTTCTTTTCTTTTCGTTTTTGAGCCCCTGATTTTCCTTTCTTAAGGAAAGACATGAATCTTCCCCTGTCTTCCTAGTTCCTATCACACGGCTCACTCCTCCAGCTCCTGTCTCATCAACTGATTCACCGCAGGTTCTCAGCAGAAGTGCCTAACCTGCGGGTCGTACCATTTACATTGATTCGAGAGGGGTGGTGGGGCCCTGCACAGCATGAAAATAACTTTTTATATACCAAACCAGTGCCTAACTACAAGTTTAGTTTTGCACAGGATCTTTTTTATTTGTACATTAATGCTATACAAATGTTAGTGCATATATATATCTGTATAGAAAACTGACTTCTAAGGGCCCCCCCTGCCTCGGGCCCTGGGTACTCGGTACCCTTTTTCCCCCCAGTCCGACGCCCCTGTTACTATGTCTCTGGACGGAACACTAAAAAAAAAAATTCTAAGAACCAAACTAAAATGTGTTTTTCCTTATTGGCCACCAAATTGTCTGTCAAAAATACAAAAATGTATATTTTATGTTCTTTTCTAAATAGTAATTTCTCATTAGATGTTGGCTGGAAAGCACATCATGGTTAAACCAAACAGTGTATCAGTGTTTGTGACCTTATAGAAAAAGTATATGAAGAGTTCAGATGCAAAAGCCTCTAAATGCTATCTGAAATTTTCTTCTAAAATGATCATTTTTATCAAGCTCGTTTTTTCTAAAATGATCATTTTTACAGCTGCTCTGATTATAGCCAGTGAACTTTTATTCTTTTGAACACTCCTTTCTTCTGAATGAAAAGGCACTTATCACATCAGCCCTCAAAAGACAGTCAGATTATTAAACTGAAGACAATGCAACATTTCTTGTTTCTCTTCAATGTAACAGTAGTATAATATTTTCACTGTTTCACACAATTGTATAGTCTGCACTGTTCTACAATGCTCATTTTCACACCTCTGCAATTCAAGCTTGTACCTCAGAGAATGGCGTTTGCTCTCGGAGTGTTTCGCATCAGCACATATTCTATTTTACCATACTTTAGGTATATTTGATTACTATATGTAATTGTCTAATATTTAGCATGGGAAAAATAAATCCTGGTTACCATAGTTCCAGGCTTACAATCCCACTCGTAAATATTTATGTCTGAAATAGACCTTGTTTTGCAAAATTTATTACAGGTAAAATTATAAATAAGTACATTTATTCTTATTGTTTTTTTCTGCTCAGTAAACCAAGGCCGAGGCCAAGGTCCAAGGTTAACTAACTTAGTCGAATGAAGTACCAATTAGAGATTTTTTTTTGTTTCATTTGATTTGTTCTTTTCAATTTAATTTGTTTTTCATTTTAATTGTAATGTTCTTTATTTTTTAATTTGAAGTCAATTGCACAAGTACCACAGCTTAATGTGTCAGAGAATGTTTAATAAACTGTCATGTTACAGCTTTCAGTTTAGCTCAACCTGACTGTATTGTTTTAAATCAATTGGATGGATTTTGTGCGCTGTTTTTTGTGTGAATCGGAATGAATGTAACTTGTGTAATTTTGCTTTATTGAAGTTTGGATATACGAGTAGATTCATGTTCATAGTTCTTCAACAACGAGGCCCATCTCTGGAAAAATTAGTCATACTTCCGAGCAGTGAAAGAATTTGCACAGTGCCAAGTGAGTATGAAGTGATTCCTTTTTTTCTCTGCTACAGGCATTGTGAATTATAATGAAGAAAGCATGTTTTTGAGGTTTTTTTTTTCTTGTTTCATTTAAATGTATGATGACATCAATAAAGAGTGAGGTGTTTAATTGGGTCTCTTTAAAAATCTAAACAAAAAAAATTATTACATACATTTACCTTTAACTAGTTAGTGTCTTTAAGGTTTAACCATTACAGAACTTGGGTGTTTTTAATTAACAAAATTGAATTTATGAGCTGATGTGAACCAGACAAAGTACTCGCACTGGCATAACAATTGGAAAGCTGGAAAGCACTTCTTTGTTATACTATGATATTGATACAGAAATTTAATATAAAACCATGCTGGATGTACCGTACACTACTTGATTTTTTGGCCTCTTTCTTATTGGCAAAGATAGCGAGAGAGTAAACAGGAAGGGATGGGAGGAGGGGGCTCCAGTGGATTTGCATGAAATGGAGCACATGTACTTTTCACCAGGCTAAATCTGCGGTCTCATGTGCAGAAATCAAGACCACATATTGCAAACATGCCTGACAAATCTGAAGAAGCCTCCTCTTTCTGGCTAGTCCCGCCCCAAACCACACCATTGGTTGAGCCAATGTTGCAGTGCTGGGCCACACCAAGGGGTCACATTGTCTCTGAGAAATGTTTATATTCCCAGCAAGTAGATGCCAAAAGACCATTCGAAAAGTATCTTTCCTCACTTACAGCCATTCAAACACATCCATGTATTTTATGTTCTGATAAAAAAATCATTTTGTACAAGCAACATAAGTTGAACGTATTTAATTATAGATTAAAAAAATGTATTAGGTGAACTTAATGTTTACAGTTATATCAGATCAATTATTTTGAGAAGATTCAAATATATTCAAGGCTGTGTTTTTGAATACAGCAGTGACATCTGCCTGTGCGCTGAGTACGTACACTGTGTACCATGACATCACCAGCATTTCAATGTAAATTCTGTGAGGTCAATTCTAAATCATCATCAGTAATCATGTGTCAATATTATTTTTGAAATTGTGGGAGGTTTGTCCCTCGCAATGTTTGTCCTTTCCGTGATTCAAAGAGAAAGTCATAACACTCTTTCGTAATGATGCAGTCTGTCCAATGACATAGAATTTAGTAGGAATGCTATGGACATGTCCCTGCAAACATCCAGTGACAACTGAATTGTCTCTAGCAGTAATTTTGATCAAACTACTTGTATTTAAATATATTTATATGCAACCACTGATGTTGCTGTAATTTTGGCCACATCTGAAAGTGATCAAAGTGCAAAAAAAAAAGATAATGCTGTACTATCTTCAGAGATAGAGGTTGGACAGAAGCGTGTGTAACATTGAGTTTGAGACACAAACAGAAAACAAAATTGCTAATAAACAATATATTACCAGTTTCGATTATTGTTGAAGAACTGAGCGGCCACTTTGGATTTTGAAGTCTGGGTTATTGCGGTGCCTCCGAGTCTCTGAGTAGGAACTCCAACTTGAAAGGCGTTCCAGTTAAAAGTTCATACTGGGAACTCCAAATTTATTTCTTCCGAGTACAAATGGGACACCATAAATCCCTTGTTCCACAACGCAAACATAATGCGTCTTTGCCTCATTCGATCATGATCAGAAAAATGCCAGAGAGTGAGAGGTATGTTTAGATGGACGATGAGGTCCGAAAATTCTTAAACAATTTAATTTTGCCAAAATGTCTGTCATCAAAATGGTTACAGTAGGTACCTTCCAGATCGGTCTCACCTAAATCGCATTCCAAAATACCAGGCATTCACCTCTGAACGAAAGATAACATGACAACATTTATTGTGTTTATGTAACAATATATTACACACACTGCAGTATATTAGAACCCAGGCGCGGGAGTTTTATTGAACAAGTAGAGGAACAAAGGTAGTATTCAGGTAGGATACTAGTCACAGTTTCATCAATCAATACTTGTTTTAGAAACTTAGGATATATAAACAATTCAAAGTTAAATAAGACCATCAAAAGAGGTAAATATCCAGGTACATAATAACATAAGGGTTCCGAGAAGCTCAAAGGAACAAAAAGTCACTATAAGTCCACAGAGAGATGAACACAGAATCCAGAACATGAGCTAAATAACAGGAACCAGTAAATATCCAAGTATGTCCACACACAGATCCGGAGTGTTTCAGGAAACTAACACAATAACGGGAACAGGTAAGTATCAAGCACGAACAAGAGTCTAAGCACATGACTGATTCAAAGAGTCCATAAAAACAACAGAATCACAGGAACATGTAAATAAGACAAAAAAAAGACTAGAAAACATTGCGGAGGCCAGTTAATGAATGATTCAATGGGCTGGCTTATAAAGCTTGTCCTAAAGTCTGAGGTAATGTGCATCAGGTGAATATCGTTAAAACTGAAAGGTTAATTTGGAAAAACCTAATGGTGCGTCCCAATTCGCGTACTATCTGTCCTAAACAGTATTTAAAAAAATAATTAGTATGTCCCAAATCGTAGTATGTTCAAATGAGTATTCGAAAGATACCCGGATGCTCTACTTTTTTTCGGTCAGAATCCGAAGTGCAGATCCGTGAACACTCTAACGGCTGATATTGCCCACAACCCATCGGGCATTAGACAAGGATTTGATTAGAACTACAAACACGAGTGAAAAGTGTTAAAACAACAACAGACATGGAGGACACACGAGTCCGGCGGTAGAAAGGTTTAGATAAAGGAGTTTGGTTGATTAATTATCAGTATCTAACCTGACAAATTTTTATTTATTCAATGTTGTCCACATTATATTACATCTGCAGCAGCATTGTGAACTTTTGTAAAGATATGTTTAGCCATTAACTTTTAAACGCATCATATATTCAAATTGCAAACACATGAGTCGCCTCCGTCTTTCTGGGCTGCCTGGATGGTCTGGCCTATAAAGGCTTGAGGACCTCACTAGTGAGGACCCTGGCAGATCTGGCAAAAGATCTCGAAACAGAGAAAACATGCATAGAGAACATAAAAGAGGTTATTATGATCGTGAAGAGGGTGCTAGGTACGGCCTCCGTGGTTGAGACAAGGGAACTAATAACGGTCTTTGTCTGCGAGATGGGCAGACACAAGACTCTAGGACAATCTCTTTGGTTGATACAGGGCAAACATAATATGCATAATCGGCCTCTTTGGCTGTGACAGGGCAGGTAGGGAACTCGGAAACGGCCTACCTGGCCTAAACGGGACAGGCATTAGATTCGGGCCTGACACATCTATTGCTGACACAGGACAGGTAACTATCACTGAAATGTCCTTTGTCGACACTTAAAAGGCAGGGGATTCAGAAACGATCATCCTGGTCATAACTGGACAGGTAGAAAACTCTAAAACTTCCCTTTTAGCCTTGACAGGGCTGATAGGGAACTCGGGAATGGCCTCCCTGGTCGAAACGAGACAGGCATTATAAACTAGAATAACCTCCTTGGGTCACAACTAAACAAGTAGGAACTTCAGAATCAGCCTCTGGTGAGGGAATTTGGATTGGCTTTACAATCAGTGAGGAGGGAAATTGAGGTAGTCCCTAGTTGAGGTAAGAGAGTTCTGGACGACAACTGGATTTGAGATTCTCTCAGCATGTTCGAGGGAGAACTTTTTCCTCCTCCTTTGTCTTCTCCGTGCTGCATTCACAATAGTATCCCAATTAGATGATATAGGGAGTTTGTAACTGGGCTCCGAGAGGACTCTGAAACTGGAGCAGACTCTAGACTGAGCTTGGGGAAAGGAGCAGGAGCTGAATCCTGGGCTGGAGCAAACTCTGCTCCACACTGGACTGTATTCTGGAGTCAAAACAGACTCTGGACAAAACTCTTGGACTGGAGCGGACTCTGGGACGGGCCATTTGGAGTGGCGAGGAAAGACTCGAGTGTGTTGAGATTTTCTGAATAGCATGCTTTGGAAACACTAAGCCTGTTTTAATTGCCACCCATGCGAACACAATTGGAGGATCAGTTATTTTGGCCACCTGGTCACTGCTTCCAAACACTGGTTTCTTGGATTGGGGAATTGAGGCCTTGGTGTGATTATTAGGGCTGTTTTCGACTAAGGATTTTCATAGTCGAATCTGATTCGTTAGATTTTGCCGTAGTCGGCTGATAGTCGATCCTTTTTTTTTCACTAGACGTCCCGTTTTTCCCAGGACAGTCCCGTATTTCAACTCTAATTTTAGTGTCCCGACTTATTATGAAAAAATCATGATTTGTCCCGTATTTCATCGCTAACATACATGTAATTTTACATATTATAGGTTTCGTTGAATAAGCGCAAGACAGAGAGGGAGGGAGAGAGCGAGCGAGAGACCTTGTGTGTGTGTGCTAGCATTAATTACACGCGCGCACAGAGAGGGAGAGCGCGAGAGACCTTGTGTGTGTGCTAGAGTAGGCTACTCATTAATACGCACGCGTCTCCCCAAAGATTATACTAATATAGGGTTTATGTCTGTATTGACAAAAGAGTGGTAGAACTGTTTGTTTGTAAAGTTAACAAGCCTTACCCGTTTCAAATGAGCCATGTTGGTTGTCGTCGTGTGATATGAAAGAAGCTGCTGGCACAACTTGCACTTAACTTTCTGTGGGTCATCTTTAACCTTCTCGAAATACTCCCATACTTTTGATGATTTTTTAGAAGCCATTGTGAGCCAATAAATCCGTAAATGCTAACAAATGTGGACGTGGTCCAGACGTTACAGGCATGTAGTGTGCTGCTGGCTGCTCATTGGTTGCATACCGCGCGCGGTGCGCCTATTTTGAAATAACGAACTTGAGCGCGCAAAAGACGCAATATGTGAACAGACCCCCTACTGTTCGACTATGAGGTTCATAGTCGAATCAGACCTCTCCGAATCGAATCGTCGAATCCTCGACTATTAGAAGTCAGCCCTAGTGATTATACCTGGGTTTGGGCAACTTGCTAGGCCTGGAGCTGAATATATTGGATGCTAGGGAAGACAACCCTTTATTCTCTGAAAATCCCATGGGCACTGACAAATGAGACCTAGGGGGTTGCTGAAGTGTGGTGTCTTAATCATGTCAAAATACTGTTGCAGTGAAATGTTCAGGCTGCCAACTGGTATCCAGGGAGAAATGTGGTTGTCCAATCCACTCCAAAAGTTAATCAGATATTGGTCATCCCAAGTTGTTAAATCGTAATTCTGGACAAATTCCTCCATATTCTTCTACTGCAGCCATTTTGATAAGTGGAGCACAATTTATCCTTCTCACTGACCCTGTTGGGTCCATATTTGGATGGTCTGGCCTGTAATTATATATTAGACACACAGGAGTATATTAGAACCCAGGCGCAAGAGTATATTTAACGACTAATTGATGAGAGATTTTTCATTTTTTGGGACAAGTATCCCTAACAGTTGCTGTTGGTGAACACAGTTGCTTAAAATAAAGATGGGGAAACCATGTACATATTTGAAAGCCTTTGGATACCCTGAGTATGCTGTCATTTCCCTGAAAAACAGAGCTAAATTTAAATAACACCATCAAAAGTTATATTTCCAGTCAACTAAATTAATTTACATTTGACCAATGACAGAAAAGTAAATTTATTGACTCAGATCAATAAACAGCTCATTACAGTAACAAGGCATATGCACCTTTTTCAGCGTATACATCATGGGAGGCCTAGTTTTGTTACTTAATTCAATACCATGATAAAAGCTTCAATTATTGTGAAATAAAAATGTGATACGGTCAGTAGCTTCATATATTTATATATAATTCAGCTTAAAGTAGACCTAATATGGTTAAATAATTTTTTAATGTCTCCTTGTACACATTAAGATAAAATACATTTGATATGCATTGCGTAGTGATTAACCGAGGAGGGCCCACAGCAACAATTATGAAGTGCAGCTAAAAGAGTCTCTTGAATAAATCATGTTTATAACGCAATGAACAAATAATTCCCACACAGTAAACTATTTTTAGCAGGATTTCCACTCAGTGGCAGTTAAGGATATCACAGTCACAGACAAAAGCCCAAAATCTATAAATCAGTGCTTATATTCACATGAACAAAGATGCAATCTGAGAGAGGTTTAGTAGGTTGCTATACTCACACTACACAACTTTCAATGTCAGTTCCAGTCAAAACACTTCACAGGATTCAGATTGTAGACAAGTCTAAATATTTAACCTCGCAGGCATCTGCAACTCATTAGTGCTCCTTTTAGAGCAAGCCTTGAAAAACAGTCTACAGGGTGATTGAGTCTCAAACCACACTCCATTTCCCTTTAACCATGTTAATCTACAGTGATAATCTGAGCACTTCATACTCAGAGTTTCCCTTTACTTATGCGCTAACTTTTGAACTATTTAACTTCACATTGTGTACTGAAAGTAGTCTCTAATAAATGATCTTAGGACCCCAGGAATAATAGCTTTTAGCTTATGCTGAAGCTAATGGGGAACCAAATAATACAAACAAAAATCATTGAATTCTGCATTGTATATTGGGCAAGTCAGAACTGTGTGTGTGTGGGGGGGGGGGTATGTGCCGACATACCATAAATTTAGTATGAGTCATGAACATAAAAGGGCTTAATTAAAACAAGTGAGGAAAAAAAAAAATCTGAAGAAACTTTTTTGCCAAAAGGTATACATTTGTCACCATCTAGTGGCATAAGCATAAACTTCAAATACTTCCACACAAACAAGTTGTATTAAAACAGATTTTATTTAGAAGGTCTCCTTTTCTAAATATTAAAAATTAACTTTAAAATTGCACTGCCACATGACACCATAAATAATTTATTTCATTACATTTAAATAAAGTTATATTCAATAACTCACATATGCCTGCATAGCTGCTCAGCAAAACAATGACACGCTGTGATATTAAAATTAAAGTCTAAGAGCGGTTCTTGCTGACCCAGTGAAATCGGTCCACCCTTGGACCAGAGAAGCCGTAGGAGGGCCTGTAGCCCTTAAAACTCTTATGAGGTGGGTATGGTCCACCTGAAGAATGCTGCTGGTAGCCCTCAGCAGCATATGGTTTTCTTTTAGGGTATGTCCCCCAGTTTTGCATGGGAGGGGGCTGCCCAAACTCACTGAACTACAGATGGAAAACAGCAATTAAACCAGTGCAAGTTTAAGAAAGCAACAAGTAGTGTTAAAGACATGCTAAGGGACTGAAAAGTGGTTATATGGACTTTGTTACCTGGTACACACTGTTTGGGTTGGAGACCGTCGGGATGCACTTGGGCTCTGGAACTGAAAGACTGCTGCTATTGCTGCTACTCACAGTGCTGCTCACTGTGCTGCTCATGCTGGTGTTTCCTCCCTCCTCATCAGAGGAGGTTCCAGAGTGGTAGTCCGATGAAGCCCTTTCCACCGCATTATTTATCCTACGAGAGAACTCCCCATCTCTCTTTTGACCCTCCAACTGGGTAACACAAAATGGGGTTGACTTCTCACCATACCTTTCGAGAACAAACAACATTCAGTTACTACAGTGGTACAATAAAAATCATAAAAACTATTATGCACTTCATTGATAGACCAGAAAATTCAGCACTACCGGCAGGACACGTCTCCCGGATCAACCCAAATGGTCATTTCCTTTGGTAATCCAAGATCTTCATATACAATGTCACTCTGGCGACAAGCACATTCAATTACTGGGTCTCTTGTTTGCATTTTGTTCATCCTTAGACATCTAAGAAAAGAAAAAGCCCTTGATAGCTCAGATTGATTCATTTTACACTTAATTCAGAAGTTAAGTTAGCATTAGGATACTCACCTAAAAGCTTGTCCTTTGGTTGGTTTTTCTGGGTACCAATGACTTTTGTAAGTTTCAAAGAGCACTGAAGTTAGTTCCACAGCGAATTTCTCCCTCCGAATACGGTCCAGTTCACCATGTTTCTTTGCTAGTCTTGCAATAAAAAACACTGTTGCTGCAATCTCTTCTTTCATTTTCAAGTGTTGAGGTTTTGAGTCAATCAGACAAGCTGTGTGTTTTTTAAAAGAAATGTTAAAAGTAGGCAATTTAAATATACAACTAACAAACTTGCTTTGTATTACAGCTACTTGATGAGTAGGACTATCACTCTGGTGTTTTGCTTCAGCTATGCAAAGTCATATAAGGTTAAGAATTTCAATCTCTTTGAACATCAGTCAGCATTTTAATGTCTCAGGATGTGCTGATCTGTAATTAGATTGAACAGGTGTTTCAAATTGTGGGAGGAACTAATAATGTTCAAAATGAAGTCTTTACTAATCATTAGTCTCAGGTTCAACGAAGAGAAATTTGTTTTCCTAATCGTTGTGTGAGCTACCAAAGAAATTAAACATATATCATATCAACAAAATTAAAAGCCATGTAAATGAGTGTGTATCTATTTTTGTCTGGACTCCCATTTATTACCCTTGGGTTGTTTTTTGGACAGACCCTTCCCCAATTTAGTAGTGTTGATAACCAAAACAATATAGAGAACATACAGAGATTTGATTAGCTTCACAGAATAGTTGAGCAAACGTGTTCCCTAAGAATAGGTTGGGCCTGCAAGGACGTGGTGATTTTTTATTTTTTATTTTAGTTTTTTAGTTCCTCTGGGCAAGCCTAGACCTGTCTTCACGTGAACTGAATGGTATCTCTGGTAACGTTGTCCAGAGAGCCATTGTCCACTAAACACTGATTGCCTCCCAACCGCTAACAACATAACTTTTCAGTGTTGACAGAGGCAGTTTGTTGTCTCCAAGCCTCGTTATGCTTGACTTTTGTTTCTTTTAACCTAAGGAATGATAACAGGTAACGGCTGAGCAATGTATACTTTAATCCTTTGATATCATTGTGGATTATAAACTGATCATTCCAACTCTAGGCCTACAATATGATTGGATTAGCTTTAGAAGCTGCTGGGAAATACAGCGCACATAGTATACTTTGCGGGAGAATTTATTATTATTACTTTATTAGAAAAATGCTGTGAGGAATAGTCGGGCAGTCTTGGTGTCAAACACTGAAAATAAGTAGCCTAGGCTACATCTTGCTAAATTTTCAAGATGTAGGCTACATCTCTTTTTTTTATGTATTAAAGACTCTGTAAATATTGGACCTTAATATTGTACACCCTGATTAACTGTACGTCTAGTCTATGTCAAACATTTGTTTTCATTCACGGAAAATTACAAAGGCTATAGACCTATATGTTGTCTATCCATTTAAAAAAAATGTAAGTCTTTTTTCAGGATTTACGCATTTCAATTAATAGTAAAAAATTGAATATGAATAATAAAATATTCATATTATGAATGAATAATTTTAAATGAATAAAAAAAACTGGAGCTTAATGAAACATGTTGTATAAATCTAAATGGAACAAGGGAATGGACCATTAGTCTATGAGATTCCTATTAATAAATTAAAAAAGAAAGAAAGAAAATATGTTTCAAGTTATTTTACGATTTATATACTAGGCCTAAATGTTTTATTAAGCTCTAGTTTTTTTACTCATTTAAAATTATTAATTCATAATGTGAACAATATGTAAGAATTATTCAGTTCAATTTGATGGAAGTTTACTATTACTTGCGTAGGCTAAATCTTACAAAATATTATTATTTAGAGAATAAGAGAATATTATTGTGCTCAGAATAATTTAGATTAATCAAAATATTCTTTAGTGCAGTGTGGGGAGTGCATAAGTGTAAAGATTAGCCTACTGTGTTTTATTGTTTATATTTAGTGATTTTATTAAGAGTTCATTGGTTTGAGCCTACATTCCACTGATTTTACGCTTTTATATTTTCGCTCTTTGTACGGCGCGCATCTCTGTGTTGTATGGAGAAATAGCGCCAGTATCAGCAGCGGTGAGCGCCGTAGTTCGCGCTCATCCGGCTCCCGCCTCAGAGGGCGCTGAATTTGAACATACAATATCAGCCCTGGCTATAAATACAGACAGCTTGTGCTGGAATCCAAAGCAGAGGGACTTTGAAAGACGACGGGACAGAGAGCGCACGATGAGTTTCTTCAGACTGGCTCACTTTAAATGGTCGTTATGTGGACCTTCGTTTTCCAGTTATGAATTGTTTTATTTGACAGGTAAAGTTGCCTATAATTAAAAAGAGGTAGCTATGTTCACATTCAACCCCACCTGGAGATGTGACGTCAGCAGGGTGGTAACAACAACAGATGGACACAAACCTGAGAGTGCAGAAGAATTCAGTCAGGTGACTTCTCACTGAACGACTAAAATTGTTAATATTTGTTATGTCTTAGCATTCAGTGGGTATTACTTCTTTCTCCGATTTGGGTATGTAGCCTATATTATAGATTTAGCCTAGGCCTATTTCAATGTATTGTTTGTTTTGCCAAGTGAATTGTTGTTTGTCTTTTCTTCTTCCTTTAGGTTTACATGCTACAAACAGATTTATGTGTTGCTATATTAACCTGTTGGGGTTGGTTTGTAGGCAGTGTTGTTAGCTGATTGTTTTATATAATCTACAATCACTAACCATACTGCCAACACAACGACCTACAAGGAAACACAGAGCTGATACAATTATTTGAGGTGTTTATGTATCATATTGGTTTATTTGTCATTTTAAGAACAGTTTTTGTGAGATGCAGGTCTGTCATGACTCTGGTGGATGTGTGCAGGTTCTGCAGGAGACATTAGGATAAAACAATGATGGAAATGGACCCTGCCAGAGGCTATACTGTGTGGTCATCAGGCAGTGTAGTTAGTTGATTACAATCCTTATAGTAATCACTAACCTCACTACCAGGTGAAGACCAGTTTTAAAACAACAATTTATTTTTGCTGTGTTTTTATAATATGATCTTTGTACTGAAATACATCTGAAAATAAAGTGAAATATATCACACATCTTTCTGATCTTTCAATTGATTAGATTTGGTGGTATTGCTCATATTTGTTCAATAACATTTGAATTTGTCAACTGATAACTGAGTTCAGAAAAGTCTGCCTCTGCAAAATAAAAAAGTAATTAAAATTGTATTATTTTAAATTTACATTAGAAAAAGGCAGTGGTGGGCACGCAGACATTTGCTGCAAAAAATCTGAGACTGCATTTACGCATTGCTGTAGGCCTATTTTTATTTTTTATAAAAACCTATTTGTGCGGCTTAAATATGATTTGTACCTTAATGTGACCTAATATGACCTTGATAATTGTACAAACAGTATAGGGCTGCTACAGGCATAAGCCATATATGATTTCAAAATTTTGCTATCTATGTACAGTCGGTTAAAAACATATGCTGCAAGACAGTGCAGTGTTACGCTATCAAGATAACAAACTGATCAAAATAATAAGAAACAACCAAAAAGTAAAATAGTTGAAACACGCATCAGGGATTTCTAGAAACGCCATTTTACTTTTGTTCATCTTAAATTATATATAATGTAATAATGTAGTACACGGGCGTAATTTCCTATTTCAAAATCCCGTTTGTGTCCCCCCCACTTTCAAGTTCGTTTGTTACGATTTTTTTAACCGCACGCCGTCATCGCCACAGAGAAGGAGTGCCGATGCGCGCGTCCGCGTCCAGGTACGTCGCGCCCATAGTCCACACTCTAAAAATAGCTCGCTGAAAGTTCTAATGAGCAGGTATCGCGCTTATTCAAGCGCGAAAGAGAACTGGATTCAGGCGAGCTGTCTAGTGCTGTGCGGCGCGTTGTGTGCGTGCGTCAGGACATTCACAGACAGCGCGCCAGAATCCAGTTCACTTTCGCCCTTGAATAATAACACGCACATTAATGCCAAAATGTCCGTTTTATCAATTGTATCCTCACAAGAGCAGTCTTAAACGAGTTAAATAAAATCTTAAATGAAAGTCAAGAGTAAATGAGAAAATGAAATGTAAGATCCTGTCATGCAGCGTCAGATCTTAAAGGGACAGCAGCCAATTCTGTCTATCAGTAAAGTTAACCAAAGAACAAAGGGGAACAGAGCAAATTACTCGCTGATCTTGTCTAAAGAATGTTTGTAGCTTTAATAAGGATTTTTCTATATTTAATGTATAATTTATGCAGTGCAGACTATTTGATAACCTTATTCAATTTCTGTATATTCCGTACCTGTTAGTCAGACAGGAAGGGCACAGGTAAATATTATATGGGTTCATGTGAGGATTGTTTAAAGTTAATTTAAATTAAAAGTTGTTATATTTTTGAAGCCTAATGAATGTTTCAAATTTGGAGGGAACAATCCTTTTCATCGTAATCCTTTTTGTTATTCATATAGTAGCCTACTTTTATTTTTGGCAGAATTTATCATTATAATCAACTTAATTATTTCCTGGGACCTGGATTTTGTATCACCATAGTCCCTACATGTATGTAAATGCAGGAAATGGGATTCAAATCGAAAAAAAAAATCCCCCATTTTGCCCCCCCCCCCCCACACACCACACACACACACTTTTCAAACCAAAGTTACACCCTTGATGTAGTATAAGCTAGTTCTTACAAAAAAAACACGTAACGTAAGGCTAAAAATATGTTACAAATGTCTTTTTGGGTATAAAACATTTGTTGTATTTCAAAACACATTCTACATGAAGTTCTTCATTTACAATTGAGTAATGTACATGAAAACAGTTTGTTAAATTGTCTAGCCTTACTTTAAATTACTGTTAAAAAAATATTTACTATTTTTTATTTTATTCCCTTTAAAACTGAATATTTTGCAGAGTTGCCTCTCTTCTTTCCTTATGAAATCCCCGCACTTCCGTCAGGCTGAGCGTTTAGTCACCATGGTAACCGTAACACATCCTCACGTGGCTGTTACCTATGGCTAGAACAGGAAGCTCGCTAACTATTATGACTGAAGAACTAAACGAAGAGGTTTTAGACAGTCTTTCAGAAATCGAAAAACTTTATACGGTATTTGATGGAGCGTCACAAGAAGATGTGGCATATGCGAAAGTTTTCTGGAACTCCCTTTCCCTACAGCCTCCAATAGAGTCTCGTCTCGTTTCTGCTGACATCAGGCAGCGGTTAAAAGTTGCGAAGACCCCGCACTGTAAGTGGGACGTTCATTCAATGTATTTTGTACATGCAAATTGTCTTAAAGTGCGTTGCAAACTTGTATGAATGAGCTGTGAAACGCTTAAACACCTTTAATGTTGTGCTTACAGTGCTTTTTCTAATTGCACCATTAGGGACAATGCTGTGGGCTTAAAAGTAGCCTATATTTTGTTGTGTAAAATATAAATTGTAGTCTCTAAATACTCATACTGTTCCAAAGTTGTGGTGGCGTATGAAAGGGAGTACAATAAAATAAAGAAGAATCTTCTGTTATTTTATTTTTAGCCACAAATGCTGCCGCAAAGCAAGCGCCATGGTCAAGTAAGTATAGGCTTTATTGATTGAATGAGTGTATTGTATTGTATTATTATTAAATGTAATCTCCTTTGGCCTGTTTGTTTTCTTGGTAGAGAGGGATGATGAAATCCAGCAGGATGTTTATTTGAAGCAAAAACAAGAGGAGAGACAGAAATACATGGAGATGGTGAGGTCTCAGTGGCACTGCATGTTAACAAACCAGCTTCATTCAACTGTTTTGAGGCTACTTAAGAAAAAAGCTGTTTTATTCTGCTGAATTCTACCAAACAAACCTTTTTACCCTCAGAAGAAATACTCTGTCTATAAAGTATTCCGTTTTTTTCAGCAGGTGGGTTTTTGTCCACAATGTTATAGGCCTATATAATTATATTGCATACTGTGTCTATTGGATCATTATTGCAGTGATTATGTTTCTAGCATGTTATATGTTTGGCAACTATTTTTCTAACCCTATTGATGGAGTGTGTAGCTTTTCATTTCTTAAAGCTACACTGTGTAACTTTTTTAGTTTATTCTTAGCTAAAAACACTTAGTTCTTTCAAAAATATGTGCTCATTAATGTATATTTACTTCGTTCAAGTAATAAAGTATTCTCATTTACATTTTACATTAAGCTGACGCTTTTATCCAAAGCGACTTACAATTGCTATATATGTCAGAGGTCGCACGACTCTGGAGCAACTAGGGGTTAAGTGTCTTGCTTGCTACATTGGTGTCACACAGTGGATTCGAACCCGGGTCTCTCACACCAAAGGCATGTGTCTTATCCACTGAGCCATCGTCAAAAAAATCGTATATAGTCAGAAAATTAGTCCAGTGACGTAGGACTGCCGCAACTTTCCAGTTCCCGCTGGATTTCGTCCTCCGCATATAAGCTTAAAGGAGAACTCGGGTCAATTTTAACATTGAGCTAATTTTTTTGTACATTTTGAGTACTGTCAGTACAGAGAACAACGACAAAAATCGGTGTTGCCTACACCGTGTTATCCTCTTTTTAAAATGTACACCCTGTTGACTTAAACGGTGTTATAAAAGTTTTAACCCTGCTTTTAACCTCTTAACATCCTTGATGTGTCATTTTAAGTAAACAGCCATGTGCGTGGTTGTATTCAGAGTGAACACGGTGAATCTGACTGCAGTAGATGTGAAAGAAGATATGAATACAAATTATGTTTATTCAGCCAGCTCCACATACCTGTATTTTCTTCCTGTTTTCGGTCGAAGTCCACAGTAGTAATTGTCAAGTTCGCGCGCGTCGATCATTGGTAACTAGATAACTAAGAATCGCGCACTCAAACTCGACAATCGACTACTGTGGACTTCGACCGAAAACAGGAAGAATGTACAGGTATGTAGAGCTGGCTGAATAAACATAATTTTTTATTCATATCTTTCACATCTACTGCAGTCAGATTCACCGTGTTCACTCTTAATAAAACCACTCACATGGCTGTGCACTTGTAATGACACATCAAGGATGTTAAGAGGCTAAAAGCAGGTTTAAAACTTGCCCCGTTTAAGTCAACAGGGTGCAAATTTTAAAAAGAGGATAACACGGTGTAGGAAACACTGATTTGTGTCGTTGTTCTCTGTACAGACAGTACTCCAAATTTACAAAAAAAATGAGCTCAATGTTAAAATTGACCAGATTCTCCTTTATAAAGCCTGAACCTCTTCATCGGTCTTAATTTTTTAAACTCCATTCTTGATTCGAATTGCAAACAACTCTTACTGCACGCACCGCAACAGACTTTTATAAATGGTGGTTGAAATAAAATGCTGTGTAACAAATAAAATTGCTACGTGAACTCATCCAATCAGCATGTTTGGGCCCAAGTCCCACCAACGAAAGTTCTGGACTTTGAAAAAGTTCTACTTTGCGAGCAGGGACTTTCTGAGCTGAAAATTTTACCCAGAACTTCATTTAGAGCCTGGTCCCTGTGATAGAAACACACAGAGTACCACCCCAAAGTCCCTACTAGTTCCTGGTTTGCAGTGGAAACGCGGCTCAAATTGTGAAAGAATGGTTGGGAGTGAGCATGAAAAATCATTTTCACACATGAATGGGCTCCTCTGAGTCCAGACCTTAAATTCATTGAAAGTCTTTGGGATGTGCTGGAGTAGACTTTGCAGAGTGCTGGACTCTTGCATTGTCAATACAGGATCGTAATGTTGGAAATAAATGTTGTGATGTTATTTCTATAAGAGGTGCACCAAGATCTTGTATAGAAAATGCAAGAGTCAAGCACTCTGCGAAGTCTTCTCCAGTGTCTTCCTTCCTACATGGTTGTTTAAAAAATGAAAAGAGACACACTCCATCAATTACGGTTAGAAGAACTGTTGCCAAACATATAACATGCTAGAAACATAAAAATGAACTGCAATAATGATGATCCAATTCATTCAATTCATTAATTTCTAAGACTCTTAAACATTTGACTATTTAAATCCAAACAACGTTTTTTGACCGGGCAGTGTATATGTAAGGGATAATGTACATCCACCCGCTTATTACATGGCTACTTGCCACATAAGTAAATAATTAGACACGAAATATTGGTCTCAGTTGAAATATATTTTATTAGCTCTTTAAACGCAAAGCTTCGCGGAGAGAGCAGTTGCTAGCGTGGCAAGTTCAAACTAGACGGACATTTGATATGGTATACAGTCATACCACTACAGTATTACACAGCATTTCGCCACATAAATAATTATAGGGATAAGATATATTGATTTCAGATTAAACTTTTAAAATCATACCCGTTTGTATCGCATAATCCAACAGTGTACAAAACAAGTCACAAAATGGCAACAGCTGCGTTTTTCTATGAAACGAGAGAGAGTCCATGATACTGGATGGCATAATTAAATAACTGTACACTGAGTTTTAATACTTTATTAGCTCACCAAACGCAAAACTTCCACGAAGAAAAAACTTTCCAAGCGCTGCTAACTTCAGTAACCCAGATGAGCCTGCGTTATCGGTTTTGAGCGGTTGTTATCTGGGAATAACATCCTGCTGGATGGCGCTATTGACCAATCAGAATCAAGTATTCCACAGAGCCGTGTAAAAAATATATATATATATATCAGTATATACATTCATATGTCAGTGGCAAGTGGTGACTTGTATAACCAGGTATGCTGGGTGGTGCGTTGCTTCAAAAAAAAATCCCGGTGCAGATTCGTTGGATGGGTTTCACGTTCGCTCTAGTCTACACAGAGTGTTTGATACTCAGTTGCTTACTCTCATGACACATACTGTATCAAGTATTCCTAATATGTTGGACCTTTTATTTAAACTCCTACATTTACTTGTTGAGATATGCCTTCACAAGCACCCGTAAGAGCTGT
This sequence comes from Chrosomus eos, assembly GCA_036326025.1. Lineage (NCBI taxonomy): Eukaryota > Metazoa > Chordata > Actinopteri > Cypriniformes > Leuciscidae > Chrosomus > Chrosomus eos. Next base: position 10,950,184 of record CM070820.1, read on the forward strand.
GATTGTGATGTTTATGGTCTGTTATGATATGTTTGATATGATTTATTTTTGTTTAATTTTTTACATTACAAAAAACGGGTGTGTAGGTTATAACAGGGGTGTGTATTCTTTTATATCCACTGCATGTGGCATACTTCAGTTTGTTAAAAATACGTGGACTAGATGCCCCGAGTTTGTCTTGATGCTCCCTTTGCTGTGATCTTTAATTCTAGACAGTGCATTGCTGCATGGCAGTTATAGATCTCTGATGAAAGATGATTTGAGATCAGCAGGGTTTCTAAGTGTGGATCTGGCAGGCTGGATTCGCCAGTAGTGCTCAGCACACCGCATTAGCACAATGAGTAGCCTATATCTGAGGAGCATCACAGATAATTTAAGACAACAACATTAAATAGAACTGGTATAACGTAGATATTTTAATGGTGCTACAGCAAGCACCACTATAACTATTATTGATACTTTGATCCTAGGAATTTAAACACACCCCTACCCCTAAATTTTGATGTACAGCAATGCATCCTTGGATCATTTATGCTGTTGAAGCACCTGATATGTTGTGCTTCATATTACCAGACGGTTTCTATGCTGATTGATTGGGCACTTTCAGTGCTTTCAAACAGAGGTATCCAATAAATTTGCAGATTTAATTTAAAGGTTTCCATCGCTGTCTGACTCGTGTAAATTTTCTCACAGAGGAGTCAGTTGTAATGCTATCTAGCTGGCAGAATCCTTAAGAGCCTGCTTAGATGCTCTTAAGCCCTACATTTGTGCGGTGATGAATCTCTACATAGCTACTTTCTCTCCCAACACTGCACTAGCCACATCTACTAATCGGATTAGCAGGAAATCATTGGTCTTGCGGATCAATTCATCTGTGTACAAGAATAAGGAAGCATTGATTTGTCCCTTTTAGGCGGCACTGCTGGGACAAGAAACATGTCGTTTTTCTTTACAGACTACAAAAAACACACTTTCCAGAGAACCTGATGAGCATTAAGGTTTTTTAATTCTGTGGTCATATTATGCAGTTATGCAAATATGAGTTTCATTCATCATTACAATTTCACAAAGCTGACATTAGAAAAGAAACGTTTTCAGTTCTTCAAGTTGTATGTCCGTGGATAATGTTTTATCATCACAATTTTAAGGGTAAACTGTACATATAGTCGGGTCCAATTATTTTTCGTTCTTTTTTAATAATTATTTTTCATTGCAAATTATATTATCAGTATAACAAAGTTGAATTGAAACATGAATGCCAGAGAGTCTTCATTTTTAATATGTCCCCCCTTAATGATAGCAGGACTAAAGCTGCGTGGCACCAACACAATCTCATGGCAATTCGTACAAAAAAAACACTTTTTTTTATGTTTTGCCAAACTGGTGGCTAATTCATATGAATTCATACAATCTCTCTCATACATTTTCATGTTCTGCTTACATGTCAGGGTAGATCTTAATGCTTACTTTTTGTGAGTTTTTCCATGATTCACATCACACAAATTTTTACTTAAAACCTGATGATCATGTTTTCTAGCATGATCTTAAGCGTGACTGCCTGTATAATGGAATTATTTTTACCATCTTTAACATGTGCTGTTTACTCTAGCCTTCCATATTCTATAAACGGGTCTTTAATGTGTTCTTCACAATTTGGTCGCCATTCATCTCCTTTCATCTGAAGATTGCGTGTCGAGCAGTTCAGTGGGCAGTACCCTCTCTGTAATGTCTGTATTCATGCTGTGAGTAATCAACCTGGAATCCCCAAGATTGATGGCTCTCTGGAGGATAGATCCATTTTATGAGATTACTCTTAGCAAATTAACCTCATTCCCATCCCTCATCAGAGGATTATACATTGGAGGTTTTCATAAAATATGTCTCTGCCCTGTAAAAGAAGCATTTGAGGCTGGGTTAAAAAAATGTTTAAGTAATTTATATAATATATACGTGTGTGTATGTCTAATATATATATATATTTATATTTATTATTATATTTATATATATATTGCTTCAACGTGGAAGATCAAGTTTTAGCAGATTGCAATATGACAGATGTTTACATTGGGTGATTATAATCAACAAAGACATTACATTACATTACTATAACTGATTAACCTGCCATAAAGTGACATTGGCTTGAAAAATAGTTACAATCTACAAGCATGTAATGGATTTAATGAAATGACATTAAGTGCAGCCAGAAACTATTGGCGTTAAATCAAAATTATGAGGCTTGTTTAGTAAGTGCAGCTGTCGGCTGGAATATACTTCAGCAGTGCTGTTATACTCAACACAATTATATGTATCATGGTGAACCGTCTTTTACAGTTGGGCATCAATGTAGGCGTTGATGAATAACTTCAGTAACTATTATGCAATGTTCACTGCAAGCTTCTTCTGCCATCAAGATAAATTCCTTGTGTGTGTAAACATGCTTAGCAATAAATCTGATTCTGATTCATATTTCGTATTTGTGTTAGGCCAAGAAACGTGACCAGATTATTGCCCTTCTGAAAAAGCAGAGGGATGAGCGAATTAAGGTAAGAATAAGTACTCGGCCCATTAGGTTAAAACATCCGCTCAGGTCTCTCAGTTCAGTTTGGATCAGCCTTAACCTCATCTCGGGTCTTCTGCTAACACAGACGTTGCATATTTGGATGCTGGAGGACAGGGTTCCTCAGACAGCCAAGTGTTTTATTTCTCTCCCATTCATTAGAGTGCTCTCTCTCCCTTCCTCAGCACTTTTTCCCTAGAGCCTCAGCATTTCTTAGGGCATCCTCCCCTATAGAGGAGGAAAGTAAAGGAGGGGGTGGGTTTCCTCAAGACTTTGATGTCTCTCTCGGGAGCAGCCTGATGATTATGGGGTAGTAGTGGTGCTTTATCCAGCCCCTGCTGAGTACCTTACAAACCTAGTTTGCTAATACAAGTTGAACTGAAGTCATTTTTTCTTTAGAAAGGCCATAGTGTATGTATATATGTACCGGTATGTATGTATGTATGCATGTATGTATGTAAAGGGGTTGGACAATGAAACTGAAACAATGGGCAATAGTTTTGGAGGTTTCTCGCCTTTATATGCTATAATGGGATACATACAGTATCAGAGTTTAAAAGAATACAAATGGTTGGTGCGTCTCTCGCTGTCTCATCTGTAACCAGGGTGCGCATTACAGAAAGATCCTAACTTTAGAATCCTTTCTTATCTGTTTGATAATTTCAGTTAGGAGGATCTTATTTAGGACAAAATCTATTACAAAATAACATTTCTTAAATGCATACTTATCTTAACTACAAATAGGAAAGGGGTATTACAGAAGCATCCTAACTCCACAAAAAATCCTAAAAACTGTCTTAACTTTAGGACAACCTCAATAGGGTCACATATTGAGAAAATCACATAATAATAGCCCTGCCTGAGAATGGCGTCACATTTATTAATGATACAAGATGTTGAACTGCAATGTTTGATGGTGGAAAGACTTTATGAACACCCAAATGATGTGCTGCATTTTGACAACAAAACTCACAAATAATTACAGACTCCTATGAAATAAAAGGATTAGGCTTTGCCTTTTCTACCAAAAACTTCACTTAATGAAAAGCACCACTTATTTTGGTGCTCGATTCTCCAGTTTTACCATTTTTTCCATTTTACTTAGCAGCTGTTTGCGTGTCATTGGTTGCTTGGTAACAGACCTGAGAGTCGATTACCGAACTCGATGGAGGGGTTTAAGATTTCCTAACTACTAAGATGAGATTTGGTAAGATGAATCCTAAATCAACTTAAGATTTGCTTCTGTAATACGAATTTGTGAAAAATCCTAAATTAACTTGACAGATCTTAACTTAAGACTTAAGATAGAAAATTTCTGTAATACGCCTCTAGACAGCAAGTCTTTGTGGTGTATGGATAGCTATGGTATCCAGGGTAATGTCGGCGGCATACCACCACGTAGAATGAACCACATCCAACAGGAGTAACTGTCCATGCAAGAGAAAGCTGTCAGCTACCCACCTTGCGGCTGAATTAAATGCACACCTTGGCTCTTCTATTTCCACCAAAACTGTTTGTCGGGAGCTCCACAGAGTCAGTATTCATGGTCAGGCTGCTATAGCCACTTTTGGTCACTCGTGCCAATGCCAAATGTCGCTTTCATTGGTGCCAACAGTGCAAATCTTGTGCTATAAACAATGTGAAACATGTATTGTTCTCCAATGAGTCTGCATTCACTGTCTTTCCCACATCTGTGGAATTTACGGTGTGTAGAAGCCCCAAAGAGGCCATAGTGAAGCACGGGGTGGATCAGTGATGGTTTGGGCTGCTATGTCATGGCATTCTCTGCACTGTAAAAAATATTTTAGCAATTTAGTTATTTCAACTTATTTTTTTAACTAGATTGTCCAGACAACAAGAAATTTTAAGTTTTCTTGTCCTCAACTTATCGAAATAAGTTAGTTAAACTAAAAAAAAACCATGCAAAAAGATAACTCAAAATAATGAGTTAACTTTTTTTACAGTGTGTGCTTGATGGACGCATCACTTCCAAAGACTACCGAACTGTTCTGGAGGACCAGTGCACCTAATGGTTTAAAAGTGTATCCTAAAGAGGGTGCAGTGAATCAGCATGATACTGCACCAGTACACAGCAAGACATGTGACAGAATGGTTTGATGAACATGAAAGGGAAGTTGAACATCGCCCATGACCTGCACTGTCACCACTTTTGAGTAATTTGGAGGAGCAACTCAGAAAATGTTTTCCCCCACCAGTATAAATGAACTGGCTACTGTTCTGGAAGAAGAATGGCTCAATATCCCTCTGGCCACAGTGAAGGACTTGTATTTGCCACAATAATAAATTATTGTGGTCTAAAACCAGGTGTTTCAGTTTCATTGTCCAACCCGTAATAACTTTAAACTTGAAAACTGTACATTTTACAGGCAAAACTGAGATGGATAACAACACATCCCAGCCCCCCAAAATGATTAAAGGGCACCTATTATGGCATTTAAAATGTTCCTAATATTGTTCTGGGAGTCCCCAACAACAGTTTTACGTGCATGCAATGACAAAAAACACTTTTGTTGTCTTATAATATGCATTTATTTTTACCTGATTTGCTCACCGACTCCCTAGTGATTTGTTCAACGACTCATTTTTCCAAACCTCTCCTTTGTGTGACCCTAATCTGCGGTGATTGGTCAGATGACCCAGTTATTTTTTGCGTTAACCCAAAGCTTAAACATATTGATAAAGCACTGCAGTACTACAATACGCTCTATTCTTTGTGACAACTCAATAACAACGACAAACATTTCACATATTTCAAAAAAAAAAATGACATTGGAGACCTAGAACCTGCGCTGAGCGTAACTTACACAACACACACACACACACTTATTGAGCATGCTACAAAACCCATAAAAGCAACAATTATTAATAATACTTACAGGTTGTGATTCGGAGGAGGAAGCCGATCCAAATAAACTTGGTACTGAACCTTCCTTCAGTATCAACCGGCTCGCGAATCCACACTTGAAAGCATTTATGTTTGTAAAGGAATCGTCATTAAAATGACGCGAACACAGCACAAGGTTCGGGTACAGTTGTAAATATAAACTCTAGCCACTGATTCTTCACATGCTCGTCCCTGGGCAGTGAAAAAAAAGTTTGCTTTTGATTCGCATTCCAGAACACAGCGTCTCGTCGACATGATGTTTGCAAGTTTCACTGCTGTCTGCTCGGCACGCGCAATGAGTGGGCGCCATCACGGGGTGGTGATGGCGCAGTGGATAAGACACATGCCCTTGGTGTGAGAGACCCGGGTTCGAATCCACTGTGAGACACCAATGTGTCCCTGAGCAAGACACTTAACCCCTAATTGCTCCAGAGGCGTGCGACCTCTGAAATATAGCAATTGTAAGTCGCTTTGGATAAAAGCGTCAGCTAAATGACTAAATGTAAATGTAAATGTAAATGTATCTTATTCAAATAACTTGTGAGGTGACGTCATATAGATAGAGAAGAAGCATCGTTCGTCTATCGATTCATATCAGCGACTCAGAGTCGACTCTTACTTTTGACAGACAATAACTTTGTATATGGTGAACTTTCATGTTTAAAACTTTGCAGGATGTTTTCGTTCACTTAGATCTGTAAGACTGGAAAACTGGTTGGAGAGATAGACTTTGACCACTGGTCGATGAAACAAAGGATCTTGCTGGAAATTTACATTTGACTTCCCCCCTCTTCCCCTGAGACAAAAAGTCTCACCTCATCTGCATTTCATTCTCTCTCTCAGTAACTCCTAAAACTCACATAAGAATATATATGGTTAAATATGAATGAATATCATCAAGTTTGATACATGTTTGGTATTATTTGAAATGTCTCAGTGTGACTGGTACAAATGTCTCATTCCCAAAGAAGTAAATCAAAAGTTAATAAGGTCTTAATAGTTTAGAGATAACTGGCACACAAAGGAATGTGGTCTCTAGCCTACCCCCAAAAGGTGTGAACCTCTGAATGCAAATATCCATGGTTAGCCTATATAATGAAACGCAGCGAGAGCTCAGGGCTGTTTTCTGTATTCAGATTAGCCCGTGAGCTTGGCTCACGTAGCCATACAATGTCGGGTAAAGGATTTTCCTCTTTGTTCTAGAACATTTGATGGTTTGCATTGATTATTTTTCAATCGATTATGGAATTGTAATAAGACATTTACCTGACATAATAAATTGTTATATTTGATTATTCTAACAGACTTTGACTTTATTTTCATTGGAGTTAAAAGGAATAGTCAAACATTAACGTATATTTAATGATGCACAGATATCATTGAAAAACCTTTTCATTTTATGGAGTCAGATGAAACGAGTTAATATATAAGATAAAATGTATTGCATTTAATTAAAAATCTCTTTGCCATGAGAAAAGACGGAACACGCGTGAGACCTTCACCTCTAATCGCATACCGCCATTGGATCGAGTTAGAAGGCCTTACAAAATGGTGAGCCCGACGTGATGTCGCAACAAATGGATTTCGCGACGTCCTTTCCAGCAAAGTATGGGGATTTTAAAATCAACACGAGGTTTGAACATCTTCTCTTTCTTCTGCCGCTGTGGTAAGTCAAATTTTCCTTCCCTTTTGAAAAGTGTTGAAAATGTTGTTGGCGTTGTTACGGGTCGGAAAGCTCTTTGTTCTAGACAGAAACTAAAACACGTGAGGCCGCGGTGCGCAAATGAAGAGTAAAAACCATTGTGAATAGATTTTAAAGATATCTTTGTTTGCTTAAGCAAAAAGAAACTAAACCTAAAGTTGGAATAACATTTTCCAAATGATTTGCGGGTAGCCTAACGTTACTCGAGGAGCTGTAAAACAAACTCTAAAAGTTTTCAAATTAGCCGCGTGTTTGTCGTCATGGCTTTGTTGAAGTAAACCAGCAACACGTGAAGAGAATCGGCAAACAACAGAAATACAAATCTAAGTGTGTAAGCGATCGGAAAACACGTGATTTTATAAATAGGACAGATCGATGCATTGTTTATGATAAAGTAAACTTTGAAAAAACACAATGATATGATTTACAGGCTAAGAAGCAGTTAGCAGGGCTAAATGCTAGTATTTTCCATGCTGCTTAAAAAATAATGTCCCATGCTAAAAGCCATGCTGCGTCCAATGCTAATGCTAAACGCTAAAGCCATGCATTCAAAACGCTTAACCCTTTTGTGTGACCAGCCCACCGTGGGCCCAAGGCCACATTGAATAATATTCTATAGTAAACCTAAACTAATCTGGGAAAACTCTATATTGCATTTAAAAGCTTAAACGTTAACACCGATGGGATTAAAAGAACATGCGACGATTCTGTTCATTTTCAATTTTGGAATTGTGCTTAACATTGTACTCATAGAACACACTTTAGTTGTTTGTGCTACAACATGCACATAGACTAATTGTAAGTTTATTCTTTACGCAGGATTGATTTACTGTAAATGTTTGTATCACTTAGGTAAAGGCTGTAGATGTTGTGTTATAGGTCATGCATCCTGTGTACACGGAATTAAACACGTGTGTCTATGCTAAATTTGGTGGTTTACAATGTGATTTACAGTTGGTTTGAAAGTCAGAAACAGTGAACGCGCATCTCATTAATTCTTAAACACAAACCCTTTTTATATTCAAAGCTTCAGAGAACGCACATTCTGAGCTGTTTTTCGCATACAAAATTTATGAATAGTTACGTTTGAATTAATTCTGAATGACTCTTGAGAATTTTTCCCCCTAGATTATCGGATTCGTATGTTTCCACATTTTCGCGTCAGATTAGCGACGGCTAATATCCGGTATCATTTTAAGTGTACTTGAACGAGGAGGCAAGTAATTTCCAACTAGAATCAGCAAACGCTGCTTGGATCAATCTAGTTTCGGGTGTGTCTATATCCACTGTTTTAAGTTCGTGATTACTTTGGATAAACGTACGTGGTTCCGACCACGGGCTTGACCTGAAGCCATTTTAAGAGAAGTTAAGTTGATCGACTTGATCTTTTATGGTGGTCAATCGTCCCTACTAAAGTAAAACATTGATTTAAGTTCTAGAGGAGGCGTTCAAGGGGACTTGTATATATATCTTTGATTGTACGTGTGAATACGGCAGATCCTAGATATTGAGTCAAACTTACCTCTGATTTGTTGACCGGAACTGGCGGAGTGTGTCGTGCGGACTTGGGAGAAGGACTGCAGAGCGACATAGTTTCCTGGTCTAAGTGGGTGAAATATAATTAAGAGTAAAATAGAATTATCAAACGTTAAAATTAGAAATCTACATAAGAAACAGCGAATGTGCGTCAGCCCTGAACCAAAAAACCTTTTCATATTCAAATGTATTGACACGAGAACGAGCAGAGACTCTTCAGAGACCAGAAATAGTATAATTCCATTTATATTCTTAAATATAATATAATTGTATTATAACTCGAATTATAATATACATTATATTGTAATCGCCACACCAAGCAGGGCATTAATTAGAGAATTGTGACATTAATCCATACAATTCGATTTCCTTGAGCTACTACCCAGTGCCAAAAGGGCGGACGGAGGTGTGCTTTTATTTTTTACATTTAAAAAACACTCTCAGAAGTGTGGCACAGGTAATAGCAAACTGATCAAGGACGCATATTTACAAGGAGGGTGTGAACTAAACATCGAACAGAAGTACCACAGCCTTTTGCAGGTCACAAGAGATCTGCACTAACCAAATGTGTGAACGACACCACACCAAAACAGGTGAACTAATTTATGCCCACAGATCTGGCTGTAATGAAAGTAACTTATAAAACCCAAAAACTGGGATCTCTAATGCTTTGACACAGCAGACTGTGAAGGCTCGACTGCAAGAGCAGCTTTAAAGTGTCACACACTGCACTAAAACAACAGCAATAATTCAGACCTGGTCAATGAAACTTGGTTTCATGTGACAACAGGAATTAAAAATTGCAATGGACATGATAATGGAGCAAGCAAAAGAATTCCACATGTCTGAATTTGAAACTGTTGAAAACATCAGAATTAACTGTGGTTCTCTCTGCATTTGTTTCTGTCAGGTTTACTTCTACAATTCTTCGGAGGACGGATGCCAGGACGGGCCGGACCTCAGAATTGTTAGAACATAACCTGAGACTCGGGAGATGGGTGAAAAGACAATTCAAGAGGCCATTTACATCTCACAGTAGCACATCACTACATTAGCATGGCCTCCCAGTTTAGAACTGGAACTAAATTTGCAACACAATTGTTATAGATTATATTCCACCCATCTCCTAGACATGAACACTGAACGCACTCCTCCATCACTACACCTTCGCATCATCATCACCTGGAATAGATCCAAGTCTATCCAGGCTGAACACTACACATCATGAGAAGATAAAGATGACGTAGAGTCCAAAAGTGTCACTTCACTAAAGATCTATTGTGCATCTTCACACTAACAGATCCAGATAGCTTCAAACACATAGGATGGGAAAGCGGATCCCATGATGACCGTCTAACAGAGACACACATAGCATACGCTATTCACAACACTCTGCCAACTCATGTGAAAACACTGTAATATACATATGAATGGCTACAGTCACAAATCAATGATGCAAAAACAAAATTAAAGCAGAGGCAGACCTGCTATTAAATTTCAAAATGTTTAAACTTTCTGATTGTTATTGGGGTGGTTGGAAAATCATAGGGCCCATGATTTCTCAACAAACCACTAATAACAGAAACATCAAAAATAACAAATAGATCTGAAGTGTGAGCGCTTCAATCAATTACAGAATTTTACAATTTAACACTGTCATTGACTGTGACTCATAGCCAAAAAACACACACACACTCTCTCCCTCTCTTTCTCTCACACAAACTCTCACACTCACACACAGACACACACACACACACACTCTCACACAAACACACACTCTCTCACACCTGTTGCAAGGAATGAACAATCTCCATTCTCGTATGACTAAACATGTTCCAAGTCACTCCTTATATCTGCATAAGTGGCTTGCATTGGAAGATTCCTGAACAAACACTGATTATTATATACATATGCATTTATTGAATAGTATTGTTGTTATTACATGACTTCTTGATCCACAGAATCTATTTCATTGCTTTGATTACACTGACCTCTTGCTGCATTTCCTTTGTATAATTCAGACCAAAAAATATATATATACATTTAAGAATTGGATATTTAATATGAGACATCCTTACCATTCAGGACCTTGAGAAACATATGAGACAGATGTACCATTCACACTTGGTGACAAGAACATGGTATTTTACATTGAACATGACATGATTTTGTTTTGTTGCATTATGCGTTTCTATGCATTTCTTCACGAGTTCAAGTTCATATGTGCTCAATCGTAAAGCGGACATTTAAGATGCTTTTCAGATGTCTCACACAAGGCAGTGTGAAGCCAAGAAGAGCCCCTTCACCCACTGAGGTCTGTCCAGACAACCGCACCGCTGGAGGTGACAGGATTGGTCAAGAAGGGACAGATTATCGCCCTGGGGAAGGTGCCAGAGAAACGGAAGTTTCTCCATGAAGGAATGACACGTCAACTGAACAAGTCAAAAGGTCCAGATTGACTCTATGAACTTTGCTCACATCACTGGAACACCAGAAGAAAGCCTGAACGCCTCATCCACCTGCTGGACTCAAGCTACATACACCTGGTGAGACCAGGTGTTCTGCAGGTGAACACAGCCCTATGGGTTTCTAAAGATGATAACATTGCAAAGACAATTTGAGTTACATCTCAAGGATTACAACAAACGTCTTACTGTGACCCCGTAAGTGTTCATCCGAATGTGACCCACGGGATCAAGGAGGGAATCTGTAAGACTGGAAAACTGGTTGGAGAGATAGACTTTGACCACTGGTCGATGAAACAAAGGATCTTGCTGGAAATTTACATTTGACTTCCCCCCTCTTCCCCTGAGACAAAAAGTCTCACCTCATCTGCATTTCATTCTCTCTCTCAGTAACTCCTAAAACTCACATAAGAATATATATGGTTAAATATGAATGAATATCATCAAGTTTGATACATGTTTGGTATTATTTGAAATGTCTCAGTGTGACTGGTACAAATGTCTCATTCCCAAAGAAGTAAATCAAAAGTTAATAAGGTCTTAATAGTTTAGAGATAACTGGCACACAAAGGAATGTGGTCTCTAGCCTACCCCCAAAAGGTGTGAACCTCTGAATGCAAATATCCATGGTTAGCCTATATAATGAAACGCAGCGAGAGCTCAGGGCTGTTTTCTGTATTCAGATTAGCCCGTGAGCTTGGCTCACGTAGCCATACAATGTCGGGTAAAGGATTTTCCTCTTTGTTCTAGAACATTTGATGGTTTGCATTGATTATTTTTCAATCGATTATGGAATTGTAATAAGACATTTACCTGACATAATAAATTGTTATATTTGATTATTCTAACAGACTTTGACTTTATTTTCATTGGAGTTAAAAGGAATAGTCAAACATTAACGTATATTTAATGATGCACAGATATCATTGAAAAACCTTTTCATTTTATGGAGTCAGATGAAACGAGTTAATATATAAGATAAAATGTATTGCATTTAATTAAAAATCTCTTTGCCATGAGAAAAGACGGAACACGCGTGAGACCTTCACCTCTAATCGCATACCGCCATTGGATCGAGTTAGAAGGCCTTACAGATCTATGTTACACACTACATGAAAGGTAATTTTCAAAATTCCATAATAGGGGCCCTTTAAACAATACTACCAGTACTGTTCAAAAGTTTGGGGTCTTTTATTAAAGATTTTAAGACTTTTATTCAGCAAGGATGCATTAAATCGATCAAAAGTGACAGTAAAGACATTTATGCTGTTAAAAAAATGATTAATAAGAAGAAATAATAGTAAAAAGTAAACATATGATGATGATAATATATGTTTATTGATATATATTGTGCACCAAAGAATGATTTCTGAAGGATCATGTGACAATGAAAAATAATATTAAAAACATATTAAAATAGAAAACAATGTTTTCATTTGTAATAATATTTTAATATTACATTATATTATTGTTTTTACTGTATTTTTGATCAAACAAACATTGATGTTGTGGGGACAATTTCGTTCCCCATGAGAAGAAAATTCAAAGAAAATTCTATTTTTTTAAATAAAAAAACGTTATAGTAAATGTTTTCTGTGGAGTCATCATAAAACAGAAAAAAGTGTGTGTGTGTGCGTGCGTGCGTGCGTGCGTGCGTGCGTGCGTGCGTGTGTGCGTGCGTGCGTGTGTGTGTGATCTTGTATTTAATAACATGCAGGGGCGTCGGACTGGGGGGAAAAAGGGTACCGAGTACCCAGGGCCCGAGGCAGGGGGGGCCCTTAGAAGTCAGTTTTCTATACAGATATATATATGCACTAACATTTGTATAGCATTAATGTACAAATAAAAAAGATCCTGTGCAAAACTAAACTTGTAGTTAGGCACTGGTTTGGTATATAAAAAAGTTATTTTCATGCTGTGCAGGGCCCCACCACCCCTCTCGAATCAATGTAAATGGTACGACCCGCAGGTTAGGCACTTCTGCTGAGAACCTGCGGTGAATCAGTTGATGAGACAGGAGCTGGAGTGAGCCGTGTGATAGGAACTAGGAAGACAGGGGAAGATTCATGTCTTTCCTTAAGAAAGGAAAATCAGGGGCTCAAAAACGAAAAGAAAAGAAGATTAAAGAGAGAAAGGCAAATGAGGGCAAGCAGTTGCTCACTCAGTTTTTTTTTAAAGAAAGGTGAGCTCCAAATGCATCATCGAGCATTGACATTGTCTCCAGCTTGTCTCCTCTTCTGCTGCAGTTCTCCACAGAGTCAGAAGTTTACATGTAGCCTATATTTCCCTTTATTGTCAAAATCTAACACCCGCGAAAACACAGATCGTTAGCGCCTATTTTACCGCATTGTTATGCAAATTAGCTCGCGCACGCTCTTACATTATAAGTACGATTGTTCTCAGTTTAATGTACATCTTAATGATTGAAAATGACTTATTTTAAAACGTAATTCAAAGACTGAATGTCTAGTTTGGCGGTTAGTGTACCCTGTGAGTCTGCATTTATTTTAAAGAGACAAACAATCGTCAATTAACTTGTACTTTACATACACTTTAAAAAGTTATTGTGACAATAAAGGATATTTTAGCAACCATTTGAAGCCATATATATTTCAGTTTCAGACCTGCTAGACCTTTTGTCATCTCAGTAAGTAGTACTTTTGACAATAAAACAAAAATATATTAATCAGAGTGTGGCTTATTTTGTTTACATTTGAAGTGTTTTTATGATAAAAGTGTAATACCCCACCCATTGGTATCACTATGGTATTTGGTACGGTACGGGGGCCCAGCAAGATGGTTTGTACCCAGGGCCCAAAATTTGGTGCTACGCCCCTGATAACATGCTGAATTAATATGTATATTCAACAGAAGGAGATGATTTCCTACCAACACAAACCAAGAAAAGGCAACCCAGTAGAAAAAAGGTACCTCTACAAAATTGTATTTATTTTCTCTGTCAGAGATTAACTGTACCTGATTATAATTTCATCTAGCAAATTATCTTTCACTGTATCTATCACTGCAACTTAGGGATACTAGCGCAATAAACTTTTTATAATTAAAGGTGATTGTGCAGTGCAGTGTATTACTGCATTCAATAAAGTGTTTAATAGTAATTTACTGCTGCGGACATCATAAATCACATCCAATTATAAAAGATAAAAACACATAGGGCCTCACCCCCAAATATTATTTAAACATGTAAACAGGTAAGGGTATGTCTGCTTGAGAGAGGAAAAATAACTGACCGTTTCTAACATTTTCATTATTATATTGATTCTTAGCCTACTAAAATTGATCTCCAGACGGAGTGATGGAGGGTTATTGGAAAACCAACTTAAGCTTATATTGAGGCTTAGTTATTGATCTGAAATCTGTCTGATCTTTTCTGCTCTGCTCTGTACAGACATCTCAAACCAGCATTGATTGCCTGCCCTATTATCCAAAACAATTCCCTTTCTGATAAATGCATCATTGCAAAATCCTTTGCTTAATGTCATGTAGGAAGACTTTAATTAGCCTGTGCAGCAGATTGGTTTCTAGCAACATTAAATTAAATGTGTATAGCATGAAACATATTATGATAATGCTGAGATTAACTTGTTTGCTGCATATAAATACAATTTTTGGTTTCTAGCAACATTAAGTTAAATGTGTAAGCATGACACATATTATGATAATGCTGAGATTAACTTGTTTGCTGCATATAAATACAATTAATTACCGAGTATGTAAATAACAACATGTAGCAGGGTTAGGAATAGGATTAGCTGCATGTAATGCATGCTGTGCATAATTTACTGTTATTACTATAGTAAATGTAACGTGTAACAAGGGCACTGTAAAATAAAGTGTTACCTAAACCAATTTGAAATTTGAAAATTCTAACCTTGTAATCATTTGTGTTTTTTTATTAGATTGGCTCCAGAGACACTTTCATCACCTGTGGATGAGGACCACAAAGAAGTTCTGAAGCTCCAGTAAACATATAGATGAAATTAAACACTAGTCCATGAAGAACATGTCTTTTTTTACCATGCATAGTAGACAAATGTTCAATAAGTTTAGGCTACTTGTACCTAGAGCATATGCCTATGTGTAGACTACATCATAAGAAATGTGTTTTTTTTTTTTTTTTTTTAACACTTTATATCTGAAGAAGATCAGGCATAGTAGGCCTATTGGCTAGCCTACTTGTAAACTGTTACGGAATTTGATCATCTACAAATAAAAGCCCATGGCGTGTTAGTTACTGTCGGTGACGTGTTATGTTCGTATGTGTGTTGGCTCAGTCACGCGCCCTCGTCTCACTCTGAGCTTGCCTCTCTGGATGTTCACAAAGATTTCAGCGGATAACGGGACAGGTGATTCGTTTTATACTGGATGAAGCCCTTTTGGTGTTGGATGTTCCTTTTTTATTTTCTTGGAATCCCATTGTCTTCGTGAAATTACTTTTAAGACCCATGGAAGTTTGATCAAAGGTGATAAAATGGAACTGATGAGAAAATGTGCCTGGGTTTTGGTTTTATTCAGCATCTCCGCGTGCGCGTCAAAGATTCTGGGCGGTGAGTTTAAGAAAGAAAGCACATTTAAGAACGAAAATGTTGCATTCGACTAACCTATTTTAAAACATTACAATATAGACTATATGTACTAGTAATATTTGGAGGAAAAGCTTGCTAAAATAAGCTTAATAAAGTCAGATTGTATATTTTAATCTATGCAGTAGCCTATGTGCCCTTTTGATAACCTGAGGTTTTTTATTATGCTAAAGAAACCGTTCTCTATTCTAGGTTTTTCATTGACTTTGTTGTTGTTTTCGCTCACTTAACTATCAGACTCGTTCGTTTTCCTGTTTAATTAATTTGATGCTTGAATACAGGGAGTGAGTGACTTTTTAGATGATGCTTTAACAGTGGCTGTTTTCTCTCTTTACCACTTGTAAACCCGATGTGTTGTCCATTCTCCTTGCGGTGCAGACATTTACGAGGCCAGAGGTATGTTCTGCCGCAGACACTAATGGCTTTTTCTAAATTAAATAATAGTAATTTATATGTTTACGTGGTATCCATAGAGCGAAAAGTAATCATAACAGAAACATAATTAAACCCTCTGATTATCTTCGGGGTCTTTTTAACCCGCAAATGACTTTTGGTCAAATTAAAAAAAATGTTCTCTTTGTTCAAATGGTATGAAACTTTCTACAGCTCTCAACTCTTTCTAGATCTACAAAAAAAAAAAAAAATTGGAACGATATCTGTTATTATGTTGGCGTGAAAAAAATAATCACACTTGTTGTCTTCGGGGTCCCTGGAGACCCCGCATAGTAAACATATAATATTCATCATCAAAATCAGAAACAACGCAGATCACATGGACAGAAATGAAATGGCACACTTCTAACGATGTAAAAAACATCCACTATGCAAAGTTATCATGCTCGCCACACACACACACACACACATATACACAACCACACATACACATACACACAGGAATACATATGTGTAAGGCTATAAAAAAAAGTCTTATAATTTGTCAAATAAAATGCAGAACCACCCACAAATATAAATGACACAACAAAAATACACACACACGCACACACACAAACACACACACACACTCTCACACAGGAATACATTTGTACGGCTATAAAAAAGTCTTATGATTTGTCAAATAAAGTTCAGAACCACCACAAATATAAATTGGTGACACTGACACAACTAAAATGCACACACAAACACACACACACACAATCTTTAAATCTAATCTGATTTAATCTAAAGACTCCAACATATCTCTTTGTAACATCTTGTTCAGGTTTGATTCTAATCATAAAGTAACATTATTGAAAAACGTTTTTCAATACAAAATATGCTAAACTTTGACAAAAAGTATATAATTCTTTTTTATAATTTTGATTTTAAAATATTTATATATGAATCCAACTCAATTCAACTGAATCCAACTTGTGGGAAGATGTATTTTGGTTAATCAAACAGCAAATAGCATATAATGGAGCTCTATGGCCATCTAGTGGTTAAAGTGAATTTTTTTTATTTTAAAACTGCATTTTCCAAAAAAAGGGCAAAAATCTTACATTAAATCATGTACAATTATCCATTTATCCCCATAAATAAAATCTGGGTCTTTTATAAAGTGAATTTTACATAAAATGCTGTTTTTGTAAAAAAAACTATTTATTTAAATATTTATTTATTTATTTTTAGAAATTTAAAAGATATCAAAAATCCTCCAAAAACTGCACAAATGTTGAGTAAAAACATTAATAAACAGAGTAAAATTACATTTGTAAAAAAATATATATTATACTGTTACAAAATGCAATGTTATTGTCTGGGGTCCCTGGAGACCCCAAAGATAACAAGTGTATACCCTAAATGAAGATAATCAGAGGGTTAAGTATAATTTTTCTTTTTTTAATATTTCAATTTTACACGGAAAGAATGTAGCCTAGTCTATTTCGCAAACCCTTGGCACTTTTTTCAATTGAGTAATGATCTGCTACGATGCTGTTAATGTTCTGAAAGGGATTTGTTTATGCGTGTATTCATTTATTTTACATTGGGAGTCCCTGGATTTGCTGATTGTCTGAAAAACCATTGCTTTTTAGAAAAATAATCAAACATGATGTAACTGAAAATTTCAGTCCTGGACAAAAAAAAATGGCCATTTAGCTGACCTTTTGTACTGACAATGCACTTGATTTCAGTCTCACTTTTCAGTCCTGCCATTGCTGTTGTAACTTTAAGACTGCTAAAGCATTGCACTGGGTTTTCCCCTGTGACTTGATGTAGGCTACAGTAAATCCATGATGAGTATAGTAAAAATACATATCTTAAGGTTTAGATTATGCATTAAAAGTCTCAATCCCAGCTTCCTAGGTCGTGAATCAGTATATTGTGTACACAAATTAAGGATAGTAAGGACCCTGGCTTACTACACATTAGGACACTGTGACACGCTACATGGCTACATGACAGTGTCCTCGTACAACATTAATATTTCTGAACAAAAAGCCAGAACTGATATCTTTCCAACATCATTTTTTTAATGTTATTTAAAGTGCATAATGATAAAATACATTGCTTGTTTCATGCACAATCATCATTTCAGCTGTAAATAAAGTATAAATGTTAGATAGATTGTGTTCATTACCTGCCTAGTGATGTATGTTTATGCTGGAATATAATTAAATAATGGTTTTAAAAAAAACATCTATCACATGCATTGTGTTGGCTCACATGATTTATGTTTCACGCTTCAGAACTTCCTTAAGGGGAACATAGTGAGCTCCCTGGTTTTCACAGTGCATTTTGGGTATTTTCTTTAAGGACCAATCGTTTCAATGTACTAGTAGGATTTTTCAATTGAGACAGCCCTGAAAATGGCGACTCCCTGATCAGTGCCCTGACTACTGAACTAGGGAGATGATAGACACACCCCACATCACAGCACATTTGTTTTTGTTTCATTTTCTAAATACAAAATGGTTAATCTTAAAGTGATAGTTCACCCAAAAAAGAAAATTCTGTCATCATTTACTCACCCAGTTGTTTCTAAACCTGTATGAATTTCTTCTGCTGAACACAAAAGAAGGTATTTGGAAGAATGTCGGTAACTAAACAATTGATGGCCCCACTTCCATAGTATTTTTTTCCCCATACTATGGAAGTCAATGGGGCCCATCAACTGTTTGGCCCATATTCTTCAAAATATCTTCTTTTGTGTTCAGCAGAAGAAGGAAATTCATATGGGTTTGGAACAACTTGAGGGCGAGTAAATGATGACAGAATTTTCATTTTTGGGTGAACTATCCCTTTAAGTTATCTAAATAAAAGTACATGGGATTAATCAATATATTTCAATATATTTGCATTCCATTGTCTTTTCTAACATCTATAATGTGTCTCTTAAGGTCAACAGATATGCAAGCGTGGCACTGAGAAGCCCTGCTATAAAATCGCCTACTTTCAGGACAACCAACGTAAACTCAACTTTGAAGATGCGAGTCGAGCCTGCAGGAGTGATGGTGGAGACCTTCTCAGTATTGAGTCGAAGACTGAGCAGAGACTGATAGAAAATTTCATCCATGAACTAAAAGCATCAGACGGGGACTTTTGGATTGGGCTTCGTAGGGATCAAGACTATGAGGAGAAAAACGGAGACTGCCCATCTCAATACTACTGGCTGGATGGAAGCCAAGCAACCTTCAGGTGTGACGAGAGCTGCATTTAATGGACACAATCACATTCCCCTATGTACCGTAGGTCCTTTTGCTCATTGTTTTGTGTGTGTGACAGGAACTGGCACTTGGATGAGCCTTCTTGTGGGTATGAGGTGTGTGTAGTGATGTATCATCAGCCCTCTGCTCCTCCGGGTCAGGGTGGTCCTTACATGTTCCAGTGGAATGACGACAATTGTGAAACCAAAAACAACTTTATCTGCAAGTACACCAAAGGTTGGGAAGGCATATTTTATTCAAATGATTTCTCAGTCAATTCATTTTACTAATGATATTGCTCATACAGTTCTTAGTTTGGTGATTTGAACAAACCTAAGCATTGAACTTGCTAATTTCACGGCTCGTTGGAATATTTGATTCTGATTGGTCAATTGTGTCATCCAGCGGGATGTTATTTAAGGTATAATGTATATTCAGCCGGTTGTTATTGCAAAATAAACCCTGACAGGGTGATCAGGACGTCTTGCATTATCCTGTAGGGGTTTATTCTATGATAAAAAAAAACAGCTGGATGTACATTATCCTGCTTATTACACGGCTACTTGCCTAGGTTAGGCACTGATCGAAATATTGAGTCATACTTTATTAGCTCTTTAAATGCAAAGCTTCCACGGAGAAGGCAGTTGCTAGCAAGCGGTACAGTCATACCACTTATTACATGGTATTTGCCACATAAATAATTATGAGGATAAGAGATATTCATTTGAGATTAAACTATTTTAAAATCGACACCGGTTTGTTATTTTATAATCCATTACAGTGTACAAAACAATTGTCGTCGCAAATTGGCAGCAGCTGCATTTGTATGAAACAAGAGAGCGAGTCCGCGTTACTTAATTACACAATTAAATAATTGTACACAAAATATTGATTTGAGTTTTTAATATTTTATTAGCTATTATTATTTTATTTGATGTATTGTTACAGTACCATATCCATTAAATGTCTGTCTAGTTTGAACTTGCCACTTGATCTTGCTCTCTCTGGAAGTTTTGCGTTTAAAGAGCTAATAAATATTTTCAGCTCAGATCATATTTTATATCTAATTATTTACTTATGAGGCAAGTAGCCATGTAATAAGCGGGATAATGTACATCCAGCCAGATGTTTTTACCAGAATAAACCCCTTCAGGGTGAACTAAGACCTGATCACCCTGGTGGGGTTTATTCTGCAATAACAACCGGCTAGATGTACATTATATCTTACATGTACTGCACGGAAAACGGTGCAGCTTTATAAAAAGAGCCGTGTTTTTATTTTTTAAAGCAAACAGGCTTATGATTTCCAACAATAATGATTTAAACAATAAAAAAACATAAAAATCCCTTTCGTTTACATTGAAAAAGAGTCCACATATCTGGAGAACACAGTATCCTAACTTGGGGAAGTTCTCATTTACCATTCACATTTTAAATTTTTGATTAGAGCTTCCTAGAGCAACAAGAACTGGGGTGTGTTTCCCAAAAGCATCCTTAGCCATCTATGGTCACAAGTAATGACGGAACTTGCGACTAGTTGGCTTTGGCAAACGCACCCCTGTTTAGTATGTGATATAACATGATCATCATGTGATGTTTCAGATAAACCTCCAGCACCAATCCCTGCAGAAAATGAAACATTTAAAGGTAAGCTTGAGACATATTTTTTATTTATTAATGTGTATATTAATATAGTGCCTCTGCATAATTAGTACAATTTATTTAGTTTTTTATAAAATAAAGACAGCTGATGTAGTGGTTCTCAACCAGTAGGGGGCTTCAGGAAACTTCCAGGAGGGCCTCAATAAGTCTTAAAATTATTTAAGTTTAGTTATGATAACATACCCTTGTTAAAAAGAAGTGCTATTAATTGTATTAAATGTCACTTGTATTGTGCTTCAAATTTAAGAGTATATTTTAAAACAAAACAATAATTTTAGATTTACATTACATGCAATCCGCACTTAAAGGCACCAAGAATTAAAATTTATACTCATTTATTCACCCTTAAGTTGTTCATAAAAGAAGGAATGTTTAAGAATATGGGTAACCAAACAGTTGTGGGGCAACATTGACTTATTCCATATTCTTCAAAATATCTTCCTTTGTGTTTAGCAGAACAAAAAAAATGCATACAGGTTTGGAACAACTTGAGTGGGGAGTAGGGGTGTGCAAAGCAGCCGGTATTTGTATCTGTATTTGTATTTGTTGAGGGGGGGAAAGTATTTGTATTTGTATTCGAGTTAAATTCAAAATAGGCGTAAAAATCCAGGTTTTTTTGCATTACACTTCTAATTTACGTTATAGTGTAAGTATTCTTTAATTATATCCATTATAATAGTTATGGATTATATTGGTTGATGTTTTTTTAATAAATCCAGCAATGAACATACAACAAGGAACGTCATTTAAAAGAAAATAACATAACAACCATTACCTCATCCATGGTTAAACCAACAACTAATAAAATACCATTGTGAACATTATCACAATGGTACCCCCACCTCCACCCGTCCTTGTTGGAGGACTCTGAACCCTATGCTCTGAACAGACAGAATAAGTAAGGGATAATGTATAGCGAGGCGGTTGATTATGAGCCCGACGCGAATCGGAGCCTGAAGGGTTTATATTCGCTATAACAACCGCCTCGCTATACATTATCGCGCTTATTACATGGCTACCTACCAAATACGTCACACATCTACGTCATCAAGCTCAGTTTGAGCCTGCGCAATGTGCTTGGCAATCAGGAAGTGAGTGCTTCTAATTGACTTCACTTTTCCCCTCTGAAATCTATGGGGTCGCTGTGTCCATTTCTTTTACTGTCTATGGGAGCAGCCTGTGTCAGTCACCTCTTCCTGAACGTCACTCACTCTCTCACTCACTCATCCGGGCATGCACTGCGGTCCCATGAGGAAACGCAGCTTTTTGATATAAAGTTTTTCTTGTTCCCGAATACAATTTTTTTTTTTTAAGTATTTGTTCGAAAAAAAGTATTCGTAAAAAACACATTATTTGTGCCTTTCCGAATACCGTATTCGGGTTCGGCTCCACCCCTAGTGGGGAGTAAATGATGACAACATTTTCATTTTGGGGAGAACTATTCCTTTAATCATATTTTGATTTGAAAAGCAGTCATCAGTAAAATAAAGGGAACACAGCAAAAGTTCTGCTGTGGTATCCTGGTAAAGATTTTTGAATTTTAACCACTGGTTCTTCACATGCTCGTCCTTGGGCAGTGAAAAGAAAACTGTCTTTACCTTCACATTGTAGAGCACAGCCTCTTCTGGACATGATGCTATCCAGTATCCACAGGAATCAGCTGCAGTGTTTGAGTATTATGTTTACAAAAGAGCAGAGACACACAGGAACCGTATTACATGTTTTTTTACTCAACTTCCTTCTTTTTACACCACACGCATGCGCACCCCATAAACATTGCGCAACTGATCCTATAACAACCAACACAGCTAGTTTACTTCATAATAGTAGTCCCCTTGTTATTTTCCTAGCAGTGTGTAAATAAATGATTTTAGTTAATTATGTGAACACAACATTTCCCCCTCCCTCCCAAGAACAAAACTTATGCATAACTGAGTCCTTGCCCAAAACAATTGAACAGTCCAATACCTAGTGCAAGGCCCACACTGTCACTCCGTGACAAAGTCCTTTAAGTAAGCAGGGCGGACCCTGGCCCTTACAGGTCGGCCCTCCTCAACCTCAGGCTGCGGCCATTCCAGAACCGCTGGGCAGTTCCCCATAGCTGGACTTGTGGCACAGCCCGGCCCAGGATCTGAATGACGGCCAGGGGAAAGCAGGTGAGATTGCAGGTCAGGGGCAGGTTGCAGGGGCGCTGGTGACTGTACGGCCTGAGGAGTATGGAAAGCCTGCTGTGGCCCTGTACATATCGGCACCGGTGGAGGAGGGGCCGATGGCAGTGGAGCCACCATTTCCTCACCTGGGTTCTGCACTTTCCTCAGTCTTTTAGCATGCCATCGCGATCCGTCACTAAGCATGAATGTGGCTGGGCCCAGCTGGCGGTGCACCTGAAAGGGCTGGCTCCAGTATGAAGCCATCTTGTTGCCCCGATGCGGCCTACGTGCTCGAACCCAGTCACCTGCGGTAATAGCCGTGGCCTTGACCCTGTGTTTCCGGTCAAAATACTGCCGCATCCGTTGCTGGTGTCTGTTTACAGCGGCTTTGGTCCGAGCCTGAGAACTGCCGGCTGCAGGCACTGCCATGCCTTGTGCCTTAAGTCTGTCCAGTGGCAGTTCCATCTCCCGGCCCAGCATGAGGAGTGCTGGAGAAGCCCCGGTTGTAGCGTGTTGGCTGGCCCTGTAGTGCATTAAGGTTTGGTTGAGTGCTGTCCGGAATGTACACCCCTGAGCCAGGTGAGCCCGGACGCCATTCTTTAGGCTCTGGTTGAACCGCTCCACACCGCCATTTGCTTGTGGATTGTAGTATGCTGTGCGGATGTGTTTGATTCCCCTATCACTGAGGAACTGAGAAAAGTCCGCAGAGATGAACTGGGGTCCATTATCTGTTGTGATGGCGCGAGGCATGCCCCAACGCGCAAATAAGACTTCTAGAATGTCTGTGATTACCTGGGTTGCGACAGTTCCAGCCGGAACCACTTCAGGCCATTTCGAATGGAGGTCGTACAGCACCACAAGGAAACGCTGATGATGGGGAATTCCACGGCCATGGATCTCTCCACAGATGTCAAGCTGGAGATGTTCCCATGGGCGGGACGGCCATGGAACCGGCTGCAGAGGGGTTGGCACTGGGGGTCCAGTTTTCCCACTAAGGAGGCATGGCACACAATCTTTAACGAGGGCTTCAATATCGCGATCGATGCCTGGCCACCAGATGAGATCTCGGCATCGCTGTTTGAGTTTAACAATGCCTAGGTGCCCCTCGTGTGCCATGGATAGCACGCGGGCCCGCAGGCTACCGGGCACCACGGTGCACAAGCCCCTGGAGACACAAACATCACCCCAACATGAAAGTTCATCACGCACCCTTGTGAATGGCATGAGCTTGTCACAAACCTTTGCTGGCCATCCAGAGCGAATGTACGTGCGTAGCGAGGACAGTGTGGGGTCACGCTCTGACTCATGCTGCAACTCCTCCAATGACACGGCCGACTGCAAGGGCGTGTGAAGCATGTGAATTAGGTCAGTCTCTGTGTCCTCTTCAGGGGAGACCATGGGTGTGGGGGCATCGATGGAACGAGAGAGTAAGTCGGCGACTACATTGTCCCTTCCGGGGGTAAATTTCAGTACATAGTCATATTGCCTCAGCCTTTCCCCCCATCTGTGCAGGCGCAGGGGTTTATGACCGGATCCAGATGCCGTCAGCAATGCGGTCAGGGCCTGATGGTCAGTCCTGAGGGTGAAACGCCGTCCGTAGAGGTAAAGGTGCCACCTCTCTGAAGCCCAAACACAGGCAAGCGCCTCACGTTCACCCACCGAGTAGCGCTGTTCTGTTGGTGTTAATGCCCTGGAGGCGAAGGCTACAGGTCTCTCCACCCCGTCCTGCACCTGTGAAAGGACTGCACCAATAGCCCGATCTGAAGCATCGCAGGTGACTAGAGTCAGGCATTCAGGGTTGAAGTGGGCTAGTACAGGAGGTGTTGTGAGCTGGGCTTTCAGTGTTTGTACGGCCTCAGAACATGCTGTAGTCCAGTGCCATTTCTCTTCTTTTTTAAGCAGCTGGCGGAGGTGTGCGGTGGTCTGTGAGTAGTGGGGCAGGAAACGGAGGTAGTAGGCCCTCATGCCTAAAAATGAGGCCACTTGAGAGGCTGAGGTCGGCTCTGGAATCCTGTGTATGGCATCGACATTGGACTGTAGAGGGGAAATCCCTTTGGCTGACAAGCGGAACCCAACAAAGTCGATGGCTGGGGCAGCGAAGCAGCATTTTTCTGGGTTCAGAGTCAGGTTGTTCTGAAGAAGGGCTTGAGCCACCCTCTGGAGGTGCTTGTTGTGTGTCTCAATGTCTTGGGCATGAATAACAATGTCATCCAGAAAGACCGCTACCCCAGGGATGCCGGCCAGTATTGTGCTCATCACCTTCTGAAAGCAGCTAGGGGCGGAGCTTAATCCAAACGCCATTCGAGTGTACCGGAACACCCCAGCGTGCGTCACGAAAGCAGTGAGGTCCCTGCTGGCCGGGTGGAGTGGTACCTGCAGGTAGCCCTGACGTAAGTCAAGCTTTGTGAAGACTGTTGAGCCGTGAAAGTGTGCGGTGAGCTCCTCTGAGGTGGGCAAAGGATATCGATCTGGAATAACTGCCTTATTCACCAAGCGTAGGTCCACGCATATTCTTATTCCCCCTGATTTTTTCTTTGCAATGACTAGGTTTGAAATCCAGGGAGCAGCGTTGACTGGTTCAATAATTCCCATGTCCAGGAGTGTCCCAAGTTCACGGGTGACCTCGTCTCTCAAGGCAAAGGGGATCCTGCGCAGCGGCTGGATGACAGGTGACACGTCCGGGTTAACCAGAGGCCTGTGTGTGAAGGCTGAAAGACAGCCTAAGCCATCGAACAGAGCCGGCCACCTTTGCTGCCAAGTGGAGGTGATGTGGTGAATGTCGGAGCCAGCATCATCCCGGAGCGTGAATCCCAAACCTGTGAACAGGTCCAGGCCTAGAAGGTTGGCTCCCCTCCTTGCAATGTGAAAGGGAAAAGATGGCAGGTGCTTGGAGCCATAGTGGACCGGCACGTGGAGCACACCTAGGATGTCAATCCTGGAGCTGTCATAGCCACATAGCGCGGTGGCAGGATGATCTAATGGCAGGTGAGAGAAAAACTTAGAGTAAGTGCTTGAATTTAGGAGCGATGCAGCCGCACCCGTGTCCATTAATAAGGGTAGGGTTACGTCGGCTAACTGGACGGTACATGTTTTGAACGCCACCTGACCAGCAGTCACATTTCTGATCTCTGTATAGTTGTGCTGAGCTGGTGGAGGTCCAGTGTGTTGTGGGAGCGTGGCCGGGGCAGAACGGCACATCTTGGCAAAATGGTTATGCTTCAGACAGTTTCTACATTGTTGTCCTTTGGCAGGACAATGCTGTGCCTTAGAATTGTGTGATTTAGAACCACAGTTACCACATACCTCTGCAGTTCGCCTATTGTTCTGTCTCTGCGTGAATTGTACTGGGAAACCTTGCTCTGAACTCCGACTGTCATTGGTGGAGTGCATGCTGGTGTGATAGGCAGGCTGTAACTGCTCTGTAGCTCTGTCCGCGAGTGGCCGCGCGCCTGCTAGCTGAGACGTGCATTCCATGGCTGTCTCGATCTGCAGCGCTATCTCCACAGCTCTGCTTAAAGTCAAATCGTCCGCTTCTAGTAACAGCTTTTCTCTTGTTTTCTCACACGATGTCCCCTCAATGAACTGGTCCCGAATTATTTGATCTTGCAAAGCCCCATAATCACACAAGCGCGCCATGTCTTTCAAGTTTGTCACGTAGCTTCGAACAGACTCACCGGATCGTTGCAGGCGCTTCCGAAGTTTATACCGACGGAGTAAAGTCCTTTGGTGGCCAGTGAAATGGGTAGTCAAGAGAGTAACGGCAGCATCATAGTCGTTGGCCGTCCCAAGATTGCGAAAAATGCGTTGCCCCTCCACTCCCAGACAATGGCGGAGGAGCGCCATTTTCCTCTTGTCGGTAATGTCATCAAAGCCTAAAGCGTCCAGGTAGACTGTGAAACTCTCCAGCCAGTTTGCCCATGGAACTGGAGGATCTCCGGGGACGGCAAGAAAGTGTGCAGGCGGGGGTAAACCAAATTCATCCCATCCTCGTCGCCAATATTATGTTTACAAAAGAGCAGAGACACACAGGAACCGTATTACATGTTTTTTTACTCAACTTCCTTCTTTTTACACCACACGCATGCGCACCCCATAAACATTGCGCAACTGATCCTATAACAACCAACACAGCTAGTTTACTTCATAATAGTAGTCCCCTTGTTATTTTCCTAGCAGTGTGTAAATAAATGATTTTAGTTAATTATGTGAACACAACATTGAGGTTCAGGTTTTCCCTGGTGTCTGCACGTGTAATAAGTGGGTGAGCAATATATGCTAATGTTTCGTCTTGTCGTCACAACGAAACGGCTCATGACTCGTTTGAAAAATGATTCATTTCATTGACTCAGTCGGTAGAGTATGAGACTCTTAATCTCAGTGTTGTGGGTTCGTGCCCCACGTTGGGCATATCTATTGGTTGGTGATGGCGCAGTGGATAAGACACATGCCTTTGGTGTGAGAGACCCGGGTTCGAATCTACTGTGAGACACCAATGTGTCCCTGAGCAAGACACTTAACCGCTAATTGCTCTGAAATATAGCAATTGTAAGTCGCTTTGGATAAAAGCATCAGCTAAATGTAAAAAATGTAAATATGGTGCACTTTCAGGTTTAAAACTTTGCAGGATGTTTTTATTCACTTAGATCTATGTTACACACTACATGAAAGGTCATTTTAAAAAATCCATAATAGGGGCCCTTTAAAGTATGCTAAAGTGTACTTCTTTTTCACAAGGGTAATCCTAATTACAATCCAAAACAAAATACTACAAATAAACATGTACATCATTAAACTGATATGTTTGAGTTTATTAATTTTTAATACAACAAAAGTATCAAACGTACACATCAGCTTACATAGCAAGACTTCCAAATATTGTCTTGGACAAAGAGTGGCATTGGAGTCAAAAAGTTTGAGAACCACTGGCCTAATGTTGGATGGATTCATTTTAATCCTCCATTTGTGAAATATGGGAAAGTCTGCATTTATTGGTTTATTTGTATGTGCTTGTTACTTTTTTAATACTTTTTTTCTGTTTGATGTGCTGTTTTATTAATGTCTTGTACCAGATAATACACAAAAACCTAATTCTCGTATATTACAGATGCTTTTCCGACACCCAGAATACCCAGATACCCCTCTGTCACAGAGAAGGATGATGGCATGAGGGTGGTCATATCTGAACCTTCAGGTGAATCTTTTTCTTTCAGACATGGTTGAAGACTCTCATAACATGGATACCTGTTATCTAAATAGAGTGGGTCCAAAAGACTGGGATTTTTTCTTCTTCAGTTAAAAATAATCAGACGTTGTTGCTTCAACTTAAGCACAAGATGCTTTTTGGATCATTTTAAATCATGCTCTATATTATGATCATCAGGTTTTAAACACATTGACATAAACCATACTAAGAATTTACAATTTTTATTCAAATGGATATGCTGATAATATAATTTAATAAAATCTTTTGAGTTTGAATTGTAGACATTCAATCGTGGTCTCAAACGTTTGGACCCCACTAAACTATGTTGAACCATCACTGGAAAACTGAATACCTGGTGTGTTTTTTTTTATGTAAAATCTTAAAAAGTATACACCACTGTTCAAAACTTTGGGGTCAGTAAGATTTTTTTTTTTTTAATGAATACTTTTATTCATTGAGGATGCGTTAAATTGAACAAAAGAGATGGAAGTGACAAAAATATTTCTTTTTTTAATAAATTATGTTCTTTTAAACTTTCTATTTATCAAAGAATTCTGAAAAAAGTATCATGGTTTCCACAAAAACCATTAAACTGTCTCAACATTATTCTTAAGGATTCTTAAAACTGGACTTAAGATGGGAGTAATCAGTCGATCAGCTTTGCCATTACATAAGAGACTTTTTTCAGAAACATTAATCCAAACTTTTGATTGGTGTTTAAAGGCTGTATACTTTTAACCAAAGACAGGCTGTATACATATTAACCAATATCCTGCATGTCTTTCAGACAATGCTCTCAATATCGCTTACATTGTGCTACCAACCATTCCACTTCTGCTGCTGCTGATTGTGGTGACGGGAGTTTTCTGCTTTAAGCTGTTCACAAAGAGGTGCGTTGTTTCACTGATCTCTTTACTAAAGAAAGCCTGCCATTTTTAATTTGTTAGCAACAAACATATTTTATGCATGTAGGAAGAAAGAACAGACTGAGACCCCTCCAAAGGATCCAGGAGTCTGGGCCGCTGGAGAAAGATGCAACAGCCCGAGCCCTGACGTCTACAAGGTCATCCGAAGGCAGCATGAATCCGACCTTGCCGGCACACGGCCTGACATCAAAAACACTTCCTTCCTGGGTTCTTCTCCAGACACTCCACCTGGAGATTATGACAACCTGGCAGGCCGGGACACTGAAAGTGGTTTGTGACACTGGCCAGCACTGAGAGCGGCTTTGTGACCAACGATTTGTATGACACGCTGCAAGGCCGTGGAAGCGGTAGATACTACAGAGACCAAGGATGGATGGATGAGTTATATGGCTACTGATATAAAAAAAAATGACATTAGCATTTAACTCTGTATTCTCTTGTTAAGTATGATAATAGCTTACCTGTCGATGTCTTGCTCAAGTATTTCCTTGGTGCCAGACATCCAGTATTATCTATAATTCAAGTATCCACTTTATTTTTAACGTAAAAATGAATGTGGTCATCTGTAACTTGAATGTGTAAGGCTTCCAGTGTCATTCGCTTCCAGTTATTGTACTTGTACAAAAACTTGTATCTTACCTGTATTTTAATGTTCAATTCAAGTTTGCTTTTCTCAACACATTTTATTTCAAAACAGCTTCACAGAAAATGCTTGTTTCATTGCTCAAATTTAGTATGTTTTCTGTTGTCAGCCAGTTATGAGTGTATCAAAGTATGGCAGTATACAGCTATGTATAATAGTACATGGTTAGTTAACGACGTCATGTAGCCCAGGGGTTCTCAACTCCAGTCCTCGCGACCCACTGCTCTGCATATTGTGTATGTCTCCCTTATTTAACACACCTGATTCAGATCCTCAGCTCGTTAGGGTAGACTCTCGTCCATATCCTAACGAGCTGAGGATCTGAATCAGGTGTGTTAAATAAGGGAGACATACACAATATGCAGAGCAGTGGGTCGCGAGGACTGGAGTTGAGAACCCCTGATGTAGCCTATTCGATTAAAGGTAGGGTAGGCAATTTCGAATAGGCTAGCAGTAGCAATCTAGCTTTGAATGCATGAGATCCCACCGTCCCTTCAGAGCGTCTCCAAAGCTACACCTCCTTCAAAACATGAACGCACACAGCAGCATATGCAAAGCGTCGCAAGATGAGAGACGGCGTCAAATTACCTCATGTCTTAAGCACATACCATTACAATAATAATAAAAGTAAACAACTTGTGCTCTAGTTGTACCACCTATCTGTTGAAGATTCATTTCGGCATTGATATGTGTTGAGACAGAAACGCATAAATCCAAGTCTGAGGTTATGAAAAGCTCCGGGTAGAACTTCACGGGTTGCCATTTATTAATTACGGTTACGACATGGCGTGAACGCAGCATAAGCTTGTTGTTTTGGTTCAGGAGGAACTTTAAAACGTTGTTGCTGTTTCTTTGTGGCGTTTGGACCAAATGCAATGATTGGACGAACATTTTTGTTCCTGGTGACTTCCACAGAATATGTAGGCCTACATTTTTTTTATATTTAGATGACTTCTATTATTGATTGCTATCAGGGTGTGAAAAGAGTTTAAAGCAGTTTAACAAAAAGTGTTTATAAAACAAATTGCCTACCCCACCTTTAACTTGTGAATGATTACGATATAAGAATAATATTACTTTATAAGGAAAATGTTTGATAGTTATCGTAATCATAAACACACTGGTTTGTTGCTCACCATTTACTGCACTTTGTTATTCTTCTAGTTATTTATTTATTGCGGCATATGAACCGGAAGTCTTGCGCATTAAAAGAAAATAGCTTTATTCCGTGTTGCAAAAAAAGTGGATGGTTACCCATCAGGTTTGCCTAGAACTCAAAAGAAGCCTGGATATGTGTGGAATGTGTAAATGTGTTAGATTTCCAAAATGTTTCAAATGAATGAGAAAAACTAATTCCTAGAATTCTACATATTTACCATCAATTTAGTCTCTACCAGAGTTTCAATACAACAACATCTTAAGTTTACCGGTAATGATTATCAGACATTCGCTAGTTTACCTTTTTTATTTAAGCCTATCTATCCTAGTTTTCATAGGCTCCTATGAACATTGCGAAAAGAACAGTAATACTTGCCAGTTTTTAATGCATCTTTAAAGCCAAACTCTGAAGGATGAACACAAACTGATTGGTTTGCATGACCATGTTATGCTGCTTTTACTGGATGTGCTGTATCGGGCTAAGTAATTAACACTGTGACAATCTCTTGCAGACTGTCTTTTTCTGTGAAATAATGAATGGTCAAACAGCCTTCAAGTTTCTTATGCAAATATTGGAATGTGTATGCAGTGATGTTAATGAAGCCTTAATAAACAAAAACAAATGAATGAAATTGAAACTAAATATATATACTTTCATATTTTGGCAAATATATCACCAATCAGTTACATGTGTAGTACAGGGCTGCCAGCTCTCACGCCACACATCCATTTTCTCTCGCAGTGAAAAGTCGAGAAGCAAAGAGGAGACTGAAACCGACAGACAAGACAGAGAAGGTTACTTTTGATATGACACAAAGTCTCAGCTTTCAAATTCTGTCAATTTTATTACGAAATTCAAACAATACCGTTTTGCGCTCTTGTGACGAGACAGATCGCTGTAGCGCCTCAGTTAAAGCGGCACTGATCATCTATTCCTCTTTACTAGTAAATAAACACGAATGAACATTATAAGGTATGTTGAAAAATACAGTCGATGACGCTATTGGGGAACGCCTTTCACGTGAACCGGTGTTTAAAAAGCTATCCAATCACGGCAATCGAATTTGACTGGTAACAGCCTATGACGTCACTAATAGTGCAACCAGGAAGTATGAAAGGGGCGCCTAGAGAACATGTCATCCTCTTTTCGTCTGAAGGGACTGTTCAGCAGGCATCCCCTCAGCATGGCTAACGACGCAGTGTCTCGTTCCCTGTTCTCGAACAGAGGTTACAGTTGTAACCTAGACATTCCCTTTCAAAAGGGAACTCGCACTGCGTCAATGACGCTATTGGGGAACGAAGTACAATCCCACCATGCTGAGGAGAGTGCATGCCAATTATGGCTCATAACAAAACATCAGAACTGGCAGTTTCAACCTGAAACGCCAAAAAAAACCTCCCCCTTCGGTTCACATACAGGCTGTCAGTGACATTATTCCCAACGGTCACTGCCCAAGCTATAAACCTCAAAGAAGTCTCCGAACAACAGAAGGCCTACCAAGGCCACTCAAAGGCTTGGAACCAACAGCTTCCAAGGAAGGAGTTCCTTTAAGGAATATGGCCAGGGGGTCCGAAAGGATTCCTGTCCAGTCACTTTCTGAGGGGGACATAGTCACCAGGGAGGCTGACCTGATCAAATCTACTAACCTAGTATTGCCAACAACCTGTCTGTTTTCCCAAACAGAGTCTCTCACAAAACCATTAGTGAAACTGGAACATAGAGACGGGCATCCCTTATAACCCTTGCAAACGAGGGGAGTAACTCTACTCAATCCTGGATCTACACATGCTTTAAAACATTTTGGAGGC
This sequence comes from Chrosomus eos, assembly GCA_036326025.1. Classification (NCBI taxonomy): domain Eukaryota; kingdom Metazoa; phylum Chordata; class Actinopteri; order Cypriniformes; family Leuciscidae; genus Chrosomus; species Chrosomus eos. Next base: position 10,983,148 of record CM070820.1, read on the forward strand.
TGGGCACTCTAAAGGGACCCTAGTCTCGCGTAGCCAGACCTTCAGACTGACGGCTAAAGGTCTGGAATTCATAGCAGCTTTCTTTGGCCAAGGCCCGCCCATAAGGCCGTTTGACCGACATGTCAAACAACCAATTACAGTTTCATTCAGCGTCACGTTTTGGGGCGTGGAAATGTCCCCACAACAACAGACCGGCGTGACAACAGACCGCGTCTGTTGTTTCATGTTTGCCCGCAAACGCAGCTGATATCCCCTTCGCAGTTAGGTACTTCACTTGATCTTCCATAATAGATAGGAGGGGACACACAACTAGTAAAATTGGATCTGCTTGGAATCCTTCTAAATGCTGACAAAGGGTCGGCCAGGCTTGGAAAATAATACTCTTCCCAAATCCCGTCGGCAAACAGGCTAAAATATCTCTTTTTGTCTCCACTAAGTGCCTCAAACACAACTCCTGGACATCTCTTAAAGAGTCTATGCCGTGAACCTCGCATACTTTTGAGAATCCTACGTTTAGCTGATCTTGATAAATGCTCATTGTCACTCATGTAAACACAACAGTTTTTCTTCCCGCAATATCACGTCTGTGCTTTGTTTCCTGGCGGACCGAAAATAAACGCGACACTCGCGCCCCCCGGAAATCCGATAAAATTCAACCAATCAGATGACGACTTCAACATTCCTGAAGTGTTTCCAGTTAAGTGTACCATATGCATCAGACGTTTAGCCAACGCTCCGTGGGCGTGACGTCTGAGGCTGAGACTAAAGGGACCCTAGATAAGGGGAGTGCCTCCAGCTCTAGGGCTAATCTAGCAGGGAGGCCTTGTGAGAGTCCTTCAACCTTCTAACCAGACTTAGGGTAGCTAGGAAAATTATATATACATATATTAATTGACCAGGCTCTGGGCTAGAATCAGGGAGGCTCAAAGGGAGCCTACAACGTGATGATCTTATTTTTGCTAAAAACCACAATATAGTGGAACCACCTCCAAGAAGGCCTATGAAAGCCTACTACTTGATAACGATACTTGTTAGCAGAACTAGCTTCAGATATCATAGGTGTTCTCATATAAATACTGTAGGCCCGGTTTTTCCTACTTTACATTGCCAATGGACAGTGTACTCAACTAGATCGCTATCGACCATTTAAACAACCAGAGTACAATGTTACGCTACCTGAGTATCGAGGAGGCCTATAAAAGACATATCAAAAGCGTCAGCCCATGGCATGCGCTAAAGGAGTGTACTCAAACTCGTCCCAATGGGAGGGAGTACTAAAAAGAGCCCCAGTGGTGAATAGACTAGAGCTGTGGGTAGCCAAAAAAAACTAAGCCCAAGGGAAATGAAGGCCTCATCATTTCATGTTATGAAATGAAACATGAGGCCAACAACATTTTCATGTTATGACTTGAAAAAAATGTAAGGGCCTAGATATCCAACCAAAAGACTAGCTGGGAAATTACACACCTCTGATAACGTTGTACTACCTACAATACACACCTCTGAAAACAGAGACCTCAGCATTACTGCTTCCAACTCTCTCTTCCCAGAGAGAGACAGGTCTGACAACGCCCAGAATATATCTGAATATATCTGCATATAGCCTGCTACCTATGCTGCTATTCTACCCTTAGCATCCACTAGCATAATCGCCTAATGCAGAGGCGGGCCTAGGCCAGTACCAGGGAAAAAAACTAGACCTTACAAAGTTAAAGGGATACTTCAGGATTTAGCATTAAGCTTTGTATCAGTAGAAAACCAGTAGTATTTTCTAATTACCGTGCTCCCCCCCCCCCCCCCCCCCCCCCTCATATCCCCCTGAAAAATTGATTTTTAGTCTGGAAAGAATCCTCAGATGACGCAAAAATCGTCATTTTGCGTCATCAGAGGATTTTTGTGCCAGAGGCTAAAGCCAGTGCTCTGCATGTTTTCACCACGCCCATATGGGGCGGGATCTCACTCACAGAATGTAAAGATAGTGTCAGCCATCTTTCTTTCTGTAGAAGCTAAGCTAACAGGCTCTTGCCTCTTGGTCTGTGTAGAAAGTTTGTATAGTAGGCTAATCATGATGGCGGAAGATAGTTTTGAAGTTGAAATGGCAGAAGGGGATTTCGAAGATCTGTTGCTCGCGGCTACCTGTACGAGCCGCAATACAGCGATAAACAGTTGCGGGAGATGGAGGAACAAGAGGCGGCCGGAGCGAGACCTGTACGAGCCGCAATACAGCGATAAAAAGTTGTGGGAGATGGAGGAACAAGACAAGAGGCGGCCGGAGCGAGACCTGTACGAGCCGCAATACAGCGATAAACAGTTGTGGGAGATGGAGGAACAAGACAAGAGGTGGCCGGAGCGAGACCTGTACGAGCCGCAATACAGCACATGAACAGTTGCGGGAGATGGAGGAACGAGAGGCGGCCGGAGCGAGACCTGTACGAGCCGCAATACAGCGATGAACAGTTGCGGGAGATGGAGGAACGAGAGGCGGCCGGAGCGAGACCTGTACGAGCCGCAATACAGCGATGAACAGTTGCGGGAGATGGAGGAACGAGAGGCGGCCGGAGCGAGACCTGTACGAGCCGCAATACATCGATAAACAGTTGCGGGAGATGGAGGAACGAGAGGCGGCCGGAGCGAGACCTGAGCCCGGCTAGACTCGAGCTGGGGCGGACTGGCGGTGTCAGTGCTCTCGCTGTGCGCCGATGGGAACAGATATAGAGTCCTATAATGCTGTCGCGAATATCAGCGATGCCATTTTCTTCTGGAGGAGATTGCTGAATCCGCAGAACTTTGAGTGTAAAAGTGTTAATATTAATTTTTTTTTTATTAAAAGTTATAACTCACATTGGTTGTGGTTCTTTTATAAACCTTTAGTGTTACTAGAGTATGGATTAGCCTAGATAATGTATTAGCTTAGAGAAATAGTGATTTCAATTGGTGGAAAACAGTTCATATGCAGAGCTACTAAGCTAAGTTACTCTGTTGACATGGTCCTGCCTTGCATCATATTTTTAATGTGAAAGTGTAAGTTGTGTTATATAAATTAGGCTAGTACATCTAGTACACAAGTTCAGATAGCAAAACCAGGGCATCGAGGAAAAAAGCCTTCTCTTTCTCCCCGATGTCAGCCAGGTTCAGCCACAGATGTCTCTCTGTGGCCACCATCGCTGCCATCGACCTTCCAATCGAGGCAGCGGTCTGTCTGGTGGCCTGAAGAGCCAGATCTGTGGTGCGGTCCGCTCGTCCACTGCGTCAGGGGAGAGACCCTGCCCCTGATCCAAATCCTTCAGCAAGTCGGCTTGGTATGCCTTTAACACTGACATAGTGTGTAAGGCAGCACCAGCCTGACCTGCTGCCACGTATACTAGGGGTGCGCCAAAATATCGATATGGCGATATCTCACGATATTTACTCCTGCGATCGATTCTCGATGCACTCTTGGCAAGTATCGATCTTAAAAGCCGTTATAAAACGCTCTATTCATTATCCGAGTTGACTGGATTTGACTAGCTTTCATGAGGCACACACGCAAGGTCTCTCGCTCTCTCCCTATCTGTCGTGCGCGTGCTATGTATGTTATGCGCGCAGTATGTTCTGTCTCGCATGCGCGCTCTAGATTCCGGGAGATTAGAACTAATTTGCGGACATCAGGGAGACGCTATCAATATGCGGGAGACTCCCGGAACTTCCAGGAGACTTGGGATGTCTGGCTTTGCAAAAGTCCACTAGACGGGAAACACGACCACATGCACAGACACCTCACGCGGCATCACCCGGAGCTCTCTGTGAGAAAGCCGTTGTTTGTGCTGGCTCGACGTAAACATTTTTATTACTACTGATTGCAGCAATGTTACACTAAAATAGTGTCTGTGACTGTTTTGTTGCAACTGATAAGACACAAGTTGTTTTTGTTATTGTGTTTCATCCCAAAAAAATAATGGAGATCCATTTTCCTAATTACAAAAAAAATTTGTATTTCTTAAACCATGATATATTGTGAGTTATTACTGATAATATATCGATTATCCCAGTATCGCCATATCGTGATATTATCGGTATCGTGAACAATGTATCGCATCTCGTATCGTATCGTGAAGTACCCAGCGATTCCCAGCCCTAACGTATACCCTGCCATTTAAGCGAGATGTCGTCTTGAGAGGTTAGAAGGCAGGGCTGGAGCTTTTAGTGCCGATACATACCCATGCTCACGCATCCCTTCGACATCAGCATAGTGTGCTCACTGCTAACGATGGATTCGTGCAGAATATGGGTTTTTCCATGCCTTCTTGATCTTAATATGCATATCAGGAAGGAATGGAAGGGTCATGGGAGCTGGGGAGCTGGAGAGCTGGGGCCAGAAAGGAACCATTCATCCAGCCTGCCGCGAACAGCTCCTTCCTTCACGAGCTCCCTCCATAACACCCAACAGCTCATCATACGTGGGGCAGGGAGGCTGTGAGGGTTCAGATTGTACCTCTTCTTCACCCTCATCAGCCCTCTCCTGCTCTCTCGGGCTAGGTGCCAGCAGAGCACTTGCTGCTCGATCAGAGGATGTAAGAGATAACATCCTCGTCCAGCAGCCCATCCTCGTGAGCTTCTGATGGGCGTGAGAGACAAACAACTCTCTCAAACTCGTCAGCGAGCTCCATCTGGGAACCCCATGATCCGAGTCTCTGCAGTGCCTCAGCACGAGCCGGACCTGAACCACTGGGCCCAGATGCCTGTCCCTCTTCCCTCGAGAAGAGGGCGAGACAAGAGCAGAGTTTTCTGCACAATCAGGTCTCTCAAGACCTGATCATGCATGCTCTTTGCCCAAAGAATAAGTGTCATCTGGTGTCAGAAACCTGAGACACGGATCTACACACTTCTTGAAACGCTTGTCACTTGCCATAATTGTTCTTACCTTTTTCAGGTGACTGCAAATCAGACAAAACAGGTCCTAAAGACAAAAAGAGGATTTTGACATGTTCTCTAGGCGCCCCTTTCATACTTCCGGGTCGCACTAGTAGTGACGTCATAGGCTGTCAACGGTCAAATTCGATTGCCGTGATTGGATAGCTTTTCAGACACCGGGTTCACGTGGAGGGCGTTCCCCAATAGCGTCATCGATGCTCTTAAGAAAGGGAACGTCCTTACATTTACCTTAGGAAAGTCATTTAATGACCATAGCATGTTAGAGAAATTAACTAGGCCTATAAGGAGGAGTTTCAATATTATATATAAAAATAATATGTAAATAATAGTAGAATAAAAACAGCATTATATTAATGTGAGTTAGGCTAATTAGCCTTTAATAATACCAGCCGATAGGTTTCCCTGAATGTTTACAGCATTAGTTGGGAGATTTTTTCCTTGAGAAAAATTAAGATGTAGATACTGTCCCTGATATGTATCTCAAGATATCGATATTGAATTAAGATCGTAATCAAATCGCAAGCTTGTGAATTTAAATGTTGAAATTTGTGGCAATCACTATAAAAACAGTTCAACATTGCAACATGTTGTAAATGAAATTCTGTTTATTTACCAAATGTTTTGACAATCACAATACACTTATTGTGATGCAACAGCCCTGGTGTAGCCTAGTAATAAGATATTATGACAGAAACATTGATTTAACATTGTGATATAATTTGTTATTTTTTATCGTAATTATAATATAGAATATAATAGGAAATGTATTCATTTTATTGGCATAAATGTATGTATTAATGTAAACTTAAAAAGTAGCCTAATTAAAATAATGTTCTTTGTGGCTTTAACCACTTAATTATTAAAAAAGACAAACAACAAAAAAGTGTCAAATTTGTGAAACTGTATGGCAATCTGTAACTTGATTCACTACCTCTGTATTTTCTTCTACTGTATTTTCATATTTAATTTGTATTTTTAATGTATTCCTTTATTTTGATATGCTGTCATCCATTATTGCATTTCATTGTTGTATGTAAGTGTTCAGAAATTACTATTTCTAGTATTTTATATTTTGTTATTTGGTTGAAAAAGAAAAAAAAAAGAAAAAAAGAACATAACAGCAGAAGCCGTTTTTGACAGCAGGGGTCGCTATCTGACAACATGCTCAAGAGTCAGGGGAGCGCATACAGATGTTTAAATAAATTAATAAAATTATAATATTAGAAATTTTAAATTCTATGCATTTTAAATCATATATAGACTTAATTTATTTGATTTATTTTGAAAACAATTATATTTTTAAATGAACAAAATCAACATAATTATATGTAGCCTAAAATAGATACCCAAATATAGATTCAAAGTTGCTATATTGCAAATATCGCAAGCCATTTGGTATAGCTACATAATAGATTAGGGTGTTTTCTTTGTCGACACTGCGGTGTTAAAACAAATTCTAAATATGAAGCAATATAATGATGTCAGCTGCATTTCAAGCACAGAGAGCATCTCTATCCATGTGATCATGCATTAATAATTTAATTAATGTGTATCTATGACAGTTGTTTTTTGCACGCATTGAGCAAAGCCATGCAGTCCTCGTGTGCAGCACAAATGAATTAAATTCGTACTTGTCGGCGCAACTGTTTATGTTGAAGAAGATGATGGTTTTCATAAATGTAAACAATAAAATGCATTTAATTTGTTGAAGGTCAAACGCAACCGAGTTGAAGTGTTTGTAGAGATCGCAATAGGCGCTGATTGACGTACACAGTGGATAAGGTTGTCTTGGTGACATGCCGCGACGAACATTGAAGCCGCTTTGAGAGATCCGCCCCTTTATAAAATCCCTTCTGCACTGACGTCAATGCATGTCGAGCGCCAGAACATCATTCCGAGCATCAGAGCGGAATGCGCTCTCATTTCAGTCTCATTTCAGTCATGTAGAGCCCTGATCTGGCAACGAAGAAATGTGCAGGAGCCCTTGCCACCCATATGCCCCATTTGCATTTTAGCTCTGGCATTAGAAACAATCATACCCGCCACTTCAATTGCTTTGTTAGAGCAGGTGAAGGTGGCCAAACCATCCACACACACACACATCTTTATCCAGTAGTTCACTAGAAAACTATGGTCATGGCCGCCCAGGACCAAAAGCCGTCGCAGCGGGCACCGGTTCGCGTGGGATTTTATGATATTGAGCGCACGCTGGGAAAAGGCAATTTTGCAGTTGTGAAGCTGGCGAGACATCGCATCACAAAATCTGAGGTGAGTAGCCTAATATACGCACACACACTAGTGTTTTTAGTGTGCGTGCGCTAAGGTGCATTGGAAACAACTTACATTTACACTTATAAGTGTTGTAAGAAAGGGGAAGAGTGTAGCCCATCATTGTTAAACCGAAATATTTTGTAAGTTGTATTTTGGTCTGTGACAAATGGGATCTGCGAGATGAATTTTTTAAAAAAATTTAAATGCAGTTTTTGTCAAACATGTGCCAAGTTCTAATATTTGTAATGTTTGTAATGTTGGTTTTTTACAGTTTTGAACAACGTTTATGCCATGTTGTACAAAACAAAAATGTAACTTCTACAATGCCGAGTGGTGTAACCATAAACTAAAATATTTGACTTACATCTTGAGTACCACACACACACACACACACACACACACCACACACACACACACGTGAGCATTTTAATTAAGAGTTTATTTAAATTAAAAGTTGTGTGCAACAAAACAGGCTCTAAAGAGGTCCTCTGAATTTTGTCTCATGTAGCCTATTACGTTTTAAAAATATATTTTTGAATAGCTTAATCCAAAAAACAACAACAATCGTGACCTTTGATATCTAGGGCACAGTGGCAGATCATAAGTATAGAAACATATTTTGCATGTTCGGGTCGCTGTTTTAAATTATTGTTTTTTTTTTACTTTAAATAAATGAAATTGTTCATTGCTTGATGTGTATTTTCTGTAAATAATCGGATCTGCCCTTATGTCTCTGTCGTCAGTTTAGATTAGTATTACATTGTGTCAGGGTCAGTTTACTTTGAACTTGAGTTTTAGAGTGACTAAGAGCTGCAGTCAAGATCAATTCAGATAAAACCACACAAGTGATGCAGTATCCCACCATTTTTCACTTGGAAGCAAAAGTGGAACAGCAATATATCCAGTTGCATGATTTTTTTAAAAGATGCTGTAAAGACATGATACAGGAAGCATCTGTGAGCAATGCTTTTATTCTAGTTTGAAATCTTCCACACAAAAAAAAAAAACTTTATTACAGTAAAGTCATACTCAAATGTCATACCTTAGAGGTTTTTTTTTTTTTTTTTTTAAAAGCTAATAGGTCCACAATTATTACTGTTTCATTGTATTGTGGTGCAGCTCAGTGAATAATCCTTTATTTTTCTGGAAACTATAAATAAATCATGCATCAGTGGCTTCAAAATAAAAGCCCAATAGACATAACATACATTTGCTGAATTGCAGGTGGCCATTAAGATCATAGACAAGACCCAGCTAGATGCGGTGAACCTAGAGAAGATCTACAGGGAGGTGGAGATCATGAAGCTGCTGGACCATCCTCACATCATCAAGCTTTACCAGGTACTGCTTGACCGTGCGAGCGTGTGCATTTTGTGTGAAGAATGCATTTTCTATAATAACCCATCAGCTGCCCAGCTATTTTTGTTTCTTACCTGTAGGCCTACTAGCATTCGTTCCATGAGATTTTTCTAGAGAATAAGGCCTTTTGAATCCAGTGGTTTCAGCTGGGAGCTTTATAGGGTTAGTCTTGTCATGTTATGTAAGATTTTTAGGTCACTCTGGGCCTGGATTCTGATGCAGTATCAACAGTTACACAACACAAATACAGCATCAGCAGCAGTCCAATCATGACAGTGGTCATATTGTGATTAGTCTGTCTGGTATTATACATAGAGCTTTCTAAAAAAACAAAACTGCTCACTTTTCCTTTGGCAGAGTCAACTGGGAATGTCAGTAACCTATAGAAATCTACCAAATGCCCACATGGTCATTAGTTCAACACTAGACGTCACAACCAGGCAAAAATAGTGCTATGAAATGAAGAAACATTCCCTTACAAAAAATAAGATGATGTTGTGATATCATGGTACAAGTGTGGTAGTATACAATGGTACACTGATATACATTACTAGTCAACGTTTTGGACACAACTACTTTGTTATTTCTAGTGCCAGTGAATAATAATAATTATTATTATTATTATTATTATTATCTACTGGTGTTGTTTCAAATTGTTTAATTTATAAAAAATAATTTATAAAAATAATAAATTTGACATTTATTAATTTAAAGTATAATTATTTATTATTTAATAATAATAATATTATAAAAAAATTATTATTATTATCCACTGGTTTTGTTTCATAATTTTGTTATTATTTATTTTATAGCGTATTGTTTGTTTTTTGCTTATTTTATCAATAATAATAATAATAATATAAAACAAAAAAATAAAAAATAGTAATAATCTATAAAATAAGTCATATGTCAATAAAACTATGAAACAACACCAGTGGATAATAATAATACTTATTTATTATGTATTTATGTATTAATGAATCATCTATCAAATAATTAATAGACAAATTATTTATTTTACAAAACTTTGACATTTTCATTATTGTATTTATGTATTGTGTTATTTATTGTATATATTGAATTTGTCTAGATTTTTTTTTCAAGTCTCAAACTCTAGCTTTTTAACATCATGTGGAATAGAAATGTTTAAAACTTTTATGACAATATTTTCATTGACTTTACTCAAATGTACTTCAGAAAATTATGGCACTACCATGGTACACGTCCAAAAGAAATGTTAATACTATGGTACTAGTGCTCTCAAAGATAGGATAGCAGTGTAGAGAAAGATTGCTTACAGAAATATTACACCTATGTATCTAAAATAATAGCCATAACATTGACTAAGTGTGAATCACTTGTCACCATTGACGGTGTGTGTCTTCTTCTTTGCATCACACAATAAAGGATGTAGAATTGTTTTCTCACTTGCAGCCAAGTGTGAACACCATAGTGACAGGTGAAGATGCTGTCCGTCTCTTGTGCACATGTGATTTGAGGTTTTTGTGATATGAATTGCATTGCCATAACATTCCACATTCATGAAATGGATAAGAATCACGTCTGTTCTCTTTCATTAGGTCATGGAGACCAAAAACATGCTCTATCTAGTCACAGAATATGCCAGAAATGGAGAGATATTTGGTGAGTGCGTCCGTTTCATTACATGTGCAGACAAACGCTATTCCATTGTGATCCATACATTCACCCCACACTAAAGTATTGCATGTACAGTGAATGCATGCCTGCAGTGGATTGAGATGGTCAAACCACATTTCTGCATATTTCATCCATCTCTACACTGATTCACTCACTTAAAGCTAATGGATGAGCTGAGCAGAAGCTATTTTTTGTCCTGTGATGGCACCTGTAATGGAAAAAGGTCCTGGTGTTTTAGATGAGAGCTACGTGACCAAAGAAACAATCATCTCACCCATAACAGCCCCATGCAGTAATGCTACAGTCATACTTGAAAGACAGTGAATGAGATTTATAGCCTCATTAAGGGGCAAAAGGTTGCGTTTGACAAAGCAAGAGAGAGAATATGATATGACAGCTGCTGCCAAAAAAGAGGAATAAGATAATAATTTACAGAGACATCCTTGTGATTTTGTCAGCACGTCTTCAGTTGTGTTAATATACTCCTTGTATTTGACGGCATGCGTACTTTGTTCTTAGCGCACGTATTGCGAGAGTCAGCAGTAAATCTATGCAGTGACGCTATGTTTACAGTAGCATACTCTTTCTTCAGTGTACAATATTTGAATTTTCTATGGTTTTGGGTTAAATTAGAATATTCCCCTGAGAACCAGGAAAAAAAGTACTTTTTTAATTTAGTATTTAAATTAGACTATAAGAGCATAAGAATTTATGGTAAAGCTTCCTTTTACAGTCCAGTTACCAATGTAAATACTATGTACTTATTTTAGTAACTACAATTACTGGGTAATAACTAGTACTAACCCTACACCTACCCCTAAACCTACCCCTGTTCCATGTACTTACCTTATATTAGCCAGTACTTTCTAGGTAAGTACATTGTAAGTACACTGTAAGTACTGTACTGTAAAAGGAGCTTACCGAATTTATTTTACTTTGTGCAATATGTGGGTATGGCTATAAACCTATTCAATACAATGTATTTAAAGAAGAGTCATCATTTAATTTTATTTTTTAGATTTATGTTTGCGTTTTCGCTTTTATTGAGATTATACATTATAGGTTACTGACAGGACAAAATCGGGAAAGGTCCCCGAGCTGGGACTCAAACTCGGGTCTCCTGAAGAGCTCTATATTTTGAAGCGCTGCCCATGACGCTGTTGGCTCTGACTCATTGCTTTATTTTAATAAAATTAATTAAACCAATGATGAGTCTGAAAGAAGACTAGACCAGTAGATAAAGAAACAAGCACAATTTCTTTACTCTTATTTCAGCTCACAGTTTGCTTCATACATTCAGATGCAACATCTCTTTCTTGACTCTTTATTTCAGACTTCCACAAGATAATTTTATGTAAAATTAGATCAAAAATACAAAATTACTAGAAAAATAGCTTGATGCAACCAATTTTCTCAAATTATTATTATTTTTTTAAATTCACATGTCTTTATTCATTTCATATTTTTTGGGCCTTTGCTTGGATGGACATTTAGAGCCTGAAGGGGACTTCATGAAACTTTACTTGAATACCCCTGCATGTTGTTTGGTAATGAAGTGTATTAGTCTGGATTAGGTCAGCTCATCTGAAATTCTCACAGTAATTGTAGAGATATTTTTATATCTGCTGCTTTTGAGGGTTTATACCTGAAATGGGGTTAATGACCTTCAAGTTGCTCTTTATCGCAATTCTCTGTACATAACATTCTACAGAAATGTAGTGAATAACATTCATTCAATGAATTCAATGATGCATTCAATTAAGTGATTGTCTTTTTTTTTTTTTTTTTTACTTTTGTCTGCTGTTTGCTCACCTCCTTTTCACTTGAATCATATCTATATATTTTTAATGTTTGATCTGCCCAGTCATTTTCTTTCATATTTCCCTCCATTCTGGATGTTCCATTTTTGTTGGGTTAAAATATCACGTGTGGTCATGATATAGATTAATGTTCAATATCCTTATCCTACCTGCTGGGTGCAAATGACATGTTGTCATATAGTCAATCCATAGGGATGTGAAGCCATCTGTCAACTCAATTTCGTACCGTCCTACTCGTGCTGCACACTGCCTCGCATTCGCATGCACAGCGCACCCTTTGAAGTCTCCTACATGGCCCGTATGACGCACACATGCATACGCATGCAACTGGCATCTCCATGCCCTTGTCAACTGATTAACTCAGAGGACTGCTGTTTTATCAGCGCTCGACTCGCATTTCAAGCAGACATGGCTGACAATCAGGTCCTGTTTTGAAAGTGTGGTCGGCTGTGGATGACAGGCAGGCTTTTTGTTTTAGGAGGGAATGAATATACAGGTTGTTTTCGTTGGATTTGAAATTCATGAAAAGCTGGTGGTTGCATATTCACGTCACTCTGACATAGCAAAAGGTATTATTACACAAACACCTGTGATGCATGAAAAAGGACATGAGAAAATGATATGTTATTAAAAGGGTCTTTGCTTGTGGAAATAAATGTCCCTTAATCATTTGAGAAAAAAGAGCTCAATATACTATGAAAACATACAGTACCTTTCAGAAACATATCTGAACCAGTGTTATTTTTATTAACTGTTCAAAATGGTTTGAAATAAAGCTGAAATAAATTATGATACAAATACTATACGGAAAACCTAAACAATAATTATAAATGTTTCCTTGACAACAATAAAGATTACAAAAGTATGGAAGCTTGTTTCCGCCACAGAATAAAAAAGGTAATTGTGACTTTTTATAAAGCTCAATTACAAGTTATAAATTCAGAATTGCAAGATATAAACTCGCAATTCAGAGAAAAAAATTCAGAATTCTGACTTTATAACTCGCAATTGTGAGTTTATATCTTACTATTCTAACTTTATAACCCGCAATTGCGAGTTTATATCACAAATTTCGGAGACAATTTTTCAGAATTGCAAGATGTTAACTCGCAATTGCAAGAAAAAAAGTCAGAAATTTGAGATATAAACTTTTAAGATTTTTTTTTAACCTACAAATGAGAGTTTATATCCCACAATTCTGAGGAAAAATAAGTCAGATTTGCAAGTTTATATCTGATACTGAACATTAATTGATTTTGGCACAACAAACTACTAAAATTATAAGCAGATCTTAAAGGAGAACTCCTGGCAATTTTTAAGTAAATCTTGATCGTTACACCTTTGTGAGTACTGTCTATTGAAAAAAAACGAACCGGATCGGTGCTTGCAACACAGAGCTGTTATGGCAAATGCCCAGAGCTCCCACTCAGCTAAAACGGCAGTTATGGGGGCATCTACAAAAAGAGTGTCTTTGTACCTCTTAACAGACACAAAATGCAATTAAAATGTCTGTCCAACATGAACAGGGTCCTTACATGACAACAAGATGTGTTTAGCAACTTGGCCATTGTTTAAATTCACCTAAATAGTGTTTTAGACAGTTTGCTAAAGTCTCGCGCTGAAGTCCCGTGGGAACTCAGTTGTTGCCGGAAAAAGGTAAACAGCAGTGTGCAGATATAGGAGAAGCGTAGTGGATCGACATCTCTCCTCAAGCTGTGTGTGCCCAATTGGAAGGATAAATAAAGTTTACATTACCTCCACAGTGGTTGCACCCGTCTTTGTCCACGTAATGGCTTTTTTTTTTCAACCGGGCCGCTGTGTTGTGTCTGTGCAGTACAGTATTCCTTGTATGGAGCTATTTGATATATTAAACTTTTGCCATATCCGGTCGTCAAAACTCCGAACACATCTTCCTTTTTTAAGAATGACTTAAGTGACGTTCTCTTAACTACAAGTCATCCAGAATTGCGGCAAAAGCCGATTCGAAAGACCGCTGTTCGCCAGCAGCATCTTCTTTGTTTTCAAGTAGCAGGGAAATCCCCTATTGGAAATCACGCTGAACCGTCACAACTCTGCCATCATTATGTTAAGCCCGCCCACCAACTCTATACACGATGTGATCGGCCTGACCAGAGTTTGGTTTTTCCAGCTCGAATGCCAACGGAGAGTTGCTAGTCCACACTTTGCTGCAAAATAATTTTTCCTGCCGCTAGGGTGCATCTAGATTTCTAGGCTAAGACAGACTCTGAATGAACGAAGACCTGCTATAATGGCAAATTCGGGGACTTGACGAAATGCCATGGCGAAAGGGTGCGGCCAGAGCCGATGAGGGTGCGGCTATCTCGAGGGTGAACTTGACTGATGACTTGACTCATCTTGGTTCGCAGGAGGCTATGGGCTGATTCCTGCCTGAAAATGTAGCTGCTCGTCCTCGTTCTCGTCGCCGGGCTCCTCAATAAAAAATGCTTCATGTGAGGGTAACGGTGGGAGTCCGGTGGAGAGAAATCCTCCACAACTGAATGTAAACTGGCATTCAAATCTGCCTCCATTTTGTTTGCAACGCCCAACCTCCAACGATCCAATCAATTCCCGAAGGACGAAATCAAGCCCCGCCCTACATTTTTTTCTAATTTTAGAAGCCGTTTCACTCGGATATACGTCACAACAAGGAAAAAAATTACAATCTCAACTTCCGTTTCATGCCGACTTTAAAAATATAATTTTTTTGCACTGGAAAGAACATTCTAGAAGTCTAATTCTATTGAATAAGTTCGCACAAGGCTATAAAAAACTGGTGTGTTTAATTTTCTTCAAATGCAGTCTATCTTAAGCCGATGAGTTTTGAATGTTATATGTTGTATTTGTTTAAGTTAAAAATAAAACGTATTATAAACTAAACAAATCCATGGTTCATTGATAGCATTTATATATCTATGTGGTTCAGTCTTGTTGATTAGGCATACTTTGCTATTCTATAAATATATAGGCCTAATAAGTTGCATTATAATATGCTATAATGAATGAATTTCAGGGATTATTTTTCAAAATTTTGAAAGGTTGCCAACCCTAATTCCTTGTCAAAGTGTTCGCTGCAAATGCGGTAATCTTTAACGCGTAGTAGCCTACTTGTATGGGAGTTTGCACATCAAGTTGAAGTACAACTAGCCACAACTGCAGAATCTCGAGGTCATGGAAAGGAAGATTCTTGTATTTTCGCAATCTGTTGCCAAAATTCGGAACGGCACAAACGCGAACCATTTCTTCTTCACTTGTGAGCAACTGCGATCTTCACTCTTCACACACTACGCTCCTCTTGCACACTGCTGTTTACAACTGAGTTCCCACGGGACTTCAGCGCTAGACTTCAGCTAGCCGTCTAAAACACTATTTAGTGAATTTAAACAATGGCTAAGTTGCTAAACACACCTTGTTGTCATGTTGTCAAGGGCCCTGTTCATGTTGGACAGACATTTTAATTGCATTTTGTGACGGTTAAGAGGTACAAAGACACTCTTTTTGTATATGCCCCCATAACTGCCATTTTAGCTGAGTGGGAGCTCTGGGCATTTGCCGTAACAGCTCCGTGTTGCAAGCACCAATCCGGTTCGTTTTTTTTTTTTTTCTATAGACAGTACTCACAAATGTGTAACGATCAAGATTAACTTAAAAATTGAGTTCTCCTTTAAGGCGAAATAAAAATAATTTAATTTGAAGTAAATTACTTTCATTTACATTTATTTTAAATGAGTGTGATGAACCCCAGCTGTTCAGCTTCAAATAGATTGTGTTCGCTGTTGTATTTTTGTCAGGTCCAATACAGTATTTAATCAGGACTACTATGACCAGTACTGTTCAACAGATGTTCCCCTGCCCTTTCCCTGCTCATTGTCAGAATCTGCATACCATTTTCATGAAAATTCATGACTGTGACATGTTGCCTGGATGTGCAGATGACGACCCAATAACACCTGATCCCTGTCTGGCAACACAGACTACCTGGCCAGCCGCGGGCGGCTCAGCGAGATGGATGCGAGGAGGAAATTCTGGCAGATCCTCTCAGCGGTGGAGTACTGCCACGAACGCAATATTGTTCACAGAGACCTGAAGGCTGAGAACTTGTTACTGGATGCTCACATGAATATGAAGATAGCAGGTAAGAGATGTACCTTTCCTTATTACAGTCTGGGGACGTTGAGCGAAAACATGGTGCAAGCGATATCTGAGGAACACTGTTGATATCTGAAATCAGTCACTCCCTTCATTGCTCCATCTCCAAAATGCACGAACACGCAATGCAAGAAAAGATGTCTCTTTATCATAGCTGAATCAAAGCAAAATAATGCGAAGATGATGAATGATTGACAAGGAAGAACAAAAATGAACAAACAGTACACAATAATATATACAAGCAAGTGTACAAGCAAGACAAACAATGGCACTGAAAACTGTCCTTTACTATAGCTAACATTAAAATAACAGCAGATCTTGGTTCTGTGAAACATAGCAAAACCAATGTTACTCACGTATGGAGCAGAAGCAACACAACCTTGGCGTCCGTTTTCAGGCTTTCCTGCTTGGCTCTCTCCAGCGCTGGAAAGCTTTTCTAATATTAATGCGGGTCCTAAAGCTTTTGCCTGATCATACCCCTTCTTTTCCAGTGATATTCCTCTGACCTTTTCTCTGTTGTAATGTCTCTCCGACATCTCTCTTTCTACAAATCTCCCTCTTGCTCAGTCTCTCTCCTCCCCCATTAGGAGTGTAAATGCCCCCTACTGCTGATTGGCTACAGGTGTGTTGTGGCGCTCAGTCCGATCCACTTTTAACAGTGTTTCTCAGAAATCGCTTACTGCACCTTTAAAGCCTTGAAATTATTTTCTTCTATCCCTGTTTAATATAATGAAACAACTACAAGTCATTTGTTGACTTCTATGAAGTGTGTAAGCTCTGTCTTGTCAAACATTGCCAAAGTTTGTTTGAGCAGTCTAATGTCAACTTCTGGCTCAACTAATAGCATGAGTTTGGGGCTGGACTATCTGTAATAAGCTGTTTAGTGGCTGTGGGGGCGGTTGGAGTATTTTGGATAGGAAATCCATTCGGTGCAATCTGGCGCAGAAATATCACTTTTCAGGTTTTACCTTGAATTTCAAGGGCAAACATTAGCAATGACTAAGCACATGGAGTGCAAGATGAGAAAGTTGAGAAAGTGGGCAAAAAGAATGATATGTGAATGAAAATTAAAAATACTATAATCATATATACTATACCCTAAATCATATATACTATACCCTGTTATATGAGTGAAACTATTATAGTTTGAATAATTTTTTATTTGTATACTTTCAGTGTTTATATTAAGTTTTAGTATTACTATAATTGTTGTGTGTTTTTGTCATTTATATTACTTTTTGTGGTAACACTTTACAAAGTTTCATTTGTTAACAGTAGTTAACATGATCTTACATTGCAAAATACTTCTAAAGCATTTATTAATCTTTGTTAATGTTAATTTCAACATTTATTAATACATTATTAAAACAGAAAGTTATGTTTTCTGTTAATATTTTTTAATTGATCTTAGCTAACATGAACTAACAATGAACAATTTATTTTTATTAATTAACATTAACAAAGATAAATAAATTCTGTGACAAATGCATTGCTCATTGTCAAAGTTAGTATGTTAACTGGGACCTTATTGTAAAGTGCCATTTTTGTTTTGCTTTTTAATATACTTGTTATTCATTTTATTTCAGTTATAGTTATTTTAGTGTATTTTAGTGCATCAAGTTAAACTAAATGAAAATAAGAAATGTTTCCTTGGCAACAAGCTGAATTAAAAGATGTTTAAGGTTATTCTTTTATTTTATTTCTGTTAATGTTTATTTTAAGTAACGGTTTTAGTTAACTGTTACTAATAATCCTTTGTCGTATTCATTAAGGACTAGAAGTAAGTAATTAGACATTTCATTTTTTATGCTTTTATATTCATTTCATTTGTTCTTGAAACTGAATACAGCCACTTCAATTTCCTGAAGATTTTCTGCTTTATCTTGGAATAGAAATGTGTAATTGCCCGATCCTCACTGGCTCTGGTGCATTTCACAAGTCAAATCAGATCTTTTTCTCACAATACACCACACACACACACACACACACACACACACACACACACACACACACACACACACACACCCCACACACACACACACACACACACACACACACACACACACGTACACACACATAATGCCAGCCAAAGTCTATCATAGGATCTCATATTTACACATCAGTTCAAACTGGATTTAGTTGCACAGTTCATTCCTTAAACACAGACGTTAGAATGACCACAACTCATGCAGTTCATCCAGTATACTTTTTACGTAACCCTGATTGTACACTGCAGAGCTATGGTGAACTTGCCTTGGGAAATAAATCTATTATGTTACATAATAGTTTTTTGAAAACTATTAGATGTTTTTAGTATCTGAGGATGTGTGATGCGTACTACTGGGAGATATATCAACCAGATGATTAAATCCAGATGGTCCTTGCTGCCCAAACCGTGCCAAGCCTCTGAGGCATGGACTCCACTAGAGCCCTGAAGGTGTGCTGTGGTATCTGGCACCAAGACGTTTGCAGCAGATCCTTCAAGTCCTGTAAGTTGTGAGGTGGAGCCTCCGTGGATTGAATTTATTAGTTCAGCACATCCCACAAATGCTCAATTGGATTGAGATCTGGGGAATTTGGAGGCCAGGGCAACACCTTGAACACTTCATAATGTTCCTCAAACCATTCATAAACAATGTGTGAAGTGTGGCAGGGTGCATTATCTTGCTATAAGAGGCCACTTTCACCAGGGAACACCATTGTCATGAAGGGTTGTACCTGGTCTGCAAAAATGTTTAGGTAGGTGTCACATTTACATCCACATGAATGGCCGACCCAAGGTTTCCCAGCAGAAAACTGCCCAGATCATTTCACTCCCTCCACTGGCTTGTCAACATCCCACAGTGCATCCTGGTGGCATTACTTTCCCAAGTAAATGGCACACACAGACACGGCCGTCCACGTGATGTAAAAGAAAACGGGACTACTCAGACCAGTCGACCTTCTTCTACTTCTCCAAGGTCCAGTTCCAATGCTCATGTGCCCAGTTGTAGGCACTTTCTATGATTGACAGTGGTCATTATAGGCACACTGATTGGTCTGAAGCTACATAGCAGAGTGTGAAGCACTGTGGGGTGACATTTCTCCCATAACCATCATTAACATTTTGTGTGACTTGTGCCACAGTAGAAATTCTTTTGGCTTGGACCAGGCGAGATAACGTCTCAGGTTACGAGACGATGCGTTGATGACGCTTTGGGAATGCCCCTGCGTGATTGCGTCTGAAGCACATGTGTCAACTAGTCCAATAGCGAGAGTGAACGTCACGGGCGGGTGACGTCATGACCAGGAAAGGATAAAAGCACATCTGGTTAGAACCGTGCTAGCTTCGAAAAAGGCCGAAGCAAGTCGATCACAGGGATGTAGGAAGTATCGTCTCGTTCCCTACTCAAGGAACTAGGGTTACAGTCGTAACCTGAGACGTTCCCTTTGAGGGAACTCGCAATGCGTCCATGACGTCCATTTGGGAACGAGAATGCCCGAACGCCAAACGGCCAATAACCTGTCGTGAAAAGCTGTCACGACATGAGTACTCTAGACCCAGGTGTATCCATGTCTATGTCATAAAATCTGACAAACGTAAGTGACGAAGACCAGCCAACTGCATCACAAACTTCAGAATTAGGGCCTTCAAGGTCACCATACCCCTAGTAGAATGGGCTCTAGTGGTCAAAGGTGAAAGCTGCCCATAACCTCATTTGCAAGAGAGATAGCCTTCGCCTTTTTTAGAGGCCCAAAGCATACCAGTGACTGATCAATTTTCTAAACTGGGCAGCTCTGTGGACATAAATGTCCAGTGCTCTGACTGGACAGATGAGGTTCAGTTTCTCCTGATCTACATCATGAAATGGAGGAGGACAGAATGCCTGCAGTAAAATAGGCTGTGGAACATTTGTTGGAACTTTAGGTATGTATCCAGGTTTGGGATAGAGGAACGCTTTGAACATCCCGGATGCAAACTCAAGGCACGAAGGTGATACCAAAAGGGCCTGAAGATCTCCAACTTTTTTTAGTGAGGAAATGGCTAGAAGGAACATAGTTTTGAGGGTCAGAAATTTTTCTGAAACAGTATCAAGAGGCTCAAAGGGAGTGATAGATAAACCTTCTAAAACAAGAGCCAGATCCCAAGCTGGAACTCTGGTACGCACTGCAGGCCTCAGCTTCAGGGTTCCAAAAAGGAAACATATAAGAAGAGGATCTCTTCCAATAGGTAAACCCCCAGAAGGGGCATGGTAGGCAGCAATGCCCACAACATAGACCTTCAGTGTGGAAGGTGATAACCCTGAAGCAAAACGATCTTGCAAGAACTCAAGTATTGAACCAATAGTGCAATTAACTGGATCCCATTGTTGTAAATTACACCAAGTAGTAAAAACTTTCCATTTGAAGGCATATAGCTTCCTTGTGGATGGAGCTCTGGAGTTAAGTATGGTCTCTACACCCTTGGTAGAGCGACCAGAATCTATGAGTCGGGCCCCCTCAGAGGTCAGACCCAAAGGTTGAATGTTTCTGGGCGGGTTCCTGACCGGCAGCTCCATGAGGAGGGCCGTCGAGAAGGGACATTAGGTTTGAAAACCACACTCGGCTTGGCCGAATCGGAGCTACTAACAGGACCCTCACTCCGTCCAGGTGGACCTTCTCCAGAACTCCTGGGAGCAGAGTGATGGGGGGGAAAGCGCACAGACATAGCCTCGGCCATGTCTGCACCATTGCGTCCAGACCCAATGGGGCTGGTTGCATGAGAGAGAGTGGACAGTGCGTCGTATCTTGAGATGCAAAAAGATCCACCTGTGCCTGGCCAAAAACTCTCCAAATGTGCTCCACCACCTCGGTGTGGAGCCTCAATTCCCCGGGCCTCAGACCCTGTCTCGACAGGATGTCTGCTCCTATATTCTGATGTCCCGGAATATAAACTTCTCTCAGGGAGAGTAACTTCCCTAGGGACCATAAGAGAATCTGGTGTGCCAGTTTGTATAGTGGACGTGAACGCAGACCCCCTTGATGATTTATTTATGAGACCACTGACGTGTTGTCTGTGCGAACAAGCGCATGGTGGCCCCTCAGGTCTTGGAAGGAAATGTCTCAACATATTGAAGACCGTCATCATCTCCAGGCAGTTTATGTGCCACGAAAGATGATAACTCCATGAAAGATGATAGCTCCTCAAAAGACCTTGAGCTGGGCGACCATCCATTACCGCTCCCCTGCCCGTGAGAGAAGCATCTGTCGAGAGCGAAACTCGATGGCAAAGAGCTACTAACACTGGACCCTGGGATAGAAACCAAGGTTACCTTCATATAACCAAGGCACGGAGACACCGCCGTGTTATCCTGATCATACGGAGTTGGTTTCCCCTCTGAGAAAACCTCTTGGTCTTGAGGCACCACTGTAAGGGCCTCATCTACTGCAGGCCGAATGGTATAATGGCTTGGACGCAGCTGTCGTCAGACATAACAGTCTTTGAAACTGTTTTACAGTGAGTGACTGGCCTAGCTGTATCTCTTTTACAACTGTGGAGATCGAGGTGACACGAGCAGGCGAGAGCACGGCCCTCATTAGAGTTCTCAAACTCTAGAAACCGGTGGCGCGATCGTCGGCGCGAGCTAAAAAGCAGCACTGGATGCAACAGTGATGCTGACCTGGCGATCTTGTTGATGGACTAGTAAGTAAATCTTTCTGTTTGTGTGCATTTTATTATGTGATTTCACCGGAATGAATAGAGTCACCGCGACGGCGATAGATTGAAAAGCGCGTCCGAGTCAGGCCGCGGGCCGGGTTCGGGCAGATAATTCATGTTGATGTGTCGGGTTACATCGGGTCCGGGCTTTAAAAGCCACGGGCCGGGTCGGGTCGGGTTATAATTTTCAGGCCCATTGAGAACTCTAGCCCTCATTGTCACTGAATCCCACACGACACCAAGGAAGGTGGTTCTCTGTGCTGGAGAATGTACACTTTTCTTGCCATTCAATTTCAACCTCAATTTTTTTATGTGTGCGAGAACGACATCTCGATGCCGAACCGCCAATTGTTCAGACTCTACTAGGATAAGCCAGTCATCTATGTAGTTCAGAATACGTATGCCCTGCAGTCTGAGCAGAGCTAGAGCTGCACCTATACGCATTTCGTGAACATGTGGGGTGATAGAGCTAAACCGAATGGAAGAATCTGATACTGTTAGGCTTTGCCCCTGAAAGCGAACCTTAGGAGCTTCCTGTGTTGTGGAAGGATGGAGACATGGAAGTAAGCATCTTTCAGATCTATCGTGACAATCCTGTCCTCGGATCTGATTTGAGTTACGATCTGCTTCAAAGTTAGCATTTTCAATTTCCATTTCTTGACTGAACAATTGAGAAGATAAAGATCTAAAATGGGACGCAACCCCCCGTCCTTTTTTTAAACAATAAAATACCGGCTGTAGAACCCTGAGTCTCTGTTGCCGAGTATCAAGCTCTATAGCTTATTTCGCTAATAGTGCATTAACTTCTTGTTCCGTCACCAGAGCCTGCTCTGGATGTACCACTGTGAGTAACACCCCATTGTAGAGTAGTGGACGAGAACCGAACTGGATTCTGTACCCTTTTTCGCTGGAAACCGCTGCGCCCCGAGGCACAGAGGGTGGCTGAGAGCGGCCTCCTGAGGGCACCAGGGTGGAGCGGGCACCATGTACTGAGGTGAACACCACTCCACTCCAGAGGGGGCTACCCTCAAAAGTCTGACACCATGAGCGTCAGGACCTCTTCTTTGCCGGAGCCTTCTTCGCCAGCAGAACGTTCCTCAGATCGGTCTGCTGCTTAGAAGACTTCGGTTGAGAGTGTCATCCTGCACCCCACGGTTTTTGGGATGGGCTGCAAGAGGCCTGTTGACAGCGAGGGAGATACCGTTTGAATGCCTCTGCTTGCTTTTCCGTCTCCTGAAACCTGTCTACACCGGTGTTGACTGCTTCACCGAAGAGACTATGAGGCGATAGTGGGGTGTCCAACAGAAAATATTTGTCCTTATCTTTTATATCTGACATATGTAACCAAAGGTGCCTCTCCAAAGCCACATTAGCTGCCATCAACTGTCCAATAGCACGAGCGGTCTCCTTTGTGGCTTTTTGTCATCACGTCACCCGCCCGTGACGTTCACTCTCGCCATTGGACTAGTTGACACGTGCTTCAGACGCAATCACGCAGGGCCTTCCCAAAGCATCATCGACGCATCGCGAGTTCCCTCGAAAGGGAACATTTGTTTCCCTTGTGCATCGATGAGCCTTGGGCGACCAACACCCTGTCACCGGTTTGTGGTTTGTCCGTCCTCAAACCACTGTTGGTAAATTCTCACCACTGCTAACTGGGGCTACATCTACATTAATCCGGATACATTTGAAAACTGAGTTTTCGTTTAAAAATGCTCCCCACACTAGCATTTTCAGGTGTTTCCAACGTTTCAGTGTGGATGAGAATCCTTTGAAACACGCCTGAAAACGTTAAATTCACCTTACTGTGCATGTGTAAAACCTTACAAAAGCTCACTGAGATGATGCAGATGGAAAAATAAATAATAAAGCTATCGTGCAATTCTTCTGACAGGATAATTTTATTTAGCAAAATACCTCACCATTCACTGACGCGTCCAGATTGCACTCAGTCACCATATGTTTGGTCTAAAACACAACTGCTCTCATGTATTTCCGCAGGACAGCAAATGTGAGTACATTTTCTGTCATCTTTGCAGGACTGTGATTTGAAGAGTGTGCACATTTTAGCAGATTTGTGAAAGTGAATGGCACATAACAGGCACGATACCAGTATTAACATAAATATCTATTGGATCAATATGCATGAGAAAAGGATGCATTTTCAAACGAAAAAGTATTAGTGTGGACAAGGCCTGGGAACAACCCACAAGTCTTGCATTTTCAGAGATACTCTGGCCCAGTCACCTTCCCATAGCAATTTGGCCCTTTGCGTCTTCTGCTCAGATCTTTATTCTTGTCCATTTCTTCATACACATAGTATAATATTTCCATATAGTAATGGTGTTACATCTGCAATATAGGCCACTTTACTCACTAGATCATCATCAGTGTAAGGGTCAAACAGGTCAATTTAGCTCAAAGGAAATTAATTAATTTATAGGGAATCTTGAAAGAATCACTTAAACGGACGAGCAAATGGCTGAGCTGTACCATCTCTGAACCAATCAGTCTCTTCCAAACTACTAAACGTTGACACGTTCTTACTTTAGCTGGGCTCATCTCTTTGAAGCTTGCATGGCCATAATGTTCTTAGCTGGGGGTTTTCGTTGGATAGCTCAGACTGGCTGGAGGCAGCCCCCTCCATTTATGGCCCTAGATTAGACTTTTGATTTGGAGTCTGGACTGTTGAGGTCTGCGTAGAATTAAGTTTGAACGACTCATCTGGAAGATTCATTTGTGTTTGGTTCGCCCTTAGTTAAACCCCATACTGGTTCACCACAAATGCATACATTATGAAATTCATTAAAGGGGATGTCTAATGCTATTTCATGCATTCTGACTTATTTATACTGTTAAAGAGTTGGATTATCATGCTAAACATTCGTATAAAGATTCGTATAAGTTTCTGAAAGTTTTTAACGAGTATGGCCCTGTATTGATGTCATAAAGGGCGGAATTCCTTGTATGGGCAAGGAATCAACCAGAGCGAGAGCAAGAGCACACCCATCAACGTGCAAGTTCGGGTCACGGAAGCCGTCGGCAGCGCTGCACGGCACGTCTCCAGGAGCGCAGCTGTTTTCGGAAAGACTCGGTACAGCGTATCTGTCTTTTATAAATCTGATCAAACTAAAGTCTCTTCGGAGATATGATGGATGCAATACTACTCTAGGTACTCAAGATTAGCATAAAATGAGATTGGCAGGAACTGCGTGTGTTATGTCCCCTTTAAGAACAATTAACAAATCAACAGAATATCTTATTGAAATACCTGCGCCTAATCTGACATCATACGAATGCAATGCAAACAGTCAACTTTTGTTTTGTCCTTCAAGCATGCAGTCGTAGTGTTGAGATGTAAAATAATGACTGTGTTATATAGACGTTGGTGAGGTGGAGGATGACAGAGAGGCTTCTAACTTGCTGTGCTCCATAAGTACCAGTCACTGCAGAGAATGGATCCTTGTGCCAGACCGTTTGTCTGTATTTATGTCATACCAAGCTGAGAGAGAGACACAGAAAATGCATTATAGGGCGTTGCCATTGTGTCACTCATGCACTTAGATAACAGAAGTGAAGTGCTTCTCATCACAGCAGAGGCTTTTTCAAACACGCCTCCATCTTTCAGAGTAATTTCTAAAAGGGTTTTTATTTATTTATTCAAAGGGAAATTTTATTCAAGATGTTGCTGAAGTTCACAGTTATGTTTCATTGGCGTATCAACTTTTTTTTCTCTGATGTCTCTCCTTAGAAACTGAGACAATCATTAACACAGTAAGAGCAGAGATATAAAATGAATGTGAACAGCATAGCTCAGATAATTTGGCCTGGGAAGAAGTTAATATGATATGTTCATTGTCAGGGTGGGAAATTAACTTTTTTGCCCACCAGCCACAGTGGCTGGTGGATGCCCAATTTTACCAGCCACTTATATTTTTTACCAGCCACTTTTCCCGGAATTCAAATTTACAAAGTATTATTATACACAGTAAGTACAGTGCATGGACTGTTCGACGGGAAGGTAGGCTAACCATTCCCTCTTTTCCCTTCATCATTAATGTGCCACTTGTTCGAAAAGTACCTTCTCTTTTTATTTACTTCGCCCTCAACAGTTTGTACATTCATAGCTACTGCTGACTCCACGGCGGGCCTCTTAAAGGGATAGTTCACCCAAAAAATGTAAATTCTGTCAGTAATTACTCCCCCTCATGTCGTTCCAACCCCTAAGACCTTCGTTCATCTTCGGAACACAAATTAAGATATTTGTGATTAAATCTGAGAGCTGGATCACTCCTCCATAGGCTTCTAAATGATTGAAACTTGACAGCCCCGAAAAGTTCTTAAAGAAATCGTCAAAAGAGTCCAAGTGACTACAGTGGCGAGATCTTAAGTTTATAAAACGACGAGAATACTTTTTGCGTGCAAAAAAAACACAAAAATAACGACTTTATTGAACCATCTCTTCTCTTCCATGTTTTTCTCCAAAGCTGTTGACGTAGTGTAACTGCGCAGCGCTTCTGTGTTATACGTCACACGTAGGCTCACTATTGGCCGACGCTGGTCATGTGTGATTCAACCAAAAGTGTTGCGCAATAACACTCCGTGAAATCTCCAGGCCCAAAGAGAATTCTTGAATAAAGTCGCTATTTTTTTTTGTTGTTTTTTTTTGCGCTCAAAAAGTATTCTCATAGCTCGATAAACTTAAGATCTAGCCACTGTAGTCACTTCGACTCTTTTAACGATTTCTTTAATAACTTTTCGGGGCAAGTTTCAATCCCTTAGAAGCCTATGGAGGAGTGATCCAGCTCTCAGATTTAATCACAAATATCTTAATTTGTGTTCCGAAGATGAACGAAGGTCTTACGGGGTTGGAACGACATGAGGGAGAGTAATTACTGACAGAATTTTCATTTTTGGGTGAACTATACCTTTAACACCGGGTATATGTCGCCACATTTTTAAAATTTTCCTTTCGTCTGTACCTCAGCTCAGCTATATGTGTCACGGTCCATTGAAAAACCAATCAAATTAGTTACTCGACAAAAGTGCATTATTGTTACTTAGCAACAGCATTCTTTGACAAAAGACGTCCAATCTGTTACAAGGAATGTTTTAAAGGATAATTCCGGTATTTAACACTTTGAGTCTATTTTCTAGTTTGTTTTGGATGAACTAGAGTGGTGGACTTAGAAATTTTGACGATGGGTCCTGTCTTGACTTTTTGACTATTTTAGGATCGCCTCTGGGCGCTTCAGAGTGGCTGTCTACGAGCATACTGAAACATGTGCTTAAAACAACCCTTAACTTTAGCTCTCAAAACTGTGCAACTCACCGAGTGGTTAGTGGTGTTCGTTGATGATTAAAAACAAATATATATCGGCGCAATGTATGCTTTCAATCCGTGTTATTTACTATAGTAGAACTATATTTTCAGATACCTCACAACCGCGTATAAACTTCCGCTCGATATTTGAGTCTGAAGCGTTAGCACACTCCCGACCACTTGATGGTGATCAGTTGCTCTGCTCACGCTAGCCTTCTGAGAGACGGAGAACCGAGCGAAAAGACTACAACCAGAGAATGTCTAATAAAGAGACTTATGCCATAGTCAAAAACTCGAGACAGGACCCATCGTCAAAATTTCTAAGTCCACCACTCTAGCTCATCCAAAACAAACTAGAAAATAGACTCAAAGTGTTAAATACCGGAGTTATCCTTTAAGTAGTAACCAATAAAAATATGTTTTACAATCTACCAGCCACTGTGGCTGGTATACAAGGCAAAGTCACCAGCCACTTTGAAAAAGTACCAGCCATTGGCTGGTGGCTGGTGCTAATTTCCCACCCTGTTCATTGTATTGAAACCCAACTTTTCATTGGAGACTTTATCTTGGCAAATCTGAGCAGTTTTAGATACTGTTGGTATCTCTTCTACAACCTTACTTGTATAGAAATCGTCTGTGAATCAATGGAGACAGTTTGAAAATACAGTTTTTAGGTCAATTTGAGATAAAATGCTATTTTTTCTATGATTAACTGATTTTATTGCTAATGTTATTGATATGTAATCTCAACAAATAGTTTTGGAGATTTTACAATTTGTGGTGGCTGCTTTCGAAACTTAAGCTTTAAAATCTTTGTAAATATTTTGTTTTATTCAGTTGTTCAAAACATGCATCAAACTTATAAAGTCACGTGATTTTAGTAAACGAGGCTTCATTGCGTCATATCTGTACTTTAGAAAAATTTCAATAGTTTGCAGATAGGGGTGAACTTAAAGTCCACATTACAAAATAAAGGTACATGGGCAGGATGAACATGACAGAAATTTTGCTACCGTATTTTTTGTAATATCAGTCACATTTCTTTCATCTCAAATGTGCTGCGACTTATATTTCAATAAGTGATATGATATAAGTTATAAATATAAAATAAATATTATGTAAGTGATATAATGCAATTCATGAGTTCACCTGCCCATTCAGCCTTAAAAGTTAATAGTAAACTAACTTGGCTTGCTGTCTTTGAGCTCGAGCCGAGCCTCGGGTTCAAGCCTCCTCCAGAGTTAAAACCCCCTATAACGGTACTGCTGCAGGAAGAGAGAATGAGTAGGAGACGGGGAGGAGGAGGGCTGCCGGAAGAATTCGTCAATGGGATGACGCAGTGTCTGGTGCTTGTATAGTACGCTAATAATGATGATTGACGGGACTGAATGTTTAGGCTCCTCCCGAACCTACGTTTGGTACTTCATTAAACATCAAGCACACAAAAAATGCACAAAGCAGATTCATTTGGATTTTGTGCCGAATGAAAGAGGTAATATATGAGCCCATGTTTATTTGTATAGCGCATTGCTCATTTTCTCTCAACAATGCAATTTTGACCCGGGGTGACAGTCAGGTTTAACTTATTTTCTGAAAAAACAGTCTCTGTCTAATCAAGGCTTTTGTCTTCATTACTTTTAGAATTTGATTTCTGTATTATGTGTTTTGTATGTCATGTTTACGTGTTTTTAGAATTTGACTAGAACACAAACATAGAATACAATATCCTGTTTTATGTCTGCCCTCACAGCATATGAGTTTTTTCTTCCCGCCCCCATGCAATCATTACTCTACGTCAATCAGCGGTGACGTGCATCAATTAATCTTTAAATTATATAGATTAGATTACACAATTGAACCTGATTTCGCTGACAGAAAGATCAGGGGAAATGCGTCACCACTGGTTGTCTATGAGTAGACGCAGACCCTCCCCGAGCTGACACACAGCCAGGAATCTATTTAGCCATCTGGACAGTTTATATGTACAATTACTTGTGTTATATATTAGTTTGCACCAGTGACCAGATCTGTCAGATAAAATGCAATTAGTTTCCATACTGGCTCCTTAACACTATTGCTTTAGGGATTTAAAAAAAAAACCTAAGTATCAAACTTTGTTGAATAGCTCATCCCAAACCAACCAGGCTCTTAACTTACATAATTTCTAGCTAAACATTTCTATTGTGATAATTAAATATTTGCTTGGTTGTCACTAAAGCTCTCTCTATTTTGTTGTAGATCATTAGCTCGATATTCTGCCTCAGAAACCTGAACTAAATAAATTCTGTAAGGTAACTTTGAACGCAAACGCTCCCTAAGAAGGCAATGGCTTATACGGCAGCAAGGCAACAAGTCAGCTGCCTAAGCTTTGGTCTTTCAATTGATTTGAGCTAATTCACCCACATTAATGATAACAAAATGGGCAAAAAAACACCCAGATATTCTTCAGCAAGTGTAAAAAATTATTTGAAGAAGCTTGACAAAGACACTTAGTTTCATTGTGGCTTAGGTTTTTAAACTATTTGTGCTGTTTAACAAGTCAAATGACAGCTTATATGGTTAAAAAAAGGGATGCATTCACAAGGTGCGATCACATTTACTACTCTTCTGTGAATTTTCCTTGGCGAAATCCAGAAATTTCAATAGAAATTCATGCAATTGGGTATTTCACATGAGGATGAAACATTTCCCCACATACAGTGCATGCATAATTATTATGCAAGTCAATATTCTGTATATATTTTTTTTCCTAACACATTTACCAATTCCAAACCACATCAATCGAATTAACTACTAATTTTGTAAATAAAAGTGATTATAAAGGGCTGGAAGTGAAAAACGCCTTATATTCAGTTGTGCATAATTATTAAGCAGTCATAATGTGGGGGAAATTCAGGGGGTGGTGTGGAGCATCAACCCCAACAGGGTCGGGTAATGAAGCTAGAAGTTCAATCCCTCTTAGTGAAGAAGGCCATAGAATGTATTCCTCCTTGGCAGAGGATCTACAGCCGGTACTTCATAGTTCCCAAGAAGGATGGAGGGTTGCGCCCCATTATAGATCTCAGGGTGTTGAATTGGTCTCTAAGGAGATTCAGGTTCAAAATGTTAACTATCCCTTTTATCGTGAGTCAAATCAGGTCCGAGGACTGGTTTGTGACGATAGATCTCAAGGACGCGTACTTCCACATTTCCATCCTTCTTCAACACAGGAAGTTCCTGAGGTTCGCTTTCGAGAAGAAAAGCATACCAATACCTACTTCTTCCGTTCACCTAGCGTTATCCCCTCGCACCTTCACCAAATGTATGGATGCAGGACTGGCTCTGCTGAGACTCCAGGGCATAAGTATACTAAATTATATCGAGAACTGGCTCATCATAGCCCAGTCGGAAGAGATGGCGGTTCGGCATTGAGATGTCGTTCTTCGTCATATAATGTGCTTGGGGTTGAGACTCAATGTCAAGAAAAGCTCACTGTCTCCTCAGCAGAGAACTATGTTCCTGGGGGTTGTGTGGGACTCTACCTGCTCATATAGAGACCATCTTGACCACAGTCACCAACATCAAGCTAGGCCAGGCCATCATTTTCAAACACTTTCCTGTGTTAGAGCATCCTGTCAGCGAAAAATAGTGATTACAGACACATCCCTCACAGGCTTGTGAGCAGTTATGGAGGTTTGCTTTACCAGAGGTCTGTGGAGAGGGCATCATCTCTCTTGGCACATAAATTGCCTGGTGATGATGGCTGTGCCTCCTCCCGGACCTCAGGGGTCATCATGTTCTAGTGTGAACACACAATATGTATGTGTTCTCCTACATAAATCAAGGAAACTTATGATTAAAGTGGAATGTGTTTGTTTTATGGTGCAGAGAACTTCAGTTGGACCCAGTTAACTGCCCAGTGGCTTCAGTGCTGGAGTTCTTCCAAGGGTGTTTCTCTGGTGGTCTTTCCCTATTCACACTGAAGGTTTACATGGCTACCATAGCTGCCTTCCACTTATCTTTAAGTATTGTCCTTTTGGGGAAACACCAATGAATTGCTTGTTTCCTTTGTGGAGCTCGGAGGATGAGGCCTGTCATCCAGGCCAGCGTTCTTGTTTGGGACCTGTTCGTGATTCTAGAGGGATTATCCCTAGCACCTTTCAAACCCATTGACAAGGTGTCAGGGAAGTTTATGACTCTTAAATTGGCTTACCTGCTAGCTATTACGTTCCTCAAAAGAGTTGGGGACCTGCATGCTCTCTCTGTTTCTTCATCTTGCCTCGAGTTCACTCCTAGGAGGGTAAAGGCCATTCTACACCCTATGTGCCCAAGGTGCCATTGTGGCACCGTCTGTGATCGTGCAGGCTTTTCATCTTTCACCACATGTGTCGGCTGATTAAGGCTACACTTATTATGCCCTGGAGGCCTATGTACATAGGTCCTCCGGTTGGAAGAAGTCGGACCAGCTATTAGTGTGTTTTGGGTCACTTAAGAATTGTTCTCCTGTCTCAAAGCAGACAATTAGCAAGTGGATTGTGGAGGCTATTTCCTCAGCATATGAGGCGCGCAGTTTGACCTCGTCTCTGCTGATAAGAGCCCAGTCAACTAGAGGAGGGGCATTCTCTAAAGCCTTGCTTTCAGAGACTTCCCTTCTAGAAGTCTGTGTTGCTGGCTGGGCCTCCCCGCACACCTTCATTAGGTATTTTAGCTTGGATCTGCCCTCCACGCCTGGTTCTCAAGTCCTCTCGTCCTGAGCTGTGCCAAGACAAGCTTCACACCAGGAAAGGCACTAGTCAGTTTGGCACAGTGGGTATTTCATGTCGTCTTCTAAGCAGTGCAAGTTCTCTTTAACCCTTGTTCCCTGAGAAGAGAACGAGACACTTGCCACACCTCCTGAGTGCCTGAGAATGACTGGCTTCGACCTATCAGAAGCTATCACTGTTGTGTGCCGGCTCCCCTCTGTAGCTTTTGTGTATGTCACATTTCGTCATGACGCAACACCACTCGAGATTGGACTAATTTCACACGTGCTTCAGGCGCTATCATGCTGGAGGCGTTCCACAAAGAGTCATCTTCAACACAGCGTCTCATTCCCTTCTCAGAGAACAAGGGTTTCAGCCGTGATCCAAGACATTTTTCACTACCAGCCCCATTATCTATTATTATTATAAATGTGCTAGTAATATTGACTTGTATAATAATTGCAACAGTTTCACAGTTGGTCACACAGATTTGCTGTGTTGACCAATAAAAAGCTACTTAGTTTGAAAGTGACTTCTGTGTGAGCTGAGCTTCATACATTGCTACACTATTGACAATAGACAACAGACCTTTTTTGCCTGTAATATTTTTCTTATGTACTTTAAGTCTTCCAAGCAGAATGTATATACTAATGCATACTATACAAAGTCAATGCTGACATTGACTTTTCTTTTTCTTTTTATCTGCTACAGATTTTGGCTTTGGAAACTTCTTCCGTCCCGGGGAACCCCTGACCACTTGGTGTGGAAGCCCACCATATGCAGCTCCAGAGGTGTTTGAAGGACAACAGTATGAGGGTCCTCAACTGGACATCTGGGTAAGAGCTTGGCAGTATACTGACTATATCAGATGGAAATACTATAGTAGTATAAATACTATATATATATATATATATATATATATATATATATATATATATATATATATATATATATATATATATATATATATATATATATATATATATATAACTGAGTACCATATTCATGTACCATGTTATTTATGGTTACATCATAATCTTGTAAAGCCCCTGCTGGGGAAAAAAAGCTAAAAATCAGCCTTATCTGGTCTTAGCTGTTTTAAGATGAATGTAGGTGGTTTTAACTGGTTGGTCAGCTCCTGCCCTGACCAGCTGAAAGAGACCAGTGTGATCATCTAAAGAAGTGGTCAAAACCCCTCTAAAGCCAACCTGTTAAACCAGTTATGACCAGGCTGGAAGACTAGCCAACCAGATTTAGCTTGGTTTAGCTGTTTTTTAGCAGCAATATAGGCTCTATAGCAAATCTCAGCTGTGTGATTGTTTATATTGTCATAAAAGGGTCAACTTTATTATCGCACAGCTCTATATAGATGGATATATTTATCCCCATACATGCAGTACAATCATGTAAAGTGAAAAATACTATGTAGCAAATCTCAACTGCCTGATTTAGTCATAAAATGTAACTACAGGGGTTGGACAATGAAACTGAAACACCTGGTTTTAGACCACAATAATTTATTAGTATGGTGTAGGGCCTCCTTTTGCGGCCAATACAGCGTCAATTCGTCTTGGGAATGACATATACAAGTCCTGCACAGTGGTCAGAGGGATTTTAAGCCATTCTTCTTGCAGGATAGTGGCCAGCCTCATTTATAAAACTTTGCGTAGGATTTGCGTCAGAAGTGGCGTACGGATAAAACATAGGACGCGCGTACGTACAAAAATATTCGGATTTATAAAACCGTGCGCACGCACATCCTACGCAGCTTTCCCTTAACAAATCACAATCAATTCTAAATGTAGCGCAGCTTTTGCGGCTTCATGTCACGCCCATAGTTGCCCATAAATAGTCCGTGAAACGCCCATAGTTGCCCATAAATAGTCCGTGAAATGCCCACAATTTAATATGCATCGATTGCGAAATCATGGCAAATACAGAGAGGAAAAACCAAGAAACTTAACTTCACTCAATGTCAAGTAGAAATTATCGTTGGCGAGGTGGAAAAGAGAAGAAAATGTTGTTTGGAGGGCACAGTGTGGGCTTTACTAATGCCAAAAAGGCACTTGAGTGGCAAAAGGTTGTAGACGCCGTTAATGCTGCAGCCTCACAACCTCGGACCGTGGCCGAAATAAAACAGAAATGGTCGGACATCAAAGTCGATGCAAAAAAGCGTCTAGCGCTCCATTATTGTGATGGCATAGGCCTAATGGCATTTTATTTCCATCCATTTGATTGCATCTGACAAGCTACAGATGTGTTATGAGGATGAATTGCATAACATGCCAATATTATGGCAGAACATATTTCACTTTTCTTTTTGTAAATATGTGTTAATTTGCATTTCTGTAATGTTTGTTTGATTTCGTTTGTTTTACACTGCAGATCGATCAAACGGGTGTTCGTGTAGTAGGCTGTTAATTGTAATACTTGCTTTGTGAAGTCTTCATTTTATTTATGATAGGCAGTATTGCCATTTCTTTAACATAACGGTCTACACTTTCACACACTTTCACGTGTTTCTTCCATCTGCCGACGGTGTCGCCATTTCTCATTTCAGCCGTTTTTGTGCGTACGCCTGGGTCAGAGCGTGCGTGAAGGACCGCACATTTTCCCGTCAAGTTTGCTTTTTATAAATACCAATTATTGCGTAGAGAGCGGCGTACGCCTTCTTTTGTGCGCACGCAACGTTTATAAATGAGGCCCCAGGTCACGAAGTGATGCTGGTGGAGGAAAATGTTTCCTGACTCGCTCCTCCAAAACACCCCAAAGTGGCTCAATAATATTTAGATCTGGTGACTGTGCAGGCCATGGGAGATGTTCAACTTCACTTTCATGTTCATCAAACCAATCTTTCACCAGTCTTGCTGTGTGTATTGGTGCATTGTCATCCTGATACACGGCACAAAACTGTGCTCTTACCCTGCTAATTGGACCTTCACAGTCTGCTCTTATTGGTTCAATGTGAAATTAATGAAGATTGGCCACCAGGCTGGTCCAATTTAGCCATGAAACCTCCCACACTAAAATGAGAGGCGTTTCAGTTTCATTGTCCAACCCCTGTATATTATCACCCAGCTCTTTGTGTAAAGTTGTATATACAAGTATGTCCAACTTTATTCTCATCCAGTATACTTGCGTTGGCTGATATAGCAAATCTCAACTGTTGTATTGCTTGTAATGCCGCAAAATGTATCCCCAGCTCTTATCCTCTAAATGCGATTATAAACATCGACATCATGATTTTCTGTAAAGCTGCTTTATATTGTGTATTGTTAAAAATACTACATGTGTATAAATACATTTGACTTGGCCAACAAATAGCATGGAATGATCATGTCCACAAAAACCATGTTATTACCATGGTACCATGTTCAAAAAAGCATAGTAATACCATATTCAAGGGCATCAAACTAATATGTATATATTAGACAGCTGATGAAATTCTTCCCAGTTGTTGATTTGTCATCTCAGTCAGTATGGAGAATTGCGTCAACAACTAATGGTAATTTAATTGATTGAAAACATAATTATTATTTCCTGCATTGTGTGTGGGTGGTCCTTTGTGCTAGTTCCTAGGCAGAGATTTATGTTTATTTATTGATTTTCTGTGTATGTGTGTTTCATGCAGAGTATGGGGGTGGTTTTGTACGTGTTGGTGTGTGGCGCTCTTCCATTTGACGGCCCTAGCCTTCCTGTTCTCAGACAGAGGGTCCTGGAGGGTCGTTTCCGCATCCCCTACTTCATGAGTGAGGGTGAGGAAGTCACAATAAAATGACTGTTTATGCAAGTTTGAGTTGGCATGAATACAGTAGGTATTTATCAACCACCCCAATCTATATTTGGAATCAATACTGATAAACAGTGTTGGGGGTTAAATGCTACATAATTAGGACATTGCTGCTTACACCAGAAGATAAAGTTTCGGGAGGAGGCAGCATCTCTTTTGAGCTCATTGTATTCAATGTATAATATTTCAGACTGTGAGCACCTGATCAGGAAGATGTTGGTTCTAGATCCAGCCAGGCGTTTGTCCCTGAGTCAGATCAAAGAACATCGCTGGATGGTGCAGGAGGTCCCGTCCCAGCGGCCTGTGCTCTACAGACAGGGTTTGCCCTGCGAGAGCAAATCAGGCTTGGGTGAGCACAGTGAGCAGGTGCTGCGACTCATGCACAGCCTGGGCATCGACCAGCAGAAGACTATTGAGGTCAGTTGATCAGCTTTTACTTGGCCAGGGTTTGGAATGGGATTAATTCCAGTGCAAATACTGAGATCAAACTGCATTTGATTTAAGGTTGCAAACAGGATGTAGAACTGTAATTGACTTTAAGAAAGTACAATGAAATTGAAAATTCAATTCAAATACATTTCAAATTGAATTGAAATGAAATACAAAGAATTTTCATGTGCAAAACATAGGTCTATTATGAAAAACCTTAATGATATTGGACATAGCCAGCTATAGGAATGTATATTTAAATTATAGGCATTTCATTATATTTAAAGTAACACTAAGTATTTTTCCTCTGCGGTCACCCTACTGGTTGGAAACGAAATTGTCCTTTGCCGCTGTCGTAAATAATCTAGCCTACCGTCGCACGCACGCTCGCTGTTTATCCAGCACCGGCTTTAGAATGAACGATGTCCACAGACAAGGTAGAGTATGTTACATGATTTCATGAAAGGATGATGTATTGTGACATCAGAAACTAAGAAAAACCAAATAATGACTATTGTAGCGCTTGACGTAAAGCAGTCGAATTTTGTAGTTCTTTTTGTGCACGGGTTCCGACCCGAAACCCGAAGTTACATAGTGCCAGTAAAAGTGATACAGACCCCGTCAGGCTATGGCAGACGTGTCATTTAACTTATTTTAAGTCGATGTACCATCACAAGGGTCTTGGAAATATATTATGAAGGTTGAAAATTGTTACTTAGTGTTACTTTAATGAACTAAATGTCTAATTTTATGTGCTATTATGGAAGATCACTCATTGAGAACCAAAATTCTCTAATTTGCTCAATATATTATTTGATAATTAGATGAAATTTTCAATTTCAGTATTTATTTTTATTATGTTTATGAAGACATTTTGATGTGCTGCATGCCAAAAATTTAAATCTGTTTTAATAAAAAATTTTTTTACTGGATTTACATATTGTTTGGGGGAAAATAATTATACATAAACATGCATAATTAGTCAAAAACAATAATATTATTTTTATGTTTTGCCACAAAATGTGTGTTTTTATTACATTTCTGTAATTCAAATTCCTATGGGTGAGCCCAATTTAATTCAATTGACAATCCTCAGCCAATTCTTCAGTTCTGAACTTTAGTAGTGTTTTTTTTTCTTTCTAAAAATAATTCTCCTCTGAATTCCAAATTTGATTTCTCACAAGTAGAGCTTTTCAGAATCTTTTCAAACCGTACTGATAGAAATGTGACATTTCTAGTGTTCTCTTTCCTTGTCTGTCTTGCTCTCCTTGCCTTTCCTGTCACAGTCTCTCCAGAACAAAAGCTATAACCACTTTGCTGCTATCTACTACCTGCTTGTGGAGCGGTTGAAAGCGCATCGCAGCAGTTTCCCTGTGGAACAGCGTTTGCACGCCAGCCAGCGCCGCCCTAGCACCGTCGCTGAGCAGACTGTTGTCAAGGTAACCCCATCTGTGAAGTCTTCCCAGACATATTGAAATGCCGTTGGTATAAAAATGTAAATATTGGAATCATGAGAAACAAAATCTGTATTCCAGCCATCCTTCTTTCAGTTTAACCTCTGTGACCGTAAACCATATAAACAAGCTTTTAAGGTTTGGTGGGTTGCTTGTAAACGTTGAGACCTTTTTGGGTCCTTTTTATGGATTCGTCAGCATCTTCATTACATATTCATGCAGTATCAGATGGTACTTTGACATACACAGAGTCTAAGACTACTTAAAAGTACATGTCCATGTAACAAAGGTACAACCATGATAGTAACAATACCGTGATATTTATTGGTATTTTACAGACCATGGCGGTTCCCTCCCAAGCGTGCGTCCCTCCTCAGGCAGCACGTCACCTGCGTTCACCTGTTCTGTTGCAGTCCACCACAGACACATTTACCTTCCCACAAACCCCTGCTTCCCCAGATCAGACGCTCATAGAGGAAGACGTGGCCACTCCCAAGGTCAGTTATGTTTCAACTGAAGTGAGCACCAAAACATAGAGTGAAAAAAGGTT
Organism: Chrosomus eos; assembly: GCA_036326025.1. Classification (NCBI taxonomy): domain Eukaryota; kingdom Metazoa; phylum Chordata; class Actinopteri; order Cypriniformes; family Leuciscidae; genus Chrosomus; species Chrosomus eos. Next base: position 11,021,279 of record CM070820.1, read on the forward strand.
ATTAAATGGATTCTTCTTGCGCAGAGAGAAATCTCTCATCCTCCTTTCGGGCTTGAGGCTATATTTCGTAAGCTCTGCCTGCATGTTTTAAATAGCAGCGTTACTCATTGGCGCTGCTGTATGACGGCAATAAGAGCTTTTGTCTGCAGCGTGTGAAGTTCCTCTGCCTGCGTGTCAGCCTGATCTCTTCCTCATTACTCACCCGCAGTATCTCCGCAGCATTTCAGCCTCTTAAAATAACACCTGCCTATATTAAATAATAAAAAACGCTCTTTATGATTTCAGTGGCTGGTGTCACCACTGGGGCTTTGCGTCAGTGTAGGTATCTCAAGCACTCATTACTAATCATTCATATAGGAATGACTCAGAGGCAAGGGAATTTATATGAGGCAATATGTCCGAGATTTTGCTGTACCATTTATACTGTGGTAGCAGGGCTGGGCGGTATGATGAGATACATTGTGGCAGCGATTTTGCTATATTGTTTATATTGTGGTATGTATATATCACAGATTATACAACTGAAAGTTATTTACACTTTAGGTTGTGTTCACACTTGACAGGTTTGGTTCGATTAAAACAAACTCCGGTGCGATTGCTCTGTTAGTGCGGTTCACTGAATAAGTGTGAACGCTGCCATCCGAACCTGGTGCGCACCAAACAAGAAATTGAACAGACTGAACGCAACACGGACCAGAGACATCTTAATTAACCAAAAACAGGATGTGATGTCACAAGATGTGACTAAAAAGGACAGAATGCTCAAGCATACCTGTTTTTTTCACGCCATAGGAGCTACGTTGCACATTACAGTCCGGTAGAGGTGTCGAAAACGCTGTAGATTAGGGTTCCTCAAATCCTGCACCTTGCACTACACAGATTTTTTGTCCAATCAAATGCTCTCTAGAAAGACAATGCATGATATCACTTTAGACAGTGTAGCAAATCATGGTTTGTGGCTGTGATACAACTAAGCCTGTTGGCTTTTTTTATAATATTCTTTTATAATTATGTTTTAATTATTTCAGTTGTTTATACATTATTAATTTAATGTTGTATAACATATTATACAAACTATATAATAATAATTAAACTATTTTTAAATAAAAAGGTGAAGTACTTTGTCTTTTTATTGAAATCCAAAATTATTATTTAATGCATAACTATTTTAAATAAATTAGATTATGCACTTTTCTTTTAAAAATAATCAAATATTGAATTATTGTTATTATGATCATTTAAACTATTTTAATCAAATGAGATGAAGCACTGAATTAACTGCATTTTCAAACATATTATTATTTAATCACTGTTATGATTATTTAAAATATAAACAGTTTTTCAATACATTTCCAGCTAAAATAACTATTATGTAATCACACCATGATATAAGATCATGCTCCCACCCCTTATTGATCATGGGGAAACATGTAGCCTGCATTTCAGCCCTCTATTTGCAGGCTGTTGTTACAGTAACGCCAGCCTGTCAGTTTTGCTGCCTGCTGTTGCACACAACACCATGGCCCTGTTTTTGTAAATTCCCCTGATGGGCCAGTGATGGGCCACCCGTGTGATCAGGGCTGGGTGCTCAGTCCACTCGTGAGAAGCGTGACTACAACATTTGTCACCTTGGCTTTCGCAAGGCAATCTCCATAGCTACTGTTCCTTTAATTGACGTGCAGCGTTGACTCATCCTGTGGGGACTCTGCCATATACATACCAATTTGGCCTCCAAAAGGTCTTTTTCCATTTGCTTCTGTACCTCAACCGATGCTTGCAATGCTAAGGTCAAGAGTTGAATTCCCAGGGAACAAACACACTTTAACAGTAGCCCTCGAATGGACTTTGAAGTGAATGCCAAATGAAATTGTAAATGTTTGTTTATGAAGAATGGGGAAGCGTGATAAGTCATTCATTTAGCCTCAGCACCTGTGGAGCAGAACAGATGGCAATCTAGAGATCTCTTCAAACATGTTGAGGTCACGCTCTCACAAACTTATTTCAACTGGCTTATTGTAATTCAGGAAAGCTTCTGGTCGCCTGTGGGCATTTGACAGAGCAGCATTACATAACTCTGAAAATATGAAACTGATGACAAAGACATGGGGTTGCAGACACAGAGTTTACAAAAGGGGTTTATCGTGCATTTTGGTAATTCGTTGTGCAGTAGGTTCACTTTATTTACAACATTCCCAACATTTCTGTTCACCGGATTTCACCAATATTCTGCCAAAATAAAAGCTAGAGGATTTGAAAGTTTAAAAGTGAAGAATTTAAGACATAAATATTAGTATTGTAACTTGCAGTGTAAAATAAAATAATCATTAGAATGATCAAATCTTATTTTTTTTATTTTACAGGACACTTGCTATTTACAACAGAAATATATTTGATACTCATTATTAGAATTAGAGTTAAAACAATTATATAATAATAATAATAATGGTGGAACCTATATATATGTGCAGCCCTATATATATAATTTTAAAATAAATAAAATCTAAATAAAACTCTTACAAAAAGAGATTAAATATTTTATCTGTTTACTTGCTTGCCACATTAGCCAACATCAGAGAACCATGAACACACAAATGTTTCGTTAAATTTTTGAAATATTTACTTATGTCAGGAGTTCGGCTGACAACTCCTGGTCTAAGAGAAAAGAGGATCAATGTTAAGCACAAAAGAGGAGATAGAATAGAATAACTGATATATATCTGCCCTACAAATATATTATAATTGTTGATATTTAAGGAAAAGAAGAATATAAATATTAAATGCTGATTTTAAATGATACTGGCCAGTGATAGAAATAAAATTACTCCCTGACACTGGATGAAAATTAATAATGTTGTTCCAAACCTATATTCAGTTTTTTATTCCATAGAACACAAAAGTAGACTTTTGAATCTTATACAGTTCATGGAATAAAAGTGACCATGGTTTTCAAACTCAAAAAAGATCCAAATGTATCAAAAAGTAGTCAATTTTACTAGTACTTTAGGGGGTTTCACACTGGAGGAACGTTTTTTCATAGTTCCTATAATTATTGATGAAAGTACCCGCTTTTTGGCGTGTTCGCACCGCAAAAACTGTGACTAATTTTAGTTTTAGGAGCGCCTTTTGGGGAAACTAAACTAGCTCCTGCTTCAGAGTAGGGTCTAACCCACCACAATAACAACTACCAGTGACGTAAGTGTACGTTGATTGTTAGCTTGCAGTCGATTGTAAAAAAGGGACGGGGTTTATGCAGACAAATTGATTGGAGAAATCCTGCATACATCACTAGAGAGAACTCTGTCGTTTCGCCAGAAAATTAAGTTGACATTTTGGATAAAAAAAATTACAAGGTCAAAAACCAATGTATCTATAACATTAAGAAAATATAGATACATTTCCATTTCATGTCGAATTAAAACTGTTATTCCCTGATATTCTTCACTTCACATCAATTTCAAAGCGTTCTTGTTTGCCTTGGAGAACAGCTAGTAGTCACATCTATTGCTTTTCAGCTTTGATTTCAGTTGTCAGATCTGAAAACAGCAAAGTGAAAATGTCATAAAGACTGCTGAGCTGTTTCAGCCTAAAATAGTTTTGCCAACAGCATGTGTGTGTGTGTATTTATATCTCAGGTGGATGGCTGCTTACTGGACCCACTCCCTCCAGTCGTTGTCCGCAAAGTCAGCGGCTCGCTGCCTAGCAACGTCATGGAGACGTCCATTGATGAGGGCATTGAGGCAGAGGAGGAGCACACTGTGCCCCTATCCGCCTTTCATACAGCTCGCTTCAGTCAGCGCCGGCACACACTGTCTGAGGTCACCAACCAGCCTGCTGTGCTGCCCATCACAGGTTAGTTCTGCATTTTGTACTGTATGTTGAGTCGAGGCAATTATAGTCTAGACATATAGTGTCTTAAAGATACATATTACCGATCAGTATTTAAAATACTTGTTTTCTCTTTAATATATTTAAAAATGTAATTATACATGAGAACACAGAGCTGAATTTTCAGCATCTTTACTCCAGTCTTCAGTCTCACATGATTTAGACACTGAAGAGCTCAAGAAACACGTCTTAAGGTGATGATACACAGGGCAACTTTTTGAGCAATGTTGACGGGCAATGTTGCTGTCGACGGGCAACCAGATGAGACACAGGGCCCACGACCCATCTAAATTATCCAGATAAAAATGTATTGACATTTTCAATGAGAAAGTGCCCAAGCAACAATCGCTCGGCAAGATTGCCCAGCAACATTGCTCAAAAAGTTGCCCTGTGTATCATCACCTTTAGGATCTCTTTTTAGGATTCAGTGTGTTGGGGGGAAGGAGCGTGTCTGAACTAGATGCACGAAACCAGTACCCTGATTAAGAGGTTTACTGGCAAAAAGTATTTTATGTATTTTGAAAATACAAAAATACTCATCTTAAATGTATTTAAATACAAATTACATTTGATTTTTTTTTCCAAAGGCTTCAAAATACAAAACTGTATTTTGTATTTCAAATACGTATTTTAAATACGAGTTTGATTTTCTTAAGGACAAAAATATTTCTCCTAAATAATGCTGCAAACTATACAGAGAACTCTCTCATTTGGTACATTACTATGATGTTAGAGGTTAAAATTAACAACAGAGCTATTATTTTCTACTGGTACCGGTATTTATTTTTCAAATGTAATAATCACAATCAAATAAAAACGGAAATATTTTATGCAACTCAGTTGTACATAAGATAAACACTTGTCAAATTTATTCAAAATATACATATATAATTAACAGTAAGCTCATCTCTAGTGTTTTTTAGAGCCAACTAAAGACATGTGAACATTGGATAACTTTCCTGAGATAAATGTGATCTTACGTGACATTGTTCTCAACTTGTACTTGTACTTTCAACATACCTTCTAATGTTCATTCATGTTTATTTTGTGCTATGTATTAAAGTGGAAGAAAAGACTCGTGTTGCCGCTTAAACTGAGGCGCTAAATCAATCCGTTACGTCACATTTAATTTATTTTTTGTTTTATTGTTTGAGTTTCATAATGAAAGGTCCAGAATTTGAAAGCAGAGGCTTTGTTTCTCATCAGAAGTAACAACCTCTTTGTGATTATTAGAAAGGAGGCGCACTACAACAAAACACAGACCTGGCAACCCTGGCTTGAACTACGGGGGATTCTTAGGGTCAAATAGAGCTTTAAAGGAACACACCGACTTTTTGGGAATTTAGCTTATTCACCGTATCACCCAGAGTTAGTCAATACATACCCTTTTCATCTCCGTGTGTCCCGTAACTCTGTCTGACCCACCCACCGCTAGCCTAGCTTAGCATAAAGACTGGATGAAACAGGATGATTTGTATAGTCACAGTGTGTACAAATAACAAGGTCATATGAGACACAGACATCTTTTAACCACATACATACTGGGAACTACTATATTCTCAGAAGGCGAAGCACTGCTACTTGGGGCGGAGTGATTTGCTCGCAGCACCTGAGAAGCTCGGTGGTGAGGAGCAGAGAGTTCGTCGTAGTGTCACTCCGCCCAAGTAGTGCTTCGCCTTCTGAGAATATAGTTACCAATATGTATACGGTTAAAAGATGCCTGTGTCTCATATGACCTTGTTATTTGTACACACTGTGACTATACAAATCACAACATATAAATAGGAAAATGTTGGCGTTATTTTGTCACTTATTGGGAGTATGCTAGCTGAAGCCATTTACTTCCAGTCTTTGTGCTAAGCTAGGCTAGCGGTGGGTGCGTCAGACAGAGTTACGGGACGCACGGAGATGAAATACGGAAATACGGATACGGTGAATAAGCTAAAGTCCCAAAAAGTCGGCGTGTTCCTTTAATGTTGCTGTTTTTTTAACTATTAATCCATTATTTGTCGTGTTAACTTGCCCTAAATTCAACATCAGAGATTTTATTTACACACAGTATGAGTTTCAATCTGATACGTTTTTTCGGCTCCCTTTTGATTAACAGGATATAATCTGCCATGATCATCAGCTAGTGAAAATAATTGCTTTTATTGGCCAATACATTGGTGCATCTCTAATGATATATTGTTGAATTAAACTTAAATGAATTAACTTATGCCCACTAGATGGAAAAAAAAAGAAAAGGATTCAAACAGGGTCATCTGCACTCATGTCAGTCTCATATTTTTTTAATGTTAGGTTAGGAATGTAGTTCTGGAGAGACACTTACTGACATTAACACACAGTAAACCTTTTTTAGTAGATAGTTTGATTTTGCTCATGTCAATGTTAGACAAGTTTATTTATAAAGCACTACCTACACAATGGGAATTCAAAGTGCTTTACATAATAAAGAGGAAAAAAAATAAGATGAATAACCTAAAGTTAGAGAAAATTAAAGAAAAGCTTAATTTAAATCTTAAAACAAAAAGGATAAAGTATAAACAAAAGGAAAAACTAAAATGCAGTCTAGTCAGTAAGGTGAAGTGCACATTCAGAGAACTCACAGGTAAACAGATGCGTTTATGTTTATGTCTGGACTGCAATGTGGTCAGTGAGGCTTGGATTATTGTTTTTACATTGTAATGTAAACCATGCATTATGTTGCAGTTCTTAAAGTTCACGGTACCTTGGTAAGGTTTATGTACTCTCCAAAGTCAGCTTTAACTTGCATTTGAGTCTTGCCATTCATTTTGGACCCTGAATAAATACCGTTACTGAACTTCAGTTACTCTCCACAGGTCTGAACCCGTCCCTCGGCAGCATGGACTCAGAGTACAGCATGGGTTCAACAAAAAGTGTCTTCAGCTTGCCTGAAGAGAATCCAGCTCTAAGCACTACACCTGCCAGCTCCACAGCTCCAGTCTTCCTCAGCATGAAGCCTCCTGAACCCCTGCAGCCGCTCAACACAGAGGGGCGGGACGCTCATAATCACTCACTAGTCAGTTTCAGAGAGGGGCGAAGGGCTTCAGACACTTCTCTCACTCAAGGTCGGGATGATTTGTGTTCTCTTGTGCACATCATTTCGCTTTTTCATCCATCACCTTTCTCTCAAAATTTGTTCAAGGAATGGACACACTACATTTATGCTTGCGAAATTACTTTTTATATATCAACATATATGGGCAACAGGTTATGAACTTAATAGTATATAACTGTACTTACAGCTTATATGATATTCTTGAAATAAAGGGCCAATTCAGTGTACTTAAAGCAGTGAATAGCCGTTTCCGTTTTGATAGTCCATAAAAGTGCATCTATCCATCATAAAAGTCCTCCACACGTGAAGCGTTGCGTTTTGTGTAAGAAAAAAATACATATTTAAAACTTGAAAAAGTAAAATAACTAGATATTATATTTAAATATTTAAAATATGGATATTTTTCTTACACAAATGCATCGCTTCACTACAGAAGGCCTTTATTAGGCCTTTAAAAAGCACTTTTATGATGGATAGATGCACTTTTATGGACTTCAAAACAGAAACAACCATTCACTTCCATTATAAGGCTTGGAAGAGCTAGGACAAGCTAAGACGATTGTATTCGTCTGAACGAAGAATGTCATATACACCTAGGATGACTTGAGTGTGAGTAAATCATGGGCTAATTTTCACTTTTGGGTGAACTATCCCTTTTAAAGAGAGCACACTATCATGACTGCAAGTGTATATAGATTGGGGATCAAACACCAAGAGGTTATTCTGTTACATGTAGATCCTTTATTGGTTAAATGTCTTATCACTATAGAAATGCACAGGTCAGAATTCACCAAACTTAAACTATAGTTTGCAGCAAAAGACAAAAAAATCTGCTTCTGCATCCGTTCTTCTATGTGTGTGATGATTGAAGCACAAAATCTAGCATGCCCACCACTTTACTGTCTGCAGGCATGTATTTGCATGTCATAATCAGTGTTTTGGAATATTTATTGTTAGTGGATAAAATAACCCTCATCCTGACTGATATCTGACCTTGTATGAATAATGGCTACTTTTAAAGCAGAATATAATCGCAGTGATTCACTTCTGTACTAATTATAGCAGTAGTCAATGAGTCAGACCACCCCTGCAGCAGTCACAGGAATATCTCTACCAGTTCATCTGACTCGAAATCTGTTGTATTTATGCAACCTGTGGTTTACAGGTTTAGTGGCATTCAGACAGCACCTTCAGAACCTGGCCAGGACCAAGGGCATCCTGGAGCTGAACAAAGCCCAGATAGTGTTAGGAGATGGTGGACTCCCCACCGTCAATCCACAGGACTATCCATTCAGTCACCAGGTCAGATAGAATTTGTGCTGGTCTCAGTTTGTTTTCTATTTTTACATATTTTGGCATAAGTATTGTGCCTTTTAAACTTGAAATTAGAATACTGAAAAGAGTCTTGGAAGATGACCGAGGACTATGGTGTTTATGCTGATATAAAAACCTATTTTTTTTTTATTTCAGGGAGAAGGACGCCAATGTCTAAGTGGAAAAGATACGTTGACATTCACTGGTAAAATGCACCCTTATTTGCTATCCAGGAGACAGAGTTTGGAGACGCAGTACCTCGCTCAGAGACTACAGGTGGGTCAATTGTGCATATGAGTGTCCACAATAAAAAAAAAAGGTTTAAAAAACAAAATTGTTTAAATCACACGAGCCTAGCTTTTAGAAATGTACATGTGTTAATGTTGGTTTCGAAAAACTTATATCTATTTTCATAGAAAATTCAATTTAATTATTCTAAAAAAATGTCATGTGGTGTAACCATCAAGTAAAATAAAATAGGATATTTTCCATACACTATGAATTTATGTAAACATTCATATCTAAATCATATAAATAAATATATTTTTTCAAAATAAATAGTATGTTTAAGTATTTATTAAGTTTGTGGGGGAGTTGCACCAGTTTTTCTCAATCTAGACACATTTCTCCAAACTCAGGTCACTGTTCTCAAAACAGCTAATACAGTAACCTGAACACTTTGTAGTTGTCCTAAACGGGTTGTACATTTTCCTTTATTTCATGCAAATTACAAATCACATGCATACTTTTTTTTAAAAAACTGCAATAATTCTCAAATGTTTTCAGAGTAGTTCATACAGCCAACCACAACTATTATATCAGGAAAAAACAATTGCTGCTCTTTTAACTGGTTTTACAAAAATCACAATCATTTGTGCACCATTTTTCCAAACACAACAAACAAAACTCTGTTATTTGCTAATTTCTCAGTTGCACTTGGAATGTTCTCAATTAGCCCCAAATAAATATCTGCTGTAGTTAGAAATACACACAACACAGGAAATGCAAATTCCTTAATTGTTTACCCAGCTATCTCAATTACAAAAACTATAAAAGGGGAAAAGAAAAAAGGATTGGAAGAAGAATGGGAAAAGGAAGAGATATAAGAGTGAGAGGTTTTGGAGGGATAGAGGAACATTGAAAGAGGTAGAAAGAGAAAGAGGGGAAAGAAATACATGATATAGGAAGAGGAGATGGAGCAAGAAGAGTTGAGGATTAAGAAGCAAGAAGAGTTTCTTACAACCAAGTCAGTCTTCTTTAAACGATGGACGAGGCTTGTGGAGAAGTTGAGGCATAAGGATGGATCCAGCATTCACAGCTTTTTTTACCCACAATCCAACTCTTGAACATTATGCTATGATGTTGATGAAATTCTTTGACCAGATGTAAATGAGAGGCAAGATCTATAAATTTCACTGATTCAATGATTGCAGTACATTTATTTATTTATTTTTAAAACCCGTTGCTATGCAACTAAACTCGTCATTAAAGAACTTTGAAGAACACAATGAAAGGACACGAAAACAAATATTTTCTATTCCTGTATTTTTGTCTACAGCTGAATTTGTTATCAAATCTACACTTGTAGTTTTGATGTTAGTATTTATTTTTATTAAATGCAATACTAAAATAAAATGCAGTGCTTCATTATGCAGTGAATGTTGAACTGTTTCGCCAGCATAAGAGTGTGTATAGTTTGCTGTTTTAATTGTTTTGAGAGCAAGTTGAGCAACCACATTAGTTTGGAGAAATGAATCAAATCGATTGAGTAATACCGTAATACCTGAACTAACCTTGCCTAAATCATAAAAAGCTCAAATGATCTGCTTCGTTTATCCCTGGATTCTGCATGTTGGTTAGACCACATGACTTGCAGACAAACATTTTTCAAATATCAATAAGCAATGATGCATTTTTTTTTTCTGAAAATGATAATATAAGATTCTTTTTCAAGAATTTAATTCTTTTGAGGTTTTTTCTTTATTATGATTTTTTTTTTTAAATTATGAATTTTAATTCAGAACTTAAAATGCTCATTAAAAAAGAGGTGTATTCAAGTTGTATGCATGAATAACTTTTTTAAGGATTATTGAATAAACTAATAGATACAGACAACGTATAAGCATCATATCTTTGATTCAGATATCACAGTGTGCAAATGTACAAAAACAGTATTTCTGCTAATATAGTGGAATGTGTAAATATGTTGCAGAACTATTGGTTGGCATGTAAACTTTTCAAACTGGTTATTTATATAAACTTGATTTTTGGTATACTGTAAAAAAAAAAAAAAAAGAAATTACGGTAAAAAACGGCAACTGTGGTTGCCAGATAATTTTACCGTAAAAAATACGGTAGCAACATTTTAGGTTGCACAAATTTAACTTAAATTTACAGGGGAAAAAAAGTATTTCATTAACTGATTTAATGTTAATTTACCAACCTATTGAAGTACTAATATCTGTTTTGTACCTTTGTAATATACTGACAACCACCCAACAGGTGGTGATGAAAAAGTCACATGATGAATCAAAGCTCATCACAAGCAGCTTTTCCACAAGCTGAGAAGGTAAATACTAATATATATAGAAGGCGCACAGTGTCATTCACACAAATATTAAACACCATCATGGTAACACGCATGACATAAAAATAAAAATGTAACATTAATTGAACAACATTAGATGTAACATAAAACCCTAATGTACATAACTAATTAGAAGAAAACTAAGAAGAAACCATTGTTTCAACAAAAATACATCAAATGTGAAGTGTCACGCATGGAATTCTGGGAATCTCAATTTACAGTTTTTCACTGTAAATAATACAATGACTTGCACTTTTTCACTTACAAAAACTGTAAATTTAAGTGTTTTACTGTAGAATTACAATAAATTTGAGGTTTGATCTACTACGGTTATTCACCGTTTATAGTATGGAAACTTTGTCAACCAATTTGCCGTATTTTACCGAAACAGTTTTTACAGACATGCTGCTGTGAGCATGTAAGATATGCTGCTGCTACATTAATAGGCATAGATAAATCCCATAGCAGATCTAGACAGGTGGAGCTGGGGGAGGTGGAGGGTTTCAGAGGACCAGATTACAGAAAACACTGAACCAAACTGTTTAAATGGGTCATGAACTGCATTGCTTTATTGTTTTATAATGTTTCCTGGGGTGCACTTATAATGTTAGTATGACTTTTACAAATTAAAATGGTCATAGTTTAGAAATAAAAGGCATTTCTCCTACCCTGATTTTATCCCTCTGGCTAACAGCTTTGATTGGCTAACATCTTTGCATATGAAATAGCTAAATATTACATGTGGAATTTTTATTACACACATTTTTATTATTACCGCTGTCAGTGTTAACTAATCGTGAAAAGTGTTGGTTATAGCATTATATTTAGATTGTGGAGTGAAAGGTTGCAGTGATGAACATTGTAGCCAATCAGACATGTTGAGCGCATGAATGCAGTGATCTCGTCACTAACTCCATTTATGCTCCAGGGTCGGCGCCACGAGGGAAATCTGATGTTTATTTTAGGTTTCAGACATTTAAATAGACATTTAAATTAAGTTAAAAAAATTTAATTATTATTTGTTAAATTCAAGTTCCATACACTGATGTCAATGGAAGCTGCAATAATAATTATTTCAATTATAATTTGGCAAAGTGCTATATTCATATCAGATACACATTGTGTATAAAACAATAAAGTTTACTCTATTCTTCTCCCAGTTCACCGGCCACTTACTTTTGTGTATTTCGGGAAAAGGGGGTGAATTTACCTAATGTAAAGTCGACAGATCCTCTGTATTTCGGTGCAAAATCATTGCGCGTTATATCAACTAACATGATCATTATAAATGACACAACACATTCACTTCCACATATTTGATAATCGGAATATATCATATAATTCATGATGTAGTTAACACTTTGTGAATATTTTGAATAAAAAAGTAAATAGGAAGTAATACATTCTAAAATAATGTCGACGTAAAAAATAGAACCCCTAGAATAGATTTCCCCATATATAGCTGATTTTCATCCTACTAAGAGAAACAATGTGAAGTTGACCGTTTAGTCACTGGTTTGATTTACTGACACATAGACAAAGAACATCTGACTCTAGCTACATGAGTCATTACATAGCAGAAATAACTCGTCACAGTTTGGTTACAATAAAAGCTTTTTTTGGACAAACAAGGAAGTTTTCAGCTCTAAAACTTAGTGGATATTTCTATAAAATGATGACCTCTTATATGCCATAAGCTCAAAGAAAATTAGATTTCTCAGTCCATGACCCCTTTAACTGTTGAGCAAGCAATCTCACTGGCTGCAGAATCAGCGGAGACCAAATCACTTGTAGTAAATCATGTGATTGCATGTAAAGGACCCATCAGCCTGTGCCATCTAGAATTTCATGAATAAAAAAAGATATTTATTTTTAAAAGTTTTTTATTATGGCTTTTTTTTTTTTTTTTTTGTTATATCAGAGGGCCAGTCAGTTGGCAAGTGGTCTTGGAAGTGGGCAGATGTTTTGTAAAGAGGCTGCACCACGCACTTTAGAGCAACAGCTCCAAGAGCACAGGTGAGGAACAACTGCATTCATAATGTCCTCAAATTGCCCAGACAGCAACATAGTGTGATTCCAGAAGTGGGCCGGATCTGAGCGACACTATAACTTTCAGTTATGACACCTTTTCAATTGTAATCCTATGTGCAGACTGCAGCAGAAGAGACTCTATCTCCAGAAGCAGTCTCAGGTACAGGCCTACTTCCATCAGATGCAGCTGGCAGAGAATGGTTACCCCCCTCCCCAGGACTGTAGAGACCCCCAGAACAGTCCCCTGTCCAGCCCTCCCTTCACGTGGACCCAAACCCTAACCCCTTTTCTGGAGCCTGGAGCCTCGTCCCTGGCGTACCTCCCAAGTCAGCCCGCTTTCCAGACTGGCCTGCGCCACCAGACAATCAAACAAACTACACCCCGTCCCTCACTACAGAGCCCCTGTACGCATGGGTTCCCGCCCAGCCGCCGATCCCCACGGTCAAAGCAGACAGCCCATCGGCACAACACACACCTGAAGCTTCTTTCCTGGACTGCGAGATGGTGGAGACCGTAGAGGCCCCACAAGGGTGTGTACTCGTAAACTAAATGTGAAATAAAGCACTCTGAGGCTGGCTCTCAGACGCAAGTGTGGTGAAAAAAGCTCCCTCAGGGACGAACAAAACGCCATGGTTTGGGTCACATCTTACAGATGCTACAGATGTGCCCTTGATCATTTGGTAGACCCTTACAGACCTTCATTTTCAAAGATGTTTGTGAGATGCGCTAGTGTCCTGATATGTTTTTTTTTTTTTTTTCGGTAAGCACATATGAAATGTAGTGCAGCTACCATAGAGTTTAAAAATCAGTATTAAAGCAATATTCCTTTTCTTATATAATACTCTAGAGTTCTATGAGTTTCAGTGTTTTTATAAGTAGTTTGTTTAATACTTAAATGATTAGTAGCTACTCAAGTTTTCATTATTAGTAGTGTGTGATTTTTAAATAATAGATCATTAACAAAGAAATGTGTAAATATAAGGACGATAAAAAATAACTATTAGAAATAAAGTCAGCATGAAACAATTCAGAGCATTTTTTCCTTAGTAAAATGTTGTACTTGTTACCCAGACAGCAACAGTGTCGGCCCAGATCAGGCCCACATCTGGTACACGTGTATTCCACACGGCCCAGGCACATGTTGTTGTCTGGGTAGTGAAACGGGTATTAAAGGAGAACAAAATATAGAGCGAGACCTAAGCACCACTGAGATGCCATTTTATGGAAGCTTGTTTAAAAAAAAATAAAAAAATAAAGATAATTGCGACTTTTTATTTCACAATTGCGAGTTTACATGTTTTCTTGTGAGAAACAACAGCATTATGAGATATAACCATAAACTCACAATTCTGACTTCTTTTCTCAGTTGTGAGATATAAACTCGCAATTGTGAGTTATAAAGTATAAAGTTTTTCCCTGAATTGCAAGTTTATATCTCACAATTTTTCAATTCAGAGAAAAAATAATGACTTTTCTCTCGGAATTGCGAGTTTATAATCTCCTAGTTGGGGACATATTGTATATTTTTAAACCATAGATTCAGAAAAAAACAATAAATTGATGTAGGAAATTTGTATAGCATTTGGCGGCTATTACATGGATCCTGGAAATCTTCTACATTTTGAACTGGAATCCCTTCCTAAAATTCACTCCCTGGACTCAGTCCCACCATATTTCCAGCACTGCGTCTATTGCATGTTTACATAGTAAAACATTGGAAAAGTTGAGCAGTGGAATGCAAAAACGCTTTCTGTGTGAATGGCCTCGAACCCTTTACAATTTGATTCAAGATTCAATTTGTAAACATTTGATAATTACATATAAATGAACAAAACTATAATTTGCAGCATTTTTTAATAGGTTAATGTTAATTTAGACGTATAAAGCAGTTGAAAATGTATTATTTATATTCACATACATTAACATTTATGAACAGACATGAATTAACAATACACAAAAGTATATTTACAAAATTACCTTTAACCAAGATTAATAAATGTTATTATTCGCTCATTTCATGATTCCTAAAGCAGTAACTTATGGTAAGAAATTAAATTGCACATTGCCTAAACAGCTGTTTGACGGCTGGTTAACATTAACCAATAAGCATGCATGACCTAGGTGATGTCAGCAGAAAAAGGTTGTGCTGAGCAAAGATAAAATATTACAAACAAATTATCTGTGGAATAATATGCATGCACTGATGGTTGTGCACAGTAAAGCCAAACAACATGTGTTAAAAGTAAATAAGGTTCATTTCATTACACTACCTACTTTGAGACTCCTCGAAGTGGACTGGAAAAGTAGAAAAGAACAAGGTTACAGTATTTGGTTTTTTTCACCAGTATGTTTGTTTTTAGAGCCACTGTAAACATTCATGAATTAAACCAATCAGAATCAACATACAATGATCTTACTCAGCGTGCACTACTACTCACGTTTTTTTTTTTTTTTTTCTTAGAAACTTAAGTGTCGTGCCTTTCAATTCTTAATGTTCCTTTCGAAGAATGTCTTGTTATTAGATTTAATTCTTCAAGAAAAACTTCCTGTTTGGAAATGCAGTATGAAGTGCTCTCTTTTAAAAGATACCTTGAACCAAAGTCTCCATTTAGGTTCTTTTTTTAAATCCACTATGTGGATTTTTTTTCTTTTTGAACCAGCTACATGAGATAGTTGTCATGGTCCTACATTATATTAAAAAGTATAGCAATATCTAGAGAAATAGTTCTGATGTTCAAAATATGGGTGTTGGTAGTGAGTGTTGTCATTTTATGCCTTTGGAGGAAAAAGATCTTATCGTGACTATTTAAAATTTGTAGTCAGTCTATGACTAGTGTTGATATTATTACTGACATTGAAAAGTGAACTGTTTTGTTATAGTCGTTTTTCAGTGATAAGATGTTTCCCAATATGTAATCACAGTATGAAAATTATGAATTTTGTTATATTCAGTTGAAAATGCTGAGTTTCTTGCACAAGGGGAAATAAAGGTCACTCTCTCCTTGACTGAAATCATTTGTGCGAGTGATGTTTTTGTTCATACCACATGTCTCGCATCACACTACCTCAGTTCCATCATAATGAACACAGAATGGGTTATGAATAGATTTACATTGCAATTAAAATTGCATAATATTATGAGATAAAAAAAATTTAAATATAGAAATACAAAAGGAGGAAAAATATTATTTTAAATATGAAACTAAAAACCACATAAGGTGGCAGGAGGAGTGATTCATGCAGGAACGAAGCAAGAATGGGTAATTGAATCATTTTCTCAAACAATTAGTTCAACATGCAAATTTATTCCGTTCTGCCAGCGTCAGTCGCTGTCTGTATATTCCTTCAGAAAACAATGTGTGGAGATTAAAGGATAATTCCAGTATTTAGCACTGAGTATTTTCTAGTTTGTTTTGGATGAACTAGAGTGGTGGACAGAAATTTTGACAATGGGTCCTGTCTCGACTTTTTGACTGTTTTAGAATCGCCTCTGAGTGCTTCAGAGTGGCTGTCTATGGGCATGCACAAACAAGTCCTTAAAGGGTACCTATCATGGAATTTTGAAAATTACCTTTCATGTAGTGTATAACATAGATCTAAGTGAACGAAAACATCCTGCAAAGTTTTAAATATGAAAGTTCACCGTATACAAAGTTATTGTCTCTCAAAAGTAAGAGTCGACTCTGAGTCGCTGATATGAATCGATAGACGAACGATGCATTTTCTCTAACTTTCGTACGTCACTTGTACAAGTTATTTGAATAAGATACGCCCACTCATTGTGCGCGCCAGAAAACAGTGAAAACAACATGTCGACGAGCTGTTCTGAAGTGCGAATCAAAAGCGAACTTTTTTTCACTGCCCAGGGACGAGCATGTGAAGAATCTGGCTAGAGTTTATATTTACAACTATACCACACAAGTATAGCCACCTTGTGCTGTGTTCGCGTTATTTTAATGAGGATTCCTTTACAAACATAAATGCTTTCAAGTGTGGATTCGCGAGTCGGTTGATACTGAAGGAACGTTTAGTACCAAGTTTATTTGGATCGGCTTCATCCTCCGAATGGGGGTCTGTTTACATTTGGTTGTAGTCTTTTCGCTCGGTTCTCCGTCTCTGAGAAGGCTAGCGTGAGCAGAGCAACTGCGGCAAAGTGGTTGTCGCCATCAAGTGGTCGGGAGTGTGCTAACGCTTCAGACTCAAATATCGAGCGGAAGTTTATACGCGGTTATGAGGTATCTGAAAATATAGTTCCACTATAGCAAATAACACGGATTGAAATCATACATTGCGCTGATATATTTGTTTTTAATCATCAACGAACACCACTAATCACTGGGTGAGTTGCACAGTTTTGAAAACGAACGTTAAGGGTTGTTTTAAGGACATGTTTGTGCATGCCCATAGACAGCCACTCTGAAGCGGTCAGAGGCGATTCTAAAAGAGTCAAAAAGTTGAGACAGGACCCATCGTCAAAATTTCTGTGTCCACCACTCAAGTTCATCCAAAACAAACTAGAAAATAGACTCAAAGTGCTAAATACCAGAATTATCCTTTAATGCGTTTTGTCAGCACAGTAATTAAAAATGTAGTTGTAGGTTTCAGTGAAACTTGTGTCACTGGTCTAGACAAATTGGAGAAACGTTGCAAATATCATGTTAACCTGAGAACAGCTATCGTGTGTGAAATGTAACTTTATAGATAGCTGATGAATGAACAGGGGTGTTGCATAAAGCTGGATAATATCCCCTGATGATTAATCTGTGCAGAATGGCACTAACACTCAAATCTGAGTCGTGATGTTCCAGCTGTAAACCGTTCATCAGCGGGCACGACAACAGCATTCACAATTCAGACAGATAACAGCCTTGTCAGAACAAACACTCAAAGCCATGACAGCGCTCACAGCCTGTTAGACCTTGCATGCCAGTGAAAATATGAATGAGTTTTAAAACCTGCCAGGACTTTAGTGATTAGATCTTGATTTGGATTTCTAAACGAATAAAAAAAAAATCTAATTATTTTAGCACCCAGGATTGACGCTCTTTGGTTTATTTCCCAAACTGAGTATACCAATTATGTGAGTTTGACAGGTTAAAAATAAACCCAGCACTCTTTAAGAACAGGATCCTTCAGAAGGATATGCAGAGCTGCTATGGCTGACTGACTTTTCATTTAGTTCTTTTTGTGTTGTAGAAGACCTAGCGCAACACTAAGAGATGTTCTATTCATTGTCTGCAAAGAAGAAATTTATCAATTTTGAGAAAATGATAGCCCAAAAACCCCTTTCCTTGCATATTTATGCCGTTCAAAAGATTTCTTTGGTTTAAATGTAATTTTATTTCATTCGTTTTTCATTTATTTGCTAAAACATTCAGTAAAACTGCAATATTGTTAAATATTACAACTTAAAATAACTTGTTTAAAATATATGCTGAATTTTCAACAGCCATTACTCCAGTCTTTAGTGTCACATGGTCCTTCAAAAATCATTTTAATATGCAGATGTGGTGTTTAAAAAACAGCTATTATTGTCAATGTTGAAAAAAATGTTGTGCTACTGAATATTTTGTGGCAACCATTACGCATTTTCAGAATTCTTTTATAAATTGAGTTCAAATTAACAGCATTTATTTGAAATAAAAAAATATATATTTAGTAAGGTTTATAAATATTTACTGTCACTTTTGATCAACGTAATGCATCCTTTCTGAACTAAAGTTAAAAAAATAAATGATATAAATAAACCCCCCAAAATCATATACCGGCAATGGAGTAATAATAATAATAATAATCTAATTACAATGTTCTATTGTTTTATTTATGGATTATTTTATATATCCTGCCATGTAATGACCTCTCTGTGACTGGACAACCAAGAAACTTCATAAGATTTTTTTGCATTCTCTGGATGTTTTTCTTGGTTTGTTTTTTTTGACAGAAGATGAGTTCTGAAAGTTCAGTGCACTATGAAAACCTAGTGCAAAAACTAGTTTTCAAAGATAAAGGAAAATTTGATTTCACATGATATGCCTTCGATAACCAGCTCTGCTGCAATCCACTCCCAGCTTAGGCATCCTCATGCTATATTGCATTTTACTGTATATGGCTTGACAGATAACAGAAGGTCCACACAGTGAAATGGGGTTATATAACGTTCTTTATTGAGTTCCCTTCCATCAAGGGCAATGTGACCATATTCACATAAAACCCAAAGCACATTCTAAAGACACTCATTACATAGAATATACTACTATACTGACTGCACTCTGAAGCTGAAGAATCGGACAGTCAACATCACAGGCAATAAGCGTTGTGTTGAGGGAGAGTTTAAGATGCCCTGTGATTAATGAGCTTCTTAATTTACAGACGGCCTACGGAACCTGTGTGCAAGAGGCATGCAGATGCTTTCATATAAAGGACAAAAGTTAAAAATCTTTTTAAAAACAAAACAAAAAAAGAAACATGTGCAATATGGTCAATGGCACAGAATGGAGAAGCTTGCCTTCTAAAGATAGAAAGGGCCGTTTAGGAATGCCCATCCTGTTATAACAGTTGATGGAAATTTGTTGTGGTCCCTTTAAGAAGATGAGCACGCCACTGAAAGAATAAGACATCGGCTAGTGCTTTATGGGGTCTTGGTTTAACAACAATCTGTGTACGACGGGGCACAGGAACACTGTATTCAAATGAGAGTTGAGAGCTGCAGTAGTGATTGGGCCCTTTGTCATGCTGTGCGCATGCGCGGGGCAACTCGAGCTTAAAATCAGCACAAAGAGCAAACATGGTTCAGCCCATCAGAACAGATGATGGAAGTTAAATATAGACAACTGATGCCTCAATACATCTATTTTTTTTTCTCTTAACCTATGATGCTTCATTAGATTGTTAGGTGGATAGTAAAACGCCATCTAAGTGTGCGACCTCAGTCTGAGGGTTAGCAAGTGAAGGGTTAGCAAAAGGGGCTCAGCGGGCCTATTGCAGGACAGGAACGAAGAGCAAGATGGTATGTGGTGAATAGTTGGAGAAAAAAAAAAAAACACTTAGAGAAGCCAAGATTCCCTAAAACACTTCTCACTGATAGGGAACAGAACATTGTTTCTCCATAAACAGTCCAGTGGATGGTCTTGGATGTCAATAAATACAATGGAGGTCAGCTTGAGATGGGTCTTACGTTCAGCAAAAAGGTACTTTAGGCCAGAGAAAGAACTGTTGGAAGAGAATAAAAAGAAAAATCAAGGATCTGATATAATTTAATCGATAAGTGAACTGGTTTGATGTCATTTTGAACAAATCAAGGCCAAAAGGAAGTTTGTTTGAAGTTTAAAACAGCTTGCCAAAGCTCAATTTCCAGAAAAGTTAGCTGAAGTTATGACGCCACGGTTTGAGTGTCCAAACGCTTTCAGATACACTGGAGGGCTGCTTTATATAATTCTAATTGAAAATGACACTCATTTTATTTTTAATACCATAAAGCTGCTTGCTTTAAAGCAATCTATTATATGAAGTGCAACATAAACGTGATTTGACTGGAGTGCCGAATTGCAAAGCTTGTAAAAACATATCCACATCATAATAATCAGATGCTTTCTTAACTACTGTTTTCTCACTGCTGACATTTTTGCTGTGTTTATTTGTTTATGTTTATTACATTTATCTAAAAGTCACTCCCAAGAGCATCGGGATGTTCACTAACAGTATACAGCTGGTCAGGTATTTTGAACTTCTTTTTACAAAGCGAAGAACGAAAAAGAACTTCCCCATCAGTATATCGGCACCTTTAGAACTATCCATTGTATAATCTTACTATTAAATTAAACCGTTTTGATATTTTGATTTTAACTCGTGTTACATAATGTCATTTTGCACCGTTTCAGGTTGAATTTAAGAATGGTAGTAGCTTTTAGGTTTGCATTTGATTTGATTCCACAACACTCAAGAGCAGCAGTTGTGGAACTCACCACTGATGGCCTCTTGAGCGAAATATTTGACATCCATATCTTGATCTGATGCCAGTTTCTCCAGCACCGGTTTCACATCAGTCTGCAGACAGCTGTAATCAAAACATCAGAGGAACATGATGCTAAAGTGAGTCAGTCACATTAAGAGAACTGTGATTTTCTTTTTCTGGCCAAATGTGGATGAGCACATACCTGCTGTCCAGCACGGGTCCAATCTTCTGAAGTGACTTGGCCACATTGAAGCGAACATTGGCTACCTGGTCGTTGGACATCTTTAAAACTACAGGGAGCATGTGTTTGGTGGTAATATCCTGTCCACACACCTCAGACAGAGCCTAAAAGAGACAGTTTCACACATCAGGGATCATGAGCTCTGTTCCCAAACTCCTAAAAGTGAAGGCTTGATCCAAGAGATCAATTATCGATGCATTTTAAAAAACCTAATTAACAACTTCTATCTGTGCCCCAATATCTGTTTTATGCTTACAAAATTACACAATTAGTTTAGCAACATGCTAACATCAAACTCTACACGAACAGATCAAGTTTCCCATGAGTTTTGTTTGAAAATCACAATTTAAAAACTGCAATTACAAGGTTTAAATTCAGCTAGTATGCCGCCTTTGAAGCCCATGTAGAAAATATGGCTCACTATGTTTTAGAACTAACTGGAGATGCTGGTCAGAGCCCCAAAACAGCATTGCAGCACTGATGCTAGGTGTCCCAATATGCCGGTATTGACGATAACCATAAAATATTGTTAATATTGTAACTAAATCAGTGCGAGTAATGTATCATCTAATAGGTGGCAGTATTGCACACATCATAAAAAGTAAAAAATAAATTAAAAAAAACTCCCTCTCCACCTCCCTACACTCGTATGTTGAGTTTGATTCATTGGCCAAAAAAGGAGGAGGAAAAAAAACTAAGTTAAAGATGAATTTGACCTACAAATTACACAATAATATTGTTAATGTAAAAAAAAATTTGCCACAATAATAGTCTATTTAAAATCTCAGTGCAACAACCCTGACTGATGCCAAAGAAAAGTTTAGATAACAGCCAAATATTTAATGGATGTAGCACCATTCTACAAAGAGAATAATTAAACTTAAGACAGATTGTAATATATTTCAAATGTCAAAACATATGGCAAACTGCGCTTTTCCAGCTAGTACATCAACACCAACCCCATACATTCCTCTGTGACTTAGCAGCGGTTTGTTAAAGATCAAGTCTGACTCACATTAATGCAGAAGAGGGTAGTCATCCTGTGCAGGTAGTTGGGGTCATTAGCCATTCCCAGCACTTTGGGCACAATGGTGTTCTGTGCCCATTCGGCTCCAAACTTCTCCACCAGCTTCATCAGGTTACAGGTAGCTGCCTCTCTGATGGCATACACTAGATTACAGAGACTAAAGTGTTAGTCTACTGACAGACTCCAACACATTATAATTGCAGTTTAAATTTTTCTATTACAAGCAGACGGAATTGCAAAAATAACTCGATTTTCTAAGTCTCATATTTAACATTATGTGCCAGAGTTTAATAGATTTTAACACTTTAAATGAAAAGGAAATTATGGGAAAAAAGAAAAGATAAGTAACCTACCATGATCGACAAGCCAAGCCATGCACAGAGAATTGAGTTTCTCATCGAAAAACTCTACACCCTGGAAGCAAAAAAAAAAAAAAAAAAAGATGGCTCATCAGTTAGAACAGCTTACAGGACCCAAAGCGACTTGCCGTCAATAAGATAATAGGATGATTCGTTAAAATGCTTTAAGAGAGACTGAAAAATAAGAACTGACCAACGGCCAGTCTGATTTCTATTTCAGGATAAAGTATTCGAGGACACTGACGGTCAGGGACTCACCAACTGTCCAGCCAGAAGGGGCATGTATTCGATAATTGCCAGCCGCACTCGCCATTTGGCATCTTCAGCCAGCTCAACAATAGCTGGAAGCAGAGACTGTGAGAGTTGGCGGATTCCAATCACCTCGTTCACACAGTCCAAGTTGGAGATGATGTTGAGGCGAACCTCTGGACACTACAGAAAGGACATGACAAAATTTGTAACATTCCAGAGAACATGCTAAAAAATAACCAATACATTTGTGGTAATTACCAAAACTAAAATACAAAATAGGTAAAGCTAAACAGAAATGTTTAAAAAGATAAGAGCATATAAAATTACTTAAAATGAAAACTGAAAAAAAAAGTATATATATATGTCTGATATAATATGGCGAATTAAAGCGCCCTCTGGCTTACAGATGGAGCAGCATTTACTACTGATCACAGAGCCGTATTTCACTGACAAGCCGAGCATAAAATAAATCGCAGCCTTTGCCAAATCACGGTTTTTATTTCAATTTAATTGTGCCGCCCTAACTGATACCATTTTCCTAATATGCTTTTATAAATACCACAAATGAAAGTGCAGATTTTATGTGTTACTTGTGTGTAATCAATTCAAAATGATTCACCAAATGGTTGGTCTGATTCATTAAACTGTTCGAATCAAGCAACAGTTTGTTGCAATATATGTTAATCTCTGCATGCACTCAGCAAGGATGTTAATCATTAAATGTCAGTGTATCATTTCACAAGTGTCAATTTATCAACACAGGTTGACAACTATGTGACAGGATTTGTTTTTTACACAGCACTACTCCTGAACAACAATGCAAGAACTAACACCAAATAGGAAACAGTTTCCTATCTTAAAACATGGATCAATGCAAGCTGCAGTCCAGGAGGTGGCTTTGTTCTATTTATTTCATGCAGGCTGTGTGACTGACAGATGTTCAAAGACTACTCCCATACAACTTAAGAGTGATCACAATACAGACAGCAGCAAGCAACAAAAAGCCCCAATAAAATAAAGAGACGAGACATGAGATAGTGTGCCACTCATCTATTCATCTCTCACTTCAATGCTTTTTGCTTTCCACTAAAAGGCTAGCATTAGCAATGCCTCACCTTGACAGGATCAAAGTGAGCAGTTGCACAGAGGTATCATCTGTGACTGGAACATGACGCAAATTACCTTAGCCAGACCTGTGCTGGCTCTCTCTCTCTCTCACTCACACACACACGGCTTACCTCATCTTTGAGCTGGGCCAGGAAAAGGGGAAGCAGGTGCTCAATGGTGTTGTCTTTGCCTAAGATGGTGGAGAGGCCCATAATGACTGACGCCAGTGCAGACTTCACATGCTGATTAGTGTCTGAGACAAGTTCCTGTTGATAGAGGAGCAACAACACAATGCCATTAATTGACCCTTCGCATGGAGCTTGATTGACAGGTGTTCTGACCAATCATACTTCGCCATCCGCCATTTTGTCGGACAAAGCAGTCAGAAGAGTTAGTAGATTAACATGGGAGGATTTGAACTTGAAACACTGAATATACTGACGCCTTTCCGCGGTTAAAACAACATTCCTTCTTATGTTAATTCATGTTTATTTGATGCTATAAATGAACTAGAAGGAAGAGATGATCGGATCACAAGCAGCTTTAACTGATGCTCTACAGCAGGGGTCGGCAACTGGCGGCCCGCGGGCCAAAATTGGCCCGCCAACAATATTTTCTGGCCCGCCGAATTATTTTGTAAGTCCGTTTTTTTTTATTTATTTTTTTAACTGATAAAAAATATTTGCAAAATGCTGCACAAAACTCTTCCATTACGTTACTTGAGAAAAGCTGTGGCCGCGCGGCGATTTCACCACCGCATAGACTAGCCTACTGTGTGAAACAGTATACAATTTTAAAGTATAAAGACGGAAGCGGTCGGAACTCTGCTGTACACAATGGCGTAATTTTGTTTTAAAAAGTGGGTAGGACAGGTGTGTGTGTGTGCGTATGTGTGTATAAATGAATGAATCACGTGAATAAATACATAGATCCGACTGTTTGACATGTGTCCTTTAATGGTCGAGTGGTAGAACTTTTGCCGAGCATGTCAGAGGTTCTGGGTTCTAATCCGCACTCGTATAGGTTTTTTTTCCCTCATCAAAACCGAATATGTTCATCAGTGGTTTTATTATATCAAGCAGGGAATACTTTGTGTGCATTTTTGTTACGTGATTTCACCGGAACGAACAAAGAGTCTCCGAAACGGATTGAAGAGCGCTTGCATGTGAAGATTGCGTGAGCCACGAGATACACTGTAACCTGAAAATAGAACCTTGTGGAAGCGGGACGGGGAAAAAACAGTCCCGCGCAAACCTCCTTAAACCTTAGGTGTGTATGTGTGTGTCCCGAATAAATAATAATAATAAAAAAGGAATAAAGTTCAAAAGTCGGACTGCAAGCGAATGAGGCATGGTTGCTATTCACACCTTTATTAAAATGGCTGTAATTTGTTACCACAATATTACTTGATCTGTTTAAAAAGATTTCATTGATATACGCCTACTAAGGTGTTATATTCAAATTTGTCTAATCCAGTAATTTTTTAAAATATTTTTGATTGAGCACACAATCAGAAAATCAGAAAAAACACGTCATTATTCGTTTTTTCATTTTAGTTCAGGAAATAAATAATGGAAAAACAAGTCGTTTTAATTTTTTTTAATTTTTGGTTTTAATTTAAAAAAAGGATTGAACGAATGATACACTTTATTAATTGTAAAGCCCAGACACGCCACACAAATGTGGCTTTTTGTTAATGACTGTCCTACTACAGGATTTAACAGAGAGTAACAGCTCAATAGTTACAAAAGACACTGTAACAGTCTGTCATAGGCAATTCTAGTTGCAGTTTTCATCAATTAATTTCTTAAATTATACTTTGACTATGTTCTGGCCCGCCATCTAGTGGCAAACTTTTTTTTGGCCCGATGCCAAACTTACTTGCCGACCCCTGCTCTACAGCAATCTGTCACGGCACATTAAAGAGCCACAAAACGGTATTTATTGTTTAAATTTCTTTCAAAAAATGACCATATTTGAAAGGTGAGACTTTGTTTAATATGCTTAATATCAAAAGTAACCGAAAAGTAACCTGGTCTGTCCTGTCTGTCCGCGTGTTGTCAGTCTCCTCTCTGCTCCGCGATGTATTTTTCACTGCGTGAGAACATGGTGAGAGCATGAGAGCGGCGTAGCTTGTCGGAACATAGCGACAGTAACTAAGGGGGGCGGGTCTTGGCGAAGGGTCAATTGCAATAAATGTTTTGATACAACTCTCAATCACTTGTGATACCTGAAGGCTACATAAACTGAAATCTCACTTTAAATCAAGAGTAACATCACTAAATATTCAGCAAATACAACTATTACATACACGTGTTACACACATACACCTAAATTATATATATATATATATATATATATATATATATATATATATATATATATATAATATATATATATATATATGAGTACACCCCTCACATTTCAGCAAACATTTTAGTATATCTTCAAGGGACAATACAATAAAAATGAAACTTGGATATATTTTAGAGTAGTCAATGTGCTGCTTGTATAGCAGTATATATTTACTGTCCTCTGACAATAACTCAACATACAGCCATTAATGTCAAAATAGCTGACAGCAAAAGTGAGTACACCCTAAGTGAACATGTCAAAACGAGTTCAAAGTGTCATTTCGTGTGAGCAGAATCCTCCTAGGCATGGAGTTCACCAGAGCTGCACAGGTTGTTGCTGGGATCCTCTTCCACTCCTCCATAATGACATCACAGAGCTGCAGGATGTTAAACACATGGTGCTTCTCCACCTTCCGCTTGAGGATCACCAATATGCTCAATAGGGTTCAGGTCTGGATTAGTGTTGCACGGTGTACCGATACTTCAAAAGTATCGCGATACTCGGAAATTAAAAACGTCACGATACCTAAATTTATTAGTATCGATACTTTTTTCTCCTCACGCACGCAGCAGAAGAAGCTGCAGCTCTCATGTGACAAACACTACAGCGAATTTTTGTCCCGCCAAAGTCTTATTTGATCGGTGAGTAATGTAACTTACTTGCGCGTGTGACAGGGCGAGTAATTTAACTTAGATGCGCGCGTGTGACAGGGCGCATGTCTAACAGAGAGAGAGAGAGAGAGAGAGAGAGAGAGAGGAGAGAGAGAAGAGAGAGAGAGAGAGAGAGAGAGAGAGAGAGAGAGAGAGAGAGGAGAGAGAGAGAGAGAGAGAGAGAGAGAGACCTGCTTGGTCGCGCGCGCACGGACTCTATCTGCGGAGCCAGGCGAAAGTAAACAAGGCTTCCGTCTCAAAACTAAGCGCTGTCTTGCTCTCTCCCACATATTAATCAAAATAAATCGACACGATGGTATGGTCTGAAAACTAAATTTTCATGTGGAGCATTCGGAGATTTGTTTTCCTGAATTACCGCTGGGTGTGAATTGTGCTAAAATATGTTGCCTTAATTATCTTCTCTGAAAAGCGTTCCGCACATTCAGCTGATATAAACCACACTTTAAATAAACGAAAACAAACCTATCCAGTGATGATGTTTTCTGTGATGACACAAATCTTGTGGGATTTCCTAAACTGCGGGGATAATCACACAACGCACACACGTCCGATAATGACACGTCCAATTCGCGAACTAATGACTCATTTGAACCGATTCGTTTTAATGAATGGTTTAAACAACTGATCTGTCCAACACTGAACTCACGAGACATCTGAATCGGTTTATAACTAATTGGTAACACTTTACAATAAGGTTTCATTTATTACATAAATTACATAAAAATACAGTTTGCTTACTCAAGTGTAAGCTTTAAAACAAATAAAACCACTTGTTAGCATGAGACTACTTTTTTCCACACACTGCTATCAGGAATCGATAAGAGAATCGTTAAAGAATCGGATCGATTAGCAGAATCTTCAGTGGCATGGATATTGATAAAATCTTATCAGTTCCTGTTAACTCTTATGTTGCTTATGATAACTGAGATAATGGTGCTAAATTTATTATTTTTTTTACCTAGAATGTCATTGCTCTAATTTATTTTTTATATTTTGTTCAAATGTTTAACATATCTGCTGTTCATATGTTCATTTATTAGTGTGGTGTGTATGATTAGAATGTTGTCCCGGTTTTAAAATAAAGCACAGCAATGATATTTGAGAGTGTTTCTCCCTTTTCAGGAAAAGTATCGAAAAAGTATCGAAATCGCAATACTTGACTTGGTATCGGTATCGAAACAATAATTTTGGTATCGTGACAACACTAGTCTGGATAAATACTTGGCCACTCCATCACCTTCAGCTTCACCTTCAGCTTCCTCAGCAAGGCAGTTGTCATCTTGGCGGTGTGTTTGGGGTCGTTATGCCGTTAGGCCCAGTTTCTGAAGGGAGAGCGTCATGTTCTGCTTCAGAATGTCACAGTACGTGTTGGAATCCATGTTTCTCTCAATGAAGCTCAGCTCCCCAGTACCAGCATCTCTCATGCAGAACCAGACACTGATCTACCACCACCATGCTTGACTACAGGCAAAACTCAATTTTCTTGGTACTTCTCACCAGGGCGTCACCACACATTCTGGACACCATCTGAGTCAAACAAGTTTATTTTAGTCTCATCAGGCCACAGGACATGGTTCCAGTAATTCATGCTCTTGGACAGTTTACTGGCTTTCTTGTGAGCCAGCTTCAGAAGAGGTTTCCTTCTGGGACGACGGACATGCAAACCGACTTGTTGCAGTGTGTGGCGTATGGTCTGAGCGCTGACAAGCTGACCTTCTGCTTCTGCAACATCTAAAGCAATGCCGGCAGCACTCATGCGTCTGTTTTTTTTAAGCCAGCTTCTGCAACTGACGCACAGCATGAGGACTCAACTTCTTTGATTGACCCTCGAGAGGCCTGTTCCGAGTGGAACCCTTTTTGGAAAACGTCTGTGTGACCCTGGTCTGTACTGTAACTCAGTTTCAGGGTGTTACCAATCTTCTTATAGCCTAGGTCAACTTTGTGGAGAGCAACAATTTTAATTCTCAAATCCTTATAGAGTTCTTTGCCATGTTGAACATCCAGTGGTCAGTATGAGAGAATTGTACTCAAAGCACAAATTTTAACTGCTCTAATAAAAGATACACAAGTTTATATGGTCCTGTTAAGCAGACAAAAAATATGAAAATGATGAATAGGACATGTGGCTTTGCATGGTTAAATGACGTACAGCTATTATCACTTAGGGTGTACTCACTTTTGTTGTCAGCTATTTTGACATTAATGGCTGTATGTTGAGTTATTGTCAGAGGACAGTAAATATATACTGCTATACAAGCAGCACATTGACTACTCTAAAATATATCCAAGTTCCATTCCTATAGTATTGTCCATTGAGAAGATATACTAAAATGTTTGCTGAAATGTGAGGGGTGTACTTTGATACCAATCTTTCATTTGAAAGTCATGTGTCTAGTATCTGTAAAACAGCATTTTTCCATCTTAAAAATATATCTAAATTACGTCATATGCTCTCACGGACAAATGCGGAACAATTAGTTCATGCGTTCATGACCTCAAGGCTAGATTACAAAACAAAATGACTCGAAAAAAGACTCGTTCAAAATGAACAAATCTTTTTTCGAGTCATTTCGTTCGTTGAATGAATAAAATGACTCGAAAAAAGATTTGTTCATTTTAATGAACGAGTTCGAACAGGAGAATCACGAACGTGCATCTCAGGACAGAACAAGGCGAGCATTTGTTCTAATAATACTTTAACTGTTTTATTTATTTTCGAAATGGCGCATCGTTTCGCTAGATAAGACCCTTATTCATCGTCTGGTATCGTCATTTGTCATTTGAAGTCATTTGAAGCTGCACTGAAAACTCATTTGGACCTTGAACCGTTTTGGCCACTATTGAAGTCCATTATATGGAGAAAAATCCTGGAATATTTTCATCGAAATCATTCATTTCTTTTCGACTGAAGAAAGAAAGACATGGACATCTTGGATGACATGGGGGTGAGTAAATTATCAGCAAAAGTTTTTTAAAAAGTGAACTAATCCTTTAATAAACAAACTACAGCTGGTCCCAAACGCAGCCGCTAGATTTCTTACCCGAACCAGGAAGTATGACCATATTAGCCCGGTTCTGTCAACACTGCATTGGCTGCCTATTAAACATCGTATAAATTTTAAAATATTGCTGATTACTTACAAAGCACTAAATGGTTTAGCTCCCCAGTACTTGAGCGAGCTCTTAACGCATTATAGTCCTGCACGTCTATTGCGATCTCAAAATTCTGGCCAGTTGATAATACCTAGAATATCTAAAATATCTAAATCGACTGCTGGCGGTAGATCCTTTTTCTATTTAGCACCAAAACTTTGGAACAATCTTCCTACCATTGTCCGGGAAGCAGAGACAGTCTGTCAGTTTAAAACTAGACTAAAAACACATCTCTTTGACCTAGCATTCACATAATACATTATAGACTTCTATAATTAATTGTTAGGCTGCATAGATTAGGCCAGCCGGAACCGGGAACACTTCCCTTAAATCCTGATGTTCTTGTTACATCATAAGAAGAATGGCATCTACGCTAATTTAGTGTCTTTGTTTATCCCGAGGTTTTCCTGCAGCCTGCTGGATCCAGGCCGTTACCAGATCTGATGAAGGACCTTCGCCTGGACCCGATGACAACGCAGTGCTGAAGTGCCAACTAGCCTCTCCCTATGGAGGATCCCTAATCCACTCTACAGATAAAGCGCTATGAAATTCCGGTTTCGCGTCCCTACGCCGAATTGATAAAATAAAATTCTGCGTCAAAATTTATAGGCAAGACAAGTAGTTTGTTT
Organism: Chrosomus eos; assembly: GCA_036326025.1. NCBI lineage: Eukaryota > Metazoa > Chordata > Actinopteri > Cypriniformes > Leuciscidae > Chrosomus > Chrosomus eos. Next base: position 11,051,923 of record CM070820.1, read on the forward strand.
AGGCATGGTTTGTAGCGAATTACGAACCAGCGCACACATATATTCAAACGCACATAACTATATAATACATTTTTAACGCGCATGTGACGCCATCAGCGTTTATCACAGGTTCGCGTTTAAAGTCTATTTAGAGAGAACGGCGTCATCGTAGCGCCCCCTAATTTAATAACAAATGATCATTTCGACGGAAGTGAATCAATCAAAACTAACTTTAGCTGGAAACAACATTATTCAAGAACCGCTATAAAACCAAACCAATCTCTGTTACCTTAAATTATATGTTTGTCTCTGTAAAGCTGCTTTGAAACAATCTACATTGTTAAAAGCGCTATATAAATGAGGATGACTTGAACTCACTTTTGTGTGATACTCTGTGTGTGTGTGTGTGTGTGTGTGTATATATATATATATATATATATATATATATATATATATATATATATATATATATATATATATATATATATATATATATATATAGATCTTGTTTAATGCAATGCAATAAAAAAATTACTATACAAACAAATACTGCACATATTTACAAACATGTTGAATGTTTCTATTGCAATGAAGGATCTCACAGCTCTCACCATAAGAAAGATTCTAATGTACCTCAGCTACACTAAAGGTTTGGAATAAAATGTGCTATGCCATCATGAATCTTGACATTTTTGGATCTATGCTGTGGGCATAAACAAAACACACAGCATTTTCAAAAATACTTATTAGCTACCAAAACACCTGTCCAACAGCGGTTTGAATCTACACAAGACATTTTCACCAGAACAAGATGCGTTTTACAATCAAGGATAATTTAACCCATTAAGTGAGCCAGCCAGTGCAGAAAAGTGTTCTAGTGTTGCTACAGCCAGTAGGTCAGACTACAGTCACAATGACACACTGTTAATCTGATCTTGTTTAAGTCTTAGATGCTTAAAGAACAGATGCTGACTCAAGAGTTATTTGCCAGTAACTGATCCAGGATTGGAACTACACACCAATTAAATGTTGATGAGCACTGGAACAACGAGGAACAAGCGATCAGCCTGAAAAGTGACAGATTGCAGAGATGTTGTTGACAAGTGCTGCCCAACCCTCTACAATGTGTGTAAATCACCAGCATATGCGACCAAATTTCCCGCAAGGCAACTAAAACATGGCTTAAATTGTACGATTTCACTCACATGTAATTGAGTTAGAGGCAAAAAATGTAGTTAGTGCAGATATGATTTCATTGCCTTCTAAGCTATACAAAGTGTCACTTGGCTGAGAGCACCCTCTGTCGCTTTCTCTCGCATACGTGCACTCAACATGAGAGAAACAGAGAGGCTGCGCTGTATCTAAATGCAGGCCTCAACAATAAGGAATCCCCGATGGCCAAGAGTTGACGGAACCATCACTGATTGGGCTAGTGCTGACTCGTCATGGAAGATTATAATTTGCACGCGTTCTTAAGCCTTGTCAATTTAAACGCAAAGGAAAACTAAATTCGGTACTTGGTACATTCGAAGAGCACACCCAGAAAGCCATGTTTCGTTTCCTAGTCTCTTTCACGTCTTCTCACGACAAATTCAGAAAAATTATGCAAAAATTCCTGTCTTGGCGAGTATTCTAGTAAACGTAGTCTGTAAACGGTTAAAAAAGACAACACGTACAGCAGGGGTCTCCAACACGTCACGCGCGAGCTACCAGAAGCTCGTGGCCTGATTGGAGGTTGCTCGCCAAGGGGCCGTTCATATATCGTGTCTTTTGCGCACTCAAGTTTGTTATTTCAAATCTCTGGCCACTATCTTTTTTTTAAAAGTGACTCAAATGAAAAAAGGTTGGAGACCCCTGATGTACAGTATCAGTATATTTGATCCGTACATTACGTCTTAAAGGGATACTCCACTTTTTTTGGAAATAGGCTCATTTTACAACTCCCCCAGAGTTAAACAGTTGAGTTTTACCGTTTTTGAATCCATTCAGCCGATTTTCTGATATTTAGAAGAATATCAGTAACCAGACAGTTTCTGGTCTCATTGACTCCCATAGTATATTTTTTTCCTACTATGGAAGTCAATGAGACCAGAAATTGTCTGATTACTGATATTCTTCTAAATATCTGAAAATCGGCTGAATGGATTCAAAAACGGTAAAACTCAACTGTTTAACTCCGGGGGAGTTGTAAAATGAGCCTATTTCCAAAAAAAGTGGAGTATCCCTTTAAAGTGTCTGTGTAATTAAAGTTAATCAGATAACAAAAGGCACACTGCAAAAAAATCCCTCACTGCTCTTTACTAAATTACTTTTGTAACTATGCCTTTAAGGATTCATCTATATTGAATTTATACAGTGAAGAACACGCAGTGTTTTTTTACATTTGATAAGTTGATTAATTTCTGTACCTAATCGGTATCTAACTAGTGTTAGATCTACCTAAAGAACCTGAAAAGCAGTTTATTTAACTTGTATATGTGTTCTATTGTTTATTTGTGCTATTGCTTTTAGCTTGATTATTTGTTCTTATTACAGACTGTTAATTTGTCTTTAATATTGTACGAAATGAATATTTTATATTTGTCTAGACTTTTTCTACTGTTTTACTTTGCATTGTTCTTGGCGTCTGGCGAATAAAATAAAACAAATGTACTAGCCAAAGGCAACGGAACCATTGGCAGACAGAGCATTTTACCTTAACACAGGGAAGAATGTGTGACATGATGATAGTCTCTCTGCTGTCCTCTGGCAAATTTTCACAGAATTCTGAGGATAAGAAAATGTATTGGATATATTTTAGGGTCATCACAATTAACAAATTTCAGAAGGCAATACCAGTAAAATCTCACAATTTTCAGAGGGAAAAAATCAATTAAAAGTAAATTTACAAACAAACTGCAGACTAGATGGGACTTTTAAGTCATCTTTGAACCACAGTTTGCTACAATGCCAGCTACAATCAAAACACACTCATAACACAATGCTGATTATATTACAAAAATAGTTAAATATTTTATATTTTATGAGTAGAGCTAAACACATTAAAGCTGAAAAAACAGGCAAATTTCAGTAAATTAAAATTTTGATATTTAATGAAGAAAAAAACATTCTGGACTACAAGTCACATTTTTTTCAGATATTTGCTGTGATTCATATAATGCAATTAACCTCATTAGGATTCATGAATAATGAGAGATGTACGTGAGGCCAAGGTTATTTGTATAGCGACAAAGACAGACCCTTATAACTTATTTTCCATTTAAATTTATTACCCAAATTAATAGCTGAGGTACTCAACTTCAGGATCACACATTACATGGCTGCTCTGATGCCTTTCTCTCACCTTTAACTTTGTTTGCAGCAGCGGCACGAACCTCAGCCTCACAGTCTTTCAGAAGGTTCTGGAAGGCTGGCACTAGGTCATTCTTTGTGATTTCTGGACCCACAGCTTTCTGCAACTGCAAATTCACAGAGACAAGAATGTCATTTCATATTTCCATTTTACTGTAGCATCTCAGCATTTCCTGCATACTAAAGGACAAAGCCACTTCCGTGGCACGCTAGGATACAATCAAGGCTATTCTAGCACTGTGTGTTAGATGAGGTACCTCAGTTCTAAAGGAGGTCAAAATGTCTGTTTATTGCTTTTTACACCCAGGCTATTTCTGGGAACTTATATGACTGCACTCAACATTTCTTTTCCAGTAAAATCTGACATTTCAAGTGGCTCAGGATAATCCAAAATCATCCAATGACATGACAAAATCATATGGAACTGCATTTAGGTCAAGTTGCACAACAATACACAACAATGAGTATCAGAGCAGGATTATAGAGACCAGTGAACTGTTATGAGGTGACATCCTGAAACTGTGGAACCAGCTGTTGAACCTTAGCACTGCTATATACTAGGGAAGAGGTTTCCAGGAAGCTTATATAACATTGTTTTATATTTATTAAGTTAAAAAGGTGCACAAATACAGATCATATAACAGAGATTGCTACATCACTATTTAATGGAAGAACTCTGCCACTGCTGAATCAACGGTAATTTATGAACCTCACTAGATTTAATGTTTTGAATCGGTCTGCTAGTCTTTTATTGGATCAAAGTGGTTACTCCATTTATATCGGACTCACTAAAGTCAAGCTCACAATAAAAGATTGAAGCTTGTCACTTTTGATGTCTCAGTCTGCATCAAGAATTTGCTGATCGCAGTTTGTGCACATTGCACTTGTAAGGCACACACAGCTAAATCGCAGTCGCTTCAACAGATTGCAGATTTGTTTGAAACTGCTCCCATCGAGTAAGAGAGCAGCAAGGTACATCAGACAAATTAAAACTGTATACTAATTTAAAGTTTAGGGTCAGCAAGATTTTTTCTTTTGTTCAGCAAGGATGCATTAAATAGATCTCACGTGGCAGTTATAAAATGCCACTTCAAATAGCCTAAATGCAGTTCTTTTGAACTGGAAAAATGATCAGTTTCCACAAAAATATTGAGCAGCAGAATCATTTTCATCTGTGATGATAAATGCCATTTTCATCTTGAGCACCAAATCAGTAGGGATGGGGAGGACAATTCACATATGAATTGAGATTCTATTAATACTGTGATGTTGTCGGAACAAAGGCAGCGGCAGTCAACTGTAAGAGCAGTCCAGCACCCGGACAGTTTACAGGGAAGCATATGAATGAAGCTTACTCGACAACAACAGTACATATCAATATCTTAACGGGGGTGGTGATGGCGCAGTGGATAAGACACATGCCTTTGATGTTAGAGACCCGGGTTCGAATCCACTGTGAGACACCAATGTGTCCCTGAGCAAGACACTTTTTGCTCCAGAGGCGTGCGACCTCTGAAATATAGCAATTGTAAGTCGCTTTGGATAAAAGGGTCAGCTAAATGAATAAATGTAAATGTAGAAAATAGTCTTAACCGTTATCGGCACACGTCAAGCTTTTTTTGTGATCTCCGTGTTCAGGTACTTTTTACACACGCGTTTGTGGTAATGAACAATACATGCTTATAAAAGCAAATGAACGCATCCTGTATATCTGAGGCCAAGTCACTAAATATTGAGAATGCAGCAGCTTGTATTATATTTTTATATTTTCCAAGCAATCAGCCACTGATTGGAACTAGCTGATAATCCCTTCCTTTGAGGCGATACATGTCTCAAATAAACCGATCACATTTTAATGCAATATCACATAAAATAGCAAATCAAGCCCTCTAAAAACATAATATACTAAGACGACATGGCAAAACAGTTCCAGGGGAACAAATATAAACAATATAACTAGTATTACCCACATCTAACAAAATTAAAAGACAGGAATTTATTATAAATAAAACGGTTAAATATAAAATATTTAGATATTATAAATTGATTGATAAAATAAAACAATGACTGTTACACTTTACAATAAGGGTTTATTTGTTAACAATGTATGAACTAAAATGAACTAACCATGAGCAATACATTTGTTACTGTATTTGTTAATCTTTGTTAACTTGAGTTAATAAAAAACCAGCTGTTCATTCTTTGTTCATGCTACTTCACAGTGCATTAACTAATGTTAACGCATAAAACTTTTCATTTCAATGTATTAGTAAATGTTGAAATTAACATTAACAAAGATTAATAAATGCTGTAAACGTGCAGTTCATTGGTTCATGTTAACTAATGAAACCTTATTGTTAAGTGTTTAAAGTGTCATTTAATTTCCTTTATTTTTCCAGTTAAATTTTAATTTGAGATAAAATTATTATAAATAGGTGCCTCCACATCTTCGGTGCTTGGCCCCTAATAAAATTCAACGTTTAAAATCAAATCTATCCATTTATTTGAAAATCGATTCAAAATCAAGAATCGTGACCCCAAAAATCTATTTGAATCGAATCGTGAGATTCCAAAATTTACCCACCCCTACAAATCAGCATATTAGAATTATTTCTGAAGGATCATGTGACACTGAAGACTGAAATCATGATGCTGAAAATTAAGCTTTGCCATCAAAGGAATAAATTACATTAAAATATATTAAAATAGAAAACAGTTATATTAAATTGCAATAATATTTCACAATAATATGCAGCCTTGGCGAGCATAAACTATCAAAAACATCCTACTGACCCCAAACATATGAACGGTAGTGTAGTTATGATCGTGTGGAGAATTATGAACCATTTGGGCAAACAGCACTTTGTGGTAAACACTTGGATTTTCCAATAAAAAATTTATTGCACATAATTAACACATAATTATGCTTACATCTGAGAATTTGTCTGCAACCATGTAGCGAACCCTCCAGGACTTGTCTTCTGCTGCCTGGCGCAGGGTGGGCATCACCAGAGCTTCCAGATCCTCTTGAGGCAACAGAGTGGCAATGCTGACGCCAGCCTCCACTGCCAGGAGACGAACAGAGTCCTACAGTGATGTAAATGTTTGCATTCAGATGTCAGAAGAAAACACTTTGATATTTACCATACAATTCTGCTGCAGCACTGAGTCACATAAACAATGAAAACCTTTCAAGACTGTATTGGACTTGTCATGCAACGTGTGCTCAAAACCTTTATCTGTGGTTGGTGGTTTTAGCTGTGGTTTAATGACAAAATTAGTGTGTGTACATTTTAGTTAGTATTACTGAAACCAGACCTGCTCATCAGATGCCAATGCAGTGAAGAGGGAAATGATGTCACTCTTAACATACTCCAGCTCCAACACTTTGGCAAATTCACCCAGTTTGGAGGCAGCTGCACGGCGCACCATGGGAGTGTCATCAGAACACAGGGTGCGGAAGTGCCTGAGGAGAGACGGTACATGTGTCCAATTAAATGGAAAATGAAGACGATGAGGTAGTCATTTTCCTTTCCACTTTGGTAATTTTAACATTAACATTACTATAACTATCATTACATTTAGTCTAAATGGCTATTCATTCCCAGGGTAAATAATCATCACAATAAACCATACATTGTACTCAGTCAGACCAGGGACAAAATGCGTTATAGATTCTGTGAAAAACTCAATCAAAAAGATTGGTTCTGGAGCCGTTTTAAAGCTGCTGATATTGTCGATACAAAGAACATGCCAAAGCAAGAGAAAGAAGTGATGTGAAAAGACTGAATGCATTTAATATGCATTTATACTGGGGTGAATGTGATTACGATTTATAGTTTTGGCTGATACGAGTGCGGTTTTTTCTTGATCATTGTGGAATATCTTTACCTCTGCGTGTGTGTGGAACTGATGATCACTATTTTGATGATCACAGTCCACTAAATACACACTACTTCATTATAACAACTGAATAAAAATATATAATCATAACCTATACCAAAAAAACATTACAAACTAGCTGAATGGATAATTAACCTGTTTAATCCCAAATTTTTTCTTGCAATTTGAGTACATGCATTTTACTCCTTAGACCTCCCTAACACTCAAACGTTATGCCCTTTTTGATTTTATGTTGGTTAAGTTAGTGAAAAAATAAGTTTTATACTCGGTCACAATAGTGACCGGTGGGAAACACCATAGTCAGAATTCATACAAATTCTTCAAATAGACCTATTTACACAATACATTCCAAGACATCCAATACCTCGTTTTGTCATTTCATGAAGGAGGCTTAGTGAGGTGAGAAGGTTGTCATGTACAAAGTTACACCCTAAATAGGGCCCTATAAAATCCGTTTTATTTTTTCCCAAATTCCGTTTTATTTTTTCCCAAATTCCGTTTTTTTCCGTTTTAATTTTTGCAAATTCCGTTTTTTCCGTTTTAATTTTAGGGAATTCAGTTTTTTTTTACCCTTTACTGTTATTTTAGTTGTAAAAAGAGTGTGCTTTTAATGTTAATGATTAAAATGTACACAAATAAAATAGGCATTTACTCTTAAAATGACAAATACTTGCATGATGCAACATAACACTGTAGGCCTACTCTAAGAACTTCAAGTAACAACAAAATATCGTTATGAGCTTTAAACTGTCCTGTAAAATAAATTATATTAGTTTATATAAGTTAAAATAAAAGTCACACTCTAGCTGCGTCCCAATGTGCACACTATCCATCCTAAATAGTATGTGACATTACATTAGTAATTGTCAATACTATTTCGGGCATAGTATGCACATTGGGACGCAGCTTCTGTCTCTCTCTCGCGCACTGTCGAGTGCGCTCACGGACACCGTCCCAATGTGCATACTATGCCCTAAATAGTATTGAAAATTACTAATGTCACATACTATTTAGGATGGATAGTGTGTGCACATTGGGACGCAGCTTCGTTCTCTCTCGCGCGCTCTCTCTATCTCGGACACACTCGGTCTCTCTCTCGCGCTCTCGACTCGGACACACACACACACTCGGTCCGGCACCTCATAGACAGACATGCACGGAGGGGATTTTGTGTGCGTGCGTGTGTGAGTTTCTTAACCTTTTCCCCGACGAAAGCAGAGCCGCGGAGAGCCGCTTCGCCATGCTTTCAGTGGAAACGCGGCTATTGTTTTGATGCCGTCATGAGCTAAAGTGACGGTTGCGTCGCCCAGATTTGCTTCCCCGTCTGCATTTTCCCCAGACATACGTTCTTCTCCCACACAAAAAACGAATTTCATTCCAAATATGTAAAATTCCGCGTTAACACTAGATTCCGCGTTAATTGGCCAATTCCGCGATTCCGTCCGCGATTCCGTGATCGCGGAAATTATAGGGCCCTACCTAAAGGAACTTCTGATTGTTCGGCTAGACCCCTATGGGCTAGATCATGACTACACTTGGGCCCTGTCCTAGGCCAGTTTCAGGGAGATGCATGTTCATTCAGTGCACTGAAGATGGGCCGTACGTTGTAGAAAGGGTTGTTGGGTTGTTTGGGGTCATGTGTGGGGCACACCAATTGGTTGTCATGAACATCTGCCTAATCCTCCAAATATTTCACCTCTGCATCGCCATTCAATACCTGGCAAATGGGCCATTTCACCCTGGTACTCCCTATCTGAACCCTCACTATCACAGTCACTTTCAATTTGGGTGGGGGATGGGGGAGGGGGATTGTCACATATCTCTAGAAGGTCCAACACATTGATAGTTTCTGGGATACTGATAACTACACTGAAGAAAATTATAAATGCAACACTTTTGTTTTTGCCCCCATTTTTCATGAGCTGAACTCAAAGATCTAGGACTTTTTCTATGTACACAAAAGGCATATTTCTCAAAAAAAAAATTGTTCACAAATCTGTCTGAACAAGTGTCTCAGTCTCACGCATGCTGCATGCAAGTTAACCACGCCCACTTATTTACATGTTGCCGTATACACGGAATAAAATATTCCTTTTAAGGGGTCATCGGATGCCCATTTTCCACAAGTGGATATGATTCTTTAGGGCAGGGCTATTCAATTAGCTTCATTCAAGGGCCGGATTATTAAATTGAAAAGTTGAGGTGGGCCGGTGGGTTTAGCTTATTTATTGAAACATAACAGTATCAATAAGTAAGCTAAAGTAAACAAAAAAAGTATTGTATTTACTTGGAAATGTGGTACCCAACAGTATGCAGATTTTTAAGACCATGATAAATAACTTATTTACAGCTATGTACAAATATATGAATTACACAAGATCATAGCTATTGGTAAGAATTATTTTATTAATAATTATTATAGGCTTAAATTCAAATATTCTGACAGTGAGACTTCGTAACCATAGGTAAAACCACCATGCATGGCTCACTCACACTACTACCACTGTATAAAAATGCCTAAACAGGTCAAAACTATACACGCAATGAATTATATATTCCTCTACCCCCCTAATAAATCTAATGCAATATAAATGACTATAAAATAGTATTCAATATAAATATTCCACATTTCTGCCCAAACCATGGTAAATTACTAGCCTGGTTCAACCAGACTCTCGTACATTTCATTTGTACAGAGAGTCTGGCCTCGCTCCATTGAGAAACGTTTAATTCCTTGTTGGCGGGTTCTCTGTTCAAGTTCAAAACTATTGGATCTGCCCAGAGTCACTCAGGATCTGTCACAGCCAATCGCTAACGTGTGGTCCTGACGTATGTCATGCGCCGGTCGGAAACAAGTCCGAATGATCAGAGGATTATGTTCGGTCAACGAGAGCTGCAGGTTTTGTTCATCTACGAACAATTATTAATTCGAAATGTATATTTGACACTAAGGACAGTGATGTATTCATTCAACGGTCGAAGCATTAAAAATACACCGCTGCGGTCGTTTCAGATCTGCCGCAAATGCTGTACACTGTACAGTACAGTGAATGATCTGTCTCTATCTGCAGATGTGTAATAAACAATTTTTCATATCATGTCTTATTGATTCTTAATTACCTTAATTAATTATGGTCTTCAAAGTATGTGTTTGTACATTTTTACTTATGACATTTAATTTTTTTTATTAAAACAAACTAACTATTGCCATCTAAAACTGAAACTCAAATTATGGTCTTCAAAGTATGCGTTTTCACATTTTTATTAAAAAAAATACAACAAATTTGTATGATTTACAACATGTAAAACTGACACACCAACCATGGTCCTGCACGAGTACACAAAGGGGCTCAAAGTGTCCTATTTAGCTCAAATTCTGAACAGTAAATTTAGTGATTCTTGTGATACTGACATGACTCCTGAGTGCATCTTCAACAACAGTTTAGCAGCTAGGACTCGGGGCTTCTGAACACCAGGCTAAATCGTCCGTCCAAAATGTCACGGTCATCGTGCACGCCGAGCTGCCCAGCACGAACTCCTAACTTTTCTGCCTCCTTCACTTGGTCCTCCATTAGTGCAACAAGAGGGGAGACGACAACAACTATCGGCTTTGCATCCCTATCGTTCGCCTTAGCTTACTCATTCATTCACCACTAGCGGAGTGAGCTGGAAAATCAAACTTTTCCCGAATCCCGTGGGGAGGAGGGCCACAACATCATGGCCAGCAACAAAACTTAATAAACATTGTTCTTGCTCCGGCTTTAAATTCTGCATATTCGGCAGTTTTCCAACAACAGACCGAATAGCTTTTCTCACGTCTTTCTCCGCTGCCATTACTGAACTCAAACTGACACGCTACATCAACGTCATCGTTCTCAGCCACTCCCTCTATTCGCTGATTGGCCCGGTAAAAAATTGATTTCTGGAAACCAAAGTCTACAGCAAAATCCCAGACGTAGTACTGAAGGAAAATGAAATTGAGCGGAAGTGCGTAGGAGGGCGTAGCCAGGCTAGTAAATTACTACATTCATGGTAAATGTTTGTAAGGGTGGGGATTAGGGGATTTATAGTATTCTAACTTTGTTCATGTTTCTGCTATTTACCTCGCAATGTCAAGGCTGTTTTATCCGATTTAAAACAGGGTTTGTAACAGAGAGGAGTGTCCGATTGAAACGCTTCTCACTGGATGTCGCAACACTGTTTAATAATAGTGTCCGGGACCGGGAGTAAACGCAACTCCTTTAAGCTTGCGTTACGTTATCCACTGGGCCGTGCTGCCCAAAGTAAAAGTAATTAAAAGTAAACTAGTGAAACAACTGAAAACAGCGCTATTTGTTCTCTATTTGTTGTTACTGACCGAGAAACCGCTTCAGATGATTGAGTGACAGAACGGTCCGAACGAATCCGAATCCTTTCAGACCGTTATGCAAGCGCGTTTGGCCAATTCATGGAAAGGAAATAATCGAAACCAACGAATGATTAATATTGCTGGTTCAGTCGACAGAAATACGGGGGACACACATAATAACTGCTGAAATATTCGGACTGAAAACGTTTCTCTCAGGTCAGTCGGTGCGCTCATGGTACACACACAGTGCGTATAGCCGTCCAGCTGCAGGCGCCACTGCGGCCACGCGCATTTCTAATAAGGACAGTGATGTATTCATTCAACGGTCGAAGCATTAAAAATACACCGCTGCGGTCGTTTCAGATCTGCCGCAAATGCTGTACACTGTACAGTACAGTGAATGATCTGTCTCTATCTGCAGATGTGTAATAAACAACAATTTTTCATATCATGTCTTATTGATTCTTAATTACCTTAATTAATTATGGTCTTCAAAGTATGTGTTTGTACATTTTTACTTATGACATTTAATTTTTTTTATTAAAAACAAACTAACTATTGCCATCTAAAACTGAAACTCAAATTATGGTCTTCAAAGTATGTGTTTTCACATTTTTATTAAAAAAAATACAACAAATTTGTATGATTTACAACATGTAAAACTGACACACCAACCATGGTCCTGCACGAGTACACAAAGGGGCTCAAAGTGTCCTATTTAGCTCAAATTCTGAACAGTAAATTTAGTGATTCTTGTGATACTGACACGACTCCTGAGTGCATCTTCAACAACAGTTTAGCAGCTAGGACTCGGGGCTTCTGAACACCAGGCTAAATCGTCCGTCCAAAATGTCACGGTCATCGTGCACGCGAGCTGCCCAGCACGAACTCCTAACTTTTCTGCCTCCTTCACTTGGTCCTCCATTAGTGCAACAAGAGGGGAGACGACAACAACTATCGGCTTTGCATCCCTATCGTTCGCCTTAGCTTACTCATTCATTCACCACTAGCGGAGTGAGCTGGAAAATCAAACTTTTCCCGAATCCCGTGGGGAGGAGGGCCACAACATCATGGCCAGCAACAAAACTTAATAAACATTGTTCTTGCTCCGGCTTTAAATTCTGCATATTCGGCAGTTTTCCAACAACAGACCGAATAGCTTTTCTCACGTCTTTCTCCGCTGCCATTACTGAACTCAAACTGACACGCTACATCAACGTCATCGTTCTCAGCCACTCCCTCTATTCGCTGATTGGCCCGGTAAAAAATTGATTTCTGGAAACCAAAGTCTACAGCAAAATCCCAGACGTAGTACTGAAGGAAAATGAAATTGAGCGGAAGTGCGTAGGAGGGCGTAGCCAGGCTAGTAAATTACTACATTCATGGTAAATGTTTGTAAGGGTGGGGATTAGGGGATTTATAGTATTCTAACTTTGTTCATGTTTCTGCTATTTACCTCGGAATGTCAAGGCTGTTTTTATCAACATGACATCATGACTTTTCGTAAACATACACGCCACTTTCAAGTCAAGTGGCGTGTTATTTATACGCATTTTGAGCTATCCGCGTGTATGCGTGTATATCTACGCCGTATTGTCCGCGAGATCATTCAGCGTGTATGTACACGTGGTTAAAAATACGACCGAAATAAGCCAAATTTTGATATACATCTGGGGGAGCCGATATTTTTCTTAGTAGGATGGTAGGGAAAGGACTCATAAATGGTATTAACCAGTGACGGGTAGGTTTAGGGACGGGGTTGGGGTAGGTCATATATTTATATATACAGTAATGTAACGTTAAGTCAACGGCGTTTCATAAACACGCTGAAAAGCGATTATGCGTGTTTGATAGCACGCCAAAAAGGAAATACGAATTGGCGTGTCATACATACGCAGTTTCATGAGATCAGTCTGCCGATTTAAAACAGGGTTTGTAACAGAGAGTGTGTTCGATTAAAACGCTTCTCACTGGATGTCGCAACACTGTTTAATAATAGTGTCCGGACGGAGTAAACGCAACTCCTTTAAGCTTGCGTTACGTTATCCACTGGGCCGTGCTGCCCAAAGTAAAAGTAATTAAAAGGTAAACTAGTGAAACAACTGAAAACAGCGCTATTTGTTCTCTATTTGTTGTTACTGACCGAGAAACCGCTTCAGATGATTGAGTGACAGAACGGTCCGAACGAATCCGAATCCTTTCAGACCGTTATGCAAGCGCGTTTGGCCAATTCATGGAAAGGAAATAATCGAACCAACGAATGATTAATATTGCTGGTTCAGTCGACAGAAATACGGGGGACACACATAATAACTGCTGAAATATTCGGACTGAAAACGTTTCTCTCAGGTCAGTCGGTGCGCTCATGGTACACACACAGTGCGTATAGCCGTCCAGCTGCAGGCGCCACTGCGGCCACGCGCATTTCTAACCAAATTTAGCCGCACCAGCAGAAAAGAGGAGGAGGGAGGTTAGGGTGCCTCGGGCCGGATGGAGATGGTTGGCGGGCCGCACTTGGCCCACGGGCAGCCAATTGAATAGCACTGCTTTAGGGTCTTCATGTAAAGTTTGTAACACACTTTAATTGCTCAGAAAATTCAAACGGCTTGATTATTGAGTGTGTTTAGGCTTTTTTTTTTTTTTTTTTTAAAGGTGCAAATGGATTTTCATTGTATGGTGGTGTGTCCACACACTGCAAAGACAAATCTATATGCAAACACCATATAAAAGTGAATTTTGCATCCGATGACCCCTTTAAAAAAAAGAATTTGAATTTCATTGTGTTTTTAAACACTAAACAATTTTCAAAGTCGTTGAATTGCTGTTCTTCTCACACAACACAACTAGTTGCTTTTGTGCACACAGGGGTCACACATTACACAACATTTCAAAAGGAAGAATCGCAGACATCTGTCCGGTCAAACACATGAGAAGTGTTACAGGAAAAAACTTAAGATTCTGCTCGAGACAAAATTTATTCCGGTTCAAAGTGGTCACCCGGAAGAAGCTTGCGATATAAGTTATCGGTGCACTGATTTGCAGCGAAAAAGAAATGAAGAATATGAAGGAGAGAATGGTGGCTTGCAGAAGCCATGCTTGATGATGTTCTGTTGGAGGTCTGTGACAAATCAGTGCTTCTCACAGATTGCGTCTTTGATAACCCTAACCCTCACACAACGTGACCGTCACTCACGCAAACAAACACTAAATAGTCTCAGATTTAGAACATTTGTCTGCAATTTCCACAAAACAGTTGGCAAGTGAAAATCCGACCTAAAATCATGCAGTCTGGACCCGGCATATGTATAATATGTATTGTCAAATGGTTTGTTTTTTGATTAGTGTTTTTGTTCAGTATGCTCTTTGTGTGACCAATGAAAAAAGTAGGATTACTGTAAAACACTCCTCACAAATATGTTGAACTTACTGGCGGATCTCAGCTTTGACTGTACTGGAAACTCGTGGGTAGCAGACACTGAAGAGACCACAGGCAGAGGTACGTGACGTGAACCAGTCACCACTGGCCAAACGCTTCACCAGAGGCTCAAAGTGCACTTCCAGGTCCACTGGAGAGTGCTCATGGGAGATCTTCCGCAGGGACTCCACTGCCTTGTCTCGCACCACAGTCTCTTCAACTGTAGCCAGACTCTCCAAAGGGGGCTGAAAAAACCCAAGATGCAAGTAAGAAAAGTCACAAGGAAACAAATTTAAATTCAGTTTGTCACAGTTAAATTATTTTATCGAGTCAATTTCCTAAGTCAAAGCTTACAAGGAGACAGTGCACATATTCAGGGCCTCCAACCAGCAGGGTGAAGTTCCCCAGTTGTTCAGCAAGGGCAAGCAGAACTTCATCCTCATCATAGATGGTATCTGATCAATCACAAAATGAGAAATTGAAAGTTATGTACAAGAAGCATTCATGAGTGAAATAGTTTACAACGCCTAAAATAAAAATGTTATAGTAATTTTTGACAAGGAAATAAACCAGCAGTCATCAAAACACCTTACCTGTGAGGAAAGGTAGAAGTTCAGTGCGTGTCCTTTCGACTCCCAAAGCTAAGGCGATGGTGGACAGTTTCTTAATACTGTTCAATCGTAACTATAAAAAAAATATACATATATCAGAAATCTGTAAGAAGATAGTCTAATATATTTGATGGTGAAACAGCTGACCTGCTGAGGGACCAAACGAACCACTGGTCTATGCTTCTCTAAAATGATGGCATGATAGATAACATACTAAGGAATAGTGACATTGAGACCAAAAGCATTATTTTTTCTAAGTCCCTACTTGATTTTGGTCCTGTATCTTTATAATACGAGGAAATTAGCTCACCTATTGTTAACTGGTTCAACCATTTCAACAGTCGTGTCAGACATACCGGTATTCTCTAAAAACTTTACCGTGCTTTAAAATTTATAGTACTAAAATGATGGGATTCTCTATTAAGCTAGTCAATGACATAACAGGTAAATCACAGAACAGCTAACGTTAGCCGTGTTAGCAATCACACAAACTTTTCTGCGTCACACTTTATTTACAAACGAAACTGGGTCATTTTACACAGATGAAATAATACATTTAGTTGTGCTAAATGACATACGGGTGGCTTTAGCTGTCAGTCAATTTGATTTTATAATAGTTTAGTGTCTTACTTCCTGAATTATCTTCTCGTTACTAGCCAGTAGGCTAAACTAGGACAGGCCCATCTTACCGGTTGCTCAGCTATTCGTGTCAAGTCAGACGTACGCGTTCTAGTGCATTTCAAAAAGTAGAAATTGATGTAAAGCTATGTATTTTGTTTACCTGAACATCTTCATTTCTTAATTCGTCAATTAACACAGCAATAGGGTAAAGAGAGTCGTCGCTGTCTGCTCCCGCCATCTTGGATGCTAAACGCTGTTTAGCTAGTTCCTGCTACGGGGTTTCTCAATGATGCCTGTGCACGAGCCCAGTCCAGTACACTAAACAGCGCACGAGCTCGAGATGCGCGCACACATGTTGCATACTGTATACATAGGGCCTATACTATTAATATTTACATTTAATATATTTTTTAAATGTTGCATATTTATTTATCCAGTATGTTTTGATACAAAACTTACTTGCTTTTGCTTGCTTCAGTTTTGTTGTTGGCTATTAAATGAAGTGTAAGGCTATAGACTATTAGAATTAGAATTAGAATTAGAAAAAAAGAAAACCCTATTTCAGTGACAAAAATATCCACTGTGGTCGAAAAGGCATAGAAGATGCAGAATATATGAAGAATAAGAATAACTATATAAATTGTTTATAATTGTGAGGAAATAGGATTGTTATGAAATAGATATGTTCCGATCTTCATGAAGATTTGTTTTGCGAAATATGCTTTTACTATTGCCAAGACAAACATGATTTGATGATAGATGAATAAAAGTGAAGTTCTAACCAAATATTCCAGAAGTGATTAAGAATGATTGATGCACCATCTGCTGAAATGGTTATTTTTTAATAAGTAGGCTATGTAGCTTATTTAAATGTTAGACATATAGGCCTAAAATATCTCACTATATCAAAAGCATCTACATTTAGGGGACAAATTCTATCACTAATGTCTAAAGCTCTGTGGAGCTTCTGTCCCAGGAGTATAAGGAACTTTAACTTCCTTTATATTTACATGACTTGTTACCAATTTTTTTTACCTTATTTACACGAAAATCATGTTGAAAATGCATTACTCATTTCATTTGTTTCATATAATGGAATAGCATACTACTATTACTATTCTGCAGCAATAGTATGCAGTGTTTGCAGTGTACTCAGTATTCACATTTTATGAATACTTATGAGACTTTACATTTGTTAAAGGATTCAGGCTGCTTCCAAAATCACATACTATCTTGAGTAGTAGGTATATATATTTTGAATAAGTAATTACTTTGTGACCGCTAAAAAAGTATTAATGTAATCTGTACATACATTCACCATGTTGTCATTATCATCATGTGACCAGCATCAGTTGCATCACTTCACTGCCATTCACAAATCCTCTCCCATGGCCTCATGGGATATAAAATGCCCATTCAGAATCTCCCCGGAAGTAGTATCCAGGTATTTTTGTCTACTCTTTTATGAGTACTGAATTTGGGCATACTCATTTAGTCACATACCAGTGCAGCCCACTGTAAGGAATACTGTATCCCACAATGCACTTCACAAAACTTGACCTTTCTTTTCTAGACCTTTCTTGTTATTATTTTTAAATATAAATAAAACCATTAAAACAACATTAACTGAAATAAAACAAAATGTAAAAAACTTAAGTGCTTAATTAACTAAAAACATATTAAACACACACAACAAAATTACTACAACTTTACCTTTTAGTTAATTTAATTAACTTGAAAAAAAACAGAAAATAAAATCTAAATCCAAATATTAACAAAAACTATAACAGTATGCCATTAATATAACAATGTTTCTCATAATCAGACTAATATACACAGTTGTACAGAAACCTGGATGAAAATTAATCAAATTTCCAAGAGCAATATATATTGTGAGAGCCGTTTGGAATGTTTATTGTTACAAAAGAGTTTGCTTGTATTCCATATTAGTACTTTTATTACCAACCTGTTAGTTACACCACAAACAACAAAACATCATATCACATCAATTATAGATACTTTAAATGTGCATGACAATCCTTACATGCATCATTTAAAAACTCGATCGTCAAATAAACAATAAGACAAGATAAAATGAGAATCAAACCCATTGCAGAAGTATCATGAGAACTGAGAAAATGGTTATTTAATATGCGCAGAAAAATGTCTTGTATGATTAAATGGGCCTGTGTCTGTACCATCTGTTCTGCATTCAGTTGCTAATTTGTGTTCAATTAAAACACACTGGCATCCATTATTCATACTGGGCCTGCTTTTGTTAGTTTGTGTTTAGAAAAAGGATGCCGTTCATCTTCATAAGCATTGATCCAGCTCACCCTAGGTGACTTGAGATCAAGCTTGTAGTTTCTTTTGTTGTTGTGCAGGTTTGGAAAGGGAACTCAGATCACCATCACCATGACATGACATCCATTTGGAGCCCTGGATGCATGAAGCGTTTTCAAGCAACGATCTTAGCAAGATGCTGCTTCTCAAAATAGCATTTTTATGAGCAAGGGCAGAGCCACAGAGCATAAAAACAGCTTACGGTTTTAAAAGGCTGAGTAATTCCTGGTTTTGCCTTGTCATCTGCCGACAGACAGCGACAGGTGACTGATCCTGCCAGGATGGAGAAGCAAATGGTCAGGAGGACAAAACACTTGCTTTCATCATATCTGAGGCTTTGCAGATGGTGGATCACAGACCTAAATGTGGACTTGACACATAATGAGTGGATCAGTCGTGCTTACCGTATGCAAGTGATACCGTTTTGTGCCTAGACTAATATAGATCAAATAAGCCATACATGGATGGCATTTTAAACAAACTATGCTAAATACCATAAAATACCAAAAAATATTAAATCAATGAAATTAAAATATGTATGAATTTAATTTCTGACTTTTATAATATCATACATCTTTATAAAATGTAAAAATTAAAGCAGCTGTATGTAGAATTACAGAAACTCTTGTTATAGCGACACCGGTGGCTGTTAAGTGAACTGCAGCCAGAAACGTATCGCTCATGCAAACGTACAAGAGACTGAACCACTGAACGTGATTCAAGGCCCCAATATACTCATGGCAAAGTTATTTTTCCATTCTTCGCTTAGAAATAAAAAGTTGAAAATACCTTTGTAGTGAACATCCTGACGCTGCGACGTTTAGACGAATCTGTAATGCTGCGTGCTTTTCCTCTTAAAGGGGGGGTGAAATGCTCAGTTTCACTCAATCTCATGTTAATCTTGAGTACCTATAGAGTAGTATTGCATCCTTCATACCTCCAAAAAGTCTTTAGTTTTATTATATTTATAAAAGATAGACAGGCTGTACCGAGTCTTTCCGGAAAAACCCGAGCGGGTGGAGGCGTGCCGTGTGGGCGGGAGCGCGCGAAGCTTTTGCGTGTGTTGTAAACAGACAGACTCGTGGTTTATGAGGACATGATTTATTTTTACAATAAACAAACTGACACCTACAGTGGCCAGCTAAACAAATGTATTTAAACACACACACACACACACACACACACACACACACACACACACACACACCATACATCGCATGCTCCATCGATACATTAACTGTAAGTGATCATGTTGTTTACTTGCTGTGCTTAACGCCGATAGTTAACAACACAGACATTTGAAGCAGTTTTACTCACCGCCTGCGGTTCCAACGCACGACCGTGAACCTTTATCGTTGGGACTGCTCCATCTTTAAGTAACTTATTAGGCGATCTGCAAATCCGGCGTCGAACTGAGCCTATAACGTTAAATATAACCGTTGAAATGAAGGAAACAAACAATAACACGTCACTTGCACAACTCCGTTGCTGCTCTGGAAAAAAAAAATCCATCCACAGGTCCCTTAACGCTGGTTTCTTTGGAAATTTGTGCAATGTTGTCTTGCCCTGGCAACCAAAAACACACTTTTTTGTGCCTTTTTTTTATTGCAGCGCTCTGATGGCATAGGACTCTCGCACGCTCTAGGCTACAGATGCGCGCGCGCACTTCCGGGAGAAGTGCCCTTAAGACCCGTATAAGGAAATTCCGCACACTATGACGTCGCGTAGAGCCGTATTCGGTTGTTAAGTCTGACGTCACGCGTGACGTTTAGCCTCTTCCGGGCCCAAGCGCTCCGCTCGTCTTTCAGATCCTAGACTACATAAAACCTTTTCTTAAAGGGTTTTTTTCGCTTCAGTGCCAGTGGGTGTTACTAGGGATTAAGGGATAGCACCCACTGGCGCCAAAGTTTCTTCATTCGTTTAAGATTTGTAACTTACCTAATCAACTGCCGCCATTTTCTCTTATCTTTCTCGTCACAGGGAAAGCGGTAGATGACAGTTAAATGTCACTTGTTTTTTTTTAACTCCGATCTATTTAAACAACACGGGAACACATTAAAACTCCGGCGAACGCGGTAGGTAGGTAGAGAGGACCCGGCCTTTGGACCCGGAAACAGTATTATCGGAGAGTGGTTATGGCCCTGTCCCAAATGGCACACTCCGGACTTGTGGACTTCCTCAGAGTCCACACTTCAGTGACGTCATGAGTGCAGACCTATAGGGCCCTTAGCGCGAGTCCGCGAGGGCGCATTGAGAGGTATTTTTGGGACAGACTCGATCATCACGCCGGAAACAGGAAGACAGTCTGTTTTTTTTTTATTTTTTTATTTTTTATTTAATTTACAAAATCACAGAGTTTGATATCAAGTTGACATTTCTTTTACATATTTTCTGATAAGTATCACCTTTGACAAGTAAAACATGAGACAACAATAATTTGAAGAAAGGAAAAAAAAAAAAAAAAAAAAAAAAGAACAAACAGAACAGAAAAAAAAAGGGGGGGAAAAAGGATAAAGGGCATCACGGACATATATTAAATTCCTTTAGCAGAGATACAGATCCCTTGTCTTAAATTTGTCATCTGTCTTACTTCATACAAATGAATTTGACTTTTGTATAAAAAAAATTATGTTATTGATTTGTTTCTATTATTAGGAAAATTTCATATTCATCAAACTAAGTGGAGTAACTCAAAACCCAACTTTGCTCATTTCAAAGCAGCCTTTAACATGTATTTTGAGTCTGTAAAGTTTTTTGAAAAATCGGAAGACAGTCTGGTTGTTGTTATGGACAGGAGCTGCAGGTTCGGGGAAATATGCTGACTATTGTTGTTGTGTTTATGACTCAGTAAAGCCCTGACATTCTGTTCTATTTATTTTATGAATCATAATATTATATTATTATATTATTCAGCTCGCTATTATTAGCCTATGTTATAGACATCAACCACTGGTTGATGATCATAATGTTTGTATAAACTTGTGTCTTGTCATAAAAACCGTAATGATAATTACACTTAAATATTTTCTTCTCAGAGCCATGTTAACAATTGTCCGTGAGTGAAATATCCTCCCATCTGTTGTCTGATTGGCCTTTCGCAAGGATTCCTGGGTAGTTAAAGTGCGTGGAGCCTGCTTCTATGCGGGCTTCGCGGAAGACCGCTTCAGGGGTACAAAGGGGGCGCTGCTGAGCACACTTCAGAGCGTTAAAATGCTATTGGGACGGCCTACGGACTCGTAGACTCGGCGAGCACGCGCAATTTAAGTCCACGAGACCGAAAGTCCGCATGAAGTGCGCCATTTGGGACTGGGCCTATGTCACGACTTAACAACCGGATAGAGAGCCTAAGTCCCTCCCCTTCCGGTCGACCACCATGGGACCTTAATTCGGAAAAATATTGTATGGTAGTCAATGGCGAGAGACAACAAATATTTTGATCTCGTTTGAATTGTGCCCTGAATTGCACATATGATGTTTGTCAATTTAAAATATACATTTTAAAGTCAAGAAAGTCGCAGTTTGATGTAAAACGGTTGAGGTATAAGACTGAGAAGATACTTAATTACAAAGACTACAAACCCATAAGGCGCACATTTTCTCTCAATGAATGAAGCTAACTTTACTGAAGCCAACGTCTGTCATTTTTTTCTATATTCTTATGTTATAATCGTAACGTTACGCCGTCATGCCTGTGTGTTGTGTTCCAGACTGCACACATACGAGCAACGGATCTTGCTCGTTGTTTCGCTTCCCGGGAGATGTAGTTCATTGAGGGATTTTCACATAAAGCTAAATGTTACTCTTCTGTTTTATGACAAACTGCGACTTTCTTGACTTTCATAATTATCTTTTAAATTGACAAACATCATATGTGTAGTTCAGGGCACAGTTCAGACGGAATAAAAAGATAAGTTGTCTCTCGCCATTGACTACCATACATATTTTTTCCGAAATAAGTTCCCATGAGCCGGAAGCGGAGGGGCGGGACTTAGGCTCTCTATTCGAAAAAAACTTTCCGAAACTTGTGACAAACCGGAAGGGGTATTTTTGGAACAGAAATACTCCATCAAACTTACAACTTCATTTTTGAAACTTTGTCCATGTTTAGCATGGGAATCCAACTCTTTAACAGTGTAAAAAACTCACTATGCATGAAACAGCATTTCACCCCCCCTTTAATAACAAACACACAAAACAAATGACAGAGGCGAGAAAGCGGCAGTTAAGAAAGCATTTGCTCATAACGATGTGAATATTTGCACCAGCTCTGCGATTTACCAGCATCATGTCGACAGATGATGTAGGCTAATTAAAATTACACTGTTATGATAATTAGATTTTTTTAAAGTTGAGACTAGACTACTATATCTGGCTATGTGAGACTACATTTTGAATTAAACCCTTTTCTTTGCATGACACATTGACATTACGCTTACTGTACAGAACAGCTCTTTCGGCATTATCGTGAATGTAAATATTGTAAGCATTCATTTCATGTCTTAACAGAGACTCCCAGGTCCACACGTGTAAACGTCACATCCTTTGGATTTTCCCGGCAATCCCTTCACCTAAAAATCAGTACATTGACAACCTAGGAAGTCGGGGCAGGTCTATTTTTTAAGTTTCGTTACAAGCCGTTCACACATTAGCAATACAAAAATTAGCAGCAGCTCAACCAGGCCTCATCCCCCTTTTTTTTTTTTTTGCATATTCCGTAGGCGGGGATTATTTAAATGAGTAACATTGTGACGTTATAAGATTGTGAAGAATCGGTCTGTTGTCCAAACGAGTCGTTCATTGTAGTTCTTGCAAAGTAAATTCTCTTAAATAAAATATCTCCATTTGGAGTGGACTTAAAGCTTTGTAACCTTGCAGATCCTTTTTTTAAGCTCAAACAGCAACATTACACACTAACTAAAGCTGAAAAGGTGAAAAAGCAAGGACCCTTTTAAAGAATTATTATTCCGACTTTTCCAGGCCTGCCCAACAAAATGTAAAAATGTATCCATTTTCTTTTTTTTTTTTTACTGTAGGAAGCCTTGAGTATTGTTATACTAGATTTTTTACACCCCACAACTTTTTATTCCAGGATAATGGCATAAAAATGAAATAGAAACCTATACAGCCACTTTAAAGCACATACACTTAAAGTTCTGGATCATTGCTCCACTTGACTGTAAATTACATTTGAACTATGAAGCATAGAGCAGTGGCTGGAAAACTATGTCTCATATGTTTCAAAGGGGGTTCTGCGTCAGTGTATAGCATCAACGCAAGGATTTAAAAAGGATCAGAATTCCCTGTAGTGTTGTGGGGCTTAACATGTCGTCACTGTAGACAGCTTAATAATCCCAAGAGCCACACATTCATTGCCCTCAGCATGTTTACACACACACCCACAATCGATTCATCACAGCGTACCTATGTTCTCTCGACAGAACCAACAATGACACATACGGGAAATGCTGTTTTCAGTGATAAATCTGAGTCTCTGGAACCCAGAGCTGCCTCAAAAATAAAGAGCTGCCTCTAAATAAAGCTTATACAATTTAAAAATGTTACTTGGCACTAGATCGTTGTTAGTTAAAGGGAAAGTTCACCCAAAAATGAAAATTCTGTCATCATTTACTCACCCTCAAGTTGTTTCAAACCCGTATGAATTTCTTTCTTCTGCTGAACACAAAAGATAGTTTTAAGAATATGGGTAACGGGTCCAGAGTTAATGGGTCCTAATGACTTCCATAGTTTTGAAAAAAATACTATTGAAGTCATTGGGGCCTATCAACTGTTTGGTTACACATATTCTTCAAAATATCTTTTTTTTGTGTTCAGTAGAAGAAAGAAATTCATACAGGTTGGAAACAACTAAATAAATGACAGAATTTTCATTTACAGTACAAAGAGAAAATCTGACCTTGACTAAAATGGTTTAAATATAAAAAAACGTATATTTACATATTTAATATTATTTAACTATTTGGTTTATTTACTTTTATAAGTAAAATATTTTGTATTTTTACAGCAAAGCACAACTAGGAAAAAAATTATATTTATACATTTACTACTAGATAGAAATATGTGATAATGTATATATTCTTATACAAAATAATTTTAAATTTTTATTTGTAAAAAAAACTTATGTAAATATGTAATAATTTTTTGGAAAAATATTTTATAAATAATATAATTCATTTTATTTTTGCAGAAGAGCAGAACCAGGAAAAAAGTAACTTATATTGACTTTTTATATATTTTAAATACAAATACGTGAAATATAGAAGAAAATCGATATATGTTTTATTTATTTACTTGTTTGGAACAGAGAAGAACTTTATTATATAAATTATTTTTTACCATAATTTAATTAGAAAATAACAATTCCAGGTTTTTAATACCCGGGAAAACCCTAAAGTTCACAAAGACAACATATATTAGTGCATCCATTCCAGAAATGACCTCTCTGAAACAGTCACACATTAAGACAGCCTTCTTTTATTTGACTCAATCACAGTTAACACTGATATGATACAGATGACAAACATTATTTGGAATGTAAACACTCAATTGTTCTGGTCTGCAGTCTGACCTCACAGTCAATGTCCACCTTTACAGACGATGGAACTGAAGAAAAACTTCAGTTCTTGGTGCAACTTTCATCCTGAGATACTGAGGCTGGCCTGGGCCAGTTGCTCAAACAGGACAAATGAACAGCAGTTCATCTCTCTGGACACATGAGATCTGGTTTGGGTCTGCATTCATGGAGTACAGTTCATTTTCCCAGATCAAGGATGACATCATTACAAATAAGGGACTGTAGTCCTTAAAGGGTCATCTAAACAGAAACGCTTCAGAGAGATGCAGTCAGAGAAGCACACGCAGGAATGAATGAACAGAAGGCATGGAATGGAGCGGAGATGATCGGGGAAGATGGATAAGGCATTCATGCTCTGTGCTGAAACTGTCCACAGGATGGGCAGCAACGCTGATGTATACATACAGCCTGACACTGCATGACTTGACAAAGTTGCTCAAAGAAACTCTGACGTACATGTATACATTCGCACTCACGCACAAAAACAATCCCACGTGTGCCAGAAAGAGTTGTGGAGGAGCATCTTGGGACCAAATGATGAAGCACTGCAAGAGACAGGACTTATGGAGGGGTGTGATATCAGGAAAGGCAGGTCAGGCTTGCGTTCTTTTCCGGGTGTTTTTGAGTCGTTTCGGTTTGAGGATGACATATCTGCTGTAGGTGGTGTATTGCTCAGACAGAAACGGGATAAAAAAGGCCCTGAGGAATCTGGAGGACCTGTGTGGGAGACACACGAAAAGGGAACAGCAACAGGATCACGAAAAGGATGAAATATACACAATAGTTCACAAAAGCCAGAATTCTACAATCCACTCGCTTTAACTCCATTTCTACATTTATTTCGCCATCATGAACTGGGCAATAAAGATACGCAGAGCTCATTACTGATAAATTGGGTCAAGGATAATCTCTCTTAGGATGAATAGACACCCTGTGTCACAACGATTCATTATAAGTGCTTGAGAATGATGTCATAAGTATCTTTAAAAGGACAAGCAGGCCCTCTAGTGGATAAGCACACACCCTACAATTTTCAATGACTATTTACAGAAGAATTCATTTACTGTGAATGTCTCTTGTATGTTAACAAATTTCCACTCGTTTTGAAAAATGCCCATATACTCCACCACTAAAGACTTGCCTGGTAGCGTCTAGAAAAGGCTTGTCAGCAACAATGCTCCACTCGTCTTTGTTAGTGGCGTATTGTGGTTCAAGAGGGGCTTCTGTTTCTGTTGCCAGATCCACCAGGTAATGACACTGCTTCAGTTCTACCTGAGAGCCAGAGAACATGGAAAATGACATGTACTTCACATTCAGCTACAACACTGACATATGCAGAGACATTTACAGGTTGTAGATAAGTGACACTGACTTTAACTTGTGCATGATTTTTTTTTAAATTATAAAAACGGGTTTATAGAGCTGAATAATTGATTTTGAAGTGGTTTAAGAGCACTCCTCAATGTCAAAATGATTGAGATGACCAATTAAAAATCAAAGAAGGCGGTCCTTACTGATCACAGAAGAGAGCCGATTCCAACATGACACTTCAGTTTTAAAAGCGGAGACTGCATGGTAAGATGCAAGTAGCTAAATATTTGACAACTGTTTCATTATAGAAATGTTAAATGACTGGCAGCAATAACCAGTAATGCAACTATTTTTTACGTTACATGTTTTTTAACAATTTTAAATTGAAAATATGTTATGATTTATAGGATTCATAACTGAATTTGACATGACAAGAAACATTTTTCGTTTGACATATTAGAAAAATAGACATTATAACATATTATATAGACATATAATAGACATTTGCAAATAGTTGTAATTGATTACTTCACAACTACAATTATTATACCTAGAACTTTTTACCATTCTCATTTCTTTTTTTTCTTTATTTCCTTAAATCCCTTTTAATCCTTTAAAAAAAAAGACCAATTACAAAACCAAAATTGTGTTATGTGTTAGGTGACTCACATATCGAGATGTCTCCTCAAGATTCTGATCATTCATGTCTGCTGGAAGTATCCAGGTGGCATCAGGACCCATGGCATATGGCTTCGGTAGCTGACCCCTGAACTCTGACTGGATGAACTGTAAATGCCAGCTGGAAATGAATAAGATATATTTAATATAAACATCACAGAGATATAATACCGTTCAAATGTTTGGGGTTCGTAAGATTTTTGAATGTTTTTGAAAGAAATTTCTTATGCTCACCAAGGCTCCATTTATTTGATAAAATAAGTAATATTGTGAAATATAATTAGAATTTAAGATACCCATTTCAATATACTTTAAAATTTAATTGATTCCTGTGATGGCAAAGCTGAATTTTCAGCATCATTACTCGAGTCTTCAGTGTCACATGATCCTTTAGAGTTCATTCTAATATGCTTTTTATTACCAATGTTGAAAAGAATTGTGCTGCTTAATATTACTGTATGCCTTAATATTATAATTTACCCCCATACACCTTTTTAGGATTCTTTGATGAATAAAAAGTTGAAGAGAAAAGCATTTATTTGCAATAGAAATATTTTGTAACATTATACATCTTTACAGTCACTTGTGACCAATTTAATGTGTCCTTGCTGTATAAAATTTAAGCTGGTCGCACACCGAACGCGCAGCTCAGCGCCACGCCACGCCACGTCTAGGACAACTCTCACCTGAAAATCTGATAACATCAGCAATTTTCTGATTTCTTTAAATAAATATAAAACTAAATGTATATTCCAGCACAGGGCTAAGTCCGTATATACATTACTACTATTTGAGACACATAAATGTAAATTTAATATATAACTATGTAAATGGCGCCGTGTGGCGCTGCAGGATTTGAACACGGTCCAGAGCCGTTGCTGGGCGCCGCGGACAGACGCCGAAAGGCGCCGCCGGTGTGTGTACTCTCATAGAGAATAATGTGTTCGAATTTAAAAGACCTGGCGCTGCGTGGCGCGGCGCCGAGCTGCGCGTCCGGTGTGCGACCCCCTTAATTTAGAATATGAATGAGTCTAACTTTTAAACAGTAGTGTATATTTATGTACAGTCTTTAAGAGTTTAATCAGAACTCAAACTCACTTGTTGGGCAGGAGAAAACTGCTGGGAAAGCGGTACCACTCTTTCCCCACACAAACATTGACTAGTCTTCCCTCTGGAACAGTGTGGATAGCAGGGTCTTTAGCAATGCGATGAAACTCTGGATACAAATCCAGCGGAGCATGATAACCTTAACACACACAACAACCCCAAGTGAGAGATATCACAAAGGGAGCACAAGGTAAAGATTAAGTACATTTTTTATTATTATTTTGTTTATCAACCTCACCAGCCAGCTATATAACCCTACCTTTGGGGGCATGTTTCATTAGAATTGGCCCAAATCTCTCTCAACATGTTTATTGTTGAGCCCTCACATGATTTGTCCTTACCTCTGAAGAGGGCCACAGATCGGGACAGTGAGAGCACTCCAAACAGCAGCACAGAGCCGAGAGCCAGCCAGTTAGAGGAGATGGTGTAGTGCTCCAGACGATAGCGCTGGAATATGAAGTGATAGCACTTCTACATGGATAAAACAGACAGAAAACTGTTTAAAAGGGAGAATAAATTAAAGTATCGCATTCAAATTCCATGCAGGTTTACCAGCTAACTCATTTACACAACACTGGGGAAATATGCTAATAAAGATGTGCAGTTCTCTGAAGTTTTTGGACATGTGCTAATGCAAATACAAAGATATTCTTTAAAAGAATCTTGAAGTTTCATGCACACTACTGTTCAAAAGTTTGAAATCAGTTTTTAATAAATGGATATTTGTTATTAAGCAAGGATGCATTCAATTGATCAAAAGTTACAGTAAAAAAAAGTTTATAATTGTTACAAAAAATCTATTTCAAATAAATGCTGTTCTTTTTTATTAATCAAATTATCCTGAAAAACCGTATCAAGGTTCTCACAAAGATATTAAGCTGCACAACTGATGATAAAAAAAGATTAATTCTTGAGCACCAAATTAGCATATTAGACTGATTTCTAAAGGATCATGTGACACTGAAGACTGAAGTAATGATGCTGAAAATACAGCTATGCATCACAGAAATAAATTACATTTTGAAATATATTAAAATAGTAAACAATCATTTTAAATTGTAATAATATTTCACTAAATGACAATTTTTGTTAAGTATACTAATACAAATCATTCAGTACCATATAATTAAAGTCACTATGAAATCAAAATAGATTTTTCTTATTTTTATTTTTTAGCAAACAACAATAATCCAATCAATTTCTAATGGACAAAATCGAGCCCCACCCTACACAGAGAAGCTGTTTCAGTGGGATATACGTCACAATGGGGAAAAAAGACGTACGCAGCTTCTGTTTAATGCAGAAGCAATTCTAACCTGCAGCGAGGATAGTGCCACCGCCCCACACAGACAGATGAGAGGGTAGATGGGAAACAGAAAGCGCTCCTCTTTATGTGGACGAGTAAAGAACACCAGCATCCATAGGTACATAGGAGACAGTGTTAACCAGTACGGCCGGCCGAGGTTCTGAACTGCAAATTATACAATAAGAAACATGAGATTAACAGTACGCCCAGTATTATATGCCACCCACATCATAATTATTTTATTGGGGCTATAGTTGGCAACTTAAGGACTTAAATGAAGTCAAAGACACATTATTCTCTCTCACCATTGAATCTTTGAAGCAGTGCCTCCATAAGCGCCGTGAGAGGAAGAGAAAACAGGGCCAACAAAAACACAATGTTGAAATTAAGAAAACCATTTACAAAGTAGTAATGCCAGGGCTCTGTGCCTGTAAGAGAAAAACAAACACTGCAATAAGGTTCAACTGTTGATGACTGATGTCATCTGACGGCACTAAGAATTATCATTTACGTGCTTTACTGTACTCAAACACAAACGCGGGTTGCCAGATTGAGGACACACAACAGGAAGGAGCGCAGTTGACAATGGAAAGTGACGAGCCTTACACTGTACGTTGATCAGCTAATGTATACAGTACTTTTGCAATGCTATTATTGTTGAGGCTTTGTAGGTCAGGTAGAATCTGCAATCTCTAACACACTTTTTTGCTAGCTTCAAAGGCTGAAATATGCTGTTGTCACCCAACTGGCAACCCAGGGTGTCGAAATACTCATGGGTAAATTGGCAGTGGGCAGGGTTCACACAGACCAAAGCAAAAACAGACATTCTGACATTGAAAAAACATTTCAAAGTTGAATAACTGGCTGTAGCATTCAGCAAAAAGCATTTGAACGTATCATGTTTCCTAAATCTCAGCAAACATATAATGGCATTTTTATGCTTTAGTACAGCCAAAAATAAATTACATATAGCACATTTAAGGATGAGTCAATCATTTCTAGAAGTATATACAAATAATTTGAAGCGTACCATAGAGATCTGGCCCATGAGGAGTGAACACATTGTATAGTATTATGTTCAGAGGAGCAATCACTAGCTTGCCATAATAGTAGCTGTCTATTCCAACAACAGGGACCTAAAGAAAAACATAACAATGATAAGTGTTATTAGTGTTAACATGTTAGTATAATACAATGATTCTGGATATTTTTAATTTTTAAATGCCATTTTGCTATTGATGATATTTCAGTGTCTGAAGTCAGAACAAAAGGACACAAAAACAATTCAGAAACCTAAGACAGACAGAAAGATCTAGGAGTTTCCCAACCAGAAAGAGCAGCAACGCCACCAGAGTCCACATGATAAAACTCTTCCACTTCTTCTTCAGGAACAGCAGGTCAAAGGCAATGGGTATGCTGAAAAATAAATCAGTAAACAGATCCTATATTCACCTAGTTGGATGATCAGGATTATTTTTTATGGCTTTTCACCAAAAGTGAGTAAATATTGACTTTGGTGAGTAAATTAAACAGATATTAGCCATTTTCATTTATTAGGGAACTGCAGGATAATTCATGCAATTAAACTACAGTTTGACGATTACTTTTATATTACTATATTTGTTTTTTGCTATGCATTGTTGGGAAAGTAATGGTGAGAGAGAAGTGGGATCAGGACATGACCCAGATCGCAGTCGAACCTGAGATTTTTACCTGATGAATATGTTCTGTAAACGGTCAGATTTGAAAGTTACATAAAGTGAAAAAGTAAAGAAATTTGCACAGAAGTTCAGTCGGTAAGATTAGGGTTTAATGTTTTTTTGTAAAGAAGTCTCTATTGCTCACCAAGGCTGCAGTGCATTTATTTGTTAAAAAAATACAGAATACAAATACAAAAAAATACAATACTTATAAATGTTTTCTATTTGAATATTTTTTTTAATGTAATTTATTCCTTGCAAAGCTGAATTTTCAGCAGCCATTACCACAGTCTTCAGTGTCAGTTCAGTGATCCTTCAGAAATCATTCTAATATGCTATTTCATACCAAAGTAAAAAAATATAGATATTAATATCAATGTTGAAAACAATTGTGGAAATCATAATACATAATACATTTTTCCAAAATTCTTGTATTTAAAAAAAAAAAAAGTAATTTTATAACATTACTGTCGCGTTTGATTTAATCAATGCCGAGTATTAATTTCTTTAAAAAAAAAAAAACTTTAAACATTAGTGTATATAGACAATATTATGGTAAAATATTATAATATCTGTTAGACAATTGGTTTCAGTTGTGAGCACATAAAATACATGTGCTGGAAATAATATGGGATTAAATGTGTTAAAGATCCTATTGTGCTATTATCCTATTATTTTAAAGGTTCCTTTATTTTGTTTTGGAGGACTCAATAAGTTTACATGCATCAAAGGACAAAAACTTAAATTTTTCATAAATAACTAGGTTTTACATTAACACTATATCACACTGTAAATTTTTAAAGCAAGCTTTACTAAATGTACAGAATCAGAATTTCTTATACAAGCTTATTTACTGCAAAATACAGTTTCACTGCTGATTATAAATATTTATGGCAGAAATCTTTTTATTTGCATTTGGCCGGTGTGATAGAATTTTTTGTCCCTGCTTGTCAATATACAAAAATATAAATTGTTGGCCATTTCTTACCCCAGAAGGGCACAGAAGGGCCAGCCCACTATGGCCCCCGCTGCAATACCCAGCACAGCCAGACTCGGGCGGCCCTGGAACCAGCCAGTCATAGCTACCACAGTACTGTACATACAAAACGTACTGGGGAGGAAAGCTGCATATAACAAACAAACACACACATTAATATGCAGTGTATTCACAATCCGTCAAAAAAAGAAAAATAGTAATAAGCAGTTACAACTATCATCTAAATTCCATGAGATCAAGCAGATAAGCCACGAATGACCCATTTGATTTAACTCACCTGCAGAGGAGCAGAACATCCCTGCACTCAAGACGAGGAACGCCAGCAGAAGACGTCCCACATGTAGGCCAAACTTCTTACACACGGCCCTGTGTGAGACCCATGACATCAGATCTTTAAGCCAATTTTATTTCGTCACACACTGTAAAATTCACCTATTTTAGCCCAATGCTGAGGTGCCATATGTAGTATGCTCCACTTACTTGTAGAAGTAGAGCTCACACACACAACAGGTAAATGCTAACATGCAGCGCAGGAAATAAAACACAAGGACCTGAATAGGAACATCAGCAAATTAGTTTACATCTTCACATGTCTAAGAAGGCAAATAATGAATGGCCAATATATACAGTTGTTAATTTTTTTTTTTAAAACACTAGACATAATAATAGCTGAATTTATAAAAATTCAAATGTTTACATACCGGTACACTTGATTTCTAATACCGAGTCGTTAACGGGATGATCCACAACTGTTTTTTTGTTTGATCGTTTTTTTTGTGATGATTTTTCATGAGTCCCTTGTTTGTCTTGAACGGACACCGGAACTGTCCTTCAGATAAATCATCCAGGTCCTGCCAATTTTCCAGCATCTTTTGAATATTTTAACCCTTTTCCAGCAGTGACTATGATTTTGAGATTCATCTTTTCACACCAAGGATGATTGAGGGACTCAAACAAAGGGACTCTTATATTACAAAATGGTGCATACATTAACTGATGATCTATACGGAAACAACGCATTAAGAAGTGGGGGGAGAAAACTTTTGAACAAGATGATGTATAAACTGATCTCATTTTGTTTAAAGATCATATTTGTCCATTTAGAATTGCCCTTCAGAAGCTACAGAAGATACTTACATGCTTCTTAGAAGACAAAATAAGTACAATTTACGCTAATCTTCAAATGTAAAGTTTCACTACATAACCGTTCAGGACAAACAAGGGACTCCTGAACAACCATCACCAAAAAAAAAACAAAAAAAACCTTGTGGATCATCTAGGTAGCGACACAGACATACAGTATTAATAATTAAGTGTATGTTAAGCGTATCTTTGAATGTGGTAATTTAAAAAAAATGACTCTATTATCTACTATCTTGTGGAATATATATATATATATATATATATATATATATATATATATATATATATATATATATATATTATATATATTCTTTAGTAAAGTAAACATCTTTTATTTCATCTTATTCAGTACAGTACTAAATAAAAAATAACATTTATATTTAAATAAATAACATTTAGCAGATTCTGCAAGGTATATAAATTTACCACAACTGTACAATACTATTTACTATAAATAAATGTGCTGCCAAATGCATACTGTAAATATAATTTAATAAAAAACTCTATATTACAGCTGAGAGCTATTTAAAAAATACATTTTAAAAGTCTTGGACAGAGTTGATTAAGTAAACTGTAAAATATCACTCCAAAGAAAAATAAATAAGAAATATACTTTTTCATTGTTAGAAATAAATAATTATTACACTGAGTTGTACAAGTAGAACTACAGCGGTCCCAGGGTTATTTTCCTCAGATTTGAGATCTGATTTTTACATTCTAATTCCAGCCATCTCAATGGTCAAAGAAATATCCTTTACAAATGCTTACAAGTACAGAATCAATAAGGATTACCTTGTTGGTTTGTAATATTTTGGCATGAAAGCAGGCAGGAAGGGCATGGAGCCAAAGATACGCATAGGAACGAATTGCGTAGGCCGGGGAATATTCCCATGTCTGCATCCCTGTTCCATATAGCAGGTAGTGAGTCTGGCCAGCAAAAAGAGAAAGATAAAAAGAATGTTTTAAGAAAGTTTAGTACTTTTCTTTTATATACTAAAGTGAGTAACTCTCAGAAGAAGGTTGAAATTTAGCAAAATGACACATTCATAATGTTTTTAGACCACTCTATAGTCTGTCTGTGATCAGGAATAGACATGACAAACTTCTAGTGAAGACAAATAAAAAGTTCTTGAATCTGAACTACACCCGGCCAGTCGCTAATGGGTCGGATTATTACACACTCCAGGGCATCACGGGACACAACAGTGACACAGATCAGGGCTCAACAATAAAGATTCGCTTTCTGCTGTCCCAGTTAGACCAGTATTTTAAAAATGATAAACAAAAAACATTTTGCACCTTTATGTCATATTTACACACACACACACACACACACACACACACACACACACACACACACACACACACACACACACACACACACACACCACACACACACACACACACACACACACACACACACACAACGTGTTGAATTACAAGCTGTCATGGAGTTATTTGAACTTGTCCCACCATAAAAAAATAATATATATATATACACACACACAATATATAATATAAATATGTAAAAACATGTTATTATAAGATATAAATGTTAAATAGGTTAAAAATTCTAAAACAAACTGCTCCATTATTTTATTATTGTGTGTTGAATTCAAAGATGATTAAGCTGTAGAAATTTGTATTTATTTGTTTTACACACACACACACACACACACACACACACACCACACACACACACACACACACACACACACACACACACATATAGGCTATATACATGACCTTTAATAATAATAGTCTTCGACCCATTTTTACTATTCAATGAAAGGTCACAACTTTTTACTAAATCTTTGTTTTGAAACAACAATGATGAATAAATCACACCAAAAAATGCAAGCAAAGTGTGCAAAATAAAACAACACATAAGACGTAATGAGAACGCAGTGCCGGGCCAACAGGCCCCGGGACATTTTCAGCCTGAGAGCTTAACCAAAAAATTGTGAACCAGGAAAATATGTAACTCACTGGCTCCCAGTAGTTGTAGGTTTCGTCACAGTCAGAAATGTTACTGAGCAGCGCAGCACAGAAGCGGGCTGAAACCAGGCACTTGAAGGCTGTGGAGCCCTCAGGAGCCCACACCTGTCCGGCCTTACTGGATGACCTGTAATGGAGAGCCGGGGGATAGGAGCTAATGTGCTTATCTGGGAGCAAACTAATAAGCAATATGGGAACCGAGCACATGGTAACACAAGCTTGTCATTCATTTATTTAGTATTTAAAACTCAAACTCATTCACAAGCATAATTAATATGAGAAATTCCAGGTTTTCGCATAGACAACAATATTAATGGAGTGTCATTTTATTCCTCCTGCGCTGTTCAGCTAATGACAATGAATGTAAGAAGATTATGAAATTGGACATGCGCGAATGTGCACCTGAGATTTACGTTACACATCATCAAACATGCTAATATAGGCAAATCTTAAAATGTGTCACTAAAGTATTCCAGCTCATTAATAACAAGCATTCATTTTAAAAGAATACTCAACTTATTTTTTCAACGTTTGTTTGTTCTATGGAGCACTGATCTGCGTTTACATACCGGTAGAAGAGCTGCAGAGTTGAATGAATGAACGATTGAATGAAAGCCGTCATGTTACATTAAAAGCGAGCTTATTCGCGTCGCCTGGATACATTTTAGTATTTCTATCTCTTCTTGTTATTTAGACAGTCTGTGGATATTTCATGTGTTTGCCATCTGTATTAATCGCATATCCAGACAGCCTGACGTTAGCGAGCTAGCGACCTGTCAACACTACACAATCTTACACCGCGCGTCAGTTGGACTGGCTTATAATTACTTACTCATTTCGGGGGTCACTAGACGTATTGTCTTCAACACATTTTTCGTCTTTTGTTGCTCTGCTGTCAGTGGTAGGTGTGTTGTTCACGTTGTTGGCATCTTGTTTGCTTCCCCGTCTGTTGCGTTGACGGAGACTCTTCGTCGCCATGTTTCTCTACTGGCAGTGCGTGACGTCATCATTACACCAAATCCCGAGCTCCCCACTGGTATTTACGAGATGACTTGAACTGTAAAGCACCAAACGCAGCGCAGGTCGACGCCATTAGCACGCGGATTATGCAGTATCCGTATCCTATGTTAGTATCGAGATACTATTATGTTTTTGTAGTTGGTTTGGTATTTTGAATTAGTTTTTATTTTTGTGTTTCATTTTCATTTTAATTTGAAAGTTTTACTTAACTATAAGTAATAACCTTGCTGCAAACACCACTTTAGCATGTTTCATTGACTTGATCAAGTTTTTCGATACAAACATTTCATTACAAACCTTTTCTCATCTATTCTCATTCAATACATTTGGCTATTATCTAAGCCAGCTAAACAATTAATTAGATTAATATCAGTATTAGGCTATGACTTGGTAGCCTACCATTGTAGGCTTATTAGTAGTACCATTGGTACAATGATGGTATCAGATGGTAATAAACCATGAGTTATTAATTACTACTACATTTTAAACAGTGTAATTAGATTACTAAATTATTTGTAAATTAATATTGAGCTGACCACGTATTAAAAGGTGATGGTTAAAATTTTAAAAACATACATTTTAACATTAGATGTACATTTTATGTTAAATCCACTATTGCCTTATATACGTTTGATATAGTCTATACAGTATTTAATGCAATTTCATCAGAAGTAACTAATAATATCACAAAAAATAAAAGTAATCCCTTACTTTACTCTTTCAAGGGAAAAGTAATTAAATTACAGTAATTAATTAGATAGTAATTACACCCAACACTGTTAATAACATGCTACTGAATGATTACGATATTCATACACCATGTTTCACTGTAAAAAGCCATAACCTGCAACTGTCACATTAAAAGGGTCTTTACCCCATAAACATTAGTTAGATTGGCTTAGTCATTTAAAACAATATTTTTGACTTGAATAAAACCAGGTAATTTAGATAAATGTTTTCATTTTTTCATAATACCATGTTAATGTTTGTAAGTGTGGCTTTGTATATTAGATATGCAATATCTATATGTAAATGGACCTAAATTTACATTTAAACTACATGTGGCTACATGACATTTCTTCCACATTTTTAGTATTAGATAGATTTTTGCCAATTAAGAAAAAACACTTTCCTGTTTCGTTTTAATTTGTTAGTGTAAAGATATTACACTAATGAGCACTCAGTATTCTCAAACAGGAGCATAGTCTATGATATTTAAAATATTAATAAATAAAAAAAACTGCTACACACTTTCAAATTCAAAATGTTTTCAATGATAGACCATTTAGAAATGTTTGCAACAAAATAATACTCTGGTTTGCATTTACCAACCAGTCCAACACTGTTTGAGTAATCGGACAACAAGGCATTCTTTTTTAGATCTTGTTTAGTTGACGCTACTGCCAGATAAATAGAAATGACACACTTATAAGCAACAATACAATTTAGTCACAAATTATCATAAACATAGACATTCCAGAAATATCACAGTATCAAATGCAGCTTCAGATATTGTAAACATACACAACGCCCTACAAAGAACCTAGAAAAATATTTAAGAACATTTTTTTTAAATGCATCCGTTTAAATGATTTGTAGTTGTTCATTAATAATTATGTCTCCAAATTTTCTAATTAAAACGAGATCCCTAAACATGCTAAATTAATTAATATTCAACAACATGGAAAATTAACAGTACCACTGAAATTTGTAAACATTTCTTGGATATCAATTTGTATAATGTAAAACTTTGATTTATTAGCATAAGCAATATTTAAACATGATATGATTTCAAACACAGCAACAAAAAAATCCCTTCAACTCCAATAGTTCGATATGTCAGTTTTAAATAAATGGAAATACATCATTTTAATAACTAAAATTTTATTTTAACCACTCACTTTTGTGTATTTATAAAATTAAAAAAACTGCAGAAAAAAAATCAGTCAAAATAAAGATTAAAAATTCATCTTTAAAAATTTAATTCTGAGATTATACATCCATTTAAACCTCTTCACCTCAGCGTGACCTGCAGGCGCAGGGGTAACAGTCTCCGTAGCTGATTCTGTAGTCCCAAGACCTGGCTGTGTGAGAGGGCGCGATCTGACGACTGGTATGTCAGTCTATAGCAGAGGCTAGCATGACCCATGTGTGGGTGTCTGAAGCGATCTACTAACGCCACGTTTTTTACAGAACCGCAAGAAGCCTCTCGCACAACTGCATGGAAGTCCAGTTCCTCATAGATTTCTGGGTCCATCCAGAAACTGACATCATGCGAGTAGCTTGGTGGGTAAAGGGAGAAAGGACTGAAAGGTCCAAGTGGATTGGCCTCGAAATGCTTAAGAAAGCGAGCATCGGCACTCCAAAGCAAGCGCCAGTCAGGAATGCCGAAAATCACAGTGGCTAAATGATCCAAGTTTATTAAGACGCCAATTAACTGTAAACCGTCATCGAGGGCTGAAGACAAAGAGGGTAGTGATGCGATCCGCCCAAACTTGGGAAGCATCTTTGAATTCATCCACACTTGCTGCTCTAGGCCTATTTGCGCCTCTTCAAAGGAGACGCTGTAAGAAGTGAGAAGCGACTCCAGACAATCTTGGAAGCACTGGAGAGGATGGGATTCTGTAGGGAACATTCCCACCAACAGAAGCTGGTGGAATGCAGGAGAACGGCTCAGGGAGATGGGCACTCTCTGAAAGACCAGGCCACTGACCGCATGAAGCGTACCAGGGCTGAAGTCCTCGTTCTGGGTGATCTCTTGGACATGCAGCAACAGAGACGGTCGAAGTGCATAGCTGCCAGTAAAGCTTTGTTGGTCATCCATAGACTCACAGTCCTTTTGCTCATTTTTGCTTTGGTCAAATATATATGTGTCAGTAGGTTTAATCCAGTAGACCTCTGACTGGGTCAGAGTGGAGTCACAAGCCTCAGGTGTTTCTGGTAGGCAGCTTACCAGTTCTGGGAAGTCCTCGTTTATACTGCAAACAGGCCAGACTGACTTTAGCTCTCGAAGTAACTGTTCCTGGACAGTTTTCACTGGATGACGGGACTGCTGACCAAGGAAATTCCTGACAGGAGACACACGAATCAAGTAAATTAATGAAAACACTTAAATTCCTAAGGCATTAGCATATTGACAAAAATATTGCAATTATTGTTTTTACCAAGTGAACAGCCCATCTTGTTTTGTATAATATAGTGTAAGACTGATAACAGATCATAATTTGTGATTTTAGCTTGACAATGTCACCATTTACAGAGTTTGCATATACATGATAAATGCCATGACCACGCTGTCACCTCTAGTTTTTGAATGTTCATTACCTTAAAGGAATAGCTCATGCAAAACAGGAAATTCTGTCATTATTTACTCACACTCATGCTGTTATTGATAACCATTATTAAATGGCAAAAAAGACACACATAAATTGTCTACATAAAATAAATCCCTAAAATGTAAAAACAATTGTTTTAAAGATTAAAGTCGCCATGAAATGGAAGTTGAGAGTCAGTCTATTCTTCCCTATTATGATAAGAAAATTGCCTAATTGATTGGATTGTTGTCATTTGCTGATTTTTTTATTATTAAATACGAAGCCACGAGATTAAAATAAATTATGTGCACATATAAATCATTTATAATAAATACTGCAATATTACATAAAAAATAGAAATTAATAATTTAAGCATCACAACATTGTAATGTACAGTATGTATTTTTTTTTTTACATTTGCTAAAGATTACATTTATAAATTATTAGTTAAAATTGTATGAATATATAGTATACATGTTAAAGATTAACTATGACCTGTAACCTGCTTTGTTGGGTAAGCTACTCTAAAAAAGTAATTAATTACTAGCTACTAATCACATCTTCAACAGTGTAATTAGATTACTCTCTCTAAAAAGTATTACAATACTTATTGCTAATTACTTTCTAAATCCCATATCAACCTCGACCAGTTGAACAACGCAAGGATAGACCTGACACTGCTCTTTTAATTCTTACAAATAAATAATATTCAGTTGCATAAACTATTCTTGAACTGGATAAAGTATTTAAAGGGAGAAGGTTACATTAAAAACATACATTATAACATTAGATGTAAAAAATGTATGTTAATGTCACTATTGTTGTATATAGAGTTGTTCCATAATCTAATATAATTTAATGAATTAAATCAGAAGTAAATAATTAAATTACAGAAAAATAAAAAGTAATCCCTTACTTTACTTTTTATAGGAAAAAGTAATTAAATTACAGTAATTACTTAATAATAAGTTACATCCAACACTGCCTGTAAATGATGGGAAAGGCAATAAAAATGTGAAAATATGATAAATGAACATGCATAATTAAATATTCTATACAAACAAGACCGATAAATAAAAAAAAATTTCTAATATCGGACAGCATGGTACAGCTATTTCATACATCCCTCCCATAAAGCAACATAAAAGTGGTTCATATGACTTGTCTGCTATATTGCAAGTCTTTTGAGGCCATGATAGCATGATAGGCCATGAATTCACTAATAATCTTCCCCTCTGCCGTAAAGCTTATGATGCTCTTGACATCTGGTCATGAGATGTGTAAGAAACAATGGTGTTAGTATGATTTTTCTGTAGTACATGTGACAAAAATGTACTAATAAACTGCACATTTTTCACAATTTTTTGCCTGCTGTCACTAAGATTTGCCGCACATGACGTGGATCTGACATGCATCCGATGTCCTCACAACTCTTTACGTAGATTTAAGAATTAATTTAACTCGTTTAAGACTTTGCTAATGAGAGGATATTTGACAAAGCAGACATTTTGGCATACTTTTATGTGCTTTTGTCCGTTCAAGCATGAAAGAGAACTCAATGCAGCCGTGCGCTGTCTGAAACAAATTTTTGTGAGCATGAGTCCTCTTTGTTTGTCACACAGTCAGGAGATGTCTGTGTGACACAGACTGCGCGCCAGTACAGATTTAATTGAATTTCTTATTTTTGCGTCTCATCACGCTTTAATGGTTTAATAGTACTTTAATAAATTATAGCTTGATCACATACTGTAGCGCAGCGATATGACGGAGCGCCTGCAAATAGGCTACCTTGCGTCAACATAACGGAACTATTTTCAGGCGCTGCGTCATATCATTACGCCTGCTGCACTCATGGTACGGCAGTAAAGTTTCTTGATTATTACGCAGGAATGAGAGTATAGTTCCTAGCCATATCAGCCTAGAAAATCGCAACTTTACATTTTCCGTCGGTCTTAGTGCACGATGTAACTACAGAAGAGTCAAGTTTAAAATAGGAAAAATATCGAAACACTTTGGTCATTTTTTTGGGAGAAATGCTAATGGTCTTGTCCACTTCAATGATGTATGCTAAGCTATGCTAAAAGTGGTACCGCCAGAACCGGAGATCGGCTGAATGGATTCAAAAACGGTAAAACTCAACAGTTTAACTCTGGGGGAGTTGTAAAATTAGCCTATTTCCAAAAAAAAGTGGAGTATCCTTTTAACTGAATGGTACAGATTATTAAAAAGATTGGGACTTTTCTGTAACTAAAAACGTTAAAAATATATACGTTTTGAGCGTTCATTTATAGGACAATGGTGTTTTGGGGCCTGAAAATGCAAACTTTTGAAAACAGGTTTCAAAGTGCAAGTTATTGAATGTGATATGCACATGCCTATTATTTGTTCAGTCTATAGGGGCGTAGTGTTTCTTTACAAAGTGACATCGCCAACTACTGGCCTGGTGTTTTTAGTGCTGGACCGTTTTGACAGCATTATCGTCTGCACACAAAAAACGCAAAGGAAAACTTTTCAGTTGAAATGTACCCTTAGTTTCGGTGTTATTCAATAAGCAACGAGTTACCACTCACCTGTTCATATAACTACTCAACTCTGCCGGAAGCTCAAAACAAACAGTCTCCTTCCCAATGGGTTTTTCCATTTTCAGTTTCTCCGGCATGGTGTGCGGGAGACTCCGAGTGAAGATGTGGGTCAGACCTCCCTCTACATGAAAACCTTTGTCTTGACTCCTTAGCAAAATAATTGTATTCATTACATTTACAACTGAATGTCATTACATAATTGTAACAGGAATATTAAAAGTTCTTTAGTCTAGAACTGAACTGAGCCAGATGATGACAATTTTTTGCAGAACTGCTTTATAGATGAAATTAACTAATTTAATAAATGATGATTTTTTTCAACGGAACTGAATCCAACAACAGCCAAAATACATAATTTTCCTGTTATCACTTTAAAACTGGTATAAAGCGCTATAGAAAATAAAGGTGACTTGACTACAGCATGTCAAATCACATTTTAGTGGACTATGTCCACTTGTCCAATAGCAAAGCGGTTTACCTGTAACCAGTACATCTGTAACCTTGATACATTTCACAGTCAAAGGGACGGATTTCACTGAGAATTAGCCCTGCTTCTGCTGCCATGGCAACCACCTGCCAACTATTGTGCCATTCTCTCATTGGACTGTCACACGGAGTGCCGCCTTGCCCATTGCACAAGGTGACGTGCACTTCCCCATTGTCCTTCAGGACTGCATTGGCACTACAAAAAAAAAACATCCATCCATTATACATGAAATATCAAATATTAAACTCTTGATCCCCTCAGCATTAACATTATGTAACGCTGGAAGTCAAGCTTATGTAACACCCTAATAAAGACCTTAGTTGTAGCCACAAGTGTGTCACACTTACCTTTGGAAAAATTTCACCAACAGGA
This sequence comes from Chrosomus eos, assembly GCA_036326025.1. Taxonomy (NCBI): domain Eukaryota; kingdom Metazoa; phylum Chordata; class Actinopteri; order Cypriniformes; family Leuciscidae; genus Chrosomus; species Chrosomus eos. The sequence continues at coordinate 11,095,101 of CM070820.1, forward strand.
TGCGGTTCTTCTTTACGCCACTTTTACGCCCACAGTGAGGGAAATTGAAAATAACACAGTCAAAAAGATGATGCTGGATGGCTTCGTGCTCCTTTAGACAAGTGCAGTCCACTTCAAACAGAACAGCATTTCCTGCAATGGGAATTGTTGGAAAAGATTATACTGAATTAAAGAATTATCATACAGAATTCAATGAGGCTTTTTAGACCCTCCTCGGTCGTTTCATAGCAACCGGCTGTATAAATTTATGGACTTGGCTGCAGGCATGCAAATTCAGGGCTATGATACTTATGTGGGAAGAATAGGTATACTTGAAAATTTTTACATTGGTAAACTCTGGGTTTACTAAAATAGAACAAATATCTTTCAGAAATCATGCAGACAGGACAACAAAGACGCAAGAAAGCACTGGAGGAACATGTACACAAGACAATCTTGACAACATTATCAGGATGAAGAACCACATAACCGACCTCTCTCGCGGAGTCGCTGTATGTTCAACACGGCTCCCTCATGTTTAAATGTTTGATTTTCGCTTTGAAAGCAAGTGGCGGTCACGCCGACCTCATCGCCTGCGGTCTCGCTCAAAGCTGCTGAGAAAGAGAAGTTGCCCTCCCCAACAAGTAGCACTTCGCGTGTCTTGGACATTTCCAGAAAATGCCAAGTAGACAATTCATCAAGATGTCACATTAGTAGGAGAAACAAACTTTTCGATACATTTTGAGCAGGCGTTACTGCGCCCCGTTGACGATCGAGCTTGAACTGAGCGCTGGGAGCCTAGCGGGACACAATGCGGCATTAACATAAGACTGCATGTCACCATGACGCTCTGGCATCTCTCGCGATACAGCTTGAAATCTAATTAAAATACCAAAGCTTTTAATGACGTTGTTTGGGAGCTAACGCAACACCTGAAGACCAGAGGTGGTTTTAGGAGCAGGTTTTTGTCCCGTTTACGTAAGACAGTGTAATTGAGAAAGATGTGCAATGTCATAAGCGTGCAGCAGCAGTTAAGTTTCCTTCCCTGTGGAATGGCGCATAGTGGAAAACAACCGGTGCTTCTGCCACCGTAAACAAGAACACCGGTTACTATGAGATACGCGAGCTCGATGGCCACTTCGAATGTAGTAAAATAAATAACTATTTTATGTGTCCTGAGAGGGTAAACAGTCCGGTAAAAAACACACACACGAAAAAACAACAACAATGTAATAAAAAATATTATGACGAGATGATTTCTACCACCAGCTTTGAGCGCATTTTCAAATTAGATCTAATTTTATAACCAAAATATGCATGCACCGTCCACGTTCCAGTTTCCCAGCACGCGTTGGCTGTGTTGCCAAATCTTACTAGAAAAATAAGCGATTGCAGTACCAAAATAAGTATCGAAACTGAAATTGAATGGAAGTCGATTTCAACCATTGCAAATAAAAATCTTAGTTAATCGCCTATTACCAAATACGTGGACACGATCAAATTATTGAGTTGAATTTAAATAAGGCCACGTCGTCGAATAATTCAGGTTGATTGGGACACTTTTCCCCAGTCATCTTAATGGCAAAAGTATTCCAATCAAACTAAATTCAACCCTACTGTAATAGTTTTCACTGGTACAGCCTACAAATATTGGTCATTTTAATCGCGAATACGTAATTTTTCGCAAGGTTTTTCGCGAGAGTTGGGAAACGCAGAAACACGTGACGAAAGAAAATAGTTGGTTCTATGGTTGGTTCCACTGACTAACTGCTACTATTGACCAACTTTGTAATTTTTTTTTTTAAAGTCGCTCATAATAAGCGGACATGGCAACATCGCTGGCCACCACGTTTATGCGCTTAAAGGGATACTCCACCCAAAAATGAAAATTCTGTCATAGACTGTAATAAATAGGTCATTACTCACCCTCAATTGATGCAAACCTGTATGAGTTTCTTTCTTCTGCTGAACACAAAGGAAGATATTTTGAAGAACGATTGGAACCAAACAGTTGTTTGGCAGACATTGACTTCCATAGTAGAAAAAAAAATAGTTGAAGTCAATGGTGCCAATAGGTTCCAATCGTCCAAAATATCTTCCTTTGTGTTCAGCAGAAGAAAGACACTTATACAGGTTTGCAACAGCTTGAGGGGTGAGTAAATGATGTCAGAATTTTCATTTTTGGGTGGAGTATCCCTTTAAGAGCACGTTAAGAGCGCTTTTGGTCGAAATACTTTTTTATAAAAAATAAGGCGGGTCTACACTTTGATTGACGTAGCCTCTCACACTAATTTAGCTTCAAAAGTGTGAGCACTTTCAAGTATTAAACAAATGCATGGTGAACCACATTGTTTGACTTCCCCTAATGATCAAGTGAAACACAATTTTTATTTATATAGTATATTTTTATAGAGGAAATGCATTTTTACTCCCCCTGAGCCATGTCCCCCTTCAAAACAGGAAGACGTGTTCAAGAAGAATTGAAAGTGAAAGCTTCCTGTCCTGAGACTATAACCAAATAAGAAAGTTCAGACTCGGAGTTTCATGTAATTACTTGTTCACTTGCGCGAAGCATTTTAAGGTAGGTTTGTTTCCTTTTAGAATAATATAGGGCTATCTTGATCAGTGAATGTCGAGAAAATAAAACGTAATGTTTTACACGAACTATGGCGGAACTGCTGAAATAGACCTATTGTTATGTTTAATTAATTTTAAAAACTTTAAAGCTGACACACTCACCCAAAGAACTGACAGTAGGCTACATTAGGAGTGAAATATTTGGATTTGGAACTGAATTTATGTTTCATTTTGAATATGTTTGTGATGTTTGACATTACTGCTAGAAATTCTAAGTGTTTTTTTTTTCCTTATAAACGTACAATTAATTTCTTTACAAAAGTAAAATTCAATTTATTATATAAGCGAATGAGTTGGACCGGGAAGTTCTTGTAAATTAGGCACAAGGTGGTTACTTGAAGAAGCTATATTGATTTATATTAAAACATTGATTTGTTTAACATTTATAACATACATTTCCTTACTTTTATTTGTTATTTTATAGTTTTGTTGATGTTATTAGTATTCTAAATGATAGAAAATAGTAATAAAGACTGAGCAGATGTGTCCATACATTTTACTGGCAGTGTCAAACTGACAAGCAATTTATTACTATTATTCCATTTAATCCACAGGAGAAAAAAAAAATGTCATCCATTGAATTCTTTGGCTGGGAGGCATTCTATGATGAAGATCGTCATCTTCAGGCAAACCAGGAAGCCAAATCAGGGAGACACTATACGATGTATCACGGCACCTCTGTGCAACAAGCTCGTCAGATCATAACAAATGGGTTCAAGCAATCAGCAGATGGAATGCTAGGACCTGGAGTTTACGTGAGCCGTGACCAGAAGAAAGCAGAGCGCTATCCTCTGAGATCACAACCTACTGACAGAATAGTGCTTAAATTAAGCGTTGACTGTGGAAAAATCAAAAGAATTGATAAGGACAACCATCCCATGCAGAAGACCTGGAATAGTCAGGGATATGACACTGCCTGGGTACCTCCTAACTGTGGCATGAAAGCTGTGCCTAGCGGTCTAGAAGAGGACTGTGTCTTTGACCCAGCACGTATAGAAGTCACAGATATTGCTCTTGCACCCAACATGACCATCTTAACTGAACTCAAACAGCTCATTGCTCAAAACAAAAAGGCTCCAACAAATGCGAACACCTCAGGTACTTGTGCAGTGTGCAAGTTAAAAGTAGGTCCTGCTCATACTGTACAGATATGCTGGGGATGTGGAGAGACCATCTGCACTCTCATGATCAAACACAAGTGTAATCGCTATTAATCCGAACTGATCATGACGGATGCTTCAACCAGAGGCTTGTTTTAGGCTGGTTTGTTGAAATGTCAATTAATGTTTACAGTTGAACTGAAATCCTCTTTATCCGTGTATTTAAGATTTGACTTTCCTGATAGTTCTCAGGGACACACATTCATCTTTGACATTCATCCTCTGACAATCACTTTTTTCTGCTGTAATGTGGCACCATAATTTATGTTATGAACGAAACTGAAAGTAAATATACATATATTGATTGCCCATGACGGAATGATCAATACAATTTGAAGATTTTTTTCATGTTAAAAATGTATTTAAAAAATACATCTATTTTGTGCAATCTGATCAGTAGGCTATATTAAATGTTTGACAAAAGATGATCAGAGCTATTCCTGTTCTTATTACTCATGCAAAAATAAGATATTACACATGAGGTGCAAAACCTGTAGGAATGTTTGTTATAGCCGTATTTCATGGGCCTCAATGATATCTTTAGAATATGTTCTTTTTTTATTTGTGACATAACATTTCATTATGTAGTAAGAGTTAATTATAGAAATCATTCAATCTTGCTTTATTAACCATTAAGCCCTGAAGAAACTGGGAACCTCCTGTAACTGTACATTGTCATCTAAAAGACTTGTCAGATTACTAAATATCTAGTAACTTATAGGATGAACAGTACCCTACTACACAAATTTTTTTTTTTTTTACATTTGTTTCTTATTTAAAAAGCTGGAAACAGAAAAACTTCCAGATGAGCAAGTGAATAATTTGGCATACTATTATTTTTTATTTTTTTGTAAGCTATCAAACTTAAATTAAAGGTTAAACATTTTAAATCCTAGTGAAGACCACAATTTAAAATGGCCCCGCATTTATTTACATACCAGGCTTTACTGATGAATACATACACATTCCATTGAACAGGCATTATAAACCTGAACGGTACAAAAAAAAACAGATGAACGTGACGTACACAGTTGCTATGAGGTTGCAAACAAACATTTTAAACCACAGTGTGGTAGGTAGTCATGATTTTGGGGGGAAAAAAACGTGTTAAAACCTCATTTGTGTTTGCATCATTAAGACAGTGAAATGCAAAGGATGCTACGGCTACTTTCAGCTGTTTTGCTGTTCTTTATGTTCAATTATGCCTTTTGCAATGAGGTCTGGAATCTCAACTGCAAGCCATGGTCCAAGCTTTGGAAAGAACAGTGAGTAGTTATTAATATGAGATGCAATAGCGTCAAAGGAACAAATTAGTATAGGAAATTAATGACATAATACATATCATTTTAGACATGTAACTTTACTTACTCCCAAAGCCATTAGATGAGCCAGCCCAAACTTTGGGACATTTCTTGCCCACAGTGGCTTGAAGTGGTCTGTCAAGCAGATTTTTCCACCTCTGTGACAAAAGATGGTTTTGAAAGATCATTTCACAATAAAGGTACATTTTAACACAATATAACATAATTGTGATGAAATTTAATAGCTACACATGAAGCGAACCTGTACATCTTCGCTGTCTTCCCATCTAACTCAGGAATGGCCACTTCAGGTGCTGTGGCAGGATATGTAACTGGAATCTGGAAATCAGGATGAAGTTAAATAGGTTATCCAGACTTGCATAAAATTAATTTAATTATACAGTAAGTGAGTTCAAAATATCTTACATCAAACTCCATGTCAAATTCATATTTTAGAAGCTCGTGAATATACCAGCATTTTCCAAACCACCTACACAGAAAAGGTAGCGAGATGTTAATGAAAATATAATAGCTCCTAAAAAGAAGAACTATGGCAATAATACTGACCTTGTGCCCTCTTTGTTGGACTCTAAACGGAACCAATCATTGTCAGCTGCTTTGTTATTTTCAACATACTGCAAGGCAACGTAACTATTATATGAAGGGCACATATTTTGTAACATGAAGTTTATATTTGTACGCAAACTGTTAGTCATAAACGACAATTAACTGTCTAAGTCACAGACTGAACACTTTTAACTTAATGACACGTATGGTTATTCGTTCATACAGCTAGCATCGTAACTTAGCTCCCTAATATGCTTTTGATACAATACAATAACTCACCTTTATGAGAGCTAAATATTCCTCTCGAAGTCTCTGAACCCATAGTTCTTTATCTCTTGGTCCTGAATTTGTTTTTAAAAGCGGTATATCAGAAACTGCCTTTCTAGTGGCTTCATCTGCCATGTTGACAGTTGCGGTGTCCGAATCGTAAACGAATCGCTCTTTTGACTCGGATCTTTTTAGTGTATATCTCACTACACAACTGCTCAAGAGCTACATGTGCGTGCATACAGATGCACTACAGTGACCACGTGATGGCGTTAAAGAATGACTGAATCGGTTCATTGAAACGAACGTTTCAAAATAAGCGAGTCGGAGAAATGAGTCATACCACGCAGGAGCACCCAATGTACGTGTCCCGTGACGTCAGAATATTTTATTTAAAGTTACGTTTATTATTAAAAGAGCGTACCTTGTATTATATCACAACAATATATCATGCTAATTAACACAGCGTTGCAAATACGCTACATTAATTCTTCAAATGTCTTGTTTTCAGCGGTGTGCAGAAAGAACAGCAACATGTTTCTGCACGGAGGTGTTTCATAGCTGCTCTTCTTTAAATGACTGCACTGATCAGCTGGTTCCGCCGCTAGAGTCTGTAGTTGAGTTGTCTCTACATCCCTCAGCATCCTTTCACCTTACTCTCTTCCAGCGGTCACTGCATGTAAAAAGCTATATTTCAGTATGATTTCAGGATATCATTTTTGCATACTGTAACGGCACAACCCACATTTATTCAGCGTAAGTAATGCCAGAAAATGCACGATTATTGACGAGCTCAAACGTGCAGGTCATTCGTTATTATCATTTTGATTCGATTGAGTTGATTCTTGCAGAGTGAAAAAATATTTTTTATTACCCCCCCCCCCCCCCCCCCCCCCATTTTTTCTCATATCCTTTTTGTGAAATGTGGCCGATATTGTAATTTCTTAGTAAATGAAGAATGCATGATCCAATGTTTTGTATATATTATTAACTATGAATTATTATTATTATAATATTATATTTTTGTCTCTCACAGGTCAGAAGATCAGGTTGAAAGTGTGTGGTCCTCTCATTTGGCTCTGGGTTCCCATGGGCAGTGTGCTGGCCTTGTCAAACCGGCCAGGGCGCCAAAACTCCCCCTTTCCACAAGATAGACCCTTGTCACGGTGGGATAGGAGAGATGGACGGCTGCCTAACCCGGGAAGCTTTGATGCTCTACACCGCAACTGTAAAGGTCTGATACTCTTTTCTATCTCTGTTGATTTTTTTTATGCATTTTTCATGAATTCAATTAAAATACATACATTTTAAGTAAAATGTGGTCTATTAGAAGTCATTTTAATTGCTTGTGCTTCTAGATGTATTTCCACAGCAGATTGAAGGTGTAAAACTGGTGATAAATAAGACCCTCAGCAGTTTTTTCAAGGTTTGTTCATACATGTGGTTTAATTATGACACTATTCAGGACTATTCAGGTTTCACTCATTTTAATGAACAATTTCAGCACAGTTTAGCACTAAATATTTGTGTTTCTTCTCTCCTCAGGTCAGTCACACATTTCACCTCAGTGCTGTTGCTCCGTCCAGTTATCGCTTTCACGCTGAGCACCTACAGTCAGACACTGACAGCAAAGAAACGGTAAGAATATGACAGATCTGGATCATGTTCAGTTCTTTTTTCTTGTTCCTGTTCAAGTGGTTTTCTGTAGCATTACAGCTGAGGTTAGGGGATTTAACAACATCCTTATCAAAAATCTTTGGCAAGAGGTGCAGTATGTTTGGACAAGGGCGTCGATATTTGTTGTATTATTATTCTTGTATTAGTATTCTTCTGCATCACAATTTGATTGGGTTATCATGCAAATTACATTACAAGGTTGTGTATATTAGTTAAGCAACTATGCTGTCACATATTAAACACTGAGAAATTCAGCACTTTTGTCATAGATGTGGTTTGGAATCAGGGAAAAATGGCAGGAAAATTGCACTTGTGATTTTTGTTGAATTAGGAGTACAGTAATAAAGACAATAATAAGAAACTTAATTTTCATATAGCACTTCTAAAGGTGCTTACACACACACACACACACACACACACACACAATAATATACATTATATACCATTCAAACCCTTCACGGAATGCATTTATGCGGTTAAAAACAAGAGACACATACCTTTTAAAAGTATGTCAATATTCTGCCAAAGATTATTTGATAGGAATGTTTTGTTTGTTCTGAGAACGTTTGCTACTTCATAAAGACATGAATATGGACTGATACTGACTTTTGACATTGTTGGTTAACTTGAATGCCTTTTCTTACCAAATTGTAAAGTTGGCTTTGGTTTAGGTAACTTATTTTACATTAAAAGTTACTTGTTCTTAGCTTATAACTCATACTGTATATTATGCAATGATTGAATAAATAAAAAACCTGCTCTACAAGTTACTAGCTTTGTTTGAACACATTTCAAAAGCAGCACATCTTAATGGGCAGTAATGGACAGGTTTAATGGACTAATTGACTGAAGTGTGTTGGGTATATATGCATTGGATAAGTTATGATGAATTTACAATCCAATTATCTTTTGTGTATAAAGGACTCACCTATGCTTATTGGGGACATGGACTCCTCTGGCAGCTTAAATGCACACTCTTTGTTTCATCTGAGTGAGAAAATTAGAGCTAAAGCAGTATTTCAGGTTAGTAGCAGTATGCAAAATTGCTCTAGTTTAATTAAACACTTTTTAACAATGTGGTGTGGACTGACTTTATAATATTTTATATAGACTCAACAGGCACAGTTTGTCACATGGCAGTTTGAGACGGAGTATAGAGGCAGTGACTTCACAGCAGCGATCACTTTGGCCAACCCTGACATTCTCAGGGAATCAGGTGATGAGTTCCTCATTACAACAGAAGACAGACTGATTTATAGTTGTCACAGAAATGTGTTTTGGTTAAAACAACACAATACGGAACATGTAGAACAGGTTTTTCTGTGGTTGCTCTTGTGCGTCATTTTGATGAATTGTTTTTAAAAAATGTTTTATCATTTTAAAAGCTTTTTGAGTAGCACTGCATTCATTTTAAACTCCTTAAGACTCACCCTGCTTCTGTAAAAAAAAAAAAATCAGTTGTTTTATTGTCATTACTGGGTCTGTCTTTAATAGTACAAGGCATGGTTTCCCAATCTGGGGTTTCCTGAGAGAACTGTAGGTGGTTTGTGAGTTGATGAAAAACTAATAATTAATTAAAATAAAAATCATAAAATTGAAATATTATAATAAATAAATTATTTTAAAATAGAACCTGTTGAAATAATAACACTTACTAAAAGTGATTATTTTGTTTGTTTACCTGCATGGCATGTGTCCATTAACTGACATAAAAGAAATGTGAACATGCGAATGTGTTAAAATATTGAAATATTACCTTAAACATTTAGGGTGTACTTCAAGTGTATATTTTAGGTCAAACTGGTTTGGCAAATCATAAATGCCCCGATATACTCATAAGGGTAAATCAAATTTTGAAATGCATGTGCAGCGATATGCTGTTAGCGAACATCCGGCACCGCCCACACTGCTGAGAGCAGCTTTTAGTTGAATATGTAAATATATGCTGCAAGAAGGCGGACAGATACCTATTACATTATTTGCCACGGACCAGTGGGACCAGTGGTAATACGAAGTTGTTTACCAGCCATAGCAAACGTTTAAATAAAGGTCGCTGAGAAATGCTGTTTCGAACTCCCAAAACGAACACCAAATGAACTTTAATTTTGCCTGATTTTGTTTGAAATGTCACATCAGTTCATTCTTCGATTTCTCTTAAAAGTATATCGGGGCCTTAACACCACACTAAAGCACTTAAAACACCTTAACAGCTAAATAGCAACACTCTGACAACTCCTCAGACACCCTAGCAATCACACTAAAACCACTCAGAACACCGTAGCAACTTTAGCAAGCTTAGAACCTCGATTCAATCTTCAGGTATTTGTGTGTTAACACAATTTGATTCAATTATCGATTCAATTTTCAGATCTTCGTACGTTCACACAATTTGATTCCAATCTCGATTCAACCTTCGGTCTTTGTATGTTTACACGATTCTATTTCAATCTTGATTCAATCTTCAGGTCTTGGTGAGTTCACATGATTCGATTCCAATCTGGATTCAATCTTTAGGTCTTTGTGTGCTCACACAATTCAATTCCAATCTGGATTCAATCCTCGTGTCTTCGTGTGTTCACACGATTTAATTTCCAATTTTGATTCAATCTTCGGGTGTTTGTATGTTCACACATTTCGATTCCAATCTTGATTCAATTACAATCTGGATTCAATTTTCAGGTCTTCGTGTGCTCACAATTCAATTCCAATCTCGATTCAATATTTGGGTCTTCATAAGTTCACATGACTCGATTCCAATCTCAATTAAATTTTCGGGTGTCCAGTCATGTTTATTTCGTGCTATAACTAGTTGTAAAAAGGAAGAGATGATCGGTTTACATGCTGCTTAAACTGAGGCCACCACAGTGATCTGTCACACCCAGGGCCATACCCTCCATTGAGGTCCCCGAGGCCCAGACCTCAGTATATTTCCCAGGTGTATATAATTAAAGTTGTGAAATAATTGCCTAATATTAATTCTACTTCGGTGCTGCAAGGATATTCCAAAACGCCAAGATAACCGACCTTCTGCATAGCGACAATTGCATTAGTCTCTCGCTAAGTTGGCAGCCCTGCTCACATTTAAAAAAATAAATAAAACTCTAGTTAATGTTGTTATCTGTTTGTGCCTTTTTTGTGTCAGTTATCATGGTTGCACACTTTCTTCAAAGCGTATCCCCGCAGCTGGTCCTGGGGGGCGAGCTGGTGTACCATCGAGGTCGAGCAGAAGAAGGGGGCATACTTACCCTGGCAGGCCAGTACTCAGGTTAGATTGGTCTTCTGCTTTAGTTCAATGGTCATCCATTTGTTATACACCAGTGTAAGTAGTTCTAAGCAGTTACTTCTTGAGTGTAACTCATCCTATTTGTGTGTACAATGTTCTGTTTCTCAGAGGTACTTAAAGCTCAAATGTCATACCATTTTGTGCCTTAGGGCCAAATTGGGTTGCAACTCTGAATGCTGGTAAAGGAGGTGCACATGCTAGCTACTACCACAGGGCCAACAAACAGGTATGGTGGTGTTGATGGATAGGTTATTGTTTCAATGACAAGACACCGCAATAGTTTCGTAAAGCTGCAGACTGTTAATTCATCTCTGCAGATTCAGGTGGGAGTGGAGTTTGAGGCGAGTACTAGGACCCAGGAGACAACCTTCTCTTTTGGTTACCAGATGGAACTTCCTGAAGCTAAAATGGTCTTCAGAGGTAAGAATGGCAGATATACTGACTGTGCAATATATAAATACCAGAGTGCGGTAACTGGCTTTAAAAAGAAAAAATAATCGTCACTCCGTTGATATGTTGTTTTATAGCTGAAACAAGCAATCTGCCTTTTGCCATAAAATTGATCATAAATGTCCCAATTTCAGTCCAGTCTGAATTCTGACAAAATGTGAACCCTTTCTCTTTTTAAACCTGTTTTTAACATTGACTCATATACGTTTACTCAAAATTGTGTTTTGCATTTCAAACTCCTAATTCTAGATGGCAACAGTTGTGTTCAGGAAGTAAAAATCCTAATCAAAATACTTGTCTTCTTTTGGAACCCCTGTCATTAACAAAGCTATATTCATCTTCCATAGAACATGTGAAAAATTTGCAGGCTTCATCTTGGCATAGCAATAACAATAAACCTTAGTATAACCTATGTTTCTGTAGAAACTCCAAGTCTGTGTAATATGAGTGGATTGTGCATTTTGTTGTCACTGATTTGTAAATAAGTACAATTTTATACACTGCCATTTAAAGGTTTGGGGTCAGTAAGGGTTTTAAAAAAAAATTTGAAGTCTCTTTTGCTCACAAAGGCTGCATTTGTTCAATCAGTAAAGACAGTAACATTGAGAAACATTTGCGCAATTTAAAATAACTGTTTCTATTTTAATATATTTTAAAAATGAATTAGGTATTAAAATGCTGCTTAATATTTTTGTGAAACCATAATACATTATTTTCTATTCTTTGAATAGAAAAGGAAGTTTAAAAAGAAGAGATTTATTTGAGATAAAAATATTTTGTAACATTATAAAAGTATTTAATGTCACTTTTGATCAATTTAATTGATCCTTTTCTGGATAAAAGTATTAATTTCTTTAGAAGAAAAAAACTGACCTCAAACTTTTTTAGTCTATGTATATATTGCAGAATATAGCACTTGCCGCCATTGATGCCTAATGAATTAAACTTATAATTCACATGCAACTCATAATCTTGATGGTTTTTCAGGAATGTTGGACAGCCGCTGTATCATTGGTGGGGTTCTGGAAAAACGGCTCTACCCTCTGCCTGCCACCTTGATCATGGGTGCCTTTGTCAACCACAGAGCGGACAAGTTGCAGGTCGGTCTTGGGGTCAGTGTTGGTTAGATACGGATCCTAACTCAATATAGGGACTGCTTAAGACTTTGGGGACCCCAGAAAACCACCTTCACGTCTGCCCAAAGACACTGGTCCACTACAGACTACGGACAGAACAGGAAATCCAACCAAAGCCCTGTTTGCCATACTGGACAATCATGCCGTTCATGGCCAGCAGGATTGAGGGCTAAAAAGACCAGGAACACAAATCCCTCTATGTTTGTTCCATCCTGTTTCAAAGATTTAGCTGTTTTGGTCTTATATTGGCCCCTAAGTAACCTGAGGTAAATAACTGAGGTATATTCACAGATTTACCTTATTTAAGAACAAGATGGCAGCCTCAGCATCTGTTGGCAGAGACCATGTAAATTCCGTGACGTAAATGAGTGTCGCAAAATTTTCGGTGACTTCTCTATTAAAGATCTATTTTTTTGTAGCAAACTCCAGTTATAGTTTAGACTCTAATATCAATATGTCAAGACAAAAATACTGAATATTAGCAAAAAGGTCCAACATTTTTTCATGTGTTATGCCCTCAATTGACTTCCATTCAAATAAAACACCATTTGCTCTCCTTCTTAAACTAACTTGTCTCTTCTTAGGGGACTTGACTCTGGTATAAAGGCTAGTATGAAGGAAACAAAGTGACAGTGTGAGCTGTATAAGGATGCATTGTACATGAGATATTATAGGACTTTTTTTCTGATTTGACAAAAATCAGACTAGAGTCAGAGCTGTGGAGTGGTAGTGCATTGACTTATGAAGCATAACAGCCATTGGCTCACAGGAATGCAGGTGTGAATCCGGCCTGCATCATGTTGACCTCATACATGTTGTGACAGGAGTGTCAACCGCATGCAAATGCGAGAGTATATCCCTTAAATTAACATGACTTAAGGCCTGTTCACATTGAGGACGATAACTGTAACTATAAAGTTTTAATATTTCTTCTTTCTTCTATGAGAATTGTGATATTCCACACCACCGATATTACAAAAATGACAAAGAGGAGCGATATCATTGGAATCACTTTCAGAATGATTTTTCCAGCTGATCAACTATAAAAAAACATTTAAGAATCATGTTCAAAAAATTGCTTAACTTTAAAGAGCTTGAGCATTTAAAGCGACAGACGACAACAGCAGCTTGTGCTTATAATAAACAGGACATTATCGTCTTTGAGTGTATACACTTATTTAGCTATCATTAGTTATCATACCTGGTGTGAAAAGGCATTTATTTCCAAAGTTGCGTTGATTGACAGTGTTAAAGGTGGAGTAAGTGATTTCTGAGAAACGCTGTTGAAAGTGGATCGGACCGAGCTCCAAAACACACTTGTAGCCAATCAGCAGTAAGGGGCGTGTTGCATAGCGTGTTCGTGAATTTGGGGGTGAAGCTATCAAGATACGGGTATGATCCTTTTCAGGTAGGGGTGTTTTTGTTCTGGTGATTTCAAATATCAACATATGTCAATATGTTTCTCAGAAATCGCTTTTCTGCACCTTTAACCATAGGAATTTTTTGCATCTTACAGCCGTTTTGTATCTGCTTTATTTTAAAGGTGCAGTATGTAATATTGACAGCTAGTGGTTGGAATGGCTACTGCAGTCCAAATTCAAAATATTGGAGAGAGTTTTTGCCCCTCCTCCTCAGACTCAATGGTCTTGCGGGTTGCCAAATTGAGGACATCCAACAGGAGCGAGCACAATTTACCCTTCGCTAAGCCCCGCCCTCCATAGTTACTGTTGCTACGCCTGTCAAGCTTTCACGCCTGGCACGTCTATTACAGTGTGTATGCACCGGTGTCAGACATTCCCAAGGAGATAATTAGTAATTTTTGGCGAACATGTGAAATATCTGAGAGAGCAAGACAAAAGGGACTGCAGTATGCATTCAAGGGATATATCCACGACATAATATGCAACCGAATAATTTCATAAAAATTTAAGCTAAAGCCATAGTCCCAGCGCAAGCAGCAGCCGCCTCATACGCTGACCATTCAAATGGGAAACACACAAATTGAGGAACAGCTATGTTCGTTCACAGCAGGGTAAGTGAAATGTGAAAATAATCTAATATTTATAAGTCAAACAGTTTATCTATACATTTTGTGGGGAATAACACTAACACCGGGAGAGCCGCGATCGAATTGGGTTAAAATTACTCAGTCAAGGTAGTAGGCCGTCGATTAACAAAATGCTGAAATATATTTTAAAGTATGTCAGTGAGCCTCCGTCTTGTCTTTAATCGTCTTATTTTACGTTAAAATATATGCATTATGAACAAAGAACCGTCATTATTTCCAACTTCCAAGCAATAGGTGTTTTTGTTAATCCTGTTGACATTTAGTTGTGAATGGTGTCTCCCACATTGCTTGATCCACGCCCATCATTTTTCCCCTTGGCTTTTAGATTTTCAGGAAGGAAAAAAATTCCACTCCCCTTCCAAACTTTTAGCATACCGGGTATCAGATTTGCACAATCCATACGCACAACGCTTCAGCATGTTTCCCTCGCTCGAAAGCTTGCCAGACCTCCCGTGCTTAGTTCCGGTTGCTAAGACACGATTGGCCAGTGGCGGTTTTCGGGCGTGGCTTAGCGAAGGGTCAATTAAAGTTCTCAACAGGCCTGAAAATTATAACCCGACCCGACCCGGCCCGTGGCTTTTAAAGCCCGGACCCGATGTAACCGACACATCAACATGAATTATCTGCCCGAACCCGGCCCGCGGCCCGACTCGGACGCGCTCTTCAATCTATCGCCGTCGCGGTGACTCTCTATTCATTCCGGTGAAATCACATAATAAAATGCACACAAACTTAGAAAGATTTACTTACTGGTCCATCAACAAGATCGCCAGGTCAGCATCACTGTTGCATCCAGTGCTGCTTTTTAGCTCGCGCCGACGAGTGAAAAGCCCGACCGAGTGACTCTTGTCTGGTTTCTCACGCGGTCAGATTCTCTTTTCCTTTTCCTAGTCTTCCGTCCGCGTTTTCTTTGCTTTTTCCATCGTCTAGTATCACGTCTTAAATGCGCGCAAGTGCAGTGTTGCCAACTATTTTCAAAGGTAAGTAGCTAACGCCATGCCTGTTTTAATAATCTTAACACAATAATAAATAAAAAGAACTCAAACAGCCAGCCAGCGGGCGGGCTACGAGTTTTGAAACAAAATAGGCCTAGCCTACAAACATAATCGTTTGCTTATAAGGCATCGTGGAGGAACAGTGTGTCCACAGTAGATGGACTGAGGCGTGTTCTCCTCTCTTACGGCCAGCCACCCGCGATACATGTTGCACACAGCAGCCAGACTTTCTTTACGGTGAACACCAGCGATGATTAATAAATGTTTTTTTTTTTGACTTAGCGGAAAAGATTAAGCCCGAGGTCCGACCGGACCCGAGTCATTTGCTTATATTTTCGACCCGAACCCGCGGGCCCTGTCGGGTTTGTCGGGCCAACCCGGCCCGTTGAGAACTCTACAATTGACAGTGGAAGGAGAGGAAACTTATACACTGTAAGTTGATGAGTTGATTTATCCGCATTTTAATATGGCCGGTTCATAGAGAAATTTACAGGGCTCTCAAGTTTGGAAGACAGGCAAGAGTGACAATACTTGTTCTGAGCAGGTGTTGTCAGTGAACAGGCTGTAAAACTGTTGGCTAAGTTACAGACACTCGTGAAAAACTGATGTTAATTATCTGGCAAACATTCTCTAACAGCAGTCAAGTTGTCATTGTTTGTGTCAAACAAGTTGTGAATTTATTGTAACATTAAAACAGGAGACATAATAAAACAAACATAACTTACTTTGTGTTCAAAGTGATGCTCGGAGCTCCAGTAGGTTCCTCTGTGTGTGAACGAAACTTTCGGAAGATGTTGTAGCAGAATCATGTGAACAATTCCAGGATATGCTTTTTTTCATTGGTTGTTGTGTTAAATCGTACCCAGATACAATTAGCCTTTCGCCGAGCCCCGCCCCCCTTAGTTACTGTTGCTACGTCTGTCAAACAAATGGTCGAACACGACCAGCGCGACAGATTGCCATGACGGGAATATGTATACCCGTGCGTGTCAGTGACCTTTTTTTGAGCAATACCTCCGCGATATCCTCCAGATCGAGGCAAAAATGGTTACAGTATGCAGAGGGATATATTCAAGTTTATAAAAATACGCAATGAAGGAGACAAGACTACTATCTGTCACGTTTTGATGTGTTTGAGTTCTGTTAATGTTTTGTGATCTTGTTTTCCCCCTGTCTTTGTGGTTTTTGGTTTAGTCCTGTTAAGTTTTCCCGCTCCTCGTTTGTGTCCAATTTTATGCACCTGTTTTCAGTTAATTATCTTGTTTGGTTCAGTGTATTTAAGCCCTGTGTTTTCCCTCAGTGTTTGTCGATCGTCGTCCATGTGTGGTTGTGTTTCTGATTTCCTGGAGTTATTGTTCCTGTTTAAGTTTGGAAAGTTTTCATTTTGTTTATTAAAACATTTATATTGAAGCTTTCGTGTCCTCGTCTTCAGCACCTGCACAAACCCTGACAGAACGATCGACCTGAACAAAAAATGGAGAGCTGGAAGCAGGCCTTCGTAGGTACCCGGAGGGCCATATTTCGTGGGACCCGTGGAGGTCGTAGTAGGGGATGTGACCGAGTTCTGGTGGTCCCGAGTCCAGTATGGCCTGAGCCCATTGCATGCACGCCAGAGCCTGACCCGTTTGACGACCTTCCAGAGCTTCTTCCCCAGAGCCTTCACAGCTGGTCCCGTCCAGCCCAATCAAGCCTTCACCGCTGGTCCCGTCCAGCCCCGAGTTTCCTGATATGCTGGTCCCGTCCAGCCCCGAGTTTCCTGATATGCTGGTCCCGTCCAGCCCAGAGTTTCCTGATATGCTGGTCCCATCCAGCACGGAGCCCGTTGACCCAGAGCCAGAGCCAGAGCCCGTTGACCCAGCGCCAGAGCCAGAGCCCGTTGACCCAGAGCCAGAACCCGTTGACCCAGAGCCAGAACCCGTTGACCCAGAGCCAGAACCCGTTGACCCAGAGCCAGAGCCCGTTGACTCAGAGCCAGAGCCCGTTGACCCAGTGCCAGAGCCAGAGCCCGTTGACCCAGCGCCAGAGCCAGAGCCCGTTGACCCAGAGCCAGCGCCAGAGCCCGTTGACCCTGACCCAGAGCCCGTTGACCCAGAACCAGAGCCCGTTGACCCAGAGCCGGAGCCAGAGCCCGTTGACCCAGAGCCAGAGCCCGTTGACCCAGAGCCAGAGCCAGAGCCCATTGACCCAGCGCCAGAGCCAGAGCCCGTTGACCCAGCGCCAGACCCAGAGCCCGTTGACCCAGAACCCGTTGACCCAGCGCCCGTTGATGTCAAGTCAGTTCCCGATCATGAGCCTGTCCTCCCCAAGAAAATTTTGGGGGGGCGCCATACGCCTTCACCGTGGCCGGCCAAAGATCCACGGAGGCCCGAAAAGATAACACCGCCATGGCCACCTGAAGGGTCTGCACCGCCATGGCCACCCGAAGGGTCTTCACCGCCATGGCCACCCGAAGGGTCTCACCACCACGGCCACCTGAAGGGTCTGCACCGCCCTGGCCACCTAAAGGGTCCTCACCGCCATGGCCACCCGAAGGGTCCTCACCGCCCTGGACGCCCGAGGGTCCCACAGCACCGCCCTGGACGCCCGAGGGTCCCACAGCTCCGCCCTGGACGCCCGAGGGTCCCACAGCTCCACCCTGGACGCCCGAGGGTCCCACAGCTCCACCATGGCCACGCCCACAGCCTGCTCCACCGTGGCCACGCCCACAGCCTGCTCCACTGTGGCCACGCCCACAGCCTGCACCATTGTGGCCACGCCCACAGCCTGCACCATCGTGGCCACGCCCACAGCCTGCACCGTCGTGGCCACGCCCACAGCCTGCTCCGCCGTGGCCACGCCCACAGCCTGCTCCACCATGGCCACGCCCACAGCCTGCTCCACCGTGGCCACGCCCACAGCCTGCACCGTCGTGGCCACGCCCACAGCCTGCACCGGGTCGTGGCCACGCCCACAGCCTGCACCGTCGTGGCCACGCCCACAGCCTGCTCCGGCGTGGCCACGCCCACAGCCTGCTCCGCCCTGGAGGCTTCCTGGACCTGCACCATGCCCTCGTCAGCCTCCAGGGCGCCCACCCTCCCACCCCTTTGTATGTTATACGGCGCGAGGACGCGCCTTCGGGGAGGGGGGAGGTACTGTCACGTTTTGATGTGTTTGAGTTCTGTTAATGTTTTGTGATCTTGTTTTCCCCCTGTCTTTGTGGTTTTTGGTTTAGTCCTGTTAAGTTTTCCCGCTCCTCGTTTGTGTCCAATTTTATGCACCTGTTTTCAGTTAATTATCTTGTTTGGTTCAGTGTATTTAAGCCCTGTGTTTTCCCTCAGTGTTTGTCGATCGTCGTCCATGTGTGGTTGTGTTTCTGATTTCCTGGAGTTATTGTTCCTGTTTAAGTTTGGAAAGTTTTCATTTTGTTTATTAAAACATTTATATTGAAGCTTTCGTGTCCTCGTCTTCAGCACCTGCACAAACCCTGACACTATCGAGGCTAATGCTTACCGGTCTCAAGCGAAATCTGAGAAACCCCATGACCTGTAAGTTAAGTTACCTCAAATGCAACCAGCACAGCCTTCAAGAATATTTTATAAGCTGGTTCAGTTGCTAATTGTTTGGAGTAAGAAATATATAACTCGCACTGCATATTTAGTAATTTTGCCTCAGATAGCACAGGATTATACATTCGTTTAACAAGCTTGTTCATTACCACAGCAACCTCTTGCGTGTCATGCTGAATGTGATTTTCGTGTTTAAAAAGTAACTATACATAAGAGACGGAAAGATGCAGATAACCATACATTATTTAAGGTTATTTCTATTCGTTACGATATTGATATATGAACTGATGTTGTCAAGTAACGTAAGGTTCATGCGTTCCCCATTGCGATCGTGCACTCCTCTAAACTGTAGTCTACGGGCGCTGCACTGCTAGTGACTGCTGCTCATTTCCCCCGAAAATATCATGTTAACAACAACCCTTTAGAAAACATACTTCCTTTGTGGATCCTCTTGATCTGCTTTCTCCATGTTGCTTTGAATAACGTTAATCTCAGTGGCTCAGTCTCACGCACGCTGCATGCGAGTTAACCATGTTCGACACATGTAAGGTAACTGGGAGTGGGGCCGTCCACACTGTTTTATCCACTGTAGGCACCGCTCACGTTGTGTTTTCGGCTTTGGGAATGGAAAGAACACAACTCCTCCAGACAATCTCTCGGGGTAACTTATCTAGTGTCCGATTTACAAACGCCGTGGGCGCACCGCTTCACCATCTTGCTTGGAATGCTTGACGGACCTGCTCACATAGTAACGGTTGCTATGATGTGTGATTGGACAATGGCCGTTTTGGGGAGGGGCCGGCGAAAGGTCAATTGTGCTATTTTCTGATTGGCTGTAGCCAATTTCTTTTTTTTGATTGTTGATAAGTGGCAGGCTCGACTAAGAACTCCAGGGGAGACGCGCTTGGTTCCTGCTAGGTCCATAATGAGAGCGGCGCAGCCAGAGAAATTTTGGGTGCTGCGGCATATTAATATATTATAAATAGTTTTTTCCGCATGAGAAATACAATGTGTGGCGGGAGTGCGTAACAAAAGACCGAAATGAGTGACTGTCGCGATCAATGCGTGACACTTGAGAGCCCTATTTTTAGTTGGATGCCGAGACATTTTTGTTCAGGTAGAATCTGCAATCTCTGACCCAGTTTGTTTGCTGGCTTCAATACCTTGTGATGTTTGCCAACTGGCAACTCGTGGAGTCATATTACTATTTGGTAAATTGACTGTGGGAGGAATTACACAGACCAATACACAAGCAGACACTGGCTGTAGCATTCATGATTTGTTTTTCAGAGAAACGAGTATGAGAACTTAGCATGTTTCCTAAATATCTGCAAACATATTATGGTATTGTTATGCTTTAGTGCAGTTAAAAAATACCATACAGCACCTTTAACCATAGTAATATTGACTACCAAAGGCTTTTTATGGTGCGTTCAAGTCCTCCTGTGAAGATTGTATTTATGAGTTGATAAGTCTGGTTTACGATGTCAGGTGAGTTTAAGATGGCGGTTATAACCTTCTCTTAATTAACTACACAAGGTTTTGAAACACTACTTCTAGAGAATGAAGAACAAAAAATGTGCAGCAGGTATGTTTTGCTTTTTAACGTTTTTAAAAAAAAAAAAAATTATAAAGTCACTGTAAGCTTTATCATTACACAATATATTGTCATATTACAATGCTATCATATTTTGAGCAGGAAATTAGCTTATTTTGTTGTAAATACAAAAGCCTAACAATGTCAATGCTAAATAGCTACCTCCAGATAGAGCATCACAGTCCCGCCCACAGCCTGAGAGAGCGTTGGTGCCGGAAGTTAATTTCCCATTCATTTCTCCCATTGACATTTTGTAAAATCCATATCTAAAGAGTATAAGAGCATGTCTGAGGATAACCAGCTACGGCTGAACTCATAAGCATACAACATCTCATTTCGAGGTAAAAAACGAAGAGAAAATCCAAAAAAAGTCAAGGGTACATATTTTCATTTCCGAGCAAATTAATTACTCCTCCCATAAACCACCGCGCCTCAATGAAGTTGACTGAAAGCCACCGTGAAAGAGCCTTTTGAGTGACTTCCAAATCTGACGACGGCAACGTGAACTTTTTCCTCCAGTGAATTTTATATAGTGAATGTGCAGGGAAACTCCTTTTCCTCGATTTACTGAAGCTTACGCACATGCTAAAACATTGAGCATCTGGCTCGCTCATAGACTGTGCTGGGGCAACTGCACATCCAATGGCGCGGGGTCGTCTCTGAGGTGCGACCAATGAACTTAGCCCTACGTCATTACGCGATTTTCACGCGCCTTTGCAGGGTTTCAGACACATGACACGACTTCCACAAATCAGATGCATCACTGTGGGATTGTGGGATTGTTCAGGATTCTGGGTAATGAAATACTTATTCAATACATCGTTAATAAAAGGGATTTATCTTAAAACAAGGTTAGTGCCCCAAGAACTTTTGGCGTTTATATGAACATATACAATCACTTAGTTCAGCCGTAGCTGGTTTTAAGTCTACCATGTATGGTTACGTTTTTATGGCTTATATCCCAAATGTCAATGGAGAAATTGAATTGAATTTTTTCTTCCGGCACCGGCTGTGGGCGGGACTGTGATGCTCTATATTGTTGTATTCCGGCATGTTTCTCACTGACACGCCCCCAACTCGTAAAGAGCGGGGTTTAAAGAAAATCCCAAACTTCCCAGTATTTATAACTTGCGTTTCATGATGGTGTTCAACTCGTGAATACCACGATCTTTCCGACATGACTTGAATGCACCATTATGTCTAGAAATTTTAACTAAATGGGGGCATAGACAAAATGGTGCTGTTTTGTTTATGCTCAGTAGGCTGCTTTGCTGTGTGCTCTCTTGCAGTCTTGTCATATCGACTTATAAGTGTCTTTGGGCTGGTTGTTTGAGCTTGCCCCATAAAATGAGCCACTTTATGGCGTTAATAATGTAAATAGAGTTAATAAAGGCAGTTGCCGGTTGCGATACTTTGGTCTTATTTTCAAAATACAGCATTTGGACTTCATTTATTATGTGATCATTTGCTTTTTTTTTCATAGAAATATCTGGGAACAAAATCTCTTAGACCCTCGATCGCAAGGCTGGTGTGGAAAGACTTTTGTCAAAATGTGCGAATGGGTCAAGGCTCTTGTCTCTTTTCAGTGCACACAGAGAAGATAGACGCATCTCTGATATACACTCACTCTGATATACACAAAACAAAAGGATTATTAGGAACACCTGTTCAATTTCTCATTAATGCAATTATCTAATCAACCTGGCAAATCAAATCACATGGCAGTTGCTTCAATGCATTTAGTAGGGTGACCATATTTTGTCCTGAAAAAACAGGACACTCGGCCCGGCAAACAGATAGGCCTACTCAAATGATACTTGAAGTTTACTCAAAGAAACCTTATTAATTTCAATACATTTAAAGTAGGTTATGCCTCCTCTGTATGGATAGAAATTTGTTATATTGTTATATGAAAACAGGACATGTCCTGGGAAAACAGGACAGTTGGTCACCCTACATTTAGGGATGTGGCCCTGGTCAAGACAATCTCCTGAACTCCAAACTGAATGTCAGAATGGGTAAGAAAGGTGATTTAAGCAATTTTGAGAGAGGCATGGTTGTTGGTGCCAGACGGGCCGGTCTGAGTATTTCACAATCTGCTCAGTTACTGGGATTTTCACGCACAACCATTTCTAAGGTTTGCAAAGAATGGTGTGAAAAGGGAAAAACATCCAGTATGCGGCAGTCCTGTGGGCGAAAATGCCTTGTTGATGCTAGAGGTCAGAGGAGAATGGGCCGACTGATTCAAGCTGATAGAAGAGCAACTTTGACTGAAATAACCACTCGTTACAACCGAGGTATGCAGCAAAGCATTTGTGAAGCCACAACACGCACAACCTTGAGGCGGATGGGCTACAACAGCAGAAGACCCCACCGGGTACCACTCATCTCCACTACAAATAGGAAAAAGAGGCTACAACTTGCAAGAGCTCACCAAAATTGGACAATTGAGGACTGGAAAAATGTTGCCTGGTCTGATGAGTCTCGATTTCTGTTGAGACATTCAGATGGTAGAGTCAGAATTTGGCGTAAACAGAATGAGAACATGGATCCATCATGCCTTGTTACCACTGTGCAGGCTGGTGGTGGTGTTGTAATGGTGTGTGGGATGTTTTCTTGGCACACTTTAGGCCCCTTAGTGCCAATTGGGCATCGTTTAAATGCCATGGCCTACCTGAGCATTGTTTCTGACCATGTCCATCCCTTTATGGCCACCATGTACCCATCCTCTGATGGCTACTTCCAGCAGGATAATGCACCATATCACACAGCTTGAATCATTTCAAATTGGTTTCTTGAACATGACAATGAGTTCACTGTACTAAAATGGACCCCACAGTCACCAGATCTCAATCCAATAGAGCATCTTTGGGATGTGGTGGAACAGGAGCTTCGTGCCCTGGATGTGCATCCCACAAATCTCCATCAACTGCAAGATGCTATCCTATCAATATGGGCCAACATTTCTAAAGAATGCTTTCAGCACCTTGTTGAATAAAAGGTGAAGTGACAACCAAATTTAGCTGCAATGCGATGAATGTAGACTGTTTGGGGTGCTTTGTCTACTTCTGGTAGGGGTTGATTTTTATTAAAACTAAGAGATTTCAACAGTTTAATTTTCGATATATGAAGGACACATTCAAACGATCCTCATCATTTATTGATCCCTCGTCATTTATTTTTGCTAAAATAAATGTGACTTCTGTAGCCTATTTTTAGAAGTATTGTAGACACCTTGGCTTCAGATGTCAAATCTTAATCAATCATAGAAAAAAAACTGCTGGAAATAAAGAACTGAAAGAATGTATTCAGTATTCTCAAGCGCCTGTCTCACAGCTGAATAATATTATATAGAAACTCTATAATGAGGTTTTTTTTGTGAGGAATTCTGTAAACTGAGTGGTCATGAGAAAGTCTGTCAAAGCACAGGTCAGTTCCATGAGTCATAGATAGAGGATCATTTTAACGAAAGAAGTCTTTTACATTGCATTCACAGAATGTGATAAAACTGTGAAGAGACATGACAAAAGCATTGCAAGTTAACTGCATGATCTAAGGGTACATTTACACAACGATGTACTAAAAATGGAAAAAAAAATCCTTGCCTTTTTTGCGTACAGATGACAATGTTGTCAAAATGATCCGTGAAAACAACAAAAAAACACACGTTATTGTCATGTAAATGAACCCCCAAAACGCATAGAACAGTGTCGTGTAAACAGCCCTTATAATTCATTATAATTATAATTCAACTCAGTAATTCATCTGAACAACACAACACCTCTCTAGGGGATACCTAACAAATGTGCCCGCATTCTCCACCAATAAGATGTTGGGGGAAAAACACACCTTGACTACATAAAGACACCAATATGCTCAAGTTTACTGAAGACAAATTTCGACACACTTCCAAAGTTTATAGAAATGAGTAAGAGGACCCAGCCTCAAACTAACTTAGAAAAAAGAAGCACTTGTATATATAGGCATATGGATAATCAGTCATTTCTGCAGGTTCACAGTACAGTACAGTTAATTGTAGCATCTTCCAAATGTGGGCCGTTTCTCAGTACTCTAATGGCATACTGTTTTTCGCATAATATATAGAATAGAATAGAATAGAATAGAATAGAATAGAATGAGGCATGTATATAGTGCTTTCATATGTACTACTGTACACCCAAAGCGCTTTACAATCATGTCGGGATCTCTCCTCAACCACCACCATATACCAGATATAGTAGGGAAGTATTAGATTTCGGATGCAGCGATTGTCGCTTGATAGACAATAGAATTAAAAAGAATTCAGTTTTGTGCTAGTCTGATGAGATTCTCCAGCATCCGTCCTTTTGTCGTTGTGATCGACGATTCATTTAATTTCTCTGCACCTTGTACCCTCAATCTTTCCAATCATGATATGCTTTTCCATTTATCTTTCCCTTCGAAAAAACAGTTGCAAAATATGCTTTTTATTCATATAAGTTTTATTGAGTGTAGTTTCAAGGTAATTTTAAAATTAATTTTGTCAAATTATCCAAAAGAAATTGACATAGTCGACATAATTGACATAGTGACCAAAAAATTACATGGTAATGATAACAATCACCATGTGGGTTCCTTAAAGGGTAAGTATATGGGTATATTATAATGATGTGTTTCCAAGAAATATAATCCCAACAAAAGATGATTAAAGATCTCAATGTTCCTGGAAATAAATGGAAGAAAGAAGACCAATCATAAATAAATGGAAGGAAGTAGACCAATCACAATACAGTATGCAAATATGACAAGGATGTAATTTCTGTCATTTTGATTTTAAATTCTAATGATATAATTTAAAATGTATTTATTTTCAAATAAAATTTTTTTAATGACTCTTAAAAATAAAGGTTCCAAACTGCTTTGTTTCAGTGATGCCATAGAAGAACCATTTTGGGTTCGACAAAGAACCTATCAGTGAACCGTTCTTAAAAGAATATTTTTTTCTTAGTGTGAAGATTATTTTAATAATCTAAAGAACCTATGTGGAATGAAAAGGTTCCATGGATGTTAAAGGTTCTTCATATTCCAATAAAGAACTTTAAGAATTTTAAGAGTAGCCTACTTGGTTTATTTAAAAAAAAAAAAAAAAATAGAACACCTAAAACTGTCTTGTTTTGGAGAAAATTCTGTTGACTGACAAAAATATACAAACTAACTGGCAAATTTTTCCAGAAATGTTAGTTACTTTGTATTAACTCCAAACGCTTGTCTAAAAGCAATAGCACACTCCTGCCTATATAGACAAATCACAGCTTACAATAGTACACTTACACATTTTGATTGTGTATTGCAGACAATTGTGAAATAGAAGAAACAGAATGTTTGAGGAACATAATCACGCACATTACTTCATAATAACTCGCATTATTACATTATTTTTTACTGCAATAGAACTTGTATCTTGATTGTCCTGCGTGGAATTACTCCACTTTATGGCATTATAAAGTATTTGCATGTATATACAATAAACATAGAAAAAATTAGTCATAAAATTTCCTGGCTATGGCAAATAAGAATATTTTAATTATTGTAATATTCTAAGGATCAAATAAGTACCCTTTATTTTCGTAATGGCTGCTGTTCCTTTTTATTAAGAAAGAGTTTTATGAATCTGTAATTTAATGTTAATCTTGTTAATCATGTTATGCACAAGACCCAAAATACTCATCATAAATTGTTATTTTTTGTTTAATTACTATTTTATTTGATTTATATTGCACTTGCACTTGGATCACTTATTATTGTTATTGTGGTTGTAACAGATGCATGCTGGGTGGAGATTGATGAAGAAGACAGGTGAGATTCCACACTGGAGACTGGAGCAACCTGTTTGCATATTTCAGGTGACAGGGGAGGGGCTTAAGTCCAAAATACACCTTTAGATCTGTAGAGGTCTGGACTTGTTTCCTGTCAGTGTCATTTAAACCTGAAGATAGTTCTACCATTTTGTGTACTGCATAATGTTTAGACAGACAAATGTTTGTTTTTTGATGCATTTTAAAATTTCTTGGAGGCGTATCTTAAACGTGACGTACACTCAAGAGATTTCCTGTTGTGAAAGAGTACACTTGCATAGCAGTTGTATTTGGTTTTGATCATTTGTTTAAACCAATCTCTGCTGGAGCTTAAGATGAATCTGCTGTCTTCGGGGGCTGGTGTTTTATTTATAGAAACAGAGATGAATCAATTGTGGTGAGTATGACTTGTATTGTCTTTAATTAGTAACTGAGGCTTTTACTGAACACTTTTTTTTTTACTGAACACAGTATTATTATATTCCTCCTGTTGTTATTGTAATATCTAATATTGTTTTTTAAAGTTGATCTGGCCCTTTAAGTCAAATATGGATAGCACTAATCATGCCAATTTGCATTTGTCTATTTATGTAATGTTGTATAACCTCATGTTAAATATGGTAAAACTTTACAACATGGTTTCATTAGTTAATTGAACTACTTTAGTGACCCTGAACTTAGAGTAGGGGAGACCGGGGATGGTTGTAACAATTTTGACCTTTCTGTCTATATCTTGTAGTACTTTGAAGCCAGTGTGTTCAAAATGTGATCCAAACTAGTTACAAGTGTCTGCTATTAAATGAGATAGCTATTATCTTTGCAGCACAAACAGAAAATGCATGGTTTAGTTTCAAACACGAGGAGTGAAATGTTACAATTCACCCCATAGACTGGGTTAGTTGTAACATACCCTGGGGTGAGATGTAACATTATGATATCCACCGGGGTGATATGTAACATAATGAAATAAGGATTTTGACCAAAAAAATATTTTGAAAGGTTTTTATTCAACACTGACTTTCAATATAACTGATGTGTGTGTGTCACTCTTAGTCTCAGAGTGTTTGTCACTCTCAGTTATGATTGACCATTATAAATTGAACTTGAACACAAACATTGTTTGTTTGTAAGCATGTTTTGTACTGCCAGTGTTAGTATTGGCCATAATAAAATATTGTGTGTGTGTGTGTGTGTGTGTGTGTGTGTGTGTGTGTGTGTGTGTGTGTGTGTGTGTGTGTGTGTGTGTGTGTGTGTGTGTGTGTGTGTGTGTGTGTGTGTGTGTGTGTGTGTGTGTGTGTGTGTGTGTGTGTGTGTGTGTGTGTGTGTGTGTGTGTGTGTGTGTGTGTTTTGTTACTCTGGCATTGTTGTTACAACTAACCCAGAGTCTTGTTGTTACAACTAACCCAGAGTCATGTAGCCATGAACTAGCTCACCTTACAGCTAACAGGCAAAACATTAGCACATAACAACTTGCATGGAAAATATCTACACAGACACACAATAAACATAATAAAAGTTTGATGAGTTTAACTACAAAGCAGAAATTCCCATAACAAAAACAAAAAACTTAAAAAAAGTAACTTTCTTACCTCAAAATTGTTGTCTGCCACAGGGATCTACTTTATCACATGTGTAATAAGAACTAAACTTAGCATGTGTGAAGTGAATCAGGTGATTTGTAACTAGTTCCTGATTGGACAAATTGGAATTGTTACAACTGACCCGTGTTACAACCATCCCCGGTCTCCCCTAAACAAGACTTCTACAGCATTTATTAATCTTAATGGTAATTTCAACACATTCAATACATTGTTAAAATCAAATGTTGTATTTCTTAACATTAGTAAATGCACTGTGAACTAACATGAACAAACAATGAACGTCTTTTTCACCAGCATTAATAAATATGAATAAATACTGTAACACATGTTCATGTTTGTTGATACATACTTAAATATCAGTGATAGGTTGTAATTGTATGTCTTGTACTGTATAATGTTTTTGCAGGGAAGATTGAGGATAAACTTTCAGCCCACTTTAAACATTATTAAATGACACAATGACCTGCTTTCTGACCTGCATGTTCACATTGCTCCAGTTATGTCTGGTGCCATCTAAAGGTATAGCGTACATTTTTTATGCATCTAATTTGTGACTTGAAAGTCGCAAATGGTAACCTCCCTTCTTAATATAAATACATTTTGTTGCACGCACCCTGGAATTGTCAATACATGTTGCCTTGTATATTTTGGCATTCATTTGTTTGTTTTGTAATGCTACAATTACTTTTCCCCCCTCTTTTTTACAGCAATCCTTTTTCCTCCAGAGAACCTAACTGTAGGATTATTGGATTTTAAGGCTACGGCTGAATGGCTTCCTGGACAAGGAAACCCTCCTGGCACCAAATACACCTTGGAGTTTATAACTGCACAAAATATGTACGTACATTTCATAACTGACTTTTACTCTTTTTTTCTAACACTTTATTTTACATTGTCCTTGTTACATATGTTACATGTATTTACCATAGTAATAACAGTAAATAATGCATAATTACATGCAACTAACCCTCAACCAAATCCTAATCCTAAACCGATAGTAAGTAAGTACATGTAGTTGTTATACTCAGTACTTAAAGTAACACCAAGTAACTTTTCCTCTTCGGTCACCCTACTGGTTGGAAACGAAATTGTCCATTGCCGCTGTCGTAAATAATTTAGCCTACCGTCGCCGGCTTTAGAATGAACGATGTCCACAGACAAGGTAGAATATGTTACATGATTTCATGAAAGGATGATGTATTGCGACATCAGAAACGAACAAAAACGAAATACTGACTATTGTAGCGCTTAACGTAAAGCAGTCGAATTTTATAGTTCTTTTTGTGCACGGGTTCCTACCCGAAACCAGAAGTTACATAGTGCCAGTAAAAGTGATACAGACCCCGTCAGGCTATGGCAAAAGTGCCTTTCACCCTGTTACGACTTGATGAACCACTGATAAGATTTTGGAAACATTATTTTAAGGTAAACAATGTTACATAGTGTTGCTTTAAGTATATAATTACACTGAGTACACATACTGTAAAAAAAGAAAAGAAAAAAGGGTTACACTTTATTTAAAGGTGTCATTGTTACAGTGTACTTATCTAAGAAAATGGGTAATATAAAGTACAAGTGTTAAATTTAGGAGTATAGGTTCAGGTTTAGTACTTAGTTATTACCCAGTTATTGTAATTACTGTAATAAGTACATTGTATGTACATGGGGAACAGGACTGTAAAATAAAATGCTACAGATTTTTGATAATGCTTTATTGTACTCATGAAGGGGTTTTTCACGCAGGTCTACAGGAAAGTGGATTCGGTCTCCACACTGCACTAATATAACCATACTGAAATGTGAGCTGGCCTTTGACTTGCAACAATATGATCTCTATTGGAATTATTTTGTGAGGGTCAAGACCACATTTAGAAAGACGAGCTCCAAATGGAGTACAACATCAAAGTCTTTCCAGCCATATGGAGACAGTAAGTTCAAATATATTATATGTTGCTTTTAAAAATGAATGTCATGATTTTATTTTTTTGGCAAAAAAAGCTCTTCTGAAATGGTTGTGCTTGACTCTCTGTTGGATCTTTCTGTAGGTCGCCTGAGTTCTCCGAATTTAAATATCTCAACTGATCAAAATGCCATTAATATTACTTTTAGTCATTGGCTGGAATCAAAACCAGAGATAGGACCACTGAAATTCCTGCTATACCTTTGTGGGAAAAGTCCTGTAGAGGAATCAAAGGTAATCGGCTAGAATATTTGTTTCAATCACCGCTTATCATAGTGAAATTTCAGAATGTTCACAATTTAGAATGCATTACTTAATTGAAATCAGTCCATATTTCCTTATTTATTTATTTTTTTTTATATCTTTTTGGTAAGTGTGTAGTTCCGATATCAACCTCAGAATCTCCTTACATTTTCCATGTGGCAGCTGGGAAGAACTACTGTGTTAGTGTTTCTGCCAGTCATCAACTCGCCTCAAAGAACAACTTCAACACCACCAAATGTATCGTTCTATTAGGTAGTGGATATATTTTTTATATATATATTTATTTTTACAAATACAGCATAAGATCATTTTTATTTATTGGGGTCAGTAAAAAAAAAATGCTGGCTTAAATTTATACGTTCAATCAAATCTGATGTTTAAGTCATTTAAACTTAAATTACATTAAACTTACTTTAAAAAATTTTGAATCTTGTATAACTTATAAAAAAGTTATAAGTTGACTTATTATGATGAGTTAAAGCAATGAAAACCCATATGTTGTCATCACTTATTGATCATTTATTTGTTTACAGTGTAAGATTTGTTTTAATACTTTTATTCAGCAAGGATGCATTAAATTGATCAAAAGTGACAGTGAAGGTATTTATAATGTTACAAAAGATTTCTATTTCAAATAAATGTTGTTCTTTTCAACTTTCTATTCATCAAAGAATCCTGAAAAAGATGTATCATGCTTTCCACAAAAATATTAACTGCAAAAACAGATGAACAAAAATAAGAAATGTTTCTTGAGCAGCATATTAGAATGATTTCTAAAGAAGCTGTGACACTGAAGTCCAAATAAATGGCTGCTGAAAATTAATCTTTGCTATTACAGAAATAAATTACATTTTAAAATAGAAAAGTTATTTTAATTTGTAATAATATTTAACAATACTGTTTTTGATCAAATAAATGCAACCTTGGTGAGCATAATTATTGACCCCAAACTTTTGAACAATATATGTATGCATATTTCTGCTGTATATATGCTAATGTATCTTTTATGTTCTAAAGATTCTTCTGGAAGCTCTGTACTAATGGTGTGCATTGCGGCCATTCTGCTGATCACCTTTTCTACTGGGATTGTTTTGATTTTTGGTTGTTTTTACGACACAAGGCTTATATTCAGAAAATTCCGCATTCCAGATGCCTTGGTATGTATTAAAATAAGTTCATTAAGCTTTGTATATGTATTATTTTGACTTGAGAACATTAGTTATATGAAAGTAATTCACTTCAAGGGATACTCTACTGGTTTTTCATATTAAACTATGTTATTTCCTTAACTAAGACGAGTTGATGCATACCTATCTCGTCTCAGTGCGTGCACTAAATCGCTGTCTTTCCGCGAAACTTTGTTAGATCTTATCTCAGCCCTGTTCATTCAATACAACCCGTTGAAATGAGAGGGAGCGGACTTTTCACGAGAGATGATATTACTGGCCCGTATTGAATGAACAGGGCTGAGATAAGATCTAACAAAGGTTCGCCGCAAGACAGCGATTTAGTGCACGCACAGAGACTAGAGAGGTATGCATCAACTCGTCTTAGTTAAGGGAGTAACATAGTTTAATATGAAAAACCAGTAGTGTCCCTTTAACATTATTTGATTGAGTTTTTTGAACATGCACCTTCAAACATGTTTAATATTTATATATGCACATTTATTATGAATGTATAGGCCCCAAAAGTATTTAAACACTTAATTCACACTAAAAAATGTCTGAATTTCATTGGGTTATTTACAAAATATCAAACCAAGTGTATTCTGCAAACAAATTAGATTAGATCTAACTTCACTTTTTCAATTATTTTACTGGTCTTGGTTTTTGTGGATGTATTAAATTATTTGACACAGGTGAAATGTTTTGACCAAAGTGTGTTTATACATTTAATTTTGGTAACTTTTACCATTGTTGGGCAAAGTTTCACGGGCGAAATTTCACTTTAGGACAAAAGATTCCCAACGCAGATTTCACACATTATAAAAAGTGATCAGTTAACTTAAAAAAAAATGAGGAACTGTTGCCTTTAAATCATTAAAGTCCCCCTGTGGTGAAAATCAAGTTTCTAATGTTGTTTATGTCTAGGTGGTGTTTTTAATATGCTTTAAGACAAACCATGTGCAAATTCATAATTTGCATATTCATAGAACGACATATACTAAATGTCATTTTGGAGATCAAAGATGAGTTTTAGGGGATACAATTATTGACTAAAGTGGGACTTTAAGTAATAAACTTCATGCATAATTGAAAAGAACAAGTTATGTGAACTTGACAATTCCAAATAATTTAATTTGTCCAATTACGCATGGCTTATTTACTTGATCATTTTAAGGCAACGGGATTCCTCACTTGTTTAAGTCAAGTCTATTGATCACTTTTTACAGTGCAGGTTCAAGTTGGTCATGTGGATTCCCCGTGCTGACCAACTGAAAGCTGCTTGATTTGAAAGTGACTTCTTTTGCTTCATACATTGCTAAAGTATTGACAATAGACATGCAAATGGACTTTTTTGCCCATGAAATTTCTCCACATTATATATGATGCATATTTATGAATAACACTAATAAGGTTCCAATTGTTAACATTAAGTTAACTAAACTTACATGAACAAACAGTGTGTATAATAAATAAATGCAATGCATGGTAGAGGATAATTATCATTTACAATAATAGTGTTTATGTCCTTTACAGGTCATTTTTCCAGGAAATAATTGTGTCCTAAAACTAATCCCTGAGGAATTCCAAAAAAGTATACAGACCTGGCAAAAACCACTAACGTACAAAGAGGAAAGCGTTTCTGTCTCAGAGGAGGATTCTGAGGATGGCTCTCACTTCTACCATCAGAGGGAGAACCTCCTAGAGCAAGATGAGGAGGCTGAGACATCACATCAGTGTTATAAGTACACACCAGCTACTTATTTGGAATTTAGTGAAGAAAGTGTAATATCCGAGAAGGATGATGAATATGCATCCAGTTACCCCTGCGTCTTTAAGTACTAGTACTTCAGAATCATCCAAATTTCTACAAGCAACTACTGTGAACACTTGTGTGAACTCTGAGATGGATAGATATTGCGCAGAGGAAACTCCCTGTTCTTCTGGCAATGTCTGTGAAAGTGAAGTGACTGCTGAAAAGAAAGAGGAGGAGGAGGAGGATATCTCGGCATACTCATCAGAGAATGGCTACGAGTATGAACCCAGGCATGATATATATACACTAGAGCAGACACTGGCATAGAAACAAAATCTGGGGTCTGTTATACCTGGAGAGAACTATGCGTTAACATTCCATTTTCTCTCAATGGCAGTTCAGAGTTCAGAATGCTCTTCTGCATTAGGAACTTTCATAAATAAGACCTGCTTAGACACTTAAGCTAAATTCTGTATAGAGTAGAAGGAATATTTAACATTTGGCCCTTGCTGGTTAATGGCCATTTTGTCGCTTATTGCCCTGCTTTGAGTTGAGATACTACATTACCAAAATTATTCTTCTGTGACACCACTGCAAAAAAAAATAGTTTTGGAACATTTATTTTAAAGAGTGGGTCATGTTGAACAGATTTTGGACTAAGGAAAGCATGCCTACTTTAGAAATGAGATGGAGCTGCACATTCTGCAGCACGTCACAGTGATGCAACTCGTCACGTGACTAACCATTTTGTAAATAAATTGCCGTTTGGACACATTGTTGACGGACTCCAGGAGCTACATGAAGCAATTTATGATGCAGTGCAACACATGATTGACCTGAACCATTGGACAATTGTATCTATTGTGTATTCAGTGTTGAAAATCGTACAAAACGCATACCATAATTGAAAATGATTGTGTGTGTGTTTGTATAGATTTACACAAAGACCACTATGGTGAAAATGTTTGGTTCCAGCTTTTAAATGAACCAATATTGTATTTAAATGTGGTCTTAGACTTTTGAAACACTATGGCCTGGTTTTTACAGACAAGGCTTAGATTAAGATTAGATTAAACTTTACTGATGTTGAGTAAAACATCATTTTGCATCTTGAGACAAAACAATGGCACTGTCAAATTTTACAATTTGTCAGCAGAAGTTGCTTTCAGTTAAAACAGCTCAAACATGCATTTTAGGCTGGGACTAGTTTAAGCCTTGTCTGTGAAACTGGGTATAAGGTCTTAATCTTAATTCCAAACCTCTCCAAAATCAAAATTACTAAAAGAATCTTGGTAGCCACACAAAATATTGATTAGATTTAAATAACAGAAGTTAACTGGGAAATAAGAAACTTTGGTAACACTTTACAACAAGATTTCATATAGTTAACTAGATTAGCTTACAACGAAAAACACTTCTAAAGAAATTATTAATCTTAGTTCATATTCATTTTAATATTTACTAATAAGTTGTATCTGTTAACATCATTTAATGGACCTGAGCTAAAATAAACTAACTATGAACAGTTGTATTTTTATTAACTATCGTTTACAAAGATTAAAAAATACTAACAAATCTATTGCTCCTTGTTTTTAGTTAATGATAGTAAACGCATTAACCGACGTAAGGTAATGAGACATTATTGTAGTGTTGCAGAAACTTTTAATTTCATTATTTTTGAAAACACCCTCACAAGCACTTAAAAATGCTGTAGTTCTATGGAATTCTCATTCAGTCTCTACATGATAATACTAAGATCAGATTTGTGTTTGCGCTATACCTTCTGATGTAAGATTCTTTGTTCAAACTAAAATTTCACTGAATTTTTACAGTATTTGTAAAAGTAATGTTTGTAAATTGAAAATTGATATCGGCTTCTGGTACACTAACACAAAAGATAACCATGCGATGTTATTGTGCCAGCTTTATTTTCATGTCATCTCCTTCCATACGTATGTAAATGTGTTTATGTAAAAGGTATTATTATTATTGGTCATTGTGTATATTGGGGCACAGCTGTTTGGCAGTTTAAGAGTGTGAAAGTTTTGTTTACATGAAATACTACTGACTGTAATGCTGCATAATGCCTTACTGAGCGCTGCCTTTAATGGTGCTAAGGAGGCCATTTCTTTTATGCTTGAAGAATATTTAACCCCTCTTATAAAAGAGTCAAGAAAAACACTGATAAATGCTATACATTTATTTTTGTTTATAATTTTGAAGTTGCAAATAAATATTGAAAAACATAAATATGCAATAGTGCTACTTTGGGGTAACTATAATTGATTTCTTTCTATTTACACATTTGGGTGATTCTGATTATTTACCAATTGCCATTTGTAGACAAAAGCGAGAAATATCTCACTAATGTCTTCTCTTCCATTCCTACTTTTTTGCCCTCCAGTCAGTCTCCCCCAAATAGAGTAGAGAAAAACCCTTTCCTTCCATCTTCCCCACGTACACGCAGTGACTTGGTGGTGCGCGTGCCTCGTTGAAAGCCTGTCTGTTCCATTTGGTTTTCCTTTTCCTTCTCTTGTTGTTGGACTTTAACCTGATGACAGATCACCATACGCATGTCCTCCTGGAACAGAGCAAAATGGCATTTTCTACATAATGTGCAGTATAATAAATAATTAATAAATACATGCAATGCAATGCATAGGTTAACTGTTATTTTACAGCAGTGGTTTTCAATCCTGGTTTTGGGGACCCACCGCTCTCCACATTTTATATGATTCACTTCAGTTGATGAAGCTTTTTCCTAATGAGCTCATGATCTGAATCAGGTGTGTTAAATAAGGAAGGAAAATGCACAGAGCGGTGGGTCCCCAGGACCAGGATTGAAAACCACTGATTTACAATAATACAGTGTTTGTGAGTCCTTTACAGTTTTCTATTTCAGGAATTAAAAGGGTCCTATTACTAACCCATGAGGAACTCCAAACAAATGCAGAGAACACAGAAGAACGTTTCTGCATTCGAGAAAAATATCAAGGACAGCTCTCTGTGCAATGCATAGTAGATTTTTACTACTTTTTAAAAATTTTACTCACATTTTCTAAATGTTCTGGGTGGTTTCTAGGGTGTAACTCTTTACTAACAAAATTCAGTAGACATATCAAAACTGAATTAAAAATCAATTGCAAGTTACCAACCTGCCAAGACTCAACTTCCTGTGACAGTGCCACCTTGTGTCTGATGGTGTTCAGAAGCTGCTGGTTGAGTGCGTCACGTTCTTGCCGGGCCAAAATGATCTCCTCTTCCAAGGCACTTATGGGTGAGAGGGAAGAAAAACATTGGTCTGTTTCTAGCTGACCACGGACAATTATGCAAATTGTCCCGCCATTCATAACAGATCATTAGCTTATCACTTTATCTCTGGCATGACATACAGAGACCAACACCATGTAGATATAGATTAAAAATATCTTTGATCCAGTTCTCACCTATAAGTAGGTTTACCAGTACTGTTACGAAACGGCTTTACCTCCTCCCTCAGCCCTTCTAATTCAGTTTCTCTGGACAGTAGCTGATGAAAGAACAAAACATCACCTCATCAGATGAAAACTCAGTCTATAAGAATGCATTGATGTCCTCTTTTATAAGTCGATTTGGATAAAAGTGTCTGCAAAACGCATAAAAGTAAATATCATTGATTATGTAGCTAACCTCTTTCTGTAACCTATTAATCTCTTCTTCTTTTTCTTGCAGAATGGCTGAATGGGCTAAAATGGTTTCTTTAGCCTGTTGGAGATCAAAATAAAAACCATCAGTCAGCAGAAATAGAAAGTGGTCTGCCCAATCTAAAAGGAGATCTGGGTCAGTAGAGAAACAAGCATGATTAAAACCCAGTCAATTCACATAACTGTGCTCTAAACATTTGCTACAAGCTAAGTTGAAACATGCACACCTATCTTTTCACTAAGCAGGGGTTGAGAGCTACCTGGCACTGTTGGATCTCACTCTGAAGTGACAAAGGGAAGCAGGTAGTCTCCCCCAGACTGGCATCTTCTCCCAAGGATTGAACCCTTTGCTGTAGGGTACGGTTGACCGTTCGCAGCTGAAACACTGTGCTGTTTCCTGTTCCAGCTGTGAAAGAGCCAGAGACAGCCAGGCTGAAACTCTCTAAGGGTGGATGGACTCCAGTCAAAGCTGTGCCATGAAAATTCCCAATTCACATTCTATTAAATTAGGACCAATAGTATGCAGGACTATATTTAGTGTGACTCAGATAATAGTATGTCACGGTGGCTGTACACCAGTGTATTTTCAAAAACAGACTACTTCTCTACTATATAGTCTGCAAAACGCATTATGCCAACATAGTAATTAAAAAAAACAGTAGGCGAAAAGTACCCAGA
Organism: Chrosomus eos; assembly: GCA_036326025.1. NCBI lineage: Eukaryota > Metazoa > Chordata > Actinopteri > Cypriniformes > Leuciscidae > Chrosomus > Chrosomus eos. The sequence goes on from CM070820.1 coordinate 11,132,705, forward strand.
TGACCTACTACTTCCTCCAAGATTCTGAAGTGCGCATTCGATGGACACTTTACTATCTCATAAGGCTATGGGAGAGGATTAATGTATAGGAGTGAAGTGACGCAACTGAGGCTGGTAGGTCACGTGACAGTAACAAGATGGCGGATGTAGTACGTCTGGATTACATTCATAGTACCCATATTTGTACTATAAACATACTTTCGTTTGTTACACGTTTTGGTGTAAAATACAAAATCAAATGAAAATAAAATAAAAAAAATTAAACATTTAAAATTATAATCCCTTTTTTTATTAAGCCATTTTAATTGTGCAACGAAGGAATGAATTTGCCAAAAGTCACAGATCTATAATTATTTTTTCCCATCCCAGTAATTTTCAAGGTTAAAGGGTCAAGGTTTGGCTGGTTAGCATAGTCCAGTTAGCCCTTGTAACTGTTATAACTGCAACATATTTTTCCATTGACATCCATTTAAAAATATTCATAATATTCAGACTAAATAAAAACTTCTGCAAGGAAAATACACTATGGTTCAAAAGTTTGGGTTTGGTAATTTTTTTAAAATATTTTTTGAAAATGTCTTGTGCTGATCAAGGATGCAAAAATAATGATTGGTTAAAATTTTTTTTTTTTTATTATTATTATTAGTTTATGGTTTTTTGATATTTTACAATGAATTTTATAGGGTAATTTGGTTAATTTGTTTGGGTTTTTATTAACAATTGGCAGTTGTGCTGCTTAATATTTTTCTTGATTCTTTGATGAATAGAAAGTTCAAAAGAGGCTCAAAACATATTTGAAAAACCTTTACTGTCAATTTTTGATCAATATAATGTATCAAAAAGCTTTATAATAAGGTTTAATTTGTTAACATTAGTTATCTTCATTAAATTAACATTAACTAAGAGTGAACAATACTTCTAAAGCAATTTTTATTATTATTATTATGATTAATTTCAACCTTTACTAATACATTAAGATCAAAAGTTTAAATGCACTGTGAACTAACATGAACATTTTTATTAACTAACATTACAAAGAAATGCTGTAAAATATATTGTTCATTGTTAGTTCTTGCATTAACTAATGTTATTGGAATACTCTGTGGAATACTTGATTCTGATTGGTCAATCGCACCATCCAGCGGTATTTTATTCCCCGTAAAAACCTTTTTTACAGTCTATGGTAACACAGGCTCATCCGGGTAACGGAAGTCAGCGCTGTAACGCTTGCTAGGAACGTTTTTTTTTCGTGGAAGTTTTGCGTTTGGTGAGCTAATAAAATATTAAACTCAAATAAATATTTCTGTGTACAATTATTTAATTATGTCATCCATGTATCGACGACCCGCTCTCGCTTCACACAAACGCAGCTGCTGCCATTTTGCAACGATTGCTTGTCCAATTATGTATTTTAAGATAAACAAGTGCGATTTTAAAACAATTATGGTCTCAAATCAATATATTTATCCCCATAATTATTTATGTCATGTAATAAGTGGTATGACTGAATTCTAGTTTGAACTTGCTGCTTTATCCGTAGAAGCTTTACATTTTAAGACCTAATAAAATATTCGACTCATGTCAATATTTCGTGTCTAATTATTTATTTATGTGGCAGGATATTACAGAATAAACCCCTTCAAAGTGATGCAAGACACTGATCAAGTACATTATCTCATTATTAACTTAACAAATGAGACGTTATTGTAAAGTGTTACCCAAATTATAAATTTTAAAAAATCATACTGATCCCAAATTTTTGAACGGTGGTGAAATATTATTAAAACTAGATATTTTACTTGTGCTTCATTCTTTTAATCTTTTTGGAAGACTCGTGAAATGTACTTCCCAAAAGTACTGGTAGTGGGTGTATGTAGATGAGGTCCTGGTGCAGCTTCACAAAATGCTATAATTTAGTTATTATGTTGAATGTATGGTATAAATTATGATTATATGTGACATTTATATGACAATTACACAGAGATTCCCTCTCTCTCTCCTTCTGCTCTTTACTCTCCTGTCATCATCAGGCACATCGTCCTCACCTCAGTTTCTTGATCTTTCAGGCTGGTCTGTAGCTCAATCACCCTCTCTCTCAATCCATCCCTCTCAGATCTCAGCCGGTCATTGTCTTCTTGAGTTGAATTCAATCGTTCATCAATACGAATACAGCGCTCTTTCAGGACCCTGTTCTATGGTACAAGATCAGTGAAAAAATAATAGACAGAAAAAGTGAATCAACATACTTTCTTTGATTATTTTGCCATAAATCAAAGTTGATATAATCAAAATATCAGCCAATGAATTCAACTTTTGTGTCTATACATGTCTTTACCTCTGCTTGCAGACTGTCCAGTCTAGCAGAGCTTATAGATTTGTTGAAACTTGAATCCTCCATTTCTTCTCTCAAAGTACGAAGCTCTGTGCGCAGAGTATGCTCTAAAGCCACCGCCTGGAAAAAAGAAAGAGGATGGTTTACATGTAATCAAACATGACATGAGACAGATAGCTAAATCTACTGATCTACATTCCAGCCCTGCATTAACTGTATCAGAGTTTCTACGTCACTAGACACATTTACCAACTATAGCTGAATACCTCTGAAAAGATTTGCAACCAGGAAACTAGGGAATTAAAGCTTCTGATTGGTCACCTCTGCCAGCTGTTCCACAAGTTTTTGGTTGTGGTTGGACAGCTGAGTGAGCTGCTCGCTCTCCTCACGTCGCCGGTCGCGACTCTGAACGTGTTTTTGTTCCAGCTGCGCACGCAAGGATGTGACGTCAGCCTGTAGTTCTGCTTCCCGCTGACTCGCCTCGAGGTCCCGCACCTCCAGACGTCGCTGCAGCACGTGTTTCTCCTGCTGCGTAGCCTGTTGCACATCAAACTTAGTCATTCACACACTTTAAAAGACGTATTTAATGATATTAAGAAGATCGATGTAGAATCAGATCTACCTAAATGGACTTCTATGCTGAAATGTTTATTTTGAGGTTCTTGAAGTCACCTGCACTATAGTGTGTATAACGTTACAATATAATAGGTTCTATTAAAGATAGCTTATTCCCATGTGAAAATCAGTTTTTTATGTTGTTTATATGTCCATGTGGTGCTTTAAAAGAGTAGTTCACTTTTAAAAAAACTTTTGCTGATAATTTACTCACCCCCATGTCATCCAAGATGTCCATGTCTTTCTTTCTTCAGTCGAAAAGAAATTAAGGTTTTTGATGAAAACATTCCAGGATTTTCTCCATATAATGGACTTCATTGGGAACCAACGGTTCAAGGTCCAAAAGACAGTTTCAGTGCAGCTTCAAAGGGCTTTAAACAATACCAGACGATGAATAAAGATCTTATCTAGCGAAACCATCGGTCATTTAAAAAATAAATAACAAAGTTTAAGTTTTATAAGCACAAATGCTCGCCTTGCTCTGTTCTGTGATAAGCGTTCGTGACTGTCCTGTTCGAACTTGTTCATCAAAATTAACAAATCTTTTTTCGAGTCATGACTCGAAGGGTCCTAGATAAGACCCTTATTCATCGTCTGGAGTCGTTTAAAGCCCTTTGAAGCTGCATGGGGGTGAGTAAATTATCAGCAAAAGTTTTTTTTAAAGTGAACTACTCCTTTAAGACAAACCATGTGCAAATTCATTAGTCAACACCATTGTTGAGTATTTTCTCCTTAAAACTGCAGTGAGCCAAAGACAGTCTCAAAAACGCAGTTTGAAATCGCTGGTGTTTCTGACGTCACAAACTACCAGGCAACGGGTGTAGAGAGTAATGGAAAAAAAACATTTAAATATGTCATTTTGGTGATCAAAGATGAGTTTTAAAGGGTACCTATCATGGAATTTTGAAAATTACCTTTCATGTAGTGTGTAACATAGATCTAAGTGAACAAAAACATCCTGCAAAGTTTTAAATATGAAAGTTCACCGTATACAAAGTTATTGTCTCTCAAAAGTAAGAGTCGACTCTGAGTCGCTGATATGAATCGATAGACGAACGATGCATTTTCGTGCGTCACTTGTACAAGTTATTTGAATTCGACACGCCCACTCAGTCCGCGCGCCCAGCAGACAGAGAAACCTGACAACATCATGTCGATCAGACTCTGTTCTGAAGTGCGAATCAAAAGCAAACTTTTTTTTTTCACTGCCCAGAGACAAGCATGTGAAGACTCAGTGGCTAGAATTTATATTTACAACTATACCACACAAGTATAGCCACCTTGAGCTGTATTTTAATGACGATCGCTTCACAAACACAAATGCTTTCAAGGATTCGCGAGTCGCCTGATACTGAAGGAACGTTCAATACCAAGTTTATTTGGATCAGCTTCCTCCTCCGAATCACAACCTGTAAGTACTATTAATAATTGTTGCTTTTATGTGTGTGTGTGTGTGTGTGTGTGTGTGTGTGTGTGTGTGTGTGTGTGTGTGTGTGTGTGTGTGTGTGTGTGTGTGTGTGTGTGTGTGTGTGTGTGTGTGTGTGTGTGTGTGTGTGTGTGTGTGTGTGTGTGTGTGCGTGCGTGCGTGCGTGCGTGTGTGTGTGTGTGAGAGAGAGTGAGAGTTACGCTCAGCAGCTTCTAGGTCTCCAATGTCATTTCTTTTGTTTTTTGAAATATGTGAAATTATGTGAAGCGTATTGTAGTACTGCAGTGCTTTATCAATATGTTTAAGCTTTGGGCTAACGCAAAATATAACTGACTGCGTCATCTGACCAATCACCGCCGATTAGCATCACGCAAAGGAGGGGTTTGGACAAATGAGTCGTCAAACGAATCATTAGGGAGTCGGTGAGCAAATCAGGTAAAAATAAATGCATATTATAAGACAATATAAGTGTTTTTTGTCATTGCATGCATGTAAAACTGTTGTTGGGGACTCCCAGAACATTATTAGGAACATTTTAAATGCCATAATAGGTACCCTTTAAGGGATAAAATGATTGACTACATGGGGACTTCAAGTACCAAAGAACGGTTCTGCTGTTGTAACAAGCCAAAACACTATTTGGGACCCCACACAAACTCCTTCCGAATGAGAAGGCACCATAAACTATAACTCTAGTCGCTTCATATGTCATCATTTGGATATGCAGGAAATAAACACTCAAAATCAAGCGTTTCAGTATTTTCCTCAAATATCTTTATTTCTTGTACTTCTTTTCAGGCAAGTCCTCTAGTAGACTATTGCCAGAGTGTGTTAAGACATTCTTTATAATACTGTTCAAATGTTTGGGTCCTTGCTGACTAAAAGTATAAAATTATTTTTAGGGGCCAAGCCCCGAAGGGGCTGAGGCACCTATTGTATCTGTTAGTTTTCTTATTATTATTCCGTAAATGGACGTCTATGGCAGCCCTATGAACCGTAAGTAGGAAAATGATGAAATTTGGCACACTTATAGATAAGGTCATGAAAAGTAATTGAGCCAAATTTTGAGTCTCTAGAACCAACTCTATAGCGCCACCACCAGTTCAAAAATTCAACATTGAAATGGTTATAACTTTTGAACCCTTAGATCTAGAAAAATTAAACTTAATACACCTGAATCCACTCATTATGATGATTGCAATCAATATCGTACATTAAGACTCCGCCCCAGGGTCGGCGCCACGAGGGGGCCCCAGGGGGCCTGGCCCGGCCACCTGGGTCACTGTGCCCCCTCACCTCTAGTCAGCGCACCACCCTGCCTCGGAACCTCGGAACGCGATTTCAGCCGCTGAGATTCGGCAACAGGCACGCTACCACTGTGCCCTTTTATTCCTGACATATTACATTATACATGTATTCCTGACATTATAATTAACTTAAGTATATATTTTTTATATTTTAACTATAAGTACATATAACTATTTGTAAATTAATTTTGTTTTACCATGATTAAATCAGCTTTGCAACCCGTAAATATATCCATCGATCCGCTGACTTTGTTTTGAGTTCTTCAGTGGTCTAGTGGTAGATTATTTGCCGAGCATATCAGAGGTTACGGGTTCTAATCCGCCCTCAGTAATGTTTTTTTCTGTCTCATCAAAAACCGAATATGTTCATCATTGGTTACAGTTTTTATCAAGCAGGGACACGTTTGCGTCCATTTTATATTGTGATCTCACCGAACGAATAGAGTCTCCGTTACTGCGATAGATTGAAGAGCGACAAGAGAAACTGTATCCATGACACTGATAGCAGCGGCAACCAGCGCGCAGCTTGAGTTCAAAAACAAAACATTTTAGCGCTAGATCTCTTATTTAATAGCGAACTAAATTAATGCTCTGCTAGTTAACTGGAGATGTTTTATGTATTTGTATTTGGTGCATCCGTGCCATGTTTCAAAAAGTGGTGGGGGACAATATATCGATCCTGAGAAAATCCCGCAAATTACGCCTATGAAACACCCCCCCCCCCCCCCCCCCCCCGCGGGCTTTTTAATCTTTAAAAAAAAAAATCATTAATAGTAGGCCCTCCAAGTGACGCATCGAGGCCCCCTCCTTCCATATGTCCTGGCGCCGACCCTGCTCCGCCCATTACAGTAGTGGCCATTTTGAAAAGTACAGTACTCAGTTTTTTCGCTACTCCTCCTTCACATTTTGTCCAATTTTGTCCAAACATGTGCTCAAATGATCTTCGGACTGAGCCGCATAGAAATGACTGAACAGAATTTTTTGCTATACTGGAAAAAAAAAAGTTATGATGTCGCAAACTTAACGAGGTCGACCCAAAATTGGTTCAGAAGCTATAGCTCGGCCAAAGTTTGATCAATCGAAACGAAAATTGGTACGCTTCATCGGAATCATGGTCTGAGGGTCCATGGCAAAGTTGGGAACAGCGCCACCTATGGGTCATGAGATATGAAAAATATCTATTTGGGCCAATAACTTTTGAACAGTTTGTCAGAAAATCATAAATGTGGTATCTATGGATTCCTTGTGTCATGTCGATTCTGTGGATATCAATTTTGCCAGTATTGGATGTACCACGTGTCCGCCATTTTGAATTTTGTCATAATTTGCCATATCTTTAAAAATATTTGACATATCTTCACAAAATTTGGTATGGATCATCATTTGCATGGCCTTAAGGTACCTAAGAAGTTTGAACACAGCGCCACCTAGTGTTCCAAAGGTATAAGGTTTTTTGCAAAAATGCTTATAACTTTTGCAAATATAGTTCAAAATTTAATTTCATTATGTCATTATATTCCTTGGCTTATACCGATTATAACGATATCTCGTTTGTCATTTTCCAACAATGTGACTGCCTGCGATATTGGGGCAAATGAAAAACTGTTTTTTCGCTACTCCTCCTTCAAATTTTGCTCAATTTTGTCCAGAATTTTATCAGATGATCTTTGGACCGAGCCGCACAGAAATGACTGAACGGATTTTTGATATTCACTACCGTTTTTGAGATATTCGTCTCCAAAGTTGACCTAGCCTGTGTTTGTTGCCTTATGCTAGTTAGCTTAGCAAACTAAATGGTTAGCATGCTAACCAGTTGCCATTCTTTCTAATGTGGGTCTTCAGCTATGAAGTTAATCATTAGCTACATTAGCATAGCAAGCTAATCCGGTTAACATGTTATGGAACTTTTTGTGAACTCATTCTCACACTGAAACCTCTCCTCAGCAGGCTGGTGAACATGCATGAGTGATTAGCTCAACGTGTTACACCACGGATCCCGATGCTCAGCATTGTGGGTTCGCCACTCAATGTGACATGTGCCCAGACCGCATGAGGTAGTGTGGCAGGAAAAGATGCAGAAGTTGCATCTGTTCCAGGCATTGTGCGTAAGAAGTCTCATCTGAAGCTGTCACACACAACATGCAGTGCTTTTATGTACAATTCATTGTTCTTCTTCTACCAGAATGGTTGTCAATGGCAGCCCTATGAACCACAAGTAGGAATATTGGCATACTTGTAGTAGTAATCTGACCAATTTTGGATGATTTAATTAAACTTTTTAAATACAATATGCTCTGCATTTTCTTCAAAATTCTTAATTTTGACTTGATTCTCTCATTTTGTCAGCTGTGTAGGTGTATGGCTGCCAAGTGGCGCAACGAGATGAGTGACAGAAACCTGACTCATAGACAGTGGGTTCGAGTCCTATGTGGGACAACTTTAAAATTGTGTATAAACTTGTCATTTCAATTCCGCTATTATCCGGGTAAGAGCTGTACAAATCTTTCTTACTCTTGGATTAGAAATAAGCTTGTTTTTTTTTTTTACTTCATTCTGTGTTCATTCTCTTGTGACCTTCTGTTTATTTTGATTTCATCCTATCTGTTCTTCATGTACATTCTATTTCTGCTGTATTTGCTCTTCTGGCTCTGTATTGCGCTACAGTCCTTTCAGCGGCTTGGCCCGTATTGCTGCTTGCAGCTATATTCTTTTCTTATTTTTTTTACTTACAGCACAATTTTTGAACGGTATCTAATCTATAAAAATATTTTATATAATTCTGCCATTACAATAATAATTAATTAGGTGTAAAAGTAAAAATTACTTTGGGATATAAAACCAGGAAACTTTATTACTTTTTCAACTTTATTCAGGTTATCTTAGACATGATGGGTTATAATGATTTAGGTTTTAAAGTTTTGTAAAGTTTTAAAATGCATTTAATTTGGTTATTCTTTATTTTTCTTGTGATTATATGCCGTTATTTACTCTTCCTATTTATATAATGACGCGAAGAAGTAACAATCTATTGTGTATGTGTACAGGACCATAGATACACATTTCAATACAGTATAACAAGTATATTTCATTAAAATTCTGAAAATTCAGTAAGCTAAAAACTGTTTAGATTGTTTACCAAATAAGAAATCAGACCTAAATGGTGTAAACAACTGTTAACACTTTAAATAAACATAAACAAGGTAACTGTATAGGCTTACGGTCTGTTCACACCAGGAATGATAACTAAAGATAAATATATCAATAACTATATTAGCGTCCACACCGGGTGGACGATAACATTCTGTTTTTATAAGTAAGCATCCAGTTACTGTGTTGTCTCCTGCTTTAAATGCTTGAACTTGTTAAAATCGGTGGATTCTGATTGGCTTGTAAATGTTTTTTTTTGTTTTTGTTTTTTTTCGGCTGGAAAACATGATTCCACCAACAATAATCATTATTGTCTCATCTCTCTGTCAAGATCATTTTAGCTGTGATGTGGACTTATTCACAGAATTAGAATGATTATTAAAACTTACAGTTATTGTTATAGGAGCCTTTATAGAGTCTCAATCTTTTTTGACCAAAGTCATCCTCATGCATACCTCCATCTCTCTTTCCATCTGCTCTATGTGAGCAGCCAGCTCCACGTTTTTCTCCAGCAAAGCTTGGCCCATCTCAGCCGCCAAAATCAGGTCTTTTTCCAGCAGAGTAGGGCTGCTGTCATCCTGAGGTGAGGCGAGAAGATCATCTGGTCCTATTGTAGGAGCCATGACCCGGTGACTGGAGGAAGAGAGTGAAGAAGAGAAGGGGAAGAAAGAATCCTCCAGGATGGGAGAGGGCAGGTTCTCTCTCTTGGATGTAAACATTGGTTCGCCCCTTGAGTTCACGGCTGAGCTGGACTCCTAGTGATCGTCCTGATAGTCAAACCTTGTTTATCTGCATTTTGATTTTCCTTAAAGTAAAAAAAAAAACACAATGTGTTATGTTCTTCTTGTGAACTTATGTTCTTCTAGTGAAGTTGATTTTGTATATCCTTCAAAAACGAATCAACCCTAGTGTGTGTCACATGTAGGGTGGCTGAATGTTCAGCCAAGAATGGAATCATCAGTTAATTTATTGTTTGCTTTATCTTGAATCTTCCGTGTAATAATTCTCCCTATGGACAAAAACATGTTGGAACAGGTGACAATTGTGTTGGAACTGAAATTTATGACACAATGTAGATAGGTGTATTCATTCATAAAATCTAATCCTACTGGACTGTAAAGAGCTTGGATTTCTTCCCTACACGTGAGTCCTCCTAATAAACAACACATTATACAGAACTACCTTGGAGCATTTCTATTGTTGTCTAGGAGCTTCTTTTGTAGACATGACCAACATAACAAAGTGTCAGTGTTTCTCTCACATTCCAGAAGTCATTCAAGACTCCTCAGTGGCCCAGTGACTACACCCCATACAATTGGCTAAACAGGTTTTAGAGAGCACAGGTGTAGACATAGGTGACTCTGACCTCCTTACATCTAAAATGCAGGTATTTCACCACCATTACATTATGTAGCATAGCTGAAAAGTGTTTTTCTGTGGGGGAAACGGGCTTCTTCTCTAATGGAGGAAGCATAAACGATAAAAGGATCAAATAAATGGATGTCATGTAAACCAGAACCTCTGGTTAAAGTGGTAATTATTAACATAATGTCTTAGCCAATTTTATAACATTGAAATTATTGAATCAACTACAACATCTACTGTCGTGTGACTCGTGTCGTGTAATTAAAACAACCCAAAGAGTTCGTATCAAATTCACTGCAAGTAGCTAAGACTTCAGAACTTGAAATTAGTTATATTCAAAATTGTTTTCTTTTAAAGTCAGAAAGCGTCTGCTTATGGTATAAATGTCCCTATTGATTATTTAGGAAATATTATTTTCCTACCTGGGAAGTTCCTGCTCCAAACTTAGCTCGAAAGGTGACAGGGAGGTAACTACTAGTCGCCTTGGAAGCGCTGTTGTCCAGTTAATTTAGCCACACCTTCTCATTGCGTCATCATTTAAATAGGAGGAGCCTAGTACCAACAAACAGGGAAGGTGTCACTGACGTCAGACGTTCAGGTGAGATAGTTTGGAGCTAAAATATAAAACACACACACATACTACACTTAATCCATGAATGTAAATAATATGGGGAAAATAAACTATAGTTTATATAGGCTATACCTAAAAAAAAACAGCAGTTATTTTGAAAAATAGAAAAACTGTGTTCGTGTTTATCTTCTTTAGGTTTATATTATCTAATTTTATGTAGTATCTATCATTTTTCCTGTTTATTCTACCCCCTGTAGTACACACACGTTTGTATAATAATAAAAAAATAAAAAAAATAGGCACAGTGTATTAATCAGAAGGATTTTTTTTCATATTGATTTTTACACGGGTGTTTTTCGAATTGTGCATTGTGTTGATTTTTAGGGTAAAGGAAATGTCTGCAAACGTAACGGATAATGTCATGTCCCTGTTCACTGTGTGAACGTCACTTGTCTTATTTCAGTTTTTAATCTAAATGTATATAGACTTACAATTGTTTTATTATTTTTTTTAATATATCTCTTTATACGAACCATTACAAAATAATTATCAAATAAGAATTCAGTTTTAAAACTTGTATGACATGCAATTAATCTCTAAACTAAAAAAAAGTAGAAATACAAAATGCTTTAGTCTTCAAAGATAATTTTATAATAATGTTACGAAACCGTCCGTCCTCTATCTAAAACGTTGTAGCCTATATGAAAGCTGAGTATTCGTAATTTCCAGTGAAATTTACCACGAAATAACGCTCCCTTGCTGTTTTACTCAATTTCCCACATTTAACACAAACGTTTTTTTAAAATCGACACCATTTTCTGTACACTTACTATTTTTTTTGCATTTTTTGCCTTTTTGCTAACCTGCATTTTTTCGTTGAGCACGTAAAATGTAGAAATTCTCAGCATAAAGAAGCCATTCAGGGGCTGTTAGGTAATCTGCTCAGTGCTGCCACTTTGTGGTTAAAGTCACACACTTCGTCACACAACTTCATACCATTGCAGGCAAACCAGCTGCCAGTGAGAAATGAATGGAGATGATCAATATTTCACATAAAGCTAATTTAAATGCTTATTCTAAGGTGATCCAAATATGGAAATGGCTCAGAGAGACCAGAGAGAAGGAATGTTTTGAATCAAAGTGAGTGTTGCTTTTGGTCAGTGTGAAAGGATGGGTTGTTCAAACCCTGGCAAAGGCCTCAGTCTCTGGAACTTGGCGCTATGGGACCTGTGGTCTGGCTGTGTCCCTCACTATGGTAACAATGAACTGAGTGTGAAGTCAGATATTAGTAGCCTAATATCTACACAAGTGAGAGCCTGTGAAACTTCCAGCAATGCTTCCTGTTTTCTATACTTCATATTTTTCTCTTGCAGAGCCTGAATGAAGCTAGTTACAGCAATGGGCCCAGCTCTGAATCTTGACTTAGCTGTAAGACAAAAAAACCTTGTTAACTAGATAATTATGTTTGCAATGAGTCATTTTGTCCTTAAACTGTTCAGTAAAAAATAAGTTAATTCACTTGTGTGCTAAGTAAATACAGTTAATCAGAGGGCTTGGCCTCAACTTGGCCCCTCCCACTTGAACTTTAGTCCTATTCAGACAAACTAAGAATCAGACACACAGAGATGGAGAAACACTGTACTAACTGGACTCTTCTCCTGGTGCTGTGTGGCCTCCTGCCACTGGCTTCTCAGGCCGGCAGACAGATGCCAAAACTCTCAGACAAGAAGCTATGCGCCGATTCAGAGTGTAGCCGTGAGTAATGCATTTCAGCATAAACTTTGGTAACACTTTATATTAGGGTTGCACTTATTAGTTAACATGAACTGACAATCAAAAATACTTTACTAATGCTATAGTTGAATGTTAATTTCAACATTTACCAATACATTAATACAATCAAGAGTTGCATATTTTATTTGATACTTAATGGACCTAACATGAACTAACAATGAACAGTTGTATTTTTATTAACTAATGTTAAAAGGATTAAAAAATACTGTTATAAATAATATGATAATAATTATTATTTCGCCTAAGAATAATCAATAAATTGTTACCGTAACTTTGAATATATTCCGTTCAATTTGTATGTAGGCCAGTTGTACACAAGACAAAAAAGAAAAAGAAAACTATTCTCTAATTTTATAGTTGACAAATAATTTGGACATATTTATTTCCCGCAGTTTGTTTAAGTTTATATAAAGAGGGAAAGTGTACATTTTAAGATACTGTAACTGACCAACATTTAAAGTTATTCATAATTTTTAGCTTTTTTCAGTTTTTCTTTTTATTTTTAATTAAATAATTCTAAAAATGAATTTTCAAAGAACAAGTATTTAAGTATTTAATCTCCCAGTTAATATACGGTCCAATAAACTACATTTAGAACAATAATTAAATAATAAACAATAAGTATATTCCAAAACAATTTTTAAACTATTTCAACTTAAAAATGTAAGTTCAGTTGATGCCAATTTTTTAAGTATAAACTGACCTGAAAATGTTTGTTGAATCTTCAGTAACAGAAAACCACCAGTTGCCGTGACCGGCATTTTTTTTTTACAGTGAAAAGTTTTAAAAGGAGCATGTCACACTGACTGTAAGTCATCTGGTTGTGTATTCACAGATCCCATTCTCATCGCTAGAGCTCTGCAGGATTATTACCCGCAAGACTGTCGCTTCATTCCCATCCAGCAAGGCCAGTCTGTCTATGTGTATGCCATGCTGAAAGACCGTGGGAACCTCTTCTGGGCTGGTAGTGTAAGTACACTATAACAAGGCTGATTTGAATTGCAAACATATCTATCGCAATTTTTTAATCACAGTATTCAAATCGGATTGTCTTGTAATGTGTGCTAAAACAAAATGCTTTCCCCTCTGAAAATGAAGACACAAAGTGTAACAGAAGATAACTGTTTGTGAAGGTCCAAGGGTCGTATTATGGAGAGCAGGAGGCTCGTCTGGGATTCTTCCCCAGCAGTGTTGTTGAAGAGACGCATGCTTTAATGCCAGCTGAGGTTGAGGTCAAGACTGATGTACGTATATGAATCTTTTATCTAAGATCAACAAAAACAAAATTGTTGCACCAACAATTAGGCCTACATGAAGCGACCTGTGATTCATATTCTATTTTTTTCTTTTCAGAAATGGGACTTCTACTGCTATTAGGATTGTGTGATGCTTCGTCTGGAACATAAACATGATTCTTGATTCCACTCTGCACTTTATAGTATAGTGTGTCACTACATTTGTTATCTCTACGCTACTCAACTATTCAGATAAGGAAAACATACAAAACAGTGACTGTAGACTTTAAATGCTTATTGATGCAATAGTTTGAATAAAACTGAGGTGCTGCTATTGGCTGCTTCTCTTGCATGTGATCAGTGTGTCTAGTATCACTTGATGTTTTGGTAAGGAAAGTTCTGAATAAGAAATAAAGAGAAAATCAATTACTACTCAACCAGGAAATGATTGCATCTGCCTTTAATGATCTTTTAGCAGCAGGTACAGGTATTTGGTTTCTAGTTGCATCAAGAGCTGTCGTAAAATATGTTATGTTACAATTAAAAAGATTTATTACTCACACACCTAATGTTATTTTATGGTATACTCACATAATCATAAGTGAATACTAATAAATGCAAGCAAATATTAATTTAACCCCCCAAAAAAGAAGTTTAAAATAGTGTTAAAAAACAACGAGGTTGCCAATTGCATTCAACTATGATATATCCAGTCAAGGGCTAGATAAGTTATAGCAGCTCGAGAGAAAGACTGCAGAAAAGATGGTAGCCTACAGTAGATATGTAGAGTAGCGCTCACGTTAGCTAACTGCAATTAGTCTGATCTATTATCAAACGATAAACATGACATATAACGCGCAACTAATCTTACATAAAATATAATTAATGACTAGATTCCTGAGAGGTCAAATGCGTTAAAATTTCAACAACAAAAAAAAACAGTAATTTCATCCATTTTTTGCAACCAGTGCACTTAGGAAACAATAAATAAATTAATGGAGTTATATGCTTTGTTTACTTTGGATCCACGACACGCGTTACTTCCGCATTCCTCAATTCCTATGGAAGTCATAGACATAATATACATAGCTTTGGAACGTTGCTGCGATACGTCAACGGGTCCGCCATTTTGCGGAGGGCAAGACTGCACTGTAATCAAGGGTGAGCTGCGTTTTTTCTGTATAAAAACAAAAACTGTTTTTATATTTATCAACCGATTTCAGTGGTTTGTATGTGGTGTACAAAAAGTTCCATCTCTAGTTATTTAAAATCTTAATAGTTACACTTGTAAAATATTTTTTTAATAAAGAATGGCAAAGCTACTGTCAAACTATTGATTCTAATAAATGTAAGTATTTATTTAGTCATAATAAAAGAATGATAAGACCCCCATACTGAGATAAATTTAAGTTTTCTTATTGTGGAAAAAGCATTTCTGTGATTGACCAGATTTGAGCAATAACAAAGATAACTGCATCCTTTATGATAATACATGGTACAACTAAATGTGCAATGCAGTAAATATAACATTTGTGAAAGTAATATTAAATAGTTTAGTCAATAAAATAAACAAATAGTATACAGCAAATAAAATAGTAATGAATAGTATAATTATATAATATCATACAATAATACAATAATAAAAATATTGATAATAGCATATGGTTTATTAATAATACTATATAATAAGAGCAATAGAATAAGAAAATATCAATTACAGAATATACACAATAAAAATAATTAAATAGTGACTTATATTTAATATTTAACTCTTTTCGTTAAATTTCAGTTGTATTGATCAGTAATAGCCATTATAAGAGAAGTAGCTTCAGTCAAACATACAGCAGGATACAACTTAAATAGCCTAAATATAAAGTTATGAAACTTCACTTTGCCCTCAGCCAAAACGATTTACCAGGAAGCATTTATAGATTAATGAGGCCAAAGATCGCCGTTAGATATACACAAGACGAATAATATCTCATGTTTAACCACTAGACTAGAGACATCCGAGCCGGCGGCAAACTTCAGACGCTCTGGCCGAGGTAAGGCTGTCCTCTGCGGACTTAATGTGCGCTGAGCGCCCGTGATCGCATCTTACAACTCCGAAACCGTCAGATCAAATTTTTAAATAGGCGCTATCTTTATAAACAAACCACATATTTAAGCTTAAACAACTACATTGTCGACTGAAAAACTATTAAAACTACATTTCGTGACACAATAACAGTAGTATTTGAACGTTAATATTACTAATTAAATAATGACCAAATACACCAAAACAAACGTTCAGTCTTGCCTGTGAAAGATAATCCTCGAAAGTTGTTTTCAATTGTGTGGCGACTTGTACAGCCCCAAGCAGTGCACAAAACAGGCATTTTTCTCAATTCCCAGTATGAGAGGTAGGCCTATGGGAAAGTTGCCATCCCCATATGGCGGCGCCGTTGACGTGCGCTCCAGCGGCCAATAGGGCGTCTATGTATTATGTCTATGGTTGTAACGGCTCTGGTTGCGTCATGATGTGCGTTTCCACGGAGACCAATGACAGCTTTGCGTTCTTGTAGCAAGGTGAGTGCATGTTCACAAATAACTTCATTCAAATGATTTCACTTCAAACTAGGTAAATAAAATGTAATGCGCTGTAGCCTACTGGTTACCGATAAGAATGATTGTATCATTACTTTAAAAGTTGTATTCGAAATGAATTAGGCTACTTATTATTAAAAGTAGTCTGTAACAAGAAAGAACATTAGTGAACATTATATTAGACATTAAAATGGCGAACATTTTGCTTAGCCTACCGTAAAAGAAAGCTATGTAGCCTAATAAATATTTAGTTTTGATCATGTTAACAGTTTACTAAGTTATTTATGTGGCATTTTGTATATTGTTGTGGTCAGTGGCGGCGTTTCACAAAAACCTAGAGTATGGCATTCCCTCTGGCATAACGTTAAATTACCGACATTACCGAACGATATACCTCACATTAACAAAATGCACAAAGAACTGTTAAGTTAACTTGTAAGTTGACGCGTTGTGTCAGGAGGGAAAGAAAATAGGGATAGCTCACAGCTTATTAGGCCAGACAGAATCGCGGAGGCGATTGGCATCACAACAACTTGAGTTTTATTCACCAATCAAATTCGGGGCAACTATCTGTACCATGCTCCGTCCACATCGTTATCAAACAAACAAAACCAGATGGAGTCAAATGAACGTGAGTACACTGAATATCTGTAGTGGCGTAGGGCGAGGGCGTCGTGAGGTGCTTGAAAGCAGCTTTTGACGCGTTCGACCCGAGTTCGAATCCACCTTTTGCCGAACTCTCTCTTCTCCCTTTTCCCAACACCGAAACCGTGATATGGCTTTGTGCCTTTATAAAACAGCACAAGACTGTAATTAAGTAGCCTATATAGCCATTCTGTTTGTGCTGCGTGATTTAAAGAAAAGTGCACACTTTACTCACGCAATCAGCATGGTGATCTTTAAAGTCGGCATGAAATCAAATTTGAGAAATCTTCTTTTTATATGTAATATTGTAGTGTTTATTATAAATGATTTATCTGTACACTTCATTATTTTTTTAAAATTCATGTACCCTTATAATCTTTAATAAAATACATTACCCTTCCCTCCCCCCTCGAAACGACCTCTCTTCTCTTCCGGTCACGTGCAATGGCGAAAGGGTGCGGCCAGAGCTGATGAGGGTGAGGCTATCGGAGCACAGCCTCTCAGAGAACCTGTCAGTGTCAGTGTCCTCCAACGATCCAATCAATTCCCCGAAGGACGGAATCAAGCCCCGCCCTACATTTTTTCAAATTCCAGAAGCCGTTTCACTCGAATATACGTCACAGCAAGGAAAAAATGACAATCTCAACTTCCGTTTCATGCCGACTTTAAGACTCGTTTATATGAAATGAATATTTTATAAATAAACAAGCCCAGATTTTACAGTGGGAAACCGTGTTTAATTACTCCAGCATCATTTAATGTAAACTGCATTTATGACAAACAAAGAACTACACAGATAGAAAGATACTATAGGCCTACACGGTCTATCAATAAATGCATGCACGTTTTCATCTGCTTTTGTTCTGACGCTGACGCTGCGGATCAGCCGGTTGAGAATGAGCTTTTTTTAAAATGACTTTTAAAGGTGACGACTGACTGAGCGATCACGAAACGCACATTTTTGGGGGGGCTGGGGTGAAAATTTAGGGGGTTTAAAAAGCCCTTCTAAAATCTTTAACGAGCATCATCATCATCAGCTGATGTTTTATCTGAACTCTGACTGCTAGGGTATGGCAATGGCCATACTCTGCCATACGCAAACGCCGCCCCTGGTTGTGGTTGCAGTTTTTTTTTTAAAACAATGTTTACCATTTTTTTATTTATCAAAATTAAGGGACTCTATTCTAAGACGATGTCCAATATAAACATGGAGTTTCCATGGATAAGAAGAAACAGCCTTGCTTTTCATCACATGCTTCGAGCTTCTGGGCAATCGGAGGTCTGGTATGATTACACTGATGAGGCGAAATTCAACCAGTACGGTTGGCGATGCTCAACGAAAGAAGACTCTTATTCAAATGCCACCCTCATTGGTAACTGGTCGGAAGAGAGGTTTGACACTCGCCGTACTGTGGCGTTACGACGCCCCCTTCCCCACCAGGTTGGTTTTGTTAGGTAAAAACACGTAACCCATGGTTTCACGCATACAGTAGGTTTCACGTGGTGCCGTCCCAGACTAAAATGAATGTTTGAGCAGATTTAACTGAAAGCAACTTGCACTAACATAAAATAAGTCAAGTGTCATTTTTTTTGTATTAAAATGCACATCAGTAATGTTTCTTTTTTAAGGCACATATTTATAAAAGCTACTTATATGCCCTAATAGAAGTAAGGCCTAACGTTAATCCTGGTTTAATACAAGTCCTGTCAGTGAAACCAACAACATATTCACATAAGTCACATTTAAAATGTTTAGATTTAATTGCTTTAGAGATATATAAAACCAAGAGCATTTCTCATAAATTAGTTGTTACCACAGGTGTGGTTAATCATAAGCTATGAAGATGTTCATGTTAATCACAAAAAGGCCACATAATTTTCGCCTTCATTTTGAACATTGAAAATCGATTGTTTAAAACTTATGTTTTTGGATGTGAAAGTGTGCTTGTGCTATCTTTCTTTAAAATGAATGATTTGATATTTTTCTAATGTGACATTTAAGCATTTTTACTGTTACATAAAGGGATAGTTCACCCAAAAAAATATTTTTTGTCATGAATTACTCATCCTCATGTCGTTCCAAACCCCTGAGCCTTTCGTTCATCTTTGGAACACAAATGAAGATCTTTTGATGAAATCTGAGAATTTTCTGTTCCTCTGTTGACAGCTAAGCAACTACCATTTTGACGCTTCAAAAAGTTTATAAAGAGATTGTGAAACTAATCCGTATGAATTGAGCGATTTAGTCCAAATTTTCTGACGAGACACAATCACTTTATGAACAGATTGAATTTAGGCTTTTATTCACATTAACATTCATCAACTCACACATCAGTTGTGGTAAACGGAAGCTCAAGCGTGTTCGCTTGATGTGCGAGAACCAATGAGGTTCATTCTCATGTTGCGCAGCATGTTTGAGCTTCAGTAGGAACCAAGGAAGTTTGTTCTCGTGGGTCAAGCAGTTTCGGTTGAGCTGTTACAAAGTCCTTTTAGGCAAGTCCTGCCACTCGGCCGCCATCTTGGCAACGCCTCCGGGCAGCTATTTCTGACTAACAAGACCAGGCTCCTATCTAACTGAATGGCAGAGAGTCAGAACTGCAGTTTCACTGGTCACCGGGACATAAAAACTGCATGTATAGAAACAGCAGTAAAATATGATAAAAACTTGGACGACTTTGCCCCAAAATAAGGTTTAAAACGCCTTTTCCCCCACCGGTTATACGTTTACTACGCATGCGCAAGAGTTCACGACACCAACACGCAAGGTCTCTCGCTCTCTCCCTCTCTGTCGTACGGTGCGCGCGCTACACGGTTTGAAGCACACTCGCTCTAGATTCGTGGAGATTTGAACTAATTTTCGGGCATCAGAGAGCTGCTATCAATATGCGGGAGACTTGGGATGTCTGATATTTACACAACGCACACATACAGTACATATCAAATCTGCCGCCTTTTCAAACAGTAACGTATTCTCCGCTGTCGCAAACCTCAACTGTGCGCATGCGTCAATGGAACCAGACGATAGGCTTAAATGTTTCCCGGCTTGACTTAAAAGCAGACGATTGGCTGTCCAGCGGGAGGGCGGGACATGTGCATACAACCGCCATCTTTGGCGTTACGGGTTTTCCCTATATAGTTCTATTGAGGATTTAGGAAGTGGCATGTCTCTTATATAAATTGTCTCTGGCTGTTATGTTCACTGATAAATGTTTATATGTGAAACGAAGCCTAAATTCAATCTGTTCATCATAAAGCGATGAACGGGTTTGGAATAACATAAGGGTAAGTAATTAATGACAGAATTTTCATTTTTAGGTGAACTAACCCTTTAAGTGTCCAAATACCAGTTTTGTGCTCAACAGTGAAATAACCCTGAATTTGTTCCCCCTCACAGTTCTCTCACTATTTTGAAACCACATATTATTCCAGCTTTAAGAAACCTGATGTCCAGCCGATTTACACAAGTAGGTTTTCTTAAATATACTTTATTATTTATTTATTTAAAAAAATTAATTCAACAAAATAATAATGCTTATATATGTAAAGACCCTGGTATTTCCACTTTATCAGCACCAAAGAGAGAGTCAGGAAGCTTCCCTGGCCACCAACCAGAACTGAACCCTCCACACACCAAGTGTGTGCCAAACTCCTGCTACAGACTGGACTTCACAGGCCCTCAACATAGAGAAGAAAAGACAGAGGAGACTTCAGAGCCTCAGCGCGGATAACAGAGACAAACTGAAGCCTTTGGCGGAGGAATCCTGCTTACAAAATTAAATCAGCTTCAATATCACTACTGACTTCTGTGAGTTATCCATAGTCAAGTATTGATTTGTTTTGTTTTTCTGAAGCATGTGTCAATTTTATTTAATGTATTATCATGTTATACATAACCTATGATTATTAATGTTCCATCATTTTGAGCTTAATTTTTTTTGCTTCTTAATTATATTGTACTTGCTTATTCACCTCAATTCATCTGGTTAAAAATCAATAATTTCAACAAGCACTACTTGAGTTTAAAATTTCAACACATAGTGTATTTTTAGTGGCATATCAAATAACTGCCAGACTGATAAATTCTCAATATTTAAACATTTTGAGGTTATTGACATTAACCGATAACTGTGGTAACTGTGTAAAAAAAGATGACCAGTCATGAGAATTTTTGTTTCTTTCTCATATCAGTTCTAAAGTCTACCAAGATTATGCTTATCAATGGATTTTCTTTTCTTTTTAAAAAATATTTGAGTGAATTCAGTAAATCTCAAGTGTTAATTCAGCGATTTGGTGCATATATAATTTGCTTCCACTGAATTGTTATATTGTCAGGGTTGCTGCAGGTAGCTGAAGACGAGGACACGGGAGTTTCAATATAATAGATTTAATTGACAAAATGAAACTTCCAAAATCAAACAGAAACAAAATAACAGATTCCAGGAATTCAGGGTTAACATACAACCATACATTGACGACGATCGACAAACACTCAGGGGAAACTCAGGGCTTAAATACACATGGAATAATAGAATAAATAACAGAACACAGGTGATAACACTGAACACAAACGAGGAGCGGGAAAACTTAACAGGACTAAACCAAAAATCACACAAGACAGGGGAAAACAAGATTACAAAACAGAACTAAACACACTGAAACGTGACAGTACCTCCCCCCTCCCTGAAGGCGCGTCCTCGCGCCGTATAACATCCAAAGGGGTGGGAGGGTGGGCGCCCTGGAGGCTGACGAGGGCATGGTGCAGGTCCAGGAAGCCTCCAGGGCGGAGCAGGCTGTGGGCGTGGCCACGGCGGTGCAGGCTGTGGGCGTGGCCACGACGGTGCAGGCTGTGGGCGTGGCCACGGTGGAGCAGGCTGTGGACGTGGCCATGGTGGAGCAGGCTGTGGACGTGGCCATGGTGGAGCAGGCTGTGGGCGTGGCCATGGTGGAGCAGGCTGTGGGCGTGGCCATGGTGGAGCAGGCTGTGGGCGTGACTATGGCGGAGCTGTGGGACCCTCGGGCGTCCAGGGCGGAGCTGTGGGACCCTCGGGCGTCCAGGGCGGAGCTGTGGGACCCTCGGGCGTCCAGGGCGGAGCTGTGGGACCCTCGGGCGTCCAGGGCGGTGCTGTGGGACCCTCGGGTGGCCATGGCGGTGAGGACCCCTCGGGTAGCCATGGCGGTGCAGGCTCTTCAGGTGGCCACGGCGGTGAAGACCCTTCAGGTGGCCATGGTGGTGAAGACCCTTCGGGTGGCCATGGCGGTGCAGGCTCTTCAGGTGTCCACGGCGGTGAAGACCCTTCGGCTGGCCACGGCGGTGAAGACCCTTCGGGCGGCCGTGGTGGTGAAGACCCTTCGGGTGGCCATGGCGGTGCAGGCTCTTCAGGTGGCCACGGCGGTGAAGACCCTTCGTGTGGCCACGGCGGTGAAGACCCTTCAGGGCGGCCGTGGTGGTGAAGACCCTTCGGGTGGCCATGGCGGTGTTATTTTTTCAGGCCTCCATGGATCTTTGGCCGGCCACGGCGAAGGCGTATAGCCCCGCCCCCCCAAAATTTTCTTGGGGAGAAGGACAGGTTCAGGAACGGAAACAGACTTGACATCAACGGCGCTGGTCACGGTCTGGGTCAACGGGCTCTGGGTCTGCAACGGGCTCTGGTCAGGCTCTGGTTCTGGCCTGGGTCAACGGGCTCTCTGGCTCTGGCGCTGGGTCAACGGGCTCTGGCTCTGGCGCTGGGTCAACGGGCTCTGGCTCTGGCGCTGGGTCAACGGGCTCTGGCTCTGGGTCAACGGGCTCTGGCTCTGGCGCTGGGTCAACGGGCTCTGGCTCTGGCGCTGGGTCAACGGGCTCTGGCTCTGGCTCTGGGTCAACGGGCTCTGGCTCTGGCGCTGGGTCAACGGGCTCTGGCGCATCATGGGACTCGGAACTGGACGGGGCCAGCTCATCATGGGACTCGGAACTGGACGGGGCCAGCACAACAGGGGACTCGGAACTGGACGGGGCCAGCACATCAGGGGACTCGGAACTGGACGGGGCCAGCACATCAGGGGACTCGGAACTGGACGGGGCCAGCACATCAGGGGACTCGGAACTGGACGGGGCCAGCACATCATGGGACTCGGAACTGGATTCATGCTCTGGCGGACAGGCGACGGTCTCTGGCTGGACGGTCTCTGGCTGGACGGTCTCTGGCTGGACGGTCTCTGGCGGAAGAAGCTCAGGAAGGTCGTCAAAAGGGTCAGGCTCTGGCGGGCATGCAATGGGCTCAAGCTCTGGCGGGCAGGCGACGGTCTCTGGCTGGACGGTTTCCGGGGGAAGAAGCTCAGGAAGGTCGTCAAAAGGGTCAGGCTCTGACGGGCATGCAATGGGCTCAGGCTTTGGCGGGCATGCGATGGGCTCAGGCCATACTGGACTCGGGACCACCAGAACTCGATCACATCCCCTACTACGACCTCCACGGGTCCCGCGAAATATGGCCATCCGGGTTCCCACGAAGGCCTGCTTCCAGCTCTCCATCTTCTTTTTTTATGGTCGATCGTTCTGTCAGGGTTGCTGCAGGTAGCTGAAGACGAGGAAACGGGAGTTTCAATATAATAGATTTAATTGACAAAATGAAACTTCCAAAATCAAACAGAAACAAAATAACAGATTCCAGGAATTCAGGGTTAACATACAACCATACATTGACGACGATCGACAAAAACTCAGGGGGAAACTCAGGGCTTAAATACACATCGAATAATAGAATAAATAACAGAACACAGGTGATAACACTGAACACAAATGAGGAGCGGGAAAACTTAACAGGACTAAACCAAAAATCACACAAGACAGGGGAAAACAAGATTACAAAACAGAACTAAACACACTGAAACGTGACATATATACAGTTGATATATATATATATATATATATATATATATATATATATATATACAATTTATCAGCTGTACTCTCTAGATGTCATTATTATCAGGATTGGGAGTTGAAAACCCCAGATGACTACTAATATTTTGTCAAATAGTTTGTTGAAAATAATAATTTCGACAAAAAAATAAGTGAAGTCACACTGGTTTTGACCAAAGTCCACGATATTTATTAATTAATATTTCATGATGTTAAGTTAATAAGTTAATTCAGTGTGTTTGCTGTGATTAATAAGGAATAAGCAGTAAACAATGCAAAGCCATGTGCAAAGCTCCTTCTCAATTATACCTCCTAATGTGGATAATACAGTAGTTTAGGCATTTGCTTTATTGAGGAGGAGTGAGATAAATATGAGGAAAAAATAATGTTTTTCTACATCCTCGTCAGAGCCTGCTAATATTGGTTTTCCATATCAAAAAATGACTGATATAGTTTGGTTTTAGCAGCGTTACTGTTGTTGAATAAGTGAGCCATTGCTAAGAAACCAAATAGTGACTGCAAACAATATAAATTCTTGGCACTTATTCACATGCACAAACACCCAGCTTACATCTCATTCTCAAATATTTTTTTGGAAATCAAGAGACATTTGACCTTATAGACACCATGCTTTCAAAACCTTGCATTAATAAACGTTATATGCTGTTAATTCCCAGCACAGAGGACTATAATTGTTTGCAGTTGTTCTTAGCAACATGTCACTATGTACCTGCTATTCCTGCTGTTTATCATTATTTATTTTTATTTGAAAGAGGTTTAGGACCCGATTAGAGCCTGGAGTGTAAAGCTCTGCTCCTGCTATTGTAATGAGAAAGTTTAAGGCTACACTATGTAATTATTTCTTGTTGAAAATTTAAACAATATATCATCAATCCTTCTTCCAAAACACGTTTTTTTTGGACACCATGGATAAGCCTATTGTTTTAGACCTGTCAAGATGTTTTGTGCGGGAATTTGTGTACATACGCCACTCACCCGTGCGTGTCTCGTCATATCTGTAAAAAGAGAAAAGTTCCTCCGGCTTCTTTGACGCATATGGTGTGGGAGTGGCAAAGGTTAGTGTGGCGAGCAGGACGAGGCCGAGGGACGTGAGAGAACGGCGCGTATGGCGTTCCGAATGGCTCTTTAAACACTCCACCGTTTTTTCATATTAAACTATGTTATTCCCTTAACTAAGAAGAGTTGATACATACCTCTATCGTCTCTGGTGGCCTCTGCGGCGACACTTTGATAGCCCAGTTCATTCATTAGGATCCAAACAGAGATGAAATTAGAAGCGACCAAACACCTCCACGTTTTCCCTATTTAAACACGAGTAGTTACATGACCAAGTATGGTGACACAAAATAAAACGGAGCGCTTTTCTAAGCGGGTAAAATCGATAATTATAATGTATGGCGGAATAGCACTTGAGAGCACTTCAACTCGGTGCAGTAATATCATCACTTCAGGTTCATTCAGGAGTGATGATATTACTGCACCGAGTCGAAGTGAGTCACACTTTTAACACTTATTTAACACATTTCACCGTAACCCTCGCTGCTTGTATCGTCATCATAGTTTTGTTTGTCATCATCTGGATAGATTGTCATCTTCACCATTTGCATAGACATTCCTGCTCTCTCTAGTCTCTGTACTGAGTTGGAAAAACTTGATAATACATGGTAAGCATAACAATATTGACAATCCTACTACCAAAATTGACAACACAGTTTGAATTACCCAGTGGGTAAAGAGTCATGAACCAACCCACCCATCGGTCATCAGCATATTCAGACTCTCTTACAGCTGTTCTCATGTGTTCAATTACATGTTGTTGATGTAATCAGGGATATTGATTCTGAATGGGTGCCACGGTCTTGGGTGCTCCATTTTTGTTCTTTCAGTTACCCAGATGAGTTGTGCAGCTGTATGATCAGATCATCAGAATGTGTGAGGGAGTTGAGTTTCTGAGGCACTGATAGCGATATGGGGAGAGTGGGGTAAAGTCAGACATTTTTTTACATTTGCTCTCCTCTAAGCAAGCTAAAATGATATATCAGTAAAATTTACACATTTCCCATTAATTCTGGATGTTTCCTAGCAATGGAAATTATCAGAATGTATTCAGGACGAAGGGCAGTGAAAATATGATTGAATTTTAAAAAATGGTATTGTGTCTCACTTTATCCCAGCTTAGGGGTAAACTGAGACAGACCAGAGAAAATAAACCAGAGACAATCGTCTTTTACAAAAGTTTATTTGTGCGTTTAGTTGTTCCTCAACTATCAATTCTATACTCGTGGTAGACCTAAAGGTAGCGGGATCCAACCTCCTTGCTTCATTTCTTCCTCATCACGTCTTTCCTGTTCTGTCCTGTTTTATTCCATCTTATTCTTCACATTTGTAGGAAAAACCCTGGAAGAACCATCAATCGACTCTAAGAGACAAAGAGACACAAAAAGAGACAAAGATAATCTTTCCCAACCAACAGATTATTAGGTATTTGATTTTTAATCAAACCCTCTTGTGTTCTTCATACTCTCCCTGCATTTGTAAACGCAATTTAAACTTTGACATCTTATCCAAGATCAAGTAACAGAGACAAGTACTGAGCAAACTCCGCCTTCAAAGCATCCCTGCTGTAAACCCTGCTGTAAACCCTGCTGTAAGCGGTCGAACTGAAGGTGTGTGTGTGTCAATCCTGTCAAACTCAGAAAAGAGGTATCAGCATTATTATTGTTGTATTTTTCATTGCAAATATAAGCAATAATATTGTTTACCTTTCTGGAAACTTTTTCCCTTACTTTTTCCCTTACTCAGTTGAGTGACGAGATCTTCGCATCACTAGCCTCACTGTGTACACTTAGACCAACACTTAGTCATCACAACACTTCACTATTGATGTACAATTACTGAAACAACACGTAGCCGTTCAACCACATATAGGCTTATACACACAGATCTGTGTCAGTCTCTTCACCAAGCGTGCCAACATGTCGTGGACGACAAACCCCACTGCCCAACGGGAAGACGTGGACGCCTGGCTCAGAGGCATTACAGACTGCCTCACACCAAAGACAATTGAACTGTTATTATTTTTAATAATAATCATAATTCTGAGAAGGTTCCTGACACACGATTCAAGCCAAAACCAAAACCATGTGGAACTAACCAAAATAACCTGTTCCCTAAGCAATACCTTCACAGCCCAGCTAAACCTAAGACACCAGCACGTCACCCACCTACAGGAGGAGCTGACACGTGCCCAGAACCGCATAGACAAGCTGGAAGTGAAAGTCCAGGATGACTCCAAGACCACCGAGTTCCTGAGAGAGCTGATGCACACTCAACACTGCAAAGACCAGCTCAAAGGTGAAGCTCAAGACAAACTCAAAGTGTCAGACGAAGCGGAGCAAGAAACAAAGACACTAGTTGACAAGCTCCAAGAAGCCCTTGCAGTCACTGAACGTGACAAACAAGAGTTAAAGACTGTCCAGAAACACCTGGTAAACCAACTCCAGTCTGCTGAACATCAGTTAGAGAAAGCCAAAGCTGACATTGAAAGTAAGAACTCTAAAATCACTGCTCTGGAAGACCACCTGCAAAGGTGCAGCGTTGAAATGGACCATCTGATCCAACAGCGAGACGACGCCAATGACGAGCTCTACGCGGCCAGAGATGAACTCCAGCACATTTTCCAACAGAAACCAGAGCCAAGAAGGGAGAGACCTCCCTCAGCATCATCACCCCTGCTGAGCAGAACAGAGTCCTCCATCCAAGAACTTGCATACATTGAAATAGGTGAATGGCCACAACCCAAAACATCACCGGCCTTCACAACAGAACTGTTCACTGCCAACAAACGAAGAGAGCTCATCCAGGCAGACTCCAAAGCTGCACATGGGATGACCATTAAAGACCTCAACCAGCTGGTTAAGAATATCACTCAGTTCAACCCGAACTCCACAGAGGGTCCCGACATCCAGGCCTACCTCCGAGATATTGACTTCCACCTAGAGGTGAGACCCCATATGACTGACAGAGACAGGTTTTACCTCCTCAGATCCACATCCAGTCCAGAGGTACGAAGCTTCCTAGACCGACAACCTGCTAATGTCATGTCAAACTACCAGCTACTACGTGAGACACTGAGTAAAGAATTTACAGGTCCAGAGTCAGAACACGGTGTGTTAATCGCCTTGGAAACCAAACAATGTCGACAAGAGACTCCCCAAGCCTATTATCATCGCTTTCGACAAGCCTACTTAGGGGCACATAACAAACCTGAACTTGAAGAGGATGTGAACTTCAAAACCCTCTTCCTGAGAAACCTGCACCCTGGATTGAGTCATCATCTTGGCATCATGGCCTGCCCAGGCACAATGACAATTCAACAGCTGCGTGACCTGACACAAAAGGCCTATATCAAACAAAAGATGGCCTCAAAGAAAGGTTTGAAAACATCCACAGTTTCAAACTCCTTCAGCCAAGACACAAGCCTTGCACTGGAAGACACCCAGTGGCATGACAACATCACAGTCCTTCGTAAGGAGCACAGAGAACGTGACTCCCATGCCGATGACTTCTACCACTCCAACCACATGGAAAAGTCATGGGACCCACCAGAAGGAAACAACTGGAATCAACGAGTGCATCCAAAAGCATTCTATGTGGGTAAGCGACAACGAAACCCACCTCCGCACCACTGAGTGTGCCCAAGAACACGACAGTCTCCCCTCAGAAGACATGGAGCAACTACTGAGGCAACTGCAAGTGCTCATCAAAGACAAGCTGAACACAGAAGACCAGTGATCACTTTGTACACCTTCCTGAGACGACCACCTGTTCCAAAACAACCCAGAACAAAGTGGTCTCTCACAGTCAACCACTGACAAACACCCAGAGGTACCAGAAAACACCATCCTGGTTACCAATCACATCACAAGCTCCAAACTCAAGAACCATGTGTGTGCTACAGCAATGACAGTAAGCACAGAAGGTCAGAAAGTCTGTCACAACCAGAAGGCATCACAAGAGGAAGGCAACAAAGAAGACCACGTTTTGCACTACAGCTTCACGCATCCATGCCAAACCACCTCCCAATGTCTGCCAGAGAACTTCCTGCCTTACTGGACTGACCCCAGCAGATCACAGAAGATCCCTTTCCAAGGCAAAGATGCAACAAACCTATCAAAGCTAAACCATCAAGCAAAGGGGGGAGCAAAACAGACTGAGACAGATCTGACATACATACAGTATACATGCAGTACATGCACTACACTACACTGTACCACTGACATACACAAGTTAAACACAGCTACCATGAAAAACATTCAACAAACATGTTCTTCCCACAGGTAGACACTGAAAATGCAACACTGACTTAGCTATCCTTTCCATGGGAAACATGTAGCAATACACCCAACAAGTATAACCCTCTCATTACATTGTGACACCTGGCACTGCACAACAGTAGCCATACAGGAGTCACTCAACTGCTTTGTTTTGTTTTACCTCTTCCTTTTCTTCTTCTTTTATTAGGTAAAATCCCTGTTACCCCATAAGGGTCAAGGTTACCATATAAGGATTGATGCACCACGCCTGATGTTTGCAAGTCACCTTAAAACGAATGTTAGCCTAGAGAACTCCCTGCATCATTTGAATCAAAATTTGAAAGGTAAATTGGTCTAAACCTAGAACAATTTAGAAGAGAATAAAACAAACAAATCAAATTTAGTCACAAAGTTGATCAATCACCGTTTTAAAACAAACTAGAATAACGGTCCTAAAATTGAACTAAACTTTTTCCACATGATTGACTATATTGAGAGAGTGAAAATGTTTTAGGCCTAGATAATCTAATGCCCTGCACCAGTATGTGGGGGGGTCATGGTGACCAGTCATGGAGGTGTTGCCTTGTTGTTTGCTGTGTGTGTTTGCTTCTTCTGTTTCTCCAGCGTTCAATGATGTCTTCTTCTCAACCCATCATCGATCGAAGGGGGGAAATATGTAGAGAATTTAAGGATGAACCAAACACAAATTAATCTTTCTAATCTCTCATGGGATTCATTCAAATGTGATTCAGCATTCCAGATCTGAACACCACATTCCAAGTCACAAGACTGGCTCCAAATTGTCACGACCCCCCCCCCAGAGAAGACTTTTATGGCCCCGCAGGCCCCAGAGATAAGCCTAAACAGGAAGAACGTTGTCAGAAATGGTGAAAGGGGCCTGACCACCTTTGACCTCCCTGAGCATCACCACTGCTGAACAGGACAGAGATGTGAAACAGACCACAGCTTCATGGAGAATTACACAGACTTTACATTGTTTAGTTATGTTTTTTACTTATGTATCTATTTATTATCTCATGTTTTATCTGTCTGTGTGTGAATGGTAATGTTGGCTATCACTGTGAACTAAATGCCCTAGGGACATTAAAGATATTCAAGTTCAAGTTCATATCAAACCCACTAAAACTCACACAGAACAATGCTTAGTGGACTTATAATCAAAGATTGTTCCACTACATAATCTGATATTGTATTTACAACATAAGATGTCTATTATGCTAGATCACATACAAGTAATGCAATTGTTGTTACTTTAGATGGATGAATGAAAGTGTGTCTTGTTTGATATCAGTAAGATCATATATTCTTAATTCATAAGATGGCTTGAATGAAATCTGTGTAAAATGTTTTGTATTCTTATAATAGTAATAATGTCTAAACTGTGGCCTCTTGTTCTCTCTGATATTGCTGGAGAGCAAGAAGATCACAGATAACGCATGATTTACGATAAGTAGGAACTAGATCAACCTCCTAAAATGATGCCATTGTCTCATTGGTCAGAATTCTCCAAAAGAGGTTGGACTAACTTTAAGTTAAAGACCCGAACAAAGGAGTTAGAGTTCAGTTCAGTTTTCGGTTCGGTTCAGTTCGGTTTTGAGTCGGTTCTGTGTTGAATTAAGTTGGTGCCTCTCTCTATCAACAGCAAGAGAGTGTTCATGTTCGTACGCTTCTACATCGACCAGACCAAATTAGACCAGCAGACAAATAACCCATCAAGATTGGGGTTAAACAGCTCATTCAAGCCATCTAACTCGTCTTACTTTCATTTCTTCCTTTATTTTCTTTTTCGTAAAAGTCTCGGTTCAAAGTTAAGTTTGCTGTAAAGTTCGTTTACACGTCTCTCCTGCAACGCGCTTCGAACTGTAAAGACTCTTGTTCGCTTGCCCATCACCCGTGACCGGCAGTTCAGAACTTCCATCCAGGCACTCCAAAGACAACCAGCCACAGGACGGACCCGGGCCGGGAAACCCCTTCGACGAAGCATGCAAAAAGGGAATTCCCTGGCCTAAGCAACGCAAAGACAAGCAAGTACTCCAGACTCTAGCTGAACTGGTGTTTTTAATTTAAATTGAATAACCTGTCTAAGGAACGAAGGTTTAAACTAATGCTTGGTGGTTCGTTCAGGTCATGTCTTACAAAGTGCATCTCACTCTGAAAACTCATTCTTTCTCTCTCTTCCTCTGCGCCTTGTATGAATGTGTGTGTGTGTGATTGTGTTTAGACCTTAGTTTTATGTGTTTAGAATAGTTAATAAAGTCATCCATATATTTGAAAAGATATTTGCCTTGTGTTGTGCTTACACATTTAATGTCTTGTACTGTCGATCTAAAGTTACCTTGCTAATATATAGTGTTTCACTATAGATTGGATAATTATATCTGTGCCAAGGTTATAATTACGGCCTGTTCAAATGAACTCTAAACGAGTCATTTGCTCGGTTCCATAGTGATTCGGTCAAGATTCATTGCAAATCGATGAATCATTCCCTTTGAGCTAAATTGGCCTTCCGGCCCCCCTTAAATACATTTTATGTATTATTATATTGTGTGATTCGTTACAACACAGTGAGAAGTAATTTTTTTCACATGGATTTTTAGTATACTATTGAATAATGACTGAATACATAAGCTTAAGCAACAACATATTGTTTATTTTTGTTCAACCAAGTCCAGCAGACCAGTGCAATTTTTGCCATTAAGTGTAGCAATAGCTACACTAATAGCAATAGCGAATTCCTTGTTGCATAGCTTGCACACAACCTCTTATCGACGCTTCCATTCGTTAGTTCTTTATAACAAAATTTCCCATCCACAGGGCCAACCAAAGCGATCTAGGCGATCTATGAAGCGCGATCTATGAAGCGCGATCTCATCAGCTTCTTCCTCATGAACGCTAGTTGGTGCTCCAGTATAATCGGTCCGCCAAAACTCATCCAGTGAGAAACGTTCCGCGGTGCAAAAATAAGTGTGATTAAAATTATTTTTTGTGTAAATTAACGCGTTAAAGTCTGTAATTCATTAATCTTAATTAATGCGTTAAAGTCCCGGCCCTACCAAAAACCTAATTTTATGGGCTCAGCACAACCTGTGCTCTCTAAGGGTGGCGCACGTGCCAGTGCCCGGTTGCATAAAGCACCTTAGGTTTTTCCGGTAACGCTTCCTTTTACAGTCCAGTTACCCATGTAAATACTATGTACTTATTTTAGTAACTACAATTACTGGGTAATAACTAGTACTAACCCTGAACCTACCCCTAAACCTACCCCTAACCCATGTACTTACCTTATATTAGCCAGTACTGTCTAGGTAAGTACACTGTAAGTACTGTACTGTAAAAGGAAGCGTTACCGTTTTTCCCTTAAGTATGATACTTAAGGGGCGATTTCCCCTTACCTAAGAGAATAACTTAAGGCTGTTGCATATAATCTCTTAAACGGTTATTTTAGATAAGGGAAACATTTAATGTTTCACGACAGCGATCCTGGATTCACGTTATAAAAGTCTGTTGTTGCCATAGATACGCAAAACACTAACACTAGCAATTTTGCAGTTTCATCAAATAAAGTAACGTTAGGCTAGTATGGAATGACATTGCGGACATTATTCAAAAGGAATTGCAAATTGTATTTGTATACAATTTGTATTTGTATTTGTATTAGGCTATCTTATACACCAAGTCACATTTATGAGACGCGCAGTTCACGCGCTGCCCGGCGTCTACTATACTACTTTACTACTTTTATACAAAACGAAATTCACTTTAAGAAAAGTTTTAACGTTTTCTACAAAACAAAACTTAAGTGGTCAAAATCATGTCTGACCCATTCCAAATGTTTTCCGATATATTGGTCATCTATCTTACTCATCTCATGCGGTTCCCTTTTCATATAATCAACATAGATTAAATAAAAAAATAACATTATATTATTTAAACATAAATATGAAACGTAGCCTATGTTTAAATTTTTTTAACTTATATTTAAGCGTCACACCGCTCCGCTTTGCTCACATGCTCTGTGTGTGGCCTATACATGTGTGCGTGCATGTGGTGGAGGGGTACTATTTTAGAATAATAATAAAAAAAATACAAAGCGATCTTCAAATATTATTTTTGCTTGAAAATTTCGTTTTGTATAAATTGTATCTTCATTTTAATCAATGTTTCACCAACAAATGTGCCTGGATTAATAAGAAGCAAATATAGTTTTTAGATTTATACACGTAGATTTATGCATGTGGAAAACATCTCCCACTACCGTCTGTAGAAACTTCCAGTTGCAAAAAAAAAACGCAGTGCTATAAGCAGTTGTAATACCGCAGGTAAAGAGTGTTTGCGGTTTGTGACATGGTCACGGTCGCCGTCTAGTGTGATGTGAAACATTGCGGCGTCGATCAAATCGGTATTCTTGCAATTTTTTTCCTCTTATTTTTGTCCGCGTTACTCTTAAGGTTACGATTTACAAACCTTAAGTTATACTTAGGGAAATGACCGTTAAGGGGTTTTATGCAACACTTAACGGTTTTTAAGGGATTACTTAAGTGAAAAAACAGCATTTAGGGGAAATTCTAAGAGTTTATGACGTTTCACTTAAAGAAACCCTCAAGTAACACTTAAGGGTTTTTTTCTGCAACGCCCTTAGGTTTAAGGGAAACATAAGGGTGAACTTAAGGGAAAATTACACTTAAGGTGCTTTATGCAACTGGGCACAGGCATCCTGAACCAGGGTGCGGATATGTTATCCAGAGACAATGTTCCCCCAGGAGAATGGTCTCTTCACCCACAGATGGTTCAGGTAATATAGAGCATCTTCGGCGAGGCAGAGGTCGACCTCTCAGAAGACAACGCTCATTGCTGAATATTTCTCAAAGAGCAAGGACGCGCTTGCCCATGATTGGCCAAGCTGCCCGTTGTATGCATTCCGTCCGGTCACAGTCTTACCACAGGTCATCGAACGGGGAGAGCAAGTGTGCAGTGCTACTAATAGCACCTCTCTGGAAGACTCAGTTATGGTTCTCCGTGCTGGTACAGCTGCATTGATGCTGAGGAGAGACCTCCTCATGCAGGCAAACCGATTAATCTGCCATCCCCGTCCCGACTTTTTGGCCCTTTATGTATGGCCCCTCAACGGGTACTCGGGTGTCTCCCGGAAAGGGTGCTGAAAACGATCACTGAGGCAAGAGCATCGTCAACTAGACGCCTCTACGCTCAGAAATGGGTGGTATTTTCTGGCTGGTGCGCTGCACGGTGCCTGGACCCCTATTTGTGCAAAGTATTGAGTATACTCGCCTTCTTACAAGGGCATTTGGATGCGGGTCGTACCCCCTCCACGTTCAAAGTGTATGTAGCTTTGATCAGGGGATCGCATCAGTTGACTACCTTTGGCTGAGCTGGCCAATATAAAGGCTTAGGCCACACCCATTCTGGAGGGCTCTGACACGCCAGGGCGTGAAGCAGCCTGATTTGTTCTTGCGTCTGAGCCGTCTCGCCATAGGTTCATGCAGTTGCCGTAGCACATCCAATGACCGCATTAGCCGCTCATCTGTGTCTGCTGTGCAGCTGCACTGCATTTTTAAAAATTTTGGCTTCAATATTCCACATTTTTAAAACAGGGCTCCTCTTCTCAATATCTTGTCAGGCTTGTCAATATTTCTATCCCTTGCAGCTGCTCTTATAGACTTCTTTACTTCCTTGACCTTAGCGACTGCACTCTCCATCTCCTCGAGTGGTATTTGGCCCCAGGTTGTCTTCCTGGTGTATTACCTTGGCATGATGGCTTTTCTACAATGTTTATGACATTAAAAAATAAAACACATGTAATGTAATATTACATTAAAATATGTTTAAGACTAAACTTAACTTGTGCCTCATGTCTCACTTTACCCCACAGCATTTGTCTCCCTTTACCCCACTGCCACATTGTAGAAAAAACACGATCTCTCTTAGTAATTCAGGATACTCTTCAGCTAGCATCATCACATGGTTTTATATGTTAATTGGTTTTTATGGTTTTTCTACCTGAATCAATTTGCTTTGGCACAGCAGTTGATTAAGTTGACAGCAAGAAAATTTACTTTTACATGCAAAAAAAAATATTTTTGTGAAAAAAACATGCTTATCACAGCACCATGAGGTCCTCTCCTTCGTGACCAAGGGGAAATGGGATGGGCTTGAAAACATAATGGTCACATGACCACAAATGTGTTCCGTTGACTAGATACAGGGGGTGTCTCACATTACCCCGTTCTCCCTACTTGGTGTTCAGACGTAATCTCGGGTTTTACTGACTTTTACGCTGAGTCTCCTGCTGTGTCTGCTCCTGTTCCTGTGATTGTAGGCGGGACTGCAGTGGTTGGCATGTACCCACGTAGCTCTCTCATCACTGTGTCGTCAGTAGCACCTGGAATGGCCTCAGCCACCGTTTCGCCTTCCAGCTCTTCCTTCTCAGGTCACGTATCACCACAAAATCACCAGGCTTGATCTTATGCAGGAATGTTTCAGCAACCTTTCCTTGAGCAGCTTTCACCTGCACACTAACATTGGACAAAAGAGACAACACTTCTTTGCAGTACTTCAACATGTCATTCTCACATAAATCTGTTGATGGCCGCCTCTGTTCCCCCCCCCCCCCCCCCCCTGGATTACTATGAATGGTCTTCCAAAGAGGATTTCAAATGGACTCAGATTTGTTCTGACCCTTTTACTCATTCTCATGTAATGACTGTACTTCTGTTTTCCACAAGGGGCTAACTCAATGAAATCCATCATCAGATCCTCAAAAGGCCCTGCTGGTGGTGGTTGAGACACTATAGGTGTTTTTACCCCCTTGTCACGTTGTGCGTGGTGCAAGTGACACTCCCCCTTTTGACACGTGGTCTAACCCGTGTGTCAACTTCACATAATGCGGAAAGAAGTGATTGGGTAAACAGGGCATGCCATCGCAGCTAATCCACACATTCTCCTTAAGGCCTGTTCACATATTGCGCCAAAAAAACGCGTATAAACGGAAGGCGCGCCGCGTTCTCCTTTTCCCAAAGCGCTAGTGCGGTTGCGCTCCGGAGGCGTCTGTCGTTGCTAAGCAACCATCAGCTGCGCTCTCCATTGTTCTTGTCACTTGACCTGTGCGCTTGCGGCATTCTGAAAAGTTGAGATGTTTTTATCTCGATGCGGCGCGGACATGCTTGGAAAAAACGAGCGCGTAGCACCGCGACCGCTTTCATTATGAGCGCGCATACCGCCTACATTTGAAATAACGAACTTGAGCGCGCAAAAGACGTGATATGTGAACAGGCCCTAAGGCTGCAGTCAGACGCCTTCCATGCGTTTTTTTCTCTGCCCCTGTGGCAAAAGTCTGCATGCTCTGTAAACAAGGAGAAATCAAGTCATGGTTATTGTCAGATATCAAAGTACACGTTGGTTCTTTTGTCTCCTGCGCTGCCGCGTCCTTTGCTGCCGCGTCTGCCCTTGCGTTTCCTGTTGAGACTGAACTTGTCATGATCCTGGTTCTTTTCTCTCTCTGTCTCCATCTGCAGGTTTCTCTCTGTTCCTATTTCTCTTGCTCTCATCCGCTCTTTCACACACACCCTTTATCACTCACTCATAGGGATGGGAAATCGAGAACCGGTTCTTCTTAAGAACCGGTGCCCAGTGAATCGATTCCTTGGAACCGTTAGTATGCCTGCTTAACGATTCCGCTTATCGGTTCCGCTCGTTGTAAATGTGTCATGACGTCACACACGCGCTGCGTTGTTTTGGTTCAGAACGCAGCAAACATGGCATCGAGGCAGAAGCGCTCTAAAGTTTGGTTATATTTCACGCGAAAAGACGACAATATGGCGCCGTCTAGGGCTTAAATCAAACTTCATCCACGCACAAATATATGAAACACTTGCATACACTATGTAGTCAAATATGCATGTATACTGCTGAATGCGCAAACAAATACATATGAAATGCACAATGACACACCTAAAGTCGCTCACACACATACTGTACACGCAAACTCTACACACACACACGAGATGCGCGGAACTCCAGGCACATACTCTTATGAGAAGCGAGCACACACACACACACACACGCACACGCAAACTCTCCACGCACATACTCATGAGACGCGCGCACACACAAACTCTCCACGCACATACTCATATGAGACGCAAGCACACACACACACAAACTCGCGCACATACTCAATGAGAGGATGACGGCACCTCATAACAATACGGTCACTTGCAACACGTGTAAAATTTCCATTTCGTCAAAGGGGGGAACTACCTCCAATAGGCCATGCAGAAACATTTGGCCTGATGATGAATAAGCTGCTTTTAAATGAACTTTTTTTTTTTACAAAAATTGGCAGAATTTAATTTTCTTAACAGCATAAACAGACTTTAGTCCCATGAAACTTAAACTGGAATGGCTCTGTTTCTGTCACTGCGACTTCCCGAACAGGCGAACACGCACACGCTCGCACACATCACTTTTTTTTTTCACAGTTGTTAATCGTAATCGAACCGAACCATGAGACCAGTGTAGGTTAACACCCTAATACTCTGTGCTTTGTCTTCTGATCAGATATTAAAGCGAGTTAATACAAGTGTTGTCACGGTACCAAAATTTCAGTATTCGGTACCAATACCAGTGAAAATCCAC
Organism: Chrosomus eos; assembly: GCA_036326025.1. Taxonomy (NCBI): domain Eukaryota; kingdom Metazoa; phylum Chordata; class Actinopteri; order Cypriniformes; family Leuciscidae; genus Chrosomus; species Chrosomus eos. Next base: position 11,170,635 of record CM070820.1, read on the forward strand.
GGTTCTCGGTACCAATTTCGGTACCAAAGCTTAATTTTGATTAAATGTACATATATTAAAGTGTATATCACGGTTACAAAGATGGAAACTGTAGTATTAAAAACACTTTACAATAAGAAGATTCTATTTGTTAGATAACATTAGATAAAATTACCTAAAAATAAACAATAGTAGTTTTATACTGTAGCAATTATTCTTCTTGGGGTTAATTTAAAAATGTACTAATACATTTTTAAAATCAAAAGTTTTATTTGTTAACATTATTTAATGCACAATGAATGAAGTGAAAAAATATGAACAATCAAGTGTTTGTATTAAATAACATTCACAAACATTAGCCTAATTAATGTTGTAAATAAAATATATTGTTCACTCAATGTGTTGATATTAGATAATGCATTAATGTTAATGAATGGTATCTTATTGTAGTGTTACCAAACTATACAGGAGATAAAACATGTTTATTTGACTTGACTGTAGCCTACTTTTAAATCATCCAAAACTGCCAAAAATGTCTCTCTTGCCTGTCTTCAAAACGTGAGAACCCTGTAGCTGATTTCTAATGCAAAGGCAAATAATTCTTTGCTGATACTTCCTCGTTATCACGGAGAGTGCAGTTCGCACCGCTTTCTCCTTCTTTCCACAAGCGCTTGCTCTCGCGCATCTCCGCTATGCAACCGTGAACAGTGGCGCGCATGGAAAAACAAGCTCGCACGTCGCTTCTATTATGAGCGCGCTTGCCGCGCGCCTACATTTGAAATTTGCACGCGCAAAAAACGCGCTATGTGTACGTGCGATCGGCCCTTTATGGCAACGTGACATTAGCCTAATTCAAAATATTTCCATATGTGGCTCTTTCCTCCTTTCGTGTCAACAAGTGGATTCAGAGCCCCATGTCTCAGTGTTTTTATGAAGAGGACGCAACTGTGACAGCGCATCAAGAACCGGATTAACTAGGTACTCGGTACCTACAAAAGCTGGTACCGTAACCGTTTTGTTTTTTTAGTACCGACTTGGTACCGAAGTACCGAGTTTTTTGACAACACTAAAACAAACAATTTGTACTTATTCCCTCACCCAATGAGAATCGATAAGATAATCGATAAGGAATCGAATCGATAAGCAATATCGATAATGGAATCGGAATCGTTAAATTCTTATCAATTCCCATCCCTACTCACTCATCTCCTTCAGCTGTTCCACGTTCTCTCATCCCCACACCTGCTCTCTATCTCCTGTCATTAGTCTCTCTATTTCTAGCTGTCTCTTTCTCCTCTTCTCTGTCGGATTATTATTGTCCGTCACGTATGTTACTTACTATTGTGTTCTATCGACAGAATATTAGTTCAGTTCAGTCCAGTCCTGATCTGTTCTGTCCTTCGCTGTCTGATTATTATCTGCTGTATATTAGGCTACCTGATTTGTGCTTTGCCCAGTTTTGTGCTGTGGAGATTTGCAGAGGGTTTGACGCCTCACCAGCATTCCTGGTCTCGCCTCACACAAGCCTTCCGGACCTGCCGCTTGAGCATCAGGTCGGGGGTTCAGTTTCAAGGCTTTCAGCTCCGCCACATGATAGTGATGATTGTACGCCGGCGCCGCCGGTGCCCAGAGGTTGCGTGTGGGAAAACCCAAACATTAATTTCGTTAGTCAGTGTGAATTCCTTCTGCACATACACATGCTAAATCCTTCCGCATTTGCTTTTGTTCTCTTTTATCTGCTTCTTCAAGCCAGGAATTCACTGTCTGTTCACAGATTTTACACACATGTCGAACGCAGCCACAACAACCCTTTTGTTTCTCACTGGCCTGTTGACCTAATTATTTTACCACCTTTAATCTTGTAACACTCAGTGTCCCCTCACCGGGAAAATCTTGATATTTTATTAGTTTCTCTTTTTCATAAAATATTTTTTACAAAAAAACGGTGTATTAAAAATTTCAAGCTTGCTTTGAGATGACCCCATAGCAGCTGTTTTCTCTGTCTATTTCTGTGGATTTTCCCAATTCGGCGCACGCCTAATAATCTGTCGGACGTCTCCAACAGATCCGAACTATTCACCCAGAGTCGGACAGTTTAGCACTCAAACCGTGCTTAAATTTCTCTGCCTGAATCTTCTTGGTCCGGGCACCCCAGATCTTAGTTAATCCCAGATACCTGCCTAAAACTTCTTGATCTGGCCCCGGACCTCAGTTAATTCCAGATAGTGGGAACTCAGTGGTTGCCTGAAACTTCTTGACCCCACACCAGACCTCAGTTAATCCCAGATACCTGCCTATATATATATATACACACAGACAGACAGACAGACATCGGATGCCACAATGCCAATAAGCGGTATCTCTGGTCGTAATCAGTCCTTCACTGACCAATCAGCATTCATTAGCAGAATGCTAGCGATGTAATGGGCAACAACAATTCAACCTGTAAGAAATCGAAAGGACACCTGCGCGACGAATCAGTCTTGTATCTATCAGGGAGAAGCAGAGGCATAAAGGAGGAGCGACAACAGTCAAGTCAAGTCAAGTCACCTTTATTTATATAGCGCTTTTTACAATACAAATTGTTTCAAAGCAGCTTTACAGAGATAACAGGAAAACAATGTTGTAATAGTATTGTTCAATTGAAAATTAAATGTCCCCAACTAAGCAAGCCAAAAGGCGAAGGCAACAGTGGCAAGGAACCAAAACTCCATCAGGTGACAGAATGGAGAAAAAAACCTTGGGAGAACCCAGGCTCAGTCGGGGGGCCAGTCCTCCTTTGGCCAACGAATGAATAGTGTATGATTATGAGTTAGGCAGCATAATGTCAGGAGTCAGATGGGATCAGAACTTTCACGATATTATCCAGTTCATCTGGTTGGGTTGGGTCATCCGGCCGGTGAGGAGATGAGTGTGGTGAGGTGTCCATGGACCTTCACAGCCCCGATAATGCGTGTCGTCGTGTCCATGTGATGGTCCTTCATCAGATCTGGATATGCCCTGGATCCGGCGGTCTGCGGTAAACCTCGGGATAAACAGAGAGACTAATATTAGCGTAGACGCCATCCTTCTTATGATGTACAAAGTACATCAGGAATTATGGGAAGTGTTCCCGGTTCCGGCTGATCTAATCTATGCAGCCTAACATTGAATTATAGAAATCTATAATGTGTTATGTGTATGCTAAGCCAAAGAGATGTGTTTTTAGTCTAGATTTAAACTGACAGACTGTATCTGCTTCCCGGACTGTGTTAGGAAGATTGTTCCAAAGTTTTGGTGCTAAATAGGAAAAGGATCTACCGCCAGCAGTCGATTTTGATATTCTAGGTATTATCAACTGGCCAGAAATTTTTTCAGTGAAGATCGAGAGAGGAACAGGCCTGAACGTGTGTTTTGTTTCTGTTTTGTGTGGCCAGCAGTCGTCCGTGAGGGGCTGCTGGCTTATACTTTTGTTTTTGTATTTGTTTATTTATTAAAGTGTTGAATGTTCGCCGGTTCCCGCCTCCTTTTTTCCCATAACATCTGAACTTCGTTACAGTTAGTTGTCACTGAGCGAGAAAGGTTGACATGGAGCAGCTAAATCTCCATCCTCCGGAGAATCACTCATAAATTATTATTTGTTTTTTTAAATGCAGAACAGAGGAGAGACTGCTGCCAAAAAGAGAACCTAACAAAGATCATAATAAAACCAGAATCAACATTGGGTTTTGTTGGAGATGGCGAGAACTAAGGGATTTGAAATGTTGTAAAAGCGACGCAGAGATGCCACTTTTATTACTCAACAGGTGAGTAAGGTATTTTATTGAACAGGTAAACTGCCATATGTAGCTCTCTAACAGAGTTGTAAAGCTTTATCTATTGTGAAGGGTCATATTAATCCACACAGACACGCAGAGCCGAAGCACAACCAAACCAATGTTCTTCCGCAAAATGTTTTGTTTTTTTTAACAGCTAGAGGACCAAACGTTACATAGTGTACCTTTAAAAAATGAAGCAATGGCCGCGAATGTGCCATCAACCATTCATAATCTGCCTCGACACTCCCAAATCAGGTTAAAACAATTAAATACTGTCACTTTTCAAGAGTTTTTTTTCCCAATTCACACCCCACAGACAAACGCCAACAAACAAGTTGGTAGTTGTATTTAGAATTTTAGGAAAAATAACTGTTATGTTCACAAACAAACGCTGATTGAACATGTTCAGTCGGATGAAAAAAAACCCCATCAGATGCCAACAAGGTTAACACACTGATCAGACAAAACCCAACAACCCAGTTTGGTGTTTGTCTGTGCAGTGTGAATTGGCCTTTGTATAATCTGGTCCTAAATCCATCATTAAATCAAAAATAAACTTTACTTCAAACAACAACAACAAAAAACCCATTATGATATCTGGATGTAACAAGTAATGTAAAGTACATTGATTAACAGAATAAATATTTCTTTCACCCTTTTAAATAGGATGGTGACAGTGTGCAGTGAATCACACATAATGATTTTTTTGTCATCTCAGTTTAGCACAGGCCTACCAGGTAGAAGGTGACATTCCCGCGACCATGGGTAACGTTTCCTAAAAGTTCTCTAAAGGTGACGAACATTCCGAACCTTTACAGAACACTCTTTTGGTAATGAAAGTGCTGCAGTTCAATGTTCCTTAAATGAATTTAGGGGGACCTTCCATAATGGTAATCTTATGGTCACATAACAACGTTACAAAGAGGATGTAATCAAAACGTTCTCATATGGGTCTAAGTTGGTCCTATTATCACGTTCCTTATAGGACTTTAGGGGGACGTTCCGTAATGGTAATCTTATGGTCACACAACAACGTTACATAGAGGACATAATCAGAGCGTTCGCATATGGGTCTAAGTTGGTCCTATTATAACGTTCCTTATAGGACTTTAGGGGGACGTTCCGTAATGGTAATCTTATGGTCACACAACAACGGTACAAAGAGGACATAATCAGAGAGTTTGCATATGGTTCTAAGTTGGTCCTATTATAACGTTCCTTATATGACTTTAGGGGGACGTTCCGTAAGGGTAATCTTATGGTCACACAACAACGGTACAAAGAGGATGTAATAAAAACGTTCTCATATGGGTCTAAGTTGGTCATACAACATTACAAAGAGGACATAATAAGGACGTTCCCATATGGTTCTCTGTTGACCATATGAGAACGTTTTGTGACTAACTTAATGAGAACATTCTCATATACATCACGTTTTGTGCGAGGTGACATGGGACAAACCGAGGTTCAACTTCCGTCAACTTCTGTCACGTTTATCTGGTTTGTCTGCGGGCTGGACCCTTCTCGGATGGACACCTGACGGCGGTCTTTTTCCGGTTTTCTTCACCGACAGCGAGCTCAGCCAGAAAAAGCCAATGTGATTATCATGTAAAGTTATTTTAATGAACCATTCTCACGTAGATGGTCAGGCTATATTGGCTTTTTTTTTTTAGATAAACAAGCTAACGTAAGCGCTAGGCCTATTCCAATTTGCTTATTTTATCTCTTGTTTACATAGCCTGCAGGGTCTCCTCACGAAATCTAAGCGGCATAAAGTTCAATGCGAGGGTCTTAAGAATATGTTTGTATTATTTTTGTCTCTTTTCTTTTATTGTCATTTTTTCCTATTATTTGGTAAAGGCTACACCACTTTTCCATGGGAAAAAAAGTTGTCGTGATCCCACTATTTGGCTCGTTGATGTAAAACAGTCTTTTACAATTGTCCTTATAAAATCAAGAATGCAGACGTTTTAAGCTCAGCAACAATGGCAGCAAAATGTACACAGTATATTAAAAAAAAACTCCTGTCACACACACAAAGCCTGCAGATCAGGTTGAAGCGGAGAAGCATCAGCTTCTTATTCTTTAAATATAACAGAAGACCTTAATAGGTCAAAAAAAATAATATTCTAAGTTGGTCCCTAAAAGTTCTGCAGGACGTTCTTAGAATGTTTTGGAAACATTGGATTTCTGAATTAAATATGGTCTTCTAAACATTCCCAGAACATCCTGAATGTTCCCTGAAGGTCCTCCAAATAACATCCCCAAACCCTTTAAAGAACTCCACATCGTGACTGTCTGGGAACGTTGTGGGAACGTTACCAGGCAACGTCCTTGACACAAGCGGGTCGTTCTCAGAATGTTTTGGAAACATTGGATTTCTGAATTAAATATTGCCCTCTAAACGTTCCCAGAACATCCTGAATGTTCCCTGAAGGTCCTCCAAATAACGTCCCCAAACCCTTTAAAGAACTACACATCGTGACTGTTGGGAACGTTGTGGGAACGTTACCAGGCAAAGTCCTGACACCAGCGGGGACATTCTCAGAACGTTTTGGGAACGTAAAACTTTCTAGCTGGCTATTATTGCCTGTTTGTCCTTGTTATAAAAAATTCCAAGGAAAAAATACCATCCTACTTTCAAATACTTTGTCTTGCAGTCAAGATATACAAAAGCCTCTTTGTTTAGTGGCATCAGCAGCAGCAGACAATACTTGTTTATTTAAAACTGTATTTCTATGAAAATCACTAGCATTCATCATTATGAGACTGTGTTTACAGTTTTGATGTTGATGGAGTTTCAGCCTAATATCCGTTTGTTTGTGTTGTTTGTTTGTTACTCTAGCGGCCTAAGCAAGACAACATAACCATTTGGCCTGTCAGTGTGTTGGGCGGTGACGTGCGGTGTCTTAAAGTCAGGGTAGTAGGTTTGAGGAAACTAGCAGAAAACTGCTGGATTTTGAAAGTATCCAACAGAGAAACTCCCACCCCCTCCTTCTGGGGTCCTTCCAAGCCACGCTCCAAAACACATGATCATGTGATGCCGACCGCTCAGCTGGAGGACGCGTTCCAAGTGCCGAGCAGAAAGGAGCGCAGTGCATGAGTGACATCACCTTTTTGCCTTGTTTGCCTGCGCTGACTGTATACAGGTGGTACTGGGAATTTTGACTGCTCTTTCTCTGCCATAATGTGAGACTTCCTAGCTTCTGGCCGGTACGTGCCTCTCCTCTTTGGAAATGAGCGAGTCAACCGGGTGCGCGCACGTGGCAGGTTCTGTAGCAGCGGAGTGTAGCTGTGTTTATTGGAGCCCTGAGAGGACTACAGACACTCGATTTTATACTCTTCTTTCAGAGTACTAACATTTAGATATATATTGGTATATAAAGACAGTTTAAACAAATTTGGGGGAAAGTTTTTTAGAAACAAACGGCCTACCCTGCCTTTAAAGAGGCTAGGCACTGAGTTATGGACATATCAAGAAATGTACAAATCAGGATGTATATCGTGTAGGATCTCTCTCTCTCCTCTCTCTCTCTCTCTCTCTCTCTCTCTCTCTCTCCTCTCTCTCTCTCTCTCTCTATCTATCTCTCTTCTCTCTCTCTCTCTTCTTTCTCACGCGCACAAACCACACACACACACACACACACACACACACCAGTAGTTAATGTCCACTCCAGCATCAGAATGCAACCATTCTTAATCCTTAATTGTTGCACAGCGGCCAATTATGTTTGTCAGTCAGCAAAAGTAAAACCACACACTGCTCAATTGAATATGAAGGCAAATGGCTTGCCTTAATTCAACCACATTTATCAATTCAATATTAAGCCCAAATAGTTTTTGACTCACCAATCCGCCGCTCTTTCCTCGTGAAGACGCCGATCACAGCTTTGTTCACAGGTTGTTCAAATCACAATATCCCGCTGAAATCTAAACAGTCTGACTCGTTGAAAAAAGCAAGCAGGGATAGCAGTACACCGCTGATTGTTACAGCCACATAGCCTATCTTTTCTTCCATACCAGTCTGTTTGAAACGATCGGACAATTTTTGGCCTTTTGCTGCACTAGTTCATCTAAGGCTGGCGTAGAAATGTTTCTGTGATCATGGCCGGTGCTGTCACTTTGACTTTGAATTTGGCGGGGATTAGGCATGTAGTAGCTATGGTGTAATGTTAGCTGCGCAAATGTCCAGTAATATCTCGATTTTAATTGGTCCATGTCTGATATGTAACGGAGATGATTACTGGCATAACATATTTACGTCCAAAGGCACAGCAGATTTGCGCTTTTTGCCATATATGTTGCATGTTTGCCGTACACCCATGCGCAACATGGGTTTTAAGCACTGCTTATTCTACCATTTGTTTTTTATTTGATTATGCGTAACTGCTATATTTGTCATCATAATGTCTAAACAATTGGACTAACATACATATTGCATATATAAATCACAAGAATAAAGAGTAAAACTACAAATACAAGTTTATTATTTAATAAACATTTTTATTTTTGAATTTTGGGAATGTAGGGAGGGCATCCCCCACAATATCTAGCCTCAGGCCAGGTGGGCTTGAAATCACAGGGGTTAGGAATGGTGTGCTCTGGGTCGTCCGAGTGCTTGCGTGGGGCTGTCACTATCAGAACACCATCTGAAGACAGGGAAGAAGTGACAGAGGCTGGATCCACACCAGCAGGGACACGGTATTTTCTTGTAAATTCTCGGGAGACAAAACCGTGATCGTCCTGAAAGGAAAGCACAACATCATTATGAGCAGGTGATAACTAATGGTCTATCTTTCACTCTGTTTAACTCAATGTTTACTTGTGGCACAAGGCCAGTGATCTTGGTGATGACATGTGGATTTTAAACAATAAAGCCAGTCACATGGCACAGGTAGGTATTGTGTGTGTCGCAGCTCAGTGTTTAGTAAGTTTCTACCTGACGATCCTCATGTTTAGCATGAATTTCAATGAAATCTCCATTGATTTTCACTGACAGCTCCTCTGGTGAAAAGTGTTTGACATCCAGATTTAGTAAGAATCGATCTTTTTCCATTTTCATCTAAGGAAACAATTAAAGACACAAATTTAATAATTTATCTAATGTTTCTAATTTATCTAATAACAGCTATGCTTCAGTGTGTGTGGCTTTTTAGAGGTACAGTGCCAGACTATCATGGAAGAAATACAATATCATCAATCATAGTTTAGAAAACAATAGCTAGTTTCTGCTTAAAAAACCCAGCTATATTTCTAAATAATGCTCCTCTCTGTCTGTATAAAAACAGATGACACAGAGAATAACAAATAAAAGGAACTTTATGTCCTAAAATAACACAATAAAAATATTCCATAAATGATTTATTAAACGTACAGCCAGGATAATGTACAGTCAGCCGTTACTGCAAATAAGGTTTGGGTCAGGGTCCTGGTCACCCAGTTTATTTTGTGATAGTGACATACTTGCAACTACAGTAAATCTAATGTTACAAACTTGATTAACCACAACATTTGTAAAAAGTCACAAAAAAATGGACTGGGAAGGTTTCTAGCTCACCTCAGAAAGGCCACTGTCCACCCAGCTTGGCCAGCGCTGAAAGAAAGATCGTGGGTAGTACAGTGAGGGAATCACGTCGGTCTCAGAGATGGGCTCCCCAAAGTGCTGGTCAAAGACTCGGCTGGATAAGAAGGATGGCCAGACGGAGCGACGGAACCATGGATGCTGTATGGCGATGTCCATTTTGTGTCTGGACCTTAGCAGCACACAGAAACTGCTGGCTCTTATGCCCGCGCACTTAAATAGAGCAACACCGACAGCCCCTGGCAGACGAGCCAGCTGTGGATCTTTCTGGAATAATGATGTAAACTGTTTGCCTGCCTTTGACTCTTTCACTTCGGCCCTCCCACTGTCCTCTGCTTGCTACCCCGTCCTCTCTTCCAACTATCTCTCACTGTAGTTATCTAAAGAGCTTATCAGATTTCAATTCACTCAGATACCAACTGGATTACAGTGCAAGCCCCCAATAGTGCTGATGGTACCCTGTGTTCAGAGCACTGGAAACTGATTCTTTACAGAATCTGACAATGAATGCGGCTGAGATAACTGTGCCAGGCTAAACACCATACAAAGTCAATCCCCATGACCTACCGCTTGCCTGGACAGCGTACAGGGAAAATGTTACTTGAGCTGGCACACTGATTGGAGAATAATTTTGAAGGTGTAAGCAGTTTCAGCCACTGTGCTGTAAGTGAATTTCTCTAAACAAAGGCAAAGGATTGTGGTTATACAGTTTCTGCCCATAATGCTGAACTTGGTGACTATTTGATTCACACTAGTGTTCAAAAGTTTGGGGTTGGTACGACCAATTTAAAAAAAAATTGGGGTTTAGAAGTTTTAAAAAGAAGTATCTCATTCTCATCAAGGCTGCATTTATTTGATCAAAAATACAGTAAAATGGTAATCTTGTGAAATAACTGCTGTCACCTTTCTGTTGGATCTTTGGAGAATAAACCTTTGTTTTGAATCGTATACATCTTCCTCATCTGTCTGCCAGCAACCACCCATGACAGAATACTGGACCAAACAAATTTGAACACGTTTGTATATTCCTTTCTCCCCCATTTTTGTGTTTTTGTTCCATTTTTCACCCCTGCTTGCACCATGGAGTTTCCAGCAGTTAAACTCATGTGCCTTGAGCAGGGAGAACGCTCCCTTGAGAAACACTTGGAAGAATTTTTTGATCTCGCCGATCAGACCACCTTCACGGATAACTGGAATGTGCACAGACAGTTATCCGGGAAGGGTTCCTTGAGTGAGCTTCACAACATATGTGGAGTGGGTGCTGGCGTCTTGCGGATCTGCGTACACGCAGGTAGCGAGACGGAGACCGATGAAGGAGCCTGCGGCCACATCGCAACGGAGCCCGAGCAGCGACCGCCTGGCCAGGTGTGTGAGCCGGCCGAGCCATCCATCGCTGAGGGAGTGCTGGTGGACGTCGAGTGCTCGGAAGTAAGCCCTGCCCAGCCTCCCTCTCCCACCACCTCTCCAAACTATTCCGAACAAGTTTTCTTTTTTTTTGGTTTCTGCATAGAACTTCCGTCTATCCCCCAGTCTCCAGCCATCTGTCCCACCCAGTCATCTCTGTCACCCTTCAGTTTTTTTAGTACCACCTCTGCTCTCAGTAGCGTGGTACCACCTCAGACCTGTCAGGAGCCACCTTCTCCTGGGCATGAGGAGCGCTATGTTCTGCCTCGACCTGTCGCCCTGGCTCCCACACCTGCGCTCCTTCCACCCTCGACCTCGGCATAGACCATCGGCTATTCCATCTCGCCGGACTCCCTCGGCACGTCGACTCCACCGTGGTCAGACATCGCTTTACCTCCGCTGCGGACTTGCGGACTGTCCGCTGCTCTCCGGTCCTCCACATTTCTTATTATTAACAGTGTTGAAAACAGTTGTGCAGCTTAATTTTTTGGAGGAAATCTGAATGTATTTTTTTAATGATTCTTTAACCCTTTCACGCTAAGAGGTCACTAGAGTGGACAGCTATATTTAAAAAAAGCCATTTTCTTGCGTATGCATGGGTTTTGATGGCTTAGCTGCACATCAACCACTATAGTGGACACTAATGCACTAATACTAATGCACTAATACACTGCCACCAAGTGGCAAGCCAATGTATCACTGTAAAAAAAGTTAACTCATTATTTTGAGTTATCTTTTTGCATGGGTTTTTTTTTAGTTTAACTAACTTATTTCGATAAGTTGAGGACAAGAAAACTTAAAATTTCTTGTTGTCTGGACAATCTAGTTAAAAAAATAAGTTGAAACAACTAAATTGCTAAAATATTTTTTACAGTGTAGGGAATTGTTTTTCTACACACATAGATGGCCGACGGTCAGTGAGAGATGCCAAGTTGCTCTGGAATACCCATCCAATACGTAATACCTAAGGAGTCATATCATTGTTTCATTTTCCAAGTATTGATTTTAGATTGGGAGTAAATTCTGATTAATCATGCATCACTAGCTAAATTTCAACTCCCATTCATACTATTACTGTCACTGTTGTTACAGTATGTTACTTGTAATGCATTACTTTACTCCTTACATCAAAAAAGTAATCTGATTACGTAATGTACGTTACTTGTACTGTTACTTGTTACATCCAAAAAGTAATCTAATTACGTAATGTACGTTACTTGTTATGTTACTTTACTTGTTACATCCAAAAAGTAATCTGATTACGTAATGTATGTTACTTGTGATGCGTTACACCCAACACTGTTCATTTCAGATGAGAATGAAAAAACACCTGATCGCAAGTTTTTCCACAGTCTGAAAACATCAATCAATCAATGTAGATTTCAGTCTGAGGTTTTCTCAGAGAGGAGAGCTACGGTATAAATGTGTCGTTTATGAACATAATCAGAATTATCAGCTAATAAGGGTAAATCAAAATAGTCTGTAGACTGGAGGGACCGTGAGCATTTTCTACATAGTCTGAGTTGGGTTTCCACAAAGTTGTACCTTCACTGGTTGTAGAGATCTTTGATGTAATCATGTTCTGACATCAAAGACACGCAAAGTTCAACTTATATGAAGTTATTCTCCATCTGCTGGACAAATGGGAACAAACTCAATTTAGTTTCCGATAATTTAATATTTTTTGTATACTTTATAGTTTTCAAATGATTTTATATTATTTTATTCAGTGGTTTGATAAATACACACAGTATTACTGTGTTATTACAATATTATGTTTAGTGTCTTCTTCAGTTACAAACAAAAACGCACACTATCCACTCAAGTGTACATCTGATAATCTCTCTCTGAAATGTTCTTGTTTTTCATGGAGCAATAAAAACAGAGGGGGTGGGAATCCTGTCTGAAGCTGACATAATTAATGAATGAGGTTAATAAACAGATTAATGAACAAAGCAAAAAAAACAGCATTTATTTGAAATAGAAATCCTTTATAAGATCTTTAATGTTACCTTTGGGAAACTTAATGCATTCTTGCTGAACAAAAGTATTATTTTCTTTCAAAAAAACTTTTGAATCATAGTGTAACTCTTTAACTCTTTGGTGTAATGCAAAAGCAATTACATTTTTTTATACATTTTTATTTTAATTAGAATATTAATCAATTTGCATGGTTCCATTATGTACATTATACTGTAGAATAAAATAAATACACATTTTAAGTAGTGTTTTTTACAACTTATGATCAGCTGTTAAACTGTTTGGCTTTGTGAGTCTATCACTATCCATCCTGTGTTTGGGTATATCTATTTGTATATATGTTGATGCAGCTCCACAGAGTTTACTACAAGCTATTTGTAGCAACATTTTTCACCCTCCTGTCTCAAGTGCGCAGTCTCTCTTCTCCGTTCCCCTGTTGTTCTTTCCGCCCCTCTCCCTTTCTATAATTCCTGCTTCTATCACACGGCAAAAGTCCGAGTAATTGAAGTCTGTCAATCCAGTAAATTCTCCAGTTATCTTGGCAACCTGCTACAGAGATCAAAATGGCCGACCGCACCGTTCCTCATGCATACCCAATGAGTATGGATTACGAGATGTGTACTCCTCCTCGAATCTATGATCAGAACTTTGCAGAGGGTAAGTAAAATCAGAGTCTTTCATTTTAAATTTCAGGCAAAATATCTTGTGTATATGTATGCCTATATATATGTTGCTTGTATTCTGATATTGGCTTGCATGCTCTGAATGTCTTGATGACTTTAAAATAACTTCAGCAGGTCTCATACAGTAGGTCATATTTGATTTTAACAGTTATAATAAGCAAAACATTTTGATTGTCAGAATTAAGGGTGGATCTATAGGCAATTAATAATGCTGTCATACTATGACTCTATTTCTCTTACAACGAAATGTGATGCCTCAGCAACAACTTATATTTAGAATTCCACTCATGAAATGACCAATTTAACTCGTTGTCCCCATCATAACTGATTATGAACTGATCTTCTTATTAAATAATTCAGCAGCAGATTTGGAAGTCATCTGTGAAGACTCCTGTCTCTGTGAGGCTACAGAACAGCGTAAGGGTGTCACATGTCTTGTAGGATAAAAATAGACACTGTAAGTAGAACCATGTCTTGATCTGTAGCTGGTATCAAAAAATGTAAATAAACTTGACGTGCACATTTCATGTGTCTTCTAGAACACTATTTACAATTAGAATCTAAAAGGCAGAGCTTTATATTTTAATGCAGTTCTTAGGTAGGCCTACTTGAACAGTAGCAAATTGATTCAGGGTAAATGACATGATGCAAAAAAAATTGTCCTTAATACTGTTATGTTCACACACTGTTCAGTTTGTTTAGTTTGTTCACACTGTCTGTTTAGTTTACAGAACTTTAGTTTACAGTTTGTCCCTTTAGTGAGGTCATGCCTTCCGGGAGAGGGGAGTAATGTCAGGGTTATTTTCGGTTTTGTCTTTGTTTTCATTGTGTTCAGTTTATGTTTGCCTGTTTTCCTTTGACCCAGTCTTCCCATGTGTTTCATTGGTTCATCTAATTCACCTATTCAGTTTCTCCAAGTTATCTCCTGCGTGTTTACTAGTTTGAATCTAACAATTAAAAGATTGTTTTGAGTATCTCCTTCGTCATGCGCTTTGTTACAGCCACCCAACCGTGACTCCAGGACCTCAAGAAACAAGAAGGAAAGAGATGGATCTGGCTGGGACAAGAAAGCAGTCTGAAGATCATCTCCTCTTCTCCCTCCAACAATGAGGGCCGACCTCTGGAACAATTCGTGGAAGAATTCCTGGAGCTGTCCTATTTGGTGTGCTGGAGCGATTCAATGCTCAATGCCTGCTTTCGGATGGGACTGGATGATTTATTTCAATTCCTGAGATCTCCTGGGGATTGTTATATACCCTTAGTTGATTAATCAGGTCCTCTGGCTAAACGGTTTTGATTTTCTTGTTAAGGAAATAAGAAAATCAAATTAAGAAATTAAATAGGACGATATAAACCATCATCCAGCTACATCCAGAAAGCATTTGGGCATTCCAAGCCTGTGCCCGAGCCTTCCATGGACCGCACCTTTACTCCAAAGTCCGTTCCAGTGTGTGAAATATCACAGAGTCTGGAGTCAGAGACTGGAAAGTGAAGGAAATCTCCAAATCTGCTCCAGAGACTGAAACTCCAGAGTCTGTTCCAGAGTGTTAAATTCCTGAGTCTGTTCCAGAGTGTTAAATTCCTGAGTCTGTTCCTGAGTGTGAAATTCCCGAATCCGTTCCAGTGCGAGAATTTCCCGCGTCCATTCTTGAATGTGAATTTCCCAAATCCGTTCCAGTGAGAGAAATTCCAGAGTCCGTCCCAGTGAGAGAAATTCCAGAGTCCGTTCCATTGAGAGAAATTTCCGAGCCCGCTACATTTTACATTTACAATACCCATGGAAATACTGAATAATAATCCCTTTAATTAAAATAATTATTCAATTAAAAAATAACAACACTATAACAACATGCCACTTGGGGCCTGCTGAGCCAAAAACTTTTATATTCAACATAATACAATGTCATTGATCACTATTTTCCAGAGACACAACATTATATCAGTTGACCTCAAAACAGACTAAATCACACAATATTTATTTTCAGATGAAATTACTAAATTGGGGAAAGTTACTTTTAAAAGTAATGCGTTACAATATTGTGTTACTCTCTAAAATTAACCAATGATGTTTTCTAAAGTAATTTTTGCTTATTCATATGGTCAAATTGTATCATCAAGGGTCAGCAGTAAGATTAAATACCTAAAGTAGATATTGGTGTAATTTAAAATTGTTAATTATTGCAGGTTTGCATAATATTCTGAGTTTGCTTTACACTGTTTTTATTCCTTTTGAGGAATTTTAAATCTGTGTGTGTGCAAATGAGATGAGTAAATGCATGCTCGCATTTAGTCTAGAACTACAATAACCATAATGTTCGCACAGCGCACACAACGCCTCTGCACATTTACTCCCGATTTCTCTTAACATGGGGATGGGAGAGCTGTCAGGGAATAAATGGGAGAACAAAGTAACTTGCTGTCACGGATGGGTGTGTAGGCAGGAAGCACGAGGAGACAAGGAATAACAACTAACAGGAATTTAATGAACAAAGAACTCAGGAGATGCAACACATACCATTTAAACGCAACATATACAATAACCGACAAGGAGTGAGGGAGAACACTGGGTTTACATACACAGAGAACAGATCATGGGAACAAGACACAGCTGGGGCAAATTAACTAGACACAGGTGGAGGAACTAAACATAAACGAGGAGCGGGAAAACTGAGACACAGGACTAAACCAAAACACAGAGACGGGGAAAACTAAGAAACACAGGTCACACATGTGACATTACCCCCCCCTCCAAAAAAGGCGCGTACTCGCGCCGTACAATATCCAAAGGGGTGGGAGGGTGGGCGCCCTGGAGGCTGACGAGGGTATAGTTCCACGGGAATAGGAAGCCTCCAGGGCGGAATAGGCTGTGGGTCTTGCCAAGGGGGAGCTGGACGTGGGCGTAGCCAAGGCGGAGCTGGACGTGACCAAGGCGGAGCCCTCGGGAACTCGGGATCCAAGGCGGAGCCCTCGGGAACTCGGGAGTCCAAGGCGGAGCTGGACGTGGGCGTGACCACGGCGGAGCTTTCGGAACCTCGAGAGTCCAAGGCGGAGCTTGACATGGCAAAGGCGGAGCTGGACGTGGACGTGACCATGGCGGGGCTTTTGGGACCTCGGGAGTCCAGGGTGGAGCTATCCCTTCAGGTGGCCATGGTGAAGGCGTATAGCCCCCCCCCCAAAATTTTCTTGGGGAGAGTACCAGGCTCAGGGACGTGCACAAGGACAGGCTCTGCAGGGCTGGACGAGACCAGCGGAGAAGGCTCTGCAGGGCTGACGTGGAACGCTGTCTCGGCAGGCGTGACGCGGGGCTCAGGCTCTGGCGGGCAGGCGACGGTCTCTGGCGGCTGGACGGTCTCTGGCGGCTGGACGGTCTCTGGCGGCTGGACGGTCTCTGGCGGCTGGACGGTCTCTGGCGGCAAAGGCTCGGGATCAGTGCTGGACGGGATCAGCGGCGGAAGCTCTGGCTCGGAATCTGTGCTGGGCGGGACCAGCGGCGGAAGCTCTTGCTCGGGCATCTCGGGTGCAGCAAGGGACACGGACTTCTTGGAGAGGTATGCAGCGGGTTCCGGATCGAGGTGAACTGGGGCGTCTACATACTTCCGGATGGGGACTGGATGATGATTTTGACTATCCTCTGCATAGTCAACGAGGAAATCAGAACCATGTAATTCTAGGACATAATTAATAAAGTCCGGGATGGATTTATAACAATTCTCCACGGAAATAAAATGGAATAAATTATCATCATCCAGTCCCAACCGGAAGCAGGCGTTAATAGTGGAATCACCCCAGTTCACTAGATGGGAAACCTCCAGGAACTCCTCAACATACCTCTCCAATGAACGGCCATTCTGCTGCAAGTTGAAGAGTCTGTCTTCAGCCATCACGCTTGTCTTTTGGGTCGGTTATTCTGTCACGGATGGGTGTGTAGGCAGGAAGCACGAGGAGACAAGGAATAACAACTAACAGGAATTTAATGAACAAAGAACTCAGGAGATGCAACACATACCATTTAAACGCAACATATACAATAACCGACAAGGAGTGAGGGAGAACACTGGGTTTACATACACAGAGAACAGATCATGGGAACAAGACACAGCTGGGGCAAATTAACTAGACACAGGTGGAGGAACTAAACATAAACGAGGAGCGGGAAAACTGAGACACAGGACTAAACCAAAACACAGAGACGGGGAAAACTAAGAAACACAGGTCACACATGTGACACTTGCGTGACTTATTTGAAAAAAGTAAGTTAGATATTTTGTTGTAAATTTAAAAGTAATGCATTACTTTTCTAGTTACTTGAAAAAAAGTAATCTGATTACGTAACTCCATGCAGCCCAACACGGGAAATGACTCAATTAAAAATGTTAATTATTTTAAATATATTTAGTTTGCAGCCCACAGAAAACTATATATTTTAATACAGAAAAAAATATTATACAGTAAATTATATGATAGAGAGGTCAATAATCTTCTTAAAATGTCAGATAATTTCACATTTTATGACAAGCCATGCTTATTTTAGGTTGTATCAAATGTCATGCAGGTGGAACTTTTATGATTTAATAATTACTTATGATTTATTTAGTAATAATTTGTACTCGTGAAAAAGTATGCAGTAGTTAGGTACTGTAACAAGGAATTATTCTTTTTACATTATTTAAACTTGAGAATGTAACACGAACACAGCGAGTACATTTTTAAAGGGATACTCCATCCAAAAATGAAAATTCTGTCATCATTTACTCACCCTCAAGTTGTTGCAAACCTGTATGAGTTTCTTTCTTCTGCTGAACTCAAAGCAAGATATTTTGAAGAACAATTGGAACTTTGACACCATTGACTTCCATAGTTTTTTTAATGGAAGTCAATGGTGCCAAACAACTGTTTGGTTCTAATCGTTCTTCAAAATATCTTCCTTTGTGTTCAGCAGAAGAAAGAAACTCATTTGCAACAACTTGAGGGTGAGTAAATGATGACCGAATTTTAATTTTTGGGTAGAGTATCCTTTAAGAACTTGGCACTTGATTTTTGTTTGATCATGATATGCCAGCATGACCTTTCAGAGGTTCAAAGTCCGACTTTAATTGGCATTCACTTGCACTTTTCCAAGCAGGAAGGAGAAAATTCTGATATACCAAGTTGAATGGAACGTAGGCATTAAATATGTTCAGATTGGCTGTGATTGTGTTGTGTCATGCAGCATTGTGCAGAGACAAATTACATGTCAGTGGAAGCATTGTGAGAGTATTATTATGGTTATGATTATTTTTTTCCTTTCTCACCCTCTCAGCACTGTGTCCCAAGGACCTGTTGGCCCCTGTCCTATACCACGGTTACTATATTCGTCCCCGCATCAACAAGCAGCTCGAGAGGGGCTTCTCTCAGGTAGACAGTGAAGATGACTGGTATCGAGTTTTGCTGGACGTGTGCCAGTTCACACCAGATGAGATCAGTGTGCGAACGGTGGACAACCTGTTGGAGGTGACTGGACGCCACGCTCAGCGAATGGACCAGCATGGCTTCGTGAGTCGCGAGTTTACCCGCACGTATATCTTGCCAATGGGTGTGGATCCACTGCTGGTGCAGGTGTCCATCTCACATGACGGGATCATGTGTATCCAGGCACCGCGAATAACTGAGGACCTGGAGCCTAAAATCAACCAGCTCAAGATTAAAGTGGACAACAAGGAAAGCAAAAGTTAATGAAGTAGACTGATAGAAGCAGGCCCACATGGAATCCCACATGGAAAGACACCATAGAAAAGTCTATTTGGAATGCCCAACATTTTGCGTGTTTGTCTATTAAAATATTTTTGGGATATTTTTTTGAGTCATTAGAAGTTCTGTTCTCTCACAGTTTGCATTCCACAGATTTCAGATTTAAATGTTTTTGAAAGAAGTCTCTTATGGTCAATAAGTCTGCATTACAGAAGAAACAGTAATATTGTGAAATATATTACAATTTATTTACAATTCTAATATTATAATTTTTTGAAATGTCATTTGTTCCTGTGAACAAAGTTTCACATGATCCTTCAGAAATCATTCTAATATGCTGATTTGGTGCTTCATTTGATAAATTATTAATGGTGCTCAATCATTAATAATGGTTTATTATTACCAATACTGAAAATGTTTTGCTGCTTAATATTTTTGTGGATCTTCTTCAGGATATTCAAAAGAACAGCGATAATTGAATTCGAAATCTTAACATTATAAATATTTTTAATGACACTTTTTCTTCTTTTTCCCTCCTTTAAAAAAATACCCCTAGACTTTTGAATCACACACTGTCAGACACACTGTACAACGTTTTACCTTATCTACCACTAAAAGGTGCATTTTAGTATTCCTTAGAGTACTTTTATGGCTAAATAAGGTACACAGTTGTCATTTTTATACATTTTATATAATATTAGTATGATTTCTGAAGGATCATGTGACACTGAAGACTGCAGAAATGATGCTGAAAACTTAGCTTTGCCATCACAGGAATAAACTAGATTTTAAAATATAGAAAAATAGCATAAATGACTTCATTTAAAATAAACTTTTTTTTTAAATACTTCTTACTTTTGACAGGTGCAATAGTTATTTCAGATATGGTTGGGGTACTGTACACTGTACACACTGGAATTTTATGATGCACATTAAGTTCCCTCCGGATAAACTTGCTGGATGTGTGGCCATGTGTGTATTTTTGCTAGATAAATATTGTTTTGTAATAAACTTTTCTGCTTATCTAGTAAGTATTTATAATGGTCTTCCCCCATTTTTTTGACAGCCAGGTTTTGAAAAAATGATGACATTTTGAAACCGGTTTTCCCAGTTCCTCTGCTTTAGGATGGCCAAAAAGATAGTCTCACCACAAACTCAATGTTGATATGTTAAAGTTGTAACGGTGCATGACAGATATGTTTTACCGTATTGTGACATACATCTGAGTAAAATGGATAGTGGAAAAAGAAAACAAGTGTAGACTTGGTTCTAGGTTTTTGATTGGAAGGAAGCAGATCTGAATTTGAGTTTGCAATCTATTGTAAGAAAGGCAAATTTAATGCTTTGAGAAGTCTGGCATACCAGAGAGAAGTCTGTCATTTCACTGGAAGGTGCGTGATGACATTTTGATTAAAATATAATGAAAATAGAGTGAATTTTCAGTTTAATGCCTAGCTTGTCGGGAAGCTCAAACAGAAAGATTATAGCATCGATTTTTTTCTTCTTCTAAAAAATACAATCATTTTTACTTGTTTACATTCACATGATTGTGGATATTACAATGCTAGTAAACTAAGGAAGTTCTCTGTAAACACAAGGAGATCTCTAGTTACCTATACGTTCATGTTCGTCAATGAATGACTGCAAAGATATTAAAATATACAACATTAAAGATATTGTCAAACATTCATGACCTCAAGGTCAGCCTCAACGATAGGAGTAATGCAGTTGGAAGTACAAAGGTAGCTTTCTTTAAGAGGAACACCTGCAGGACTCCAGTTACAAAGGAACCAGGAAATGGAATATGAGCAAATGATCAACACTAGGCTAACTGTGCTCTGACGACGATCTCTGCCATGGGGAGCAATGTGACCAAAACAGTGGAAAAGTAAGGAGCTAAACATTTTTATCTTTGTATTGTTTTAAACACACTGGGCATGATTTATTTATCTCAAAAGCTACAGGGTTCTGAGATGTGATTGTTTTATGGCAGTGGGATCTTGATGGGGAGGAAACTACTCATTTGTGTAACTAAAGAGTGTTCTGACCACTATTTAACATAATGCTAACTTTTACATAGGTCATACTTTGAGAAACATTGATCCCATTTGTCTGTTCCTAATTGATATGAAGTTTTAACACAAAAGTTGACTATTCTCATATCTACTGTGAAAAAGTACACTTATGAAATTACATATTATATATATATATATATATATATTAGATATGTAATTTCATATTGACTTCTTTTGTCTTTGAAAGGGTTTAAGTGCACTGACAATTATTTATGGTAAACTTAAAATATACTAAAATGTTATTTTTACTGAAACTTGTATGTCATGTGGTTAAATATTTGTAATTATTTCACATTTGTAATGATGAAGTTGTATAGATATTAACTTTAAATGTAATATCAAATAACACACTACTTTTATTTGATATTACAAAGTGTACTTTTTAGGTACTTAGAAACATAGTCATGAATGTGTACTCTCTTTAACTTGCATTTATTTCATTAATATTATATTAATATAAGATTTTAACTATAGAAGAACACATGCAATACTATTTAGTGCACTTCATATCCACAAGAGATTAGTCTATCAATGATCAATTTTGTGATTTAGGGAAATGCACAACAGAACAAATAAACCAACTTCTGTATTTTTGTTCCTTAGATGGGGAATAAATCCAAGAAAACTGTCACAGAAACGGACAAAAGGAAAAGGTAACAAAATAAATCTCAGCTACATTTATGAGATAATACAACCCCAAATCCAGAATAGTTGAGGACATTTTGTAAAATGTAATAAAAACAAGAATCTGTGATTCGTTAATTCTCTTTAACCTTTAAAAAGTTTTCACTGACCAACTTATTTTGTATATATAAACAAATTTTGATTTTGATGGCTGCAACACATTCCAAAAAAGTTGGGACAGAGGCAAAATAAGTGAAAAGCTTATAGAATTTCCAAGTTAAACTCTTTTGAAACAGTCCACAATAAGTAGGTGAATAGGTGAGGATATCATGATCTCAGTCTTGAGTCATCATGGCTCATCATCACTTGGTACCAAATATCAAGAGAGAATTGCCAAACAATTCAAAAATCACATTTCTAAATGCAAGATTGCAAAGAATTTAAGTCTTTCACCTTATATTGTGACAAGATTAAGGGAATCCAGAGAAATCTCAGTCCATAAGAAGCGAGGCAGGAGACCTCTGTTGAATGTGCGTGACCTTTGAGCTCAGAGATGGCATTGCATACCATCATTTTATTCTGTTAAATACAGCCACGGGCTTGTGAATTCTTTGGAAAACCCATTGTCACTTAAAACAGTCTGCTGCTGCATCAAGGTGAAGGGATAGATTCTTGAATTCACTGCCGCTTCAATGTATGCCCTTTGAGTGCTTGTTAATCAAGTTATTAATCAATAATTATCCTTCAAATGTTTTGAATGACTTATTCAAGCTTATGAGATTTATGTATAAAATTACATGTGAGAAAAGCACCCAACACCTGTTAAAACTTATATTTACTCTCCCGACCCCTGACACTAAAGTCATTCAGGCCTGTTGCCTAACAATTCTTATAGTTTAGTTAAAGAATTTAATATATAATTATAATGACAAATATTGTCTGAACCTCTTATTGAGAGAAAGTACATCTTATCAGTATATGTTTTTGGGAAAGTTTCCTATAGAGCTCGACCAACTCTAACCTTGAAAAAGGTGTGTGTGTGTGTGTGTGTGTGTGTGTGTGTGTGTGTGTGTGTGTGTGTGTGTGTGTGTGTGTGTGTGTGTGTTGTGTGTGTGTGTGTGTCCATTATTACAGGACGTTGAACATCAAACATCCAGACAAACTGGAACATCAGATTTGTGACCTCAGTCACTTTGGCTGCATTTACACTGCAGGTCTTGATCCCCAAATCTGATTTTCTGACTATATCCGATTTTTTTGACGACCCGCTTACATCATCTTTTAAAAGTGACCACATCCCCCCCCCCACCCCCCCCAGGTTTTCAATTCTTTTACTTCAAAGAAAAGTTCGATTTTTGCAAATTTTTTTAATGAAAGATCAAAACGATAAACAATGCAGATTTGTATTGTACACCCATTTTTGATAATATTTAACATTAATTCTTAACACAATTGTATCTCATGTAATCGCTGATTTACACACCCTCAAGTCATCTATAGGTTTATAGTGTATATGACATTCTTCTTTCAGATGAATACAATCGGAGTTATATAAAAAAAAAAATTTAAACACAACGATTTACGGCGAAAGAGTAACATTTGACCTGAAGAACGTGGAAGAGCAGATGATAGAGCAAAACAAAACACCAGTCACGAATTAGAAGTCTAAAACGAGAATTTTTAACGAGAGGAGCCCTGTTTGTTTGAACTGCGAGAGGCGTCAAAGCTTACGCTACTCCTACATCCTACATCATACATTGTCAAGTGTATTCTTTTGGTGTAAGTCGACTTGCGTAGGTCTTCTGCCGAAAGCTACACTGTAAAAAAATATTTTAGCAATTTAGTTATTTCAACTTATTTTTTTGTGTAGAGATAACTAGATTTTCCAGACAACAAGAAATTTTAAGTTTTTCTTGTCCTCAACTTATCAAAATAAGTTAGTTAAACTAAAAAAAAACATGCAAAAAGATAACTCAAAATAATGAGTAAGGTTTTTTACAGTGTAGTTATAAGATAATCGATAAAGTTTTAAATATGGATATTTTTCTTACACAAACTCATCGCTTCGCTTCAGAAGGCCTTTATTAACCCCCCGGAGCCATGTGGAGCACTTTTATGGGACATCATGACTTTTGCGTAAACATACACGCCACTTTCAAGTCAAGTGGCGTGTTATCTATACGCATTTTGAGCTATCCGCGTGTATGCGTGTATGTCTACGCCGTTAAATGTCCGAGTGATTCCGCGTGTATGTACACGCCGTTAAATGTCCGACCGAAACGAAGAAAAACCTAGATCTACATCTGGCGAGCGATATTTTTTGTCCTAGGATGGTAGGGGAAGACTCATAAATGGTATTAACCCCAATGACGGGTAGGTTTAGGGACGGGGTTGGGGTAGGTCATATATTTATATATACAGTAAATGTAACGTTAAGTCAACGGCGTTCATAAACACGCTGAAAAGCGATTATGCGTGTTGATAGCATGCCAAAAATGGAAATATGAATTGGCGTGTTATACATAGGGGAGACCAGGGACAGTTGTAACAGGGGACGGTTGTAACACCTTGAATTCCTCCAATCAGAAACAACCTAGAGTGATGACACTCACTGTGCTTATGGTCAGTTAGTTTCCCTCCATTTTTGCCAAAAAGGGAGCCACATTAGAAACTTCCTGACAGAGTTATCGACAAAAGGTTGTTTTTGAGGTAAAAAAATTACTTTTCTTTCTGATGTATTTTTTTGGATGCTGTTATAATATAAAATGTTTATGAATTCAAACAAGTATTATTAGAATCACTGTTTTGTAAGCTACAAATAGAAATGGCTAACAGGTGTCAAACTAGCAGTCAAGCAAGCTCACATGAGATGAAACCATGGTAGGTGATACTGGGATGGTTGTAACACCCCGTTACAACTGTCCCAGAATCACCAACCAAGTTTCAATGCACTGTGCATTGCAAATTAAATGTAAAATGTCATCAAAACACATTTTAAGGTAATTATCTTTTTTTATATAAAAATAGTCAGTGGAAACGTTATTGCTTACAGCATGCCAAATATAAGAATGAGGAAGACAGACAGGGGAGTCCCATTTCCTATGCTGGAAAGGGTAATCATTAGAAATATGAAATGAATAGTCACAATAACATCCCAGTGCTCATTTGATGTCAATTTAACATAAATATGACATCAAACATTGGTCAAAATGATGTTTCGAAATAGGTCAAAATTTAAAGTCATGTTGACGTCAATGTCAATTTGATGTCAAGATTTTGACCTCTGCGGATATCATTTTGATGTTATTTTGATGTCATGCTTTGTTGGCATTTGATGTCAATTCTACATCTATTTGACGTCAGGATGTCATGATGTTGATGTCATTGTAATGCTATTTTGATATCATTCAATATCAAGCTTCGATATCAATTCAACATAAATGTGACATCAAACATTGACTGTTTTTCAAACAGTGTCTGAAGCAGTGTTAAAGTTAATGAGATAATTAAGTGATTAACTGAGTGATGATTGGTCATTATTGATGAACACCTGATGTTAACAAGCAGAATCACTGAAGGAGAAAATCACAATTTTAAGTCACCATTTTGGTGATTTGCTTTAGTTGGGCTCTTGACACTAATGTTCTCTTACGAGAGTATCTCTCGTACTGCGTAATATCTTACGCTATGGGGAAAACTCTTTTCCACGAGATATTGAAGCCAAAAATTATCCTTAATTTTTTATTAATGTAAAACGCTTTGCAGCAGCAAGCAGACATAGGCGAGACAGCTCGCGCGCCTATTGGCTGCCCTGCGGCAATAGCAGCAGCCTATCGAGAGAGGCTCTGCGTGACGTCACGACGAATGGGGGCCTTTCGCGCCCATATCGTCACGTCCCGCCAGAAAGGGCGTGGTCTCGCCCCATATCTAGGCTCGATAGCTGCTCTTACGTTGATTTTCATCTCTTCAGCGAAGCCTCCCGCATCGCTGGATCCAGAGTGAGAAGCCGCGCCGTCGACCTGTAGCCTTCAGCGGGACGTGCCATCGAGCCTGGAGTCGCTGGCCTCGCCGCCTTCAGCCGCCGTACCTGCTGCGCTTTCCGGCGTACATATCCTTTCCTCTGCTTAGAGTGTGTGTGATTGCATTATCTGCCTTTTTTTCCCACCCCTCTAAAAGAGCGGCGTCTTTTTAAAGATGCCTTCCTGTGGTTCTTGCCGAGCCCCACTCAGCGATGAGGACCGCCATGTCATCTGCGTGTCCTGCCTGGGTGAGGATCACGCGGCCATCGCGCTCGCTGACGGCGGATGCCATCATTGTGAACGTTTGCCTATGGTGACTCTGCGGACTCGCCTAGCTGCGTTATCCGAGCCCGCATCCCAGCCTGCCGTGACGCCGCGCCGCAAGAAGCGCCGCGCCCAGCGCGGGCCCGAGCTATTTCCAGCCCGCCAAAGCTCGCCGGTTCGCCCGCCAGCTTCGCCGGCTTCGCTCGAGTCGCCCACGGACGGACAGTGGCCGCCGTCTGCCGCCGCGTCCGCACTTGAGCTCGACGAACTTACCGGAGACGGCATTGAAACTGAGCCGATGCGTCCGCTCTCTCAAGCCGTGGATTACATCGGCCTCGACTGAAAGGCGCTCGCGCAACTAACGCGCAATAGGCTGGACGGACGCTTTCTCGGGAAAGACGAAGCTCCGTCACAGTCGAGACCCGCGCCTTTCCCCCCTGAATGGTGAGAAACATTTGTGGCTAACTATCCGAGATGACGGAAGCTGAGCGCTCCGTGTTCCTCGACGTTCTCGCTCTGCTGGACGCCGCCCCCCTCAGCGCGGGCCCCGGCCGAGGATTGAGATAAAGCCCGAGGTCTCAAGGCCTTCCTAGTCTCTCTAGGAAAGCGACGGTGTTCAGTTCCCGCTGCGGCCGGATTTCCACCAAAACTTCTCGCTCGTTCAGTTCCAAGCAATGTGACTGTTCCAGTGTATTTCGCAGTGAGCAAGCTGGTTCCACAGCCCGCTTGCCTGCGCACAAAGGCCGTCGTTTCGGCTAACTAGCAGCGCCGCCAGGCCCGAGATCAAACACCGCGCTCTCGCTCTGCTGGACGCCGCCCCCCTCAGCGCGGGCCCCGGCCGAGGATTGAGGTAAAGCCCGAGGTCTCAAGGCCTTCCTAGTCTCTCTAGGAAAGTGACGGTGTTCAGATCCCGCTGCGGCCGGATTTCCACCAAAACTTCTCGCTCGTTCAGTTCCATGCGTTGTGACTGTCCCAGTGTATTTCGCAGTGAAGCAGCCGGTGTCTCAGCCCGCTTGCCTGCGCACAAAAGCCGTTTCTATGGCTACCCAGATAAATCCAATAAAGAGTGCATTTTCTGGTGTCCCGGCCACGGCCGATGGTGTTACGAGTGTTGTAAGAATGCCCACGTCCCAGTGCCCATTCCCACACCCAGACACAGCCCGCCATGGTGCAGGGCTAGCACAAATAAAACCAACTCATGTTGGTTGTGCAGAAAATGTAGTGAACGCGCCCATACAATGCCCGCTTACACTACATGATGCGTGTCCCTTGGTTTCTGTAAAAACGAAACTAACACACATTTAGTCGGCGCGAGCCGACAGTGTTCTCAGTGCAGTAAATGTGCCCGCTGTCCCGCATTTCCTCACTGACACGCCGAATCCCACGGGATTCACCCCCGCTCGCTTTCTATGCACAACCCGTCACAGAGAAGCTGAGCGCGGCCAGGCTGCCCGCTGTGATTAGCGCGCACCTCGCGCGCACCTCACAGCGTTGATTCAGTCGGCGCGAGCCGAGTGTTCTCCGTGCTGAAAATGTGCCCGCTGTCTCGCGCCCGCATTTCTCACAGACACTCCGAATCTCACGGGATTCGCCCCCGCTCGTTTTCTCTGCACAACCCGTCACAGAGAAGCTGAGCGCGGCCAGGCTGCCAGCTGTGATCAGCGCGCGCCTCGCACGCTGTAAACACAGCAGTGATTTAGTCGGCGCGAGCTGACAGTATTCTCAGTGTAGTAAATGTGCCCGCATGTAGTAAATGTGCCCACATTCCCTCACACGCGCCGAATCCCACGGGATTCGCCCCGCGACCTTTCTCTGCGCGTCCCGCCATAGAGAAGCTGAGCGCGGCCAGGCTGCCCGCTGTGATCAGCGCGCCCCCCGCCTCGAACGCTGTAAACACGGTGTTGTGTTCCCAGTACACAGGGGCTCTCGAGCCGCCGTCCTGCCGCGGCCAGAGCCCAGATTTCATTCTACCCCTAGCTATTCACGCAGATGCGTGGTCAAGGCTTCCCGGGGTATCAGAATGGGTGTTGAACACTATAACGAGAGGCTGTTCGCTACAGTTCGCTCGACGCCCCCGCCGTTATACGGCGCGAGTCGAAACTACGATGTAAAGCGAAGTGTTTCATCTACTTCGAGCCGAGATAGCGAAACTACTGAGAGAAGGGGCTATAGAACCTCTATCTCAGGGCGAAGGGGGCTTATACAGCAGATATTTTCTGGTACCGAAAAAAGATGGTGGGCTCAGACCCATTCTAGATCTGCGACTGCTGAACAGAACGCTTGTGAAGCGCCAGTTCAGAATGCTTACGACCAGGAAAATCCTCGCGCAAGTGCGCCAAGGAGACTGGTTCATGTCAATAGATCTGAAAGACGCCTATTTTCAAATACAAATAGCGTCCCATCACAGGCGATTCTTGAGATTCGCCTTCGAGGGCCAGGCATATCAATACACAGTCCTGCCGTTCAGCCTGTCCCTAGCACCCCGTACGTTCACGAAGTGCATGGACGCGGCCCTCGCCCCCCCTGAGACTTCGGGGCATGCGAGTTTTTGAACTACTTGGACGATTGGCTGATTCTAGCTCGTTCACGAACGGAGCTCATAGAACACAGGGCCGCATTACTCGAGCACCTCGAGGAGCTGGGCCTTACAGTCAGTTGGGCGAAAAGCTCACTGCTCCCCAGTCGGAGAATTTCCTTTCTGGGAACAGTGTTAGACTCGCTATCCATGACAGCACGCCTGTCACCGGAGCGCGGATTGAATATTCAGCACGTCGCGAGATCCTTCCGCCACGGCTCTATAGTCCCGCTCAGAAGGTTTCAGAAAATGCTGGGTCTGATGGCCTCAGCAGCCTCCGTACTCCAGTTGGGCCTGCTCCGCATGCGCCCACTGCAGCTATGGCTAAAAGCACGAGTTCCCCCCAGGGCGTGGACCGCAGGTCTATTTCGCCTCAGGGTCGACCTTCAGTGCATTTCGGCTCTGAAACCATGGAAAGCAACCGACTGGTATCAGTCAGGTGTGAGTCTGGGGATCCCCTCGAGTGTGAAGGTGGTGTCTACGGACGCCTCCACTTCGGGGCAGGGAGCGCTGCTCGAAGGCAGACCGCTAGCTGGCCTATGGTCAGTACGGGAGAAGCTCCTTCACATAAACTGCTTGGAATTAATAGCAGTCGACAAAGCGCTACGGCGCTTCTGTCCCCAGATAAAAGGCCACCACGTATTGGTCCGGTCGGACAACATGTCAGTGGTGGCGTACATAAATCACCAGGGCGGCGTCAGGTCCCGAAACCTTTACAGGCTGACGGAACGCCTCCTGGTCTGGGCTCAGCACAACCTGCTCTCGCTGAGAGCGGCGCATGTGCCTGGTCACCTAAATGTGGGGCCAGACAGGCTGTCCAGAAACAACGTCCCAGCAGGAGAATGGTCTCTGCACCCGCAGACGATCCAGCTGCTGTGGGAAACGTTTGGCAAAGCGCAGGTGGACCTGTTCGCGTCCCAAGAAAACGCTCACTGCCCGAGATTCTTCTCGAAATGCCGGGAGGCGCTGGCCCATGTTTGGCCCCGCCGCCCCCTATATGCTTTTCCCCCTGTCTCACTCCTGCCTCAGGTGTTGGAGCGAATCAGGAGGGAGGGATGCCCAGTGCTACTCATAGCTCCGCTCTGGACAAACCAGTCGTGGTTCCCTGTCCTGATGCAGCTGACCAGCGCTGCCCCATGGCCTTTACCGTTGAGGAGAGACCTCCTCTCTCAGGCGGGAGGCTCGATTTGGCATCCTCGCCCGGATTTGTGGTCCCTGCACGCAGGGGCCATCAACGGGTACCCGCTGACCTCCCAGAGGGAGTGTTAAACACGATCGCGCAGGCTAGAGCCCCGTCTACCAGACGGCTCTACACCTCGAAGTGGTCTGTGTTCTCTGCTTGGTGTCAAGCGCAGAGCTTTTCACCTGTAGACTGCGGGGTTACGGAAGTGCTTTCCTTCCTTCAGGAGCTACTGGATAAGGGCAGGACCCCTTCCACGCTCAAAGTATACGTGGCGGCCATAGCAACGTTTGTAAAAACCGGTGTCTGGCCAGTCACTAGGAAAGAACGACTTAGTCGTGCGTTTCCTTAGAGGAGCTCGGAGGCTAAACCCTCCCAGGCCCCCTTCAGTCCCGACATGGGACCTTTCCACGGTCTTGGAGGCCATGAAAGGTGCCCCATTCGAGCCAATCCAGTCGTCAGACATGAAACACTTGTCTTCAAGACAGCGTTTCTTATGGCTCTCGCTTCAGTGAAGCGCGTAGGGGACTTGCAAGCGCTCTCAGTGAGCGCGTCATGCATGGAGTTTGGACCTAATGACTCTAAGGTCATACTCAAACCGAAGCACGGCTACGTGCCAAAATCCCTCAACACACCGTTCAGGGCCCAGGTGATTTCCCTGTCTGCCCGTCCGGTTCTCAATGAGGAGAAGGACGCGAGTCTCCTTTGCCCTGTTAGGGCACTAAGGGCTTATGTGTCCCGCTCGTCTGGTTTCAGACAGACTGAGCAGCTTTTCGTTTCGTTTGGCGGCCGTGCTAAGGGACTTGCCGCTTCGAAACAGAGCCTATCCAGATGGATAGTTGGTGCCATAGCGCTGGCTTACACTTCTAAGGGCCTACAGTGCCCTTTGGGTGTTGGAGCGCACTCCACAAGAGGCATGGCCTCCTCGTGGGCATGGTCTAGCGGGGTTACCCTGCAAGATATTGTATGGCCGCGGGCTGGGCCTCGCCGTCTACATTTATAAAATACTATAACCTGGAGGTTCCCCCCCTTGCAAGCTAAGCTTTTGGCGGTATAAAGTTCAGTGCTATCTGCCCGCTGTGCGGCTCAGATACTGAGTTTGACCTGCGTATTGCTCACTGACCGGTACAGCAGCTCATTAAAATGTCGACACACTTGTGGCCACCCAGTTCAGGCTGAATGTTCACCCTGACGGTATGGTCTATTTGTCACATGATCAGCTCCTTCGGATGCTATTTACAGGGAATGATGCTTCTAGCCTCTCTTCCCTCACTCTCTGTGAGTTTATGGTGATTATGCACTATATGCGCCCGGGCTTCGGCCCCTGGGACTTTGGTGTTGGATCCCTACCAGCACGGCGTGTTGCATTGTGTTCCCCATAGCGTAAGATATTACGCAGTACGAGAGATACTCTCGTAAGAGAACGTACTCGGTTACTAACGTAACCTCGGTTCTCTCTAGAGAGGGAACGAGTACTGCGTATCTTGCCGTGCTTGGAATACGCTCTGGTTCGCTTCGGCGATGAAAACCAACGTAAGAGCAGCTATCGAGCCTAGATATGGGGCGAGACCACGCCCTTTCTGGCGGGACGTGACGATATGGGCGCGAAAGGCCCCCATTCGTCGTGACGTCACGCAGAGCCTCTCTCGATAGGCTGCTGCTATTGCCGCAGGGCAGCCAATAGGCGCGCGAGCTGTCTCGCCTATGTCTGCTTGCTGCTGCAAAGCGTTTTACATTAATAAAAAATTAAGGATAATTTTTGGCTTCAATATCTCGTGGAAAAGAGTTTTCCCCATAGCGTAAGATATTACGCAGTACTCGTTCCCTCTCTAGAGAGAACCGAGGTTACGTTAGTAACCGAGTACGTTTTTAACTTTAGATTTTACTTGGCTGCGGAAACTGAGTGGTGAACAGCCAGATGAACAAAGAGTAAAGGTGATCTGATGATGTTGGTTATGTTTTGACATAATCATCAGAGGTCAACATCTTGACATCAAATTGACGACACTTTGACGTAAATATGACTTTAATTTTTGACCTATTTCGTAAGTTATTTTGACATCAATGTTTGATGTCATATTGATGTTAAATTGACGTCAAGGTGCCTGCTGGGATGACTGATAAATAATATTGTCCATTTTGAGTAGGTTATATGATTAATTCATTATGTAGCCTATATTTTAGACATGTTACAACCGTCCCTGACAAGTGTTACAACCGTCCCTGTACACTGGGACGGTTGTAACAGTGGAGAGACTGTATTAAAATTCATTTTGGAACCTGTACATATTTCATAAAACCACTTAAATACATTGTTTCAGCAGTTGACAGATTGAAGTGTATAATATAACAAATTGGTTATTCCAGTATAAATGTTTTTTGATGTATTGCTAAAAATTGCAAAAAGTGTTACAACTGTCCCTGGTCTCCCCTACGCTATTTCAGTCTGGATGGATTGACTTTGATAGAACCAGGACATTTTTTAACAAACTCCATTTGTATTTGTCTGAAAGAAGAATGTCATATACACCTGATGACTTGAGGGTAGTAAATCATGGGCTAATTTTCATTTTTAGGTGAACTATCCCTTTAACTCAGAAAATTCGTTGACTTAATAGTCAGCAAGAGTGCACTCGCCACTTAGTGGGCAGGATTGAGAATTACAGTTTCAACTCACCATAGATCACACTCAGTGTAATCTGTTAAAATGAAAAAAAAAATCACAGATTCTTACTTGTACTGCATTTTACAAAATGTCCCAACTTTCCTGGATTTGGGTTTGTAGATTAAAAGGACACTTTGATGATCAAGACTTGATTATTCAGTTGTTGTGATGTTGATTGCCATGTACATCTTTACAACAGGTCCACCTGTGGTTCCTCCCCATCAGGTGTGTTGGTTTAACTGGACGCTGCAAAATGCTACTTTTATCCGAATATATGTAAATGTTTTTGTGACAACAGCTTTTTTTCATAGCAGGCCCGTGTTGATGTTCATGTGTATGACTGTGTGTCAGCTGAACCACAGTATGCCCAGGTGAATAAGAAACGCAAGCAGAATGAGGATGGTTTACACTACGCAGACGTTCAAGTCCTACAGTCTGAAAATGCGACCAGCGGGAGAAAACTGAGACAGACTCCAAACTGCCACAACACAGAGTATGCAACAATAGACTTCACGAAAACTACTCCAAATACACAGACCTCGGCTGAACCTGCGGATATATTCATCCCACCTGGAGAACTACAGAGACCAAGGTTTTCCCTTAAGAAAAATGTCCACTCAAAGCGAGCCATGAGATGAACAAAAAAGCGAACAAACAAAAAATGAGCAAACATTTCTCCTCTTTAATTTTTTTTTTTTACATTTTATCCTGTTGTATTACTATTGTGCCATTGAACAAGGCATTTAAGTGTGCAATTCATATTCTCGTCATGATGGATAGAAGCCTTTTTTTTCAAAAGCAAGTGGTTGTTTGCATAAAATGTATAGCCTATTTTAATATTTCTACAAATCAAAACTAATGTCTAACATTCATTATTTACAGCAAATTGGTGTATCAATAGACAGTTTTATTCCATTAATAATACTGTGGAATTCCTGGCTTACCATATTTTTTGGCTAAAGTCTTGTGCAGTTTATTCTGACTATGACCTGCTTTGTCTGGGAGGGGGTGTATGACGTATAGTTGTTTTGTTCCAGACAAAGTTCCCTTTAATTTCCTGACCTCAAAGCATAGTCAATCATGTCAGGGTTAAATGAAAACAAAACAAGATTGTGCCATGACTCACCAAGACAGTTTCAGTCATAGTTTACTGTACATAGATGCCTCATTAGTGGCTGTGTCAATGTGCAGCTATATGTAAGGCATCTTTGGGAATTTAAATCTCTGTGGTTTTTACAACCAGAAGCTGTTGTGGCTTTATTGATTTTTTAGGCTGTGTCCGAAATCGCATATTCTCCTGAGTAGTTTATTTTGAAGTAATTACTTCATGATCACTTAAAAGTATGTCGCTATGCTGTCATTATCATGTGACCAGTGTCAGTTGTGTCGCTTCACTGCATGCCATTCATAAATCCTCTCCTGTGGTTCTGGGGATAATAATAAAGTGTCCATCATATACACACTTCAGAATTACGCCAGAAGTAGTAGGTCATCCAGTTTCTTTTTGCCTCTTTTATTGAGTACTCTGAGTTCAGACATACTTCTTTTGTCACATAGGCTACTGTTTTTCAGCTACTATATAGTAGGGAAGTATGCAATTTTGGATGCAGGCTTACTGTGAGCGACGACACGTTGACCATTTCAAGATGGTGCGCCTGCCGACGTGTCTGGATTCATGTTATTATACATATCTATGGTGGAATTTATCTATGGTGGAATCTATGTATACATATTCTATGGTTTCAGCAAGATGTTGTCATCTTAGAAATTACATCATGGCCCCTCATTGAAGATGGTGTTTATCAGTCTATTCCAACTTTACAAGTTGAAATGTCCAACCTTCAACGCTATTTTCAAATTTCCAAGTTGTTAAAAACACAGCATTACAGTGTCTACCAGCCTGGGCTAATTGGATCATGCTTATGAATGACAAGTTCTTTGTACACATTATGTCTCTGCAAAAGATCTATTCCTCATAGAATATGAACACGCCAGGCCTTCAGTTAGGCTATAATGTATTATATAGCACTCACTCAAATGGCATATAGAGCTGCTCAGATTGTAGCTCCAAAACCAGGAAGAAAAATCAGAGCCATGGGTAGCCTCTGTTATATGGTTGGTTATGGTATGACTTTATGCAATTTATGTTGTAAAACGATACAAATCTCTTCAAGTGTGTAAGGTTGTAAGGTGATTGCACTCATTGCAACCAAAACAGGTAATGCTTGAGGGAAATTCAATGTTCAGTCAGGGTTCTCAAGTTTTATCAAAACCTTGGAGTGAGATCACAAAGGGGAGGAGCCCCAGTGGAGCCCCGCCCATCACCTCTCCCCAATTTTACCCATTGTTCATAATTAACCAGCACAAATTGAAATTATAACAATTGGTGAATCTGATAAATGACAGAGCAATTCATCACATCAAATATACTCTTTAAAATGTTATATTTCAAAATTACAAAAATATAACAAATTGCTCCAAACAGTTTGGAAAAGCTAAATTTTTGCATTTTTCCCTGACATCTTTGAAAAATACAAATGCAATGGCAATGATTAATGTATGTTTTGACAGGATATAAAATATTACCCAGAGCACTCTGCTTTAATGTTGCCTTAATGTAACTAGGAAGACTATTAATATAGTATAATATATCATTTAAAATAAAATTTAGAAATACATCTTCATTCCTTCCCATAGCCACTAACATTTCCCTTAGCCAAAGCTTCTGGCCTGGTTGCAAAGTAGTTGTAGAGTTTTTGACTCCATCAATAATAATGTATACGATGGGCTATTAAATGTTCTAGCCTAAAACGAGCTTTAGGCGAGCTTTTTAGACTAGCTTTTTTTCCAACTTACCGTCTCCATCACGACCTATGATCACGACGTGTGTTCGCGCGATATTGTTTGTTACCTAGTAAGGAACGTAATGTGGCCGAGAATGTGTGTGCGCGAGAATGTTCCGTCAACTTCCGTGTGTTCGCGCATCTATGTTGCCTAGTAACGAACGCAATCTGGCCGAGATACGGACGCGCTGGCGGCAGGAAACTTCACTTTGTGTGCCTGCGCCTCGTATACAACGTTATAAAGCTTGAAGGGCAACTTGGTTGGCATTGCCTTTTCAGCGTGAGAAATACACGGTGTGGCGTGTGAGCGTGTGAACTGGTTGAATTGCGTGTGTCTCACGGCCAATGCGTGAGACTTGAGAACCCTGGTTCAGTATTTAATATTCAATCACAATATTCAATACTGATTGAACCTGTATGTTATGTTTCCTATTGGACACCAAACAGTGAGTAAAATTACTCAAATCTGCCTTCAAGTTTGAATGACTTTCGTTGAAATGCAAACAGATTGGCTCATTAAATAGGAAGTTATGCCCTCTGTTGGTCGGAGATAACAGAACACTGATTTTGTTGACAAGTGAGTTTAGTTATCTTTTGTGCCAACTGCCATTCGAATTTTAAATGTTGAGAAGATATGAATATTAGAGGTGGATATGTAGGCTATGCATATGTAGCCTACATGGAAATGTTATTGTTTTACTTTTATTTTTTATGTATATTGTTATGTTGTGTTGGTGACCTTGTGTGTGGTGTAGTGAAGCCAAAGACAAATTTCCACTTGTGGACAATAAAGGAACTAAACTAAAATAAACTGATTTTGTTATGAGAACCTTTGAGGAAAATCTTTACTCACTCTGTCACATAATCTACAACTAATACAGAACGAATCAGCGAGCTAACGTTTCTTAATTAGCTTATCATCATTATATTGCGTTATCTAACAGCTAAGAGTCAAAGTCATATAAGTGCCCATAGCTATGAAAACTGGTTAACATAGGCCTATAACAATCAACCTGTGGTGATTTCTGTCCTTTTGAATTAAGCTTCTTTCGGGAATTAATTTTTAAGTTTTTAGTAGTTCTTAATAAAAGGGAATTATAGTTATATCCTAATATATATAGGCTAGGCACTATAGGAATAACTATAATTAGGTACTATAGGCTACCATTGTTATCAATCAAAATGGAACACTGTAGATTTGGCGTAATAAAATGATAAAATGTGTTTTTCAAATAACAGTGAAAGTGTTTCCATTAAAATAGTCCAATAGATATGAGCCTAAGTCCATGCAATAGCCAATGGCAACACGCTTTACAGCTGCACGAATGACGGAAGTCGTCACTGTTTGTCAATAGCAAATATTCTGACGATTATGTGTTGGTTTTTTTTTTTTTTTTTTTTTTAGCTCTCTGCGTTAAATGTATTACATTGTTTAATTAAATGTACTTTAATAATATGCTGGTTTAGTGGGTAGCCAGTTTGCACTGGTAATCCGCTCATCACTCTGGAGTGTCGCCGGAAATGACTTTTACTGGTTTAAAGAGATCACATCCGACCTGTGCATCATGGAGATGAATCGGCGAGTATTAGTGATTATAACATCACACTCTCACCGCCGGAGACGTGATTTAGCGAGGACTGATCTTTGTGAGGGGGAACGCAATACTGGTACTGCTTTGTTAAACATGTGTGGTTTGCTCTTGATTCATTTGTATTCGTTTCGGGGGCCTTTAAAGCCTGATATGCATAAGTAGTCTGTTCATTGACGTCATTATGCATAGCACCTACGGATAAATAAAAATGAGTTTGGATGTAATTATAAATAATTTCTCATGAATTACGTGCAAAGGGCGATCTAGCAACGTGTTTAATTAGTGTGATAGTATTTTGGATGAAACCTGCTCAGTTTAATTATTCCGCACACAATTATTTCAGCTGGTGGTTTAATAACGCTGTGTATGAAGTGAAAAGTATATGCACATATAGACAGTTGAGTGTTCATGAATGTGCGGTTATTCGGAATTTCGGACGAAGAAATTGCTATTACTAGAGTAAAACAGCTGAAAGGGGCGTCTGATAGCTGGTTCCTGTATTTATTGACCATTGAATATCATGATAGAACAGAAGCATATTACAAAATAAAATAACTGGATATAAGATAACACAGGGGACTGAGGGGAGCCATTTTAGAACGTTTCACTAAAAGAATGTAAAATTTGCATTATATGTTTTGTGGTATATGTAGGCTATATGGTAGTTTTATCATCTCATGTATCATGTAAACATCATGGTATATAAATATGATTATTATGCAGTGACATAGTATTACTGTTTGAGACCTTGGTAAATACCATGGTATTTAGTATCGGTCAAAAGTTTGGAAACATTACTATTTTTAATGTTTTGTTTTTTGTTGGATAACCAAAGAAGAATTCAGCTATCTTAATAGACAACATCCAGTCATTCCGGCATTCTATATGCTTCCTAAAATACACAAAAGCCTTATTAAACCCAAGGGCAGACCTATAGTTGCTAGTAATGAGTCACTATTAGAACCATTATCAAATTTTGTAGATTATTTCATCAAACCTTTTGTGAAACATCTGCCAGCTTATGTACAAGATTCTACGGATGTTATTAATAAAATCTCTGAACTCCAGGATCTCCCCCCTGACACTATTTTAGCGACGTTTGATGTAGAAAGTCTATATACCAATATTTCTCATGAACGAGGTATTGTAGCACTAGAATACTACCTACAGAATCGTCCGGAGGGTGTGAATCCACCCAGCACGTTTATCTGTGATCTAGCATCTACAATCCTCAGATTAAACTTCTTTGCTTTCCATCAGGGAGAATATTATCTCCAAGTTAAAGGCACAAGTATGGGGAGTACCTTTGCCCCCAGCTATGCTAACCTATATGTTGGATTCATTGAACAACAGTTTATTTTTAATGAGGATAGAAATCCCTTCCTGAGTAATATCATTAGATATTTTAGATATTTGGATGATGTCTTGTGTGTTTTTAAAGGGTCCCAGGATGAGTTGAATGAATTCACGACTCACCTCAATAGGATGAGTCCTGATTTGAAATTCAGTGTAGAATCCGACTCAAAACGCGTGCATTTCTTAGACATGTGGATCAAACTAGATAAGGGTAGATTAACTACAACCCTCTATCGTAAAGAGACTGATCGCAATTCGTTCCTTTTGGCAAGCAGCTCGCATCCCAGTGCCCTAAAAAACGGCCTGCCGAAGAGTCAATTTTACAGACTTAGACGTATTTGCCATTCAATTGAGGAGTTTAAAGAAAATGCTATAGATATGAAACAAAGATTTCTAACCAGGGGTTATCCCAC
The DNA here is from genome assembly GCA_036326025.1 of Chrosomus eos. Classification (NCBI taxonomy): domain Eukaryota; kingdom Metazoa; phylum Chordata; class Actinopteri; order Cypriniformes; family Leuciscidae; genus Chrosomus; species Chrosomus eos. The sequence goes on from CM070820.1 coordinate 11,209,392, forward strand.
TAAATGTATTGAAGAGGCATATAATATTGCCCTCTCCACACCACGATCACACCTTTTGAAAAAGAGTTGTAAAAAGGATAAAAAGTTTTCTATCTCCTGCATAACTTCTTTTACTCCAAGATCCTTTATTATTAAAAACACCATAATGAAATATTGGCACCTTATATCTGATGATTCTTCTCTTCAGGATAAATTTAAGGATCCACCTTTGTTTGTATCTAGACGGGGCCCTAACCTTCGCAATAGGTTAGTTAAAGCATGTATAAGATCAGCCCCTACTCAAACACTCTTAGCACCCCTTAGGGATGGGAACTATCCCTGTGGGAATTGTGCCCAATGCAATAACACACACAAGACCGATAATTTTAAACATCCTAGATCTGGTAAGAGCTACAAAGTGAAGGGCATTATTACATGTAAAACTAAGAATGTTATCTACATTTTAAGATGTCCTTGTGATATGGTGTATGTGGGAAAGACCACACGTAGTTTAAAACAGAGGATCAGTGAGCATAAAAGCTCGATTAGACGTGCTGACCCTAACTACCCTGTGGCCTGTCACTTTACAGAGTGTGCTCATTCAGTTTCTTCTCTTCGTTTTCAGGGAATTGAGCAGATTAAATTACCTAGAGGTGGCAATATTGATAAAGTGCTATGCCAAAGGGAACTTTACTGGATTCATACTTTGGACGCCTTGCATCCAAAAGGTTTAAATGTGGACTTTGACATGAGTGTCATGCTATAGTCACAGCTGTACTGTTTTTTATAAGTCTTGAATACTGCAGTTTATGAAGATGTTACTGATGTTTTTGCAGTCTCCATGTACTTATATAGTAAGCATGAATGTGTGTATATATATATTTTTGTATACTTTTTGTATATGTATACTTATGTCTGTTTCTTGTAGTGTTTTTTCATTTTTTGGAGTTAGTGTTGATCACCTAAAAAACTACAACTCCCATTATTGGACTACAACTGGTCCTACCTGGCCTCTGCAGGTGTGAGTTATCACTGTTGATTGTCCTGATGTGTTTTGAACACAGCTAAATGGAATGTGACACTTAGTTTGTGTATGCCCTGAGGATGGTCTTTTGACCGAAAGCTTGGCGATTAAATTTGCTCTAAAGGATTCAAGTGTGCGGACAGTTTATTTATTTTTTGAGTTGTTTAGTTTTGTCTGTCTGGCACCTTGTTTATCGTGAGTGCGGTGAAACGCTTTCAAATGTTTTGTTTTTTAAAAGAAATCTCTTATGCTCATCAAGACTGTATTTATTTGATAAAAATACAGAAAAATAATAATTTTGTGAAATTTTGTTACTATTTAAAATAATGGTTTTCCATTTTTAAAATATAATTTATTTCTGTGATGCAACTCAATTTTCATCAGCCATTACATACAGTCTTCAGTGTCCCTTTATCCTTCAGAAATGTGATGTATTATCAATGTTGGAAACCGTTGTGCTGCTTATTATATTTTTAAAACCTGTGATACTTTTTTTCAGGATTCTTTGATGAATAAAAAGAACAGCATTTATTTAAAATAGAAATCTTTTGTAACAATATACACTACCATTCAAAAGTTTGGGGTCAGGTTTTTTTTAATACTGTTTACATTAGAATGTTGATATTTATAAAATGTAATAGTAAAGATTTATAATTGTTTGAAAAGATTTCTATTTTGAATAAATGCTGTTCTTTTTAACACTTTATTCATCAATGAATCCTGAAAAAATCACATGTTCCAGAAAAAAAAATTAAAAATGAAGCAGCACAACTGTTTCCAACATTGTTAATAACTGAGTATCAAATCAGCTTATTAGAACGATTTCTCAAGGATTATGGGACACTGAAGACTGGAGTAATGGCTGATGAAAATTGAGCTTTACCATCACAGAAATACATTTTAAAGTAGCCTATATTAAAATAGAAAACCATTATTTTAAATAAATAAATTTAAAAAAAACTGTATTTTTGATCAAATAAATGCAGGCCTGATGAGCATAAGATTGAAAATAGTAATGTTCCCAAACTTTTGACTGGTACTATAAATATGGTAGGATTTGGTAAGACCAAAGAGTGGACACAATAGTAATACTAATTCTACCATATTTAATGTCTAATGGCATAATCCGTTACTTCATCTCATCCCATCAGTTCCTTGAAGGATGTTGTCCAATCTTCTGGCTGAGCAGAGAGGGGCGGAGCAGGTGCCTGCGTCTGCGGCTGGTCCGTGCCATCGTGCTCCTCAGTCTTCGCTGTATCAGGAGCAGCTGGCCAAAGGATGCAGAGAAACCAGCAAGGAGGAGACTGAATCTGGAGACAGACCACAGCCCTCAGACTTTGAGAAAGGAATGAATGAAGGAGCTGTGAGAGAGATGACGTTTGATCCGAAAAGTAGTAACTTTGGAGTCAATCCTAGTGCGATTTGCATACACATGTGTACCGGTACTCCGCAAGGTAATGTTGAATATATGTGGTAAAGTCTGCAATGTTCCCTCTAAGTTTAGTTTTTACTAAGCAAATTATATTTCTACAGAAGACCCCTTTGCTACCTGAGCAGAAACACTGTGTCATTTTTTTATTTTTATTCTATAAAGTTTAAACAGTCTCTTATGCTCACCAAGGCTGGATGTATATACAGTAAAGAGGGTCATTGTGAAATATTAAAATTTAATATATTTTTTTATTTAATTTATTACTGTGATGGCAACGCTGAATTTTCAGCTGTCACTCCAGTCTTCAGTGTCACATGATCCTTTAGAAATATTCTAATATGCTGATTTTGATTTTTGAAAACAGTTGCGCTGCTCAATATAGTTCTATGGAAACTGATACACTTTTTAGCAATTTAATGCATTTGTTCTGAATCAAAGTATTAATTTCTTTAAAGAAAATTGTACTTACCCCAAACGTTTGAATTTTAGTGCATAAAGCAAATATTTAGGTAATATGCCAGAATTATAGTTATTGAATAGTTGGATTCGAGGCTTCGTTGTTTTTAAGTAACTTTTGTCAAGATTTGTTATTTTTTTGTTATATTAATCCTGTTATTACAAAATATATCGCTTAGACTAATAGAAATACTTACAATAATATAATACCAGAATATAACATAAAAATAAGAATACAATATAAAACAGAATAACAAGTCTTCATAGTTTGCTGCCTTGTCATTTAGTTTTTTTTATTGAAATCTCTAGCTAACTTTGATTTTGTCCCCTGTTTTTTGCTGCTGTACAGGAGAACTTCAGAAGTGCCCACATTTGTCGGAACATTGCAGATGTGTGATGTGAAAGACTTGGTTCCAAAGGAATCACTACAATGTTTTGGTATCTTCTGTGAGTGATGATTGTGCTTTTCATCAACATTTCTTTTGCAGAGGGCAAGTTCAGGGATCCACGACCATCAGGACCATCAGGAGAGCAGCTTGGATTTCTGGAACGAATTCTCGTGTCCCATCAAACTGAGATGAAACGTCTGCTGACTGATACCTTCGGATCTCTGACCCAACGTCTCGAGGCAGTGGAAAGGAGGATGGACCAGTTGTGTTCACAAAGCAGTGCACATACATGCAGTTTAGCTCAGCTGCACAGTAAAGTTGGCCAGCTGGGAAGAGACTTGTCCTTTTGCTGTCCAAATACAATTTCATCAGATTACAGTTTTGGTAAATGTTTGTTTTGTTTGTATATTGATATGCTTAAATGAATTATATAATTTGGCTATGATTTTGTTTTCTTCATACATAACCTTAAGAAATACTGGAATGTTTTCTTTCCTGTATTGACATATTTTCTGTTGTAACAAGAAATTGGGATGGGACCTATTAAAGGGTTTGTACCTTTTTTAAATGGCCAATAGCATTTAGTTTGTTACATTCTCAAGTCATGATTTGCTATTTCTAGTCATGGTCAGGTGGGGTTAGGTTCTCGTACTGAAGAGCTTTTTATTGGGCAAAAATTGGATATGCCACTGAGTGAGTTCAGTTTTTCTGAACATTTTTCCAGAAAGTGAATGCTAAAATTGTAGTACTCTAGAATGTTTATGAACTCGAAGCTATGCAAATATATCGATAACCTCTTGATTTGACTTTAATTATTGTGTGTTTGCAGGAGTAGATGCAGAAGTGCCAAAAGACAACAAAGGAATCATCCCAAATGTCTCCTCTTCTGGGCCACCGTCTCTTTATAGATCACCTGAATCAAAAAAGGACCCTGTATGTTCATGGGCAATGTCAACTCTCGCTCAAAGCCTGAGGACCTAAGCTGCCAGGCTATTGGTAGGAATTGCAGTGGCTCCAGTTCGTCATGTGGAAACCTAAAAACGTGCTCTTCTGGACAAACTGACAATTGTTTGCAGGGTAACTACTCACCCGTTTCAGATTTTGAAGACCTGGAAATGGAGCTGGAAGCTGAGAAGGACAGAGTCGCCTTAAGCTTATTGGTCGATTCTGTGCTCAGCTGCTCAGATGACAATGACAGCAGAGGACTTTCTTGTAAACAGGACGCCCTTCCTCTGATAGTGTGGGGAATAATAAATCTGGTCAGAAGGAAGAAGACATCTTGAAAAACCAGCGTTTACATGTTCCTGAACACCCCCGGGTGCCTTCCGTTCTGTTATTCAAATCTTCAGCTCCTAGTGGCGCAAAGTCATACACAAATACAGATCTTCTTTTTTCGTTTGCAAAAGAAATAAATACAAAGCCCCCTGGGAAACCAGCGGCATTGACAAATTCCAGTAATGACGAGAGTGAAAATAGTCATCAGCAGTCCTTTAGTCAGATTACCTTCCCTTTCTCCAGTAAGCCACTTGGGCACTACCCAACCCTGATAAACCCAAGGGCTGTTCAGTTCTCTTTCAGACTTCTAACAAGAAAGAAAATGAAATCTTGCACAAGATTGAAATGAATGGTGTTTTTCACTCTACCACTACCTCATTGAGTAATAGTCCTTCAGTCTCGGATCACATCCCAACGTCAAGGGATGTAGATGGACTGACAGGGACAAATGCTGGAGATTCTGTAGAAAGCACAAAGATAAGTAAAGAACAAAGCATTGATTGTCATTTATCAGACTCAACGGATAGCCCTTTAAATATCTCTTTTCGTGGGTCATCAATCCTGCCATACTGTAAACTTGCTTTACCAAACCAATTGGTAAAAGATGTAGGTGACCAAAAGTCACTAGGTTCGCTTTTGACATTTCATCAAGCACACTCCAGTTCCCATCTCTCGGGCCCAAGAAATGGGTCCTCAAAACCATTAGTAGACAGTGACACTAACAAACTGTTGGATCAGCTCTCGAACACTGCCCACCGTTTGGTATCCAGCAGCTGTTCCTCAAACGACTTGGACAGATGGACTGGTTACAGCAGAACTGGATCCAAGCTCAAAATCTGTGGTGGAAAGAAACATGACCTTCCTGGATTTCCCTCTCTTAAAGTTGGAGAAACCCATTCTTTGTCCTTTCTCGAGCAGGGAGGAGAGAGATCCAACAGTTGTCAGCCGACACTAGAGGACTCGACACCTCCTGTGTCTCCTTGGTTGACTGGTACACCAGCTTGTCCTTCAAATGCTTTACCGATCAACCTGGATAAAGACTGTCCTGCCTTATCTCAACTTTTTCGGCCTACTACTCCGTCTTTGTCTACTTTAAGCAAGGGGAGTTTCTCTAGAGCAGGTGTTAGTACCATCCTGGCTTTATCTTCTCCAACATCTTTCAGACTGTGGTTTCGACACAGAAGGCTCAACTTTCCTCTAATGCAGTTGTCACGTCCTAGTATCCATGTGGTTGTGAGTCGGATTATGGGGCGGTGCAAGTTTCATCCTTTTCGACCTCTGGTTGACTTCACAGCCCCACCAGGCGTAGACAACGATCACCAGTAAGTTAAAAGTTTTTTTTAGCATGTTTTGATGGCAAAGAAGTTTGATTTACATAATCAGAAATGATTGTCAGTTTTGACCTGCATGCTGCTTGCACTTACAATTCTACCCGTTTTGATCTACATTTTTTTTGTTGATAGCTATACACGACGATCCAGTCAAGAAGCTACACCCAGCAGGAAAAGAGCTTCAGCACGGTGGGCATATCCCCTGCATCTCTTAACATTTAGCTGAACTAATCATTGAAATCTTTTAATCAGTCTTTGCTTGCCAGTTATGGTTCAGATTAAAGGTGAAGTGCATAATTTCAACACAACTAGCTAACTAGAAAAGCTTTCCAAACCTGTAGAAGTCTACAGTGATGCATCTTTATTATGTTTGTCTTGTTTCATTCAAAATCATTTTATGTTATCTGTGGGCTTCCTGTGTTTGAAGTGCAACCATGAACATGGATAACACTGATTCCCTCTTCATTGTTGCTCTGTTAATTCATTCCATGCACCTTGCGACTGGGTAAAGTTGCACCAGATCTACTTCTACAAACTTTGGTGCATTTTTGCTACAGAACTGAATGACAAGGTTGTGCAGCTAGGTGTGTTTGATTTATCCTGCTACTTTTCTAAATTATTGAATGCACAATTTTCACCCAGCAACAATTGAAATGGGTAGAGAAAAAAACAGGAGTTAAGACCGAGCCAAATGTACAGACAAAGAAATGGAAAATTGATCTTTTGGGGTTGGCTAATAAACAACCACCCACAACATCTTAGCAACTGCATAGAAAACACCCTGGCAAGATGTGACAATTAATCATAAATCACAATCAATCAGAAGAGCATTTGGTATCTCTCTCACTCTCACACTCCCAATGAAATAAATAACTAGAGAATCAAATTAATAATAAAATAATTTCACTTTTAAATACATAGTTACTGAGACAATCTTTGTCATGAAATTAGGGATACCATATGAAAAATTTGGCCGATACAGATAATTATTTACATTTGAAAGCCTATAACTGATATATTGGCCGATAAATATAAATTTTATTCAATTTGAGAGCCTGATTTCAAATAATTGTCTCACCATTAAAATCCATGTCCCAAGCACAAAATTATATTGTTCTCATAATTTTATGAAATTTTGCGCTGCACATGTTGCACTTAACTGTATTTTCCTTTTTTACTGATACTGATATGGTTGCCGATATTTTGTGCATCCCTACATGAAATGCAGAGTTCAGTTATGTTTCCTAAGGTATTTTTGAGATCTGAGGTACATAATAAATGATCTTATAAGGCTGTTAAAGTCAAGCAAAATGATATTTAAACTCTTAATTACATTTTTTTTATACCAGAACACAGTCGATACCTAAGATGTCAGTCACAATGTTGCAGAAATAGAAATGATTCGAAAAATGGAATCCCCTGTCTCGTCTTGGCTGGTTAGGACGCAAACTCTGATTTACACCGAAAAGATGGCTTTTATCATGTTGCAATGTTTTGTCACATCTGGTTAGGACACAGCAGATGCATAGCAACGCCCTGGCAACCACCAGAACACCCTAGCATTATGACAGCACTCGCGTTTTCTTTGGAAAATGTGAAAATCTAGTTACGTTTTTCTATTTGGTTCAGTGCTGCTAGCAGTGCAGAAATTACTCACTTCACCTTAAGTATTGTCTTAAAGCAATCTGCATAGTAAAAAAGAATTCTATCGATAAAATAGTTCATTCTATTATCATATTTGAAGCATGAAGCCAGACCAATTTTACAAACCACAGCTAAACTGATCATTTTATAATGTAGATGTTGATTGATGTTATATTAGCAATCACCTTGTGTTCTCTGAAATGCTTGCTTCTTTCACTGTGTGTAGGAAGGCCATCTCATCTTCATCAGTGTGTCATCTGTCAAAAATTCGTCTCACACCAGAAAGGAGTCTGGATCACCCCTCATGGCACAACATCAGCCCCAAGTCGGTGCGATTGGATGGATCTTCTACTGAATCTGTGCCTAGTTTTGCTATTGTCAGTGCAAATGTCAAATACCCTGGTTTGCATAATCGGGGAGCATCTAGAGAAATCAAACAGGTATTATATTATCTCTTGTAGAATTTGAACAAATTATTTAGAAAAGTAAAAATGCAAGTTGGCAAATACACTCACCGGCCACTTTATTAGGTACACCTTTCTAGTACCTGGTTTAACCCCCTTTTGCCTCCAGAACTGCCTTAATTCTTCTTGGCATAGATTCAACAAAGTGCTAAAAACATTCCTCAGAGATTTTTGGACCCTTTTTACAGACGGATGATGCGTTTAATGGTCATCAGCATCGTAAATTCGGCAAAGTTTTTTATATTTTAATTTCTTTATTATATATATACATTTATAACACTATACTTTGTATTATATTAACTTTCCCTTAAATTACAAAAACTAGTTAATGCTGTTGTGAGGGTTTTTAATACAGCCTCTATGGGAATGACGGTCAAATTTACATCTTTCTCTCTTCTGACTGCCATTATTAATCTTTCTATTTTTTCCCAGTTTTGAAATTTGCCATTTGACCAAATGGGAACACAAATTAGATTTAATGTAGTCTCTTATTCACCACTATAAAAGTTTACTCAACTATGATGACTTCCGCTTCTGAGAAACCCGGAAATGTGAAAAGGGTCTATTGACATGATAGCATATCGCAGATTTGTCAGCTGCACATTCATGACGTGAAACTAATCTGCAGTTTCTGAAATATTTAAATACTGTCACCAACAACCATGCCTCATTCAAAGTCATTTAAATCAACTTTCTTCTCAATTCTGATGCTCAGTTTGAACTTAAGCAGATTGTCTTGACCATGTCTACATGCCTAAATGCATTGAGTTGCTGCCATATGATTTGCCGATTAGATATTTGCGTTAACGAGCAGGTGTACCTGATAAAGTGGCCCGTGAGTGTATTTTTGGATACAGACATTGCTGAACTGAAAGAGTTAGGATTTGTTCCTCAAGGCTTGACATTCATCTCTCTTGTAGGTGGGACTCTACGATACTAATGCTGAAGCTCAAGCAGGTCAACGTTCCAAAAGGGTGTCCCAAATTCGTATTCGTAAGACGGTTCCCAAACCAGATAACAACCTTACTCCAATGGGACTCCCCAAACCAAAGAGGTGAGCATCCAACTCGTTTAGTCTTTATAATATGAAGATGTGGAATCTAAATGGAACTTTCCAATATGTAAATATTTATCTTCATTTCGGCTATTTACTTCATATCTCTTAATCGGTGTATTAGCTTTGAAATAAGTGTTGTTTGTAAAAAATAATTCAGTAGTATTTTTATTCAGAGGAACTCATTTTGACCAAGCAGCCTTTGCAAAAAGCATGCAAGAAGTAAAATGCAGTAAAAAAATAAGTAAAGCTTGTTAAATAGTAATGATGTGATAACAGTAATGTAGCAATATGTACTTATATTTTTACTAAAACATTAAGGCATATACAATTTTAAACAATGAACATTTTTGTGCGATGAAAAACTAATCTGAAATCTTAAATTAATCCAACTTTCCAAATTTGATCAGCAGTGTTGCTGCCTAAATCTCTGTTTTTAGTGCTTTCATATTTGCATCACAACACAAGGAGCAAACGCAAAATTGGTCTTTATGAAACTGCATTCTTGGAACTGGACTGGACAACTAGTTGTCTCTCATCATGTCATACAGTGCGAGAGAGCTGAGAGAGCAGTGCTGCACAATTGCGTGTCTTCTGTGTGTTGCTGGTTTTCGTGTGTGTTTTTTGTAACTTACAGCGACTGTGTGTCACTGTCATATTAAGGTTTTATATCCAGTCACTATTCTCCGGTGGCTTTCTATTCTCGACTGGCTTGCTCCCATTGCACGTTCATTTAGACCATATTCGAGATGGTACTGTAAGTTACTGTTTGAATGGTACATTTCGAGACTCATAGCTGTAAGTAAATGCGGTTGTCAATCCAAAAAAAAAAAACGACCCGGTGAATGTAGCCTTAATGGCCAAATTAAAAGTGCTTAAATATCTTTGTGATATTCATAGTAGTATAGTTGTAGTGAAGATAATGGGTAGACGCTCAGTCTAGGTGCTAGTTATGGGTTTATCACCAAGTTCACTCAGGTGTGTCGGCCAGGACACCACTTAAGGCCAAATGTTCCAGAGTATGAAATAAAGAGCGGAGAAATAGTTCTGATTCGGTTTCTTTATTCCTCTTTCTTGTGAGTAAGTTTGAGGGTGAGTTTAATTCTGAGTATTAGTGTGTGTGTGTGTGTGGTTTTCTTCTCATTTAAGCACACTCTGAAGAAAGGTGCAGCTCAAATATACAATCCGACCGACCGACCAACTGACTGACTGACTGACTATCTCGTACTGCATACTAACTGTGTAACGTCAGATAGTATACGAACCAACGCGCGCTTTGGCTACCGTTACAAGCATTGAATAAACGGAAGTAAACGTGAAACACAAAGCCTAATATGGTCAACTATACTAAATAATAGCAACACTAACATAACTTTGGGGCCTTTTCTACAGCCGCCCCCGAATGTATGTAATACATTCGCTCATTTAGAGTGGTTTAAGTCCTACCTCTCTGGTCGCAAGCAGTTTGTTGTGATGGGTGATTGCAAGTCTCAGGCCGGTGTGGTGCACTCTGGGGTTCCCCAGGGATCAGTTTTGGGCCCGTTACTTTTTAATATTTACATTTTTCCACTTGGCCAACTTTTAAGAACACTTGGTCTTAACTTTCACTTTTATGCCGATGACACTCAAATCTATATACATTCAAAACCTGATGCCAATATGCCTGTGTCTTTTCTCTCTCAATGTTTTACTGAGATTAAGAAATGGATGTCTGAAAATTTTCTCTGTCTAAACAGTGATAAGACAGAAGTGATGCTTATTGGTTCACCTCATCAGTTGCGTAAAGCAGAGTCCATAAACTTAAGTGTGGATGGCTCTGCTTTGAAATTGCAAACTAAAATAAAAAATCTGGGGGTGATATTTGACGCCAATTTAACATTTGACCATCATGTTCGTAACACAGTTAAAACATCATTTTTTCATCTCAGAAACATTGCCAAATTACGCTCTATGTTGACCTTCTCTGTGGCTGAAAAGTTAATCAACACTTTTGTTTTTTCACGTATTGATTATTGTAATGCTTTGCTGGCTGGGGTTTCAAAAGCTACCCTAAGTAAACTACAGTTGGTACAAAATTCGGCTGCTAGGGTTCTGACTGGGACCGGTGCAAGGGAGCACATCACACCTATCCTGGAAAAATTACACTGGCTTCCTGTTAGTTTTCGTATTGATTTTAAAATTCTCATGCTCACCTATAAGGCCTTGAATAACTTGGCCCCTCAATATTTATGTGAGCTCTTAACCCCCTACACTCCTACACATGCTTTACGATCTTCTGAAGCTGGTCTTTTAACTGTCCAAACAACACGGCTAAAAACTATGGGTGATCGGGCTTTTTCTTCTTTGGCTCCTAAATTGTGGAATTCCCTGCCCTCAGAGATTAGGAATGCAGAATCCCTTATAGTTTTTAAATCGTCCCTTAAAACTTACTTTTTTAGGGCGGCTTTTATGTGATTCGTGTGATTACTGTGTTTGTCATTATATTGGCCTTCTATTTTTATTGCTTGTTTAGTTTTTACTGCTTCGACTGTTGTGCATCTTTCTAATTTCATTATTTTTATGTAAAGTGCTTTGAGATGCTACTTTTAAAGGCACTATATAAAATAAAGTTTATTATTATTATTATCAATAAAGGCAACAAAGTTCTATGGCTGGGGTGTAGTGGCAGGAGAGGAACCGTCTCCATCTTCTCCAGAAGGAAGTGCAGGGAGGACAACCAGCCTGGCAACTGGCCGTGTGTAGATTCTATCCTTCACCTTTACATCAGCGGACCTGATGTGCCCGTCAGGGCTGGGATGAGTCTTGACTACTTTACCAATGGGCCAGAGGGCCCTCGGAAGATGTGGGTCAGCGATCATCACTACACAGTCCCCTTCAATATCAGCTGGTGTAGCCTGCCACTTCTGGCGAGCTTGCAGGCTCGGCACATAGAGTCGGATGAAACGGGCCCAAAAGTGGTCAGCCAAAACTTGGGAGTGTTTCCAACGGCGGCGACAGATGAGCTCACTTTCAGGGTAGACTACCTGAGGTAACGAACCATCAGGCCGCCCCATAAGAAGAACACTGGGAGTCACTGGATCCGGGTCGCTGGCATCTGACGACACATAACCCAAGGGCTTACTGTTAAGGATCCCTTCCACCTCAGTAAGTACGGTGCGAAGCACTTCTTCCGGAACAGGTTGAGCACCGACTGTGGCATAGAGTGCGCTCTTAACTGAACGTATCTCCCTCTCCCACACCCCTCCGAAGTGTGGAGCTGCTGGGGGGTTAAAGCGGAAGGAGATCTTCTGTGGTGCAAGGAGATGTTGTAGTTCTTTAGACATCCCAGCGAAGGTCTCACGGAGTTCTCGCTCACCTCCCTTGAAATTTGTCCCCTGATCGGAGAACAACTCGGCAGGTGTTCCTCTACGGGAAATAAACCGACGAAGGGACATCAGAAAAGCATCCGTATCAATAGAGGTAAGGAGGTCCAAGTGCACCGCCCTCGTTGTGAGGCACTTGAAAATGATCCCCCTTTTCTTCTCCTGGCGCCGGCCAACTTTGACCTCAAATGGCCCAAAGCAGTCCATCCCTGTTGAATAGAAAGCCGGCTTGTAAAGGCGCAGACGGGCTGATGGCAGGTCTGCCATCTTCGGCAATGCAGGTCTTGCCCTCCATCGCCGACAGTCAGCGCAGCTATACTGGTAGCGCCGGACAGCCTCACGCCCTCGCAGGATCCAGAAGGAGCGTCGAAGCTCGGCGAACACCCGCTCTGGGCCTGGGTGGCGGAGACGGTTGTCGAAGTCTTGGATCAAGAGCGTAGTCACTCGATGACCTGGGTCCAAGATGACTGGATGAAGAGTGGTTAGTTCTAGGCCTTCTGCTTGACGGAGTCGTCCTCCAACACGAATGAGCTCTCCCCTTTCATCCAGCTCTGGAGACAGGGTGCGGAGTCGGCTGCTGCTGGGAACTGGTTTACCAGCTTTAAGGAGGTTGTACTGTTGCTGAAAACTATCCCTCTGAGCCCTCTGAAGTATTACCTGTTCAGCCTGTCGCTAGTCTTCAGCTGTGGGCTTATCATTAGAGTTGGCCGCCCCATGCAGCTCCTGCACGGTCTCTTCCAGTAGCTCCTTCCACGAGCCGTATTGACCCACGTCTGAAGTCGACTGGCTTGATGCAACTGCGGCGACCCCACAGAAGTTAGACTTGCGCAGCTCTGAGGTATCTTCTGCTTGTTCAACAGCGGGGTCCTCTGGCCATGAGTCTGGACTGGTCAGGAGGAAAGCAGGTCCCAGGCTCCATCTATTTGGCTGTACAAGCTCTCTCAGCTTCTTCCCTCGTGTTACATCATCAGCAGGGTTTCTTGCAGTATCAACATATCTCCAGGCATGCCTGTCAGTCAGCTCCTGTATCTCGGCCACGCGGGTGCCCACAAAGACCTTGAAACGACAAGATTCGGACCTCAGCCATGTCAGCACCGTTGTGGAATCTGACCAAAAGGTTGTCTGATCAATGTGGATGGTAAGCTCCCTCTTCAGCACTTGTGAGAGCTGGGCACCAGTAAGGGCCGCACAGAGTTCTAATCGAGGCATAGAGTGAAATCGCTTGGGAGCGACTCTGGAACGGGCCATCAGGAATGACAGATACACTTCACCATGTCTGTCAGTGGTCCGGAGGTACGCCACTGATCCATAAGCCTCTTCTGAGGCGTCGCAAAATACATGCACCTCTCTCTGAAGACCTGAGATGTCCACGTCCTTCGACAAGTACGGTCGGGGCAGGGTGACTTGAGGTAAGACTTGTAGTTCTTCTTCCCAGTCTTTCCACTGCTGCAGAAGCTCCTGCGGTAGTAGTGGATCATCCCATCCCCTGTGTTTGTCCCAAAGGTGGCGGACAATTATCTTAGCCCTGGTGGTGTAGGGTAAGATGAAACCCAAGGGGTCGTACTGACTCGCCAGCACCTTATAGATATTACGCATCGTGGGAACCCCGTACTCCACATGGCGATGCTTGTAGCCAAGGACATCAGTGTGGAAGAGCCAGCTTAGCCCTAAAGTAGATTCTGGGGTATCTGTCTTGTTCTGAGCCAGCCATAGCTCAACACTGGCAGAGCAGCTCTCTCGTGGTAGATGACTTATTACACCTGGTTCGTTGCTGGCCCACTGACGCAGATCGAAGCCTGCAGATGCAAGAAGTGCTCGTAGCTTGTCTACAAGGTGCCTCGCTTCAGCAATATTGGGAACACTCTGGAGGCAGTTATCTACATAAAAGCATTTCTCAACTGAGAACCTCACCTCTTCATCTGGCTGGCTGTTATCAGAGACATGGCGCTGTAAGGCGAATGTGGCACAGCAAGGGCTACATGTTGTACCAAACGGTAGCACCTGCCACTCGTACACTGCAGGAGGGCCTTCTTGACTGACGTCGCGCCAAAGAAATCTGAGCAGAGCACGATCTTCTGGGAGGAGGCGCACTTGGTGGAACATGCCTCTGATGTCTCCGCTAACTGCAACTGCATGCTCTCGGAATCTTAGCAGAACTCCCAGTAGTGATGCTCCTAATGTCGGCCCAGGCAGTAGATGGTCATTGAGGATCTGCCCTCGGTACTGGTAGGAACAGTTGAATACCAGCCTATTCTTGCCATTATGGCTCACCAGATGGTGAGGTATATACCATTCCTCACGACCTTCCTCGGCTGAAACTTTCGGTCCACACTTGATGACATAGCCCGCCTTTATTAATTTCTCCATCTCCACTCTGTAGGCTTCTGCCCTTGCAGGATCTCTGGCCAGTCGCCTCTCTACACTCCGTAAACTGGGCATGACGGCTTCTTCAGTAGCTTGAAAGAGCGGCATGTCTCTCTTGCGGAGCAGCGGGGTGGCGTAACGCAGAATGCCATCAACCTTTACCCTGATGGTTTTGGTCTCCAGGATGTTGATGGCCTCTTGGTCCTGTCTCGAACGAGTAACTAGCTTCTCGCTTCTGAATGGGACATCGTCGACCTGCCATAATCTCTCAACGTGTTTCATCAGTTCGCTCACCTGGGGTGCTACTGTTGTAAATAGACACTGCCGTGGTTGGGTGAGGTGAGAGACTACACTTGCTGGGCCCTGCAGTGTCCAGCCCAGCCTTGTGCGGATGGCAGCAGGCCCTCCTGGAGGTCCCAATCTGACTGGTTCAATGGGAGTGACGAGATGGGGATGGTCACTCCCAATTAGAAGCAAGGGCTTGACATTCATAAGGGTCTGTATGGGAAGGCCAATGAGGTGCTTTTATGTGTTCCTGAGTTGCTCCATGGGGTAAGTATGGGTAGCTAGTCCAATACGAGCACTGGTGAATGCACCTATGATCTTGAACTTAGTCTTCGGCTTTGAGAAAGAAATGGAGAACGACACTGATGCACCACGGAGAGTCCGCACTTCATCTCTAATTGTGCGTAGTGGTAGGTCCTCTTGAATCCCCTGCACACCTAGCTTCTCTGCAGCATCTGGCAACAGCATAGTTCTCTCTGAACCATCGTCAAGTATGGCATAGGTGTTGATTGATTGGTCACCATGGTGAATGCGGACTTTGACAACTTTGAGAAGAACCCGACTGCCTTCAGTGGGTCTGTCTAGATACAGAACCTCTGTTGTGCCCCTTATGCCGTGGCTTTCTGCTCCCGGTGTTGATGATGCCTCCTTAGGTGACCTCATATTTACCTCATGCAGAACCTGGAGGTGTTTCCCCTGGCAGAGGCTGCATGTCTTTTTCAAGTTGCACTGAGCCGCCTGGTGTGGCCGTGCACATCGCCAACACCTCTTGTTCCTTCTTATCCATTCAGTCAGCTGATCCTTTGATAGCCTGGATACCTCTGTACACTGGCTAAGGTAGTGTTCCTCGTTATTGCAGAATGGACAGTATGGCTTGCTCTTGTTCCCTTTGAAGGAGCTGCATGGCACTGGAGTCTCAGGTTTCTTAGCGGTGTCCTTCACACCATGGAGGACAGTGGTATGTTGCTTACCCTTCCTACCCTCTTGTCGGAACACTGGCTTCTCCCGTGCTCCTCTCACAGCTAACTGTCCTTCAGAGTCCTGACACCAAGACTCGTATTTCAGCCAATCTGAAAGATTAGTTAAGGTGTGGGTTCTTGTGCCCTGATGATACATGCAGCGGCGAAACTCGGCTCTTTGCTCAGGTGGTAGCTTGCTCAGCAGACGAGCAACATGTGAGCCACACTGTAGTTCCACTTCACCCTCATGGCCTAGTGTCTTCAGCATTCCCACAAGTGACTGTATCTGAAGTGCAAACTTCTCAAATGCAGCAAAGTCTCCCCGCCTTATGTCTGGTGAGTCCATCACAGCAGCAATACGCCTCAGCGCTATCTGATGTGGTTGGCCAAACTTATCATTTAGGGCAACCATTGTGTCTGAGAAGGGTGTTTGGGAGTTAAGGTAAGCATCTGCTATTAACCTGGCTTCTTCTAGTTGCAGGTGATCGACCAACACTTGGTATTTAAACAGCTCAGATGCGTCATGTGGTAAGAGGTTCTTCAATGAGATCTTGAGCCGTGCGAACTCACTTGGGTCCCGACTTGAGAAGTTGCGGATTGTTGGGCGTGGCCCACGGTAACTTGGCTCTGAGACGTTGGAGTTGTGACCCTGAGGTGATCTAAAGGGCAGTGGCTGTGTCCATGCCATGCTTGGATGTCGCTCTTGGGGCGTTGGGTTGCAGCCAAGCTCACTCCGTTGACCACTATAAGCTGTAGAGTACTTGGGCTCCGCTGAAGGTACTCCGTGTGGCTGTGGCAGAAACTGAACGGGTTTGAACCAGGGCGATGGCTGACGGACAGTATCCTCCCATGGCTTTGTAGTAGGAAGGGTACCACGTGCTGATTGATTAACTTGTGGTTGGCCCACAAACATGTCAAGAGCTGGGGCTGGCAGTGCTTCTTCCATTGCCATGGTGGTGGTGCCGGCCAGTCATCCTCTTCCTCAGGGTTGGGTTCACTTTCAACCGGTGGCCGTGGCGACATCACCGTTAACTCTGGCTTTCTGGTATGAAGAGAGGTTGGACTCTGCATGTTGCAAACAGAATCTACTAACTGTCTCATGTCTGATCGCAGCGCTCGAAGCTCGTCCAAGTCTGATGCCATGTGCCGCTGTGTCTGCTGCAGGAGGCGTCTTTCATGACGAATGTCATCTAACTCAACTCGGCTGTCATCCTGTGGATATATGTGGTGCAGCACTGGAGGTAGGAGAGTAGAGTAATCTCGTAGCTTTTCCCTTAACTCACTCTCTGGAAACCGCTGGGGGGCTAGCTGATTCCTCTGGCTGTGCTGTAGGTTCTCCGCCCTATAGCCCAGGTCCATTTCCTGAAGAATAGCATCCCGCCTCTGCAGACGAAGGGGAGAGTCATGAGGGGAGGTGAGGGGTGTCATCCTGGCATTTCCCTCCTGATGAGTACCCTCTAATTCCTCTCTGTACCTCTTACCGATGTAGCCTCTATGTTCGACCTCATAATCTGCATAGCGCACAGGTGGGCGAATATGTCGTTTGGGACGTGCACCACTAGCATCATACTCTGGATGTAGTTCCATCTCTGATGTAAACTCAGTGTTCCGGCTCGAAGGACCATCAATTTAGTGAAGATAATGGGTAGACGCTCAGTCTAGGTGCTAGTTCTGGGTTTATCACCAAGTTCACTCAGGTGTGTCGGCCAGGACACCACTTAAGGCCAAATGTTCCAGAGTATGAAATAAAGAGCAAATAAAGAGAAATAGTTCTGATTCGGTTTCTTTATTCCTCTTTCTTGTGAGTAAGTTTGAGGGTGAGTTTAATTCTGAGTATTAGCGTGTGTGTGTGTGGTTTTCTTCTCATTTACGCACACTCTGAAGAAAGGTGCAGCTCAAATATACAATCCGACCGACCGACCAACTGACTGACTGACTGACTATCTCGTACTGCATACTAACTGTGTAACGTCAGATAGTATACGAACCAACGCGCGCTTTGGCTACCGTTACAAGCATTGAATAAACGGAAGTAAACGTGAAACACAAAGCCTAATATGGTCAACTATACTAAATAATAGCAACACTAACATAACTTTGGGGCCTTTTCTACAATAGTAGTCAAGATCACCTAAATCAAGATAAGTGTTTGTTGAAACCATGACAAGACCAAGACCATTCTGTGTTAAAGGTGCCCTAGAATGTGAAATTTAATTTATTTTGGCATAGTTAAATAACAAGAGTTCAGTACATGGACATGACATACAGTGAGTCTCAAACACCATTGTTTTCTCCTTATTTAAATCTTGTTTTTGAAAAACACCCTTGAAAAATAGGTGAATCTTCACATAACACCGACTGTGACGCAACAGTCGGGATCATTAATATGTACGCCTCCAAAAATTTGCATATGCCAGCCCATGTTCAATGCCAGGCGGAACTGTGCAGCCGAATCATCGGAAGTTCTGAAGAAACAAGCGAGGATCATAGGGAAAATGGCAGATAAATGATATGTTTCAGGCTGTGCAGGGGATGTGAGTACTTTTCATACCCTTCCCACAGAAAAGAAATGTCAACAGGCGTGGTTGATGTTTATCTATAATCGGATACCGCAACAGTTTAATTTGAAGTTGTTAGTTTGCTCTGCCCATTTCACCACGGACTTATTTTCTAACCTGGGACAATATCAAGCAGGCTTCTCTCAGTGAATAAATTGTATACAGAAAGCGATCAAAAAACAATCTTTCCACACAGCGCAAGTTTATCTGGACACTTGCCAAACTCGTTATAAAATCAACGATGCACGTTACACTGCACAACGAAGCTTTTACTGTATGTACATCATCGTGTTTGCATTGGTGAAAGCATTAGAGAGAGTGCAGAAAACTGCGTTGCAATGATAAGATCTTTAGTCTCGCGATCAACAGACTGTCATCTGCTCAGTGCTCATCACGGCAACATTTTATGTGATGGAAATAGATTTAAATACTTTATAAACATCTCACGATTCGTTAATCTTGATAGCTGTAATAGTAAAAACGTATAAGAGCTGTAGTAAAAGTATTCGAGAGTTTCACGTAGCTATTTCATATGCATGCATATTAGCCAATCACAGCAGTGTCCGGTTACACTGAATCCCACAGCAGACACGCCCCTTCAAACAGAGTGTTCAAATCAGAGGCTAAAATCAGGCTAGGAAAAATGCCTTTTATTTCTAAATGATGACTGTTTTTGATCTAAAAACATACTTGCATTTATAAGGGCAACCCAGAAAACATTATAAAATAATAAAATAACCCCATTCTAGGGCACCTTTAAGACTAAAGGCTGATTTATACTTCTGCGTCGGGACCTACGCCGGAGTCTCTACACTTTAGGCTACGCGTTGGTTTTCATTTATACTTCTGTGTCGTTGTCTGTGTTGACGTGGGATTACACATGCAGAGGGAGCATGTTAAACCCAAGGGAGCGGTTCTAATAGACCAATCACAGCGCTTGCGGTCTGTGTAGAATTGACGCGTTTGGAGAGGTGCACGTCTGGGTACGCCAAAGGGTAGGCGTGCTACACACAGTCTATGACGTAGCTACGCTTTGAGTTCGACGCAGAAGTATAAATTGGACTTAAGGCTGTGAAATCGCTCCCTAAACCCTCATTCACTATTCCCTACATTAGTCCACTAATATAGTTCACTTGAGGGAGTGAATGAAAAAGAGTGAGCAAATTCATACACTGAGTGCGCCGCATAGTTTGTGCTTGCTGTTTAATTATTTGAAACTGGGCAAACTGGCAGCTCCAGTAGTAATGAAAATATTACTCTTGAACTCTGTCATGGAAACTATGTATGAACCTTAATTAAACAATTTAATAATTAAAAAAGAATTTGTAATTGTATGAGGCTGTAGTTACATTGGCCCAGCGGTTTGGAAAATGGATGGATGGATGGATGGATGATTACGCTGCGAGAACCATCGTCTGGCCAGATTCGGGTATTAATTCGGCGTGCGACTCTCTCGGTGCATTATGGGTATTCTCTAGCTAGCCGTTAAGGGTACATTGATTATAAACTCTTATTTGCGGTGCATTGTGGGATTGAATGAGTGCACTCTATAACATCCACTATGGTTTTGGACACCTCTAAAAATGAACGTCCCCTCAAATAGCGCCTCATTTAAGGGTATAGGGGGTGATTTTTAAGACACAGCCCAAGACAAGACCAAAATTTTGATGGGTTGATAGTTGAGACCAAGACCAGTGTGTGTTGAGACCAGACAAGACCAAGGCAGGGAGAAACCAAGTCAATACCAAGACCAGCACTCTTCAAATTAATCTAAAAGATCTACATTATCTGCCTGTGAAATGTCTTCTATTTAATGCATACATACAATTAGAATAATTAGACACTGTATCAAATGAAATCACTACCAACTTAGTCTGAGACAGAGACAAGACCGAGTACAAATGCGGCCGTGACCAGACATGAGACCGGTCTCGAGTATTACAACACTAATTCAAAGTGATAATAAAACATTGATTATATATCATAAATATTTGTTTCAATGTCCAGCTGATTGCTGTGTTTGTGTCCCATAAGGCTGAAGAAAAAGGAATTCAGTTTGGAGGAGATTTATACCAATAAGAATTACAAGTCTCCATTACCCAACAGGTTTGTTCTCGCAGTTTTTATATTTATTTTTACCCTTTTGTGTTTTTCTGGAAATCGATTTCTGATTGTTCTATTCATTTACACAGAAGTCTGGAGACGATATTTGAAGAACCGAAAGAGAAGAACGGCTCTCTGATCTGCATTGGTCATCAGAAACGAAAGCGAGTTCTAGACTTCCCAGATTTCACGCTCCCTCGGAAACGCAAGGCTAAAACTAGCCTGGGTCCGCTGCGTGCGAAGGGGCCGCGAGGAAGGGCACGTAGAGGTAGACAGGATGACGCCGATCTTGACGTAATGCTAATCGAGAGACTCACGGAACTGGAAGACTATTTTTCTCGCCACGGCCTGGAGGTTTAACTTCAGATTTTCACAAATCTATCCCCAATAAGTTACCAAATAATGTTGGTTTTAATATTATTGCCAGGGCATGGAAAGAAATGGAGCTTCACACAGTGTTGTACACGGAACGATTAGATGGGAATTTTCTTGTAGCATTTACAGTTGAGACTTCAAAGGTATTAAGTGCACTGACCCAAAAGATATTTGAATAATGAGTGAGTGAGTTAAGAGAGTGTGTGTGTGTGTGTGTGTGTGTGTGTGTGTGTGTGTGTGTGTGTGTGTGTGTGTGTGTGTGTGTGTGTGTGTGTGTGTGTGTGTGTGTGTGTGTGTGTGTGTGTGTGTGTGTGTGTGTGTGTGTGTGTGTGTGTGTGTGTGTGTGTGTGTGTGTGTTGTGTCTGTGTAAATACAAGCACATTATAGTAAACCTTCACTTCAGCACTTTCCGTTTCCTCACAATGTGACTGCTGCAACTTAGTTGTGTTTCTCTTGCATTTGCGACATGTGGCTAACCAACATGTTCCTTACTGTAATTTTCTTGCAAAAAAAAATGTGTGGGGGAATGATCCTTTGGTTTATGCCCTTCATGGTCTCGCAAACAAGGAGGTGCTCACCTGCCTAGACTACTTATGACCCATGAAACTGGCAGCTTAGATTTTGATTATTTTTTTCCATATGGACCGCTTTCTCTGTCCAGATGAAATTCTGAGGGATTTGCTGTCAAAAATCAAGACTACAAACTATTTACCAGGCACAGTGCTGTGATAACTATACTCTTGTGAGATGTTTTAATGTATTTCACCATAGAAATATTAAACTTTGTGTTTCTGCATTTGGTGTTCTTGCTGGGCTGTCATGAATAAGCCATGGCTTTCCCTCGGCCTTCTCACCTTTAGCTGCTAGAACGTTTAAATCAACTTTTCCGCCTGTTCTTCAGCTGTTTGACGTTGGTTTAAAAGGACTCTCTGAGGAAAACTGACAATTCTGTCATTTACTCACTCTTCACGTTATACCAAACCTGGTCAACTGAATGCTTTCTTCGAAATGCCAAAAGATGATCACATTTTTTTTACATTTTTTTGGGGGGGCCATAAAATGAAAGTTAATGGAGTCCAATGTTGTTTCGAACCCCTATTAGCAGCATTATTCAACATTTTGTGTTCCAACAGAAGAAAGTCATGCAGGTTTGGAACGACGTGAGGAAATAGTCATAGAAATTTCATTTTTGAGAACATTTGAGTCCCTTTTTGATTTATCCCATTTATTTTATAGTCAAGAGAACATGCTGTCACCTCAAAAACAGGGTAGACAAGCCTTTGGTTTGTGAAAAAAAAAAAAACCCATTGCTCTAATGTTAACTGTGAAAATGCTTTTATTTGTCACAAACTTTTGGATTTACACATCCAAAACCGAGCCAAGTTGTGAAATGTAATACTTGTTTGTCGTGAATATATGCTTCTTATTTGCAGACTTAATATCAGGTTGACATTGGTGAAGCATTTGGTGAAACCCATCTTTCATTTTTCTGACCTGACATTTTTCTGGATGTTATATGCAGCTAATAAAGTGGTGACTTGGCTAGATTGGACCGATTTTTAGTTTTATCATTCCATTGTGTGATATACTGCAAATGTATTCTTATTTCTGGATGGAAGCAAGGCAACATACTTTGTTTTGGTGTGGTGTGTTGTCTTAGTTGTAGTGATTTTTATTTTATATATATTTTTTATGAAAAGCTTTTGCAATCAATTGTAAGGTAGCTTTGGACCTGATCTGCCCTTCACCCCCAAAGAATCTGCGCCTTTGCCTGACGAGCATCTCTGTGCCAGTTTGTGATGTAACCACATTTCTAAATCAACCAATAGACTTTTATTATCTTGTCTTTGAAAATGTAGTATTTTACTTACTGGCCCAATTAAAAATAAGAATAGGGTTGATGTGTGTTTTGCTCAATTATGCAGTGGAACTGGCTGTTTGAATTTTTTTTCAAGATGGAAATATTTTTTATTTGTATTGGTATTTTTTTTCCATTCCACACTTCTTGTGTTACATATACTGTTACTGTTGTGCTTCTCTTTGAGCACACCAACACTAAGTATTGCTTGAGTGCTGTCAATCAGTGTGATTTTATATATATTTTATGAATAAAAGTGTTAACTAAGACTTTCTTAATTATCTTTTTTTATGAGGAAAAAAATCCAAATAAATATAATTGATTTTAATTTAACAAAATACATTTTATACGTGTATATTATTTTACCGATCATCCATGCTGATATCTAAAACTATTTTTTTTCCTGGATTTATTTATTTTTGTACCTGGTAGTATGATCATACTGTTGTTTTGTACTTTGTTTTAAATCGAATACTTATTTATTTAATACATGTGTCGTATTTGTAAAGTACAGTCTGTCAAGGGCTGTGGTAACTAACGCTCTATTCCTGTAGATGGCGTCAGTGCGTCTCGTGAAGGACGAGAGAACCGTAGAAAACTGCATACAAGCATCATGGCCAAAGCCAGTTTAAGGCAAGCGGCCAAGGTTAGCAATAAGCTTGCTAACGCAGTGGTACGCAGGGAAGAAAACCAGGGACCGTTTTTTTCGAATGGATGTCTATGGAGGAGAGGCTTCACTACGCTGAATAAACTGCTTTTATGGGAAAACGGCTTATCGTTTAACGAATCGACGGGCTATCGGCTAATCTTCAACATGTTTGCTCTTAAACATTCGTTTTGGATTAATCTATTTGTATAGTTTACACCGAAAAAAATGCTGATTTTTAAGAGAAATCACGGACAATCGCGCGACAGGTAGAGTTCAGTTTACGGCACTTCTCATTCATTTCTATGGGATCCGCAAACAGTGACTGACTGTCGCACAAGGCCAAGGCTGTAATGTGATTGGTAATCAAGGTGCACGTGATCCACGTTGGCCGTTACGCATTCTCCAATGGTAGAGCCACGGACCATCGTATCTCCAAATAATAAGACCATCTCTGTCATGGCAGCGCTCGTCCGGAGAGTGTTTGTTTCCCACCTGATAGGCGCGAGAAAGAGCGGGTAAGTGTATTGTTATTTTCAGTATTTGCGAAAGAATGTAAATTACACCACACCTTATTCGGTAAATACAGACACGTGCTGGTTTCATTACCCCAAAAAGTCACTGACTGGCAAACCCGTCGAGACGGTTGAAGTGACACATCCTGAGACCCAGCTGATCTCAGAGCCAAGTTACGCAAGGTTGTGCCAACTTCAGCAGGGCAGCATTAACGCAAGAGCAGGACATGTTTTTCTTGCCTTAGAATGACCTTTCTATAAAGTTTAATTACTTGGCTTTTACTTCTAGGCCCATTTACTATAATACAAGATCTGCTGACTGCTACATTATGTCCATTATGTTGCCTGGACGAATTTCAAGATATTTATTA
Source organism: Chrosomus eos (assembly GCA_036326025.1). Classification (NCBI taxonomy): domain Eukaryota; kingdom Metazoa; phylum Chordata; class Actinopteri; order Cypriniformes; family Leuciscidae; genus Chrosomus; species Chrosomus eos. The sequence goes on from CM070820.1 coordinate 11,233,836, forward strand.
ATGAATTTCGTACTGTTTTACCATTACTGGCTATTTCTACATGGCGACATTTCTTTTAAGTTGTTCACAATGAGACCCTCATAAATGTGCATGTTGGTTGTGTAGTTTTCGAGTGTTTCCTACCAATTGTGTAACGTTACTTTGTTTTGTTCAGTTTTCTGCAGAACGGTGGCTTTGGTCTGAGATGGGGTCATCAAAGGTTATTCTCCAGAGGTCAGTCTCACTCCACATGTCTTTTTTTTTTTGTTATTGTAATTGGAAACTTGCAAGAGTAAATACATTACCAATCAAATATAATATTTGTATTAATTTATTCATCCCCTATTTCCACGATCAAATGATAACTTGAGTAAGCAAGGTAATTCTTTCATTAATTAGTCACCCCCATTTCGTTCCTAACCCGTAAGACTTTCGATCATCTTCGAAACACAAATGAAGATCTTCCTGATGAAATCTAAGGGTGCTTTTACACCTGTAGTTCGGTTCATTTGGTCTGGACTAAGGGCGAAAAATTATACTTTGTATCATTTCAGGCATTTTGGTCCCTTTTCACACCACACTGATTGCTCTGGTCCGAATGAGTTGATGAAACGAACCAAAATGCAGTCACGTGACAACATCCACATCACTCGTTGGCCAGATGTGTCTTGAACATATTTCCACAGCTGCACTTAGATAGGTCAGAATTAACTTGCGGGAACTCCCGGAAGTAAACAAAGAGGAGGAAAATCCGGCAGACATGCAGAGAATTCACTCACAAATGTATGTTCAGAATCAGCACGAGCTTTATCCTTTCGCAAATCCCCTCATAAACAAAGTCTAGATGCGGTATAAATAAGAAATTCACTGTGCAGTGCGGACAACTTCAGTGTTTATGATGAGATTTTAGTGAGAGTGCAGAAAGCGGTAAGTCAGTCATGGCTTAAAAGGAGCGTTATTGACAATCTAAATAATGATTTTGTTTGACTACAGCAGCTGGTTTAGTCCAAAAATGCGCAGTTCTTTGGCAGTTGGGTCTGTTTGAGGTCAGATCACGTTCTCACCACAAACGAACCGCTCCAGAATTCGCTTGTTTGGTCCGCTTTTGGTGCGCACCCGAGTGCGATTACTGCATTCACACCTGTCCAAACGAACCGCACCAAGGGGGAAAACGAAATCTAGTGCGATTCAACTGAACTAAATGAGGCAGGTGTGAAAGCACCATAAGAGCTTTCTATTCCTCCATTGACAGCTAAGCAACTACCACTTTGACGCTTAAAAAAAGTTCATAAATTGATCGTAAAACTAATCCATATGAGCAGTTTAGTCCAAATTTTCCGAAGGGACATGATCAGTTTGTGTGATGAACAGATTGAATTTAGGCTTTTATTCACATTAACATTCATCAACTTACACATCAGCTGTGGTAAAAGGAAGGTCAAGCATTTTTGCTTTAAGTGGGAGAGCCAATGAGGTTCATTTTCATATGTTACGCATCAAGTTTAAGCTTCAGTAAGTGGTTTTGCGTGTCAAGCAGGTTTGGTTGAGCTTCTGTTCATGTTTGCTGTTCAATGTTTATGTGAATTAAATCTGTTCATCATATAAAGCGACCGTTTCTCTAGAGAAAATTTAGACTAAACTGCTCAATTCATATGGAATAGACTCACGATCTGCCCATAACTTACGGTCTAGGATCAGTTTTCTCCATAATAATAGCATATTGGCGAAATTGATTTGGCAAATGATCCAGGGGGCTGTTCCATAAATGAAGCTTAGAAAAGCGGGGATTAAACTCCAAAACCGGACTTGAATGAGCCTAACAAATAAGTTGGGGCTAAAGTGGTTTCATAAAAGGTAATTGAAGTTCACGCAATCTCACTATTTGATCCAGCTTTATCTAGTCTAGATAATTGCATGTGCACGCGTTTCTGAAGCAGCCCTAGAGGTCGATCGTGGATCAAATCGATCCACCATCAAACAGCGTATATTTTGTGCTGTTTTATGCATTTGTGACATGTTTTTTTCCCCCGCTCAGTGCAAAAATGACATTTTACAGTTATATTCTCCATCTCCTAAATGTTAGAAAGTCGTGCAAATGTGTCCATTTTGCTGCTAATATTCATATTGAACAAGCGCTGCTGCGCGCACGCGCGCCAAATAGGTCCGCAATAATTCTCACTAAAATATACATTTTGCTTGGAAAATTAATATGCAATATTTTAAAACACGAGGATTATCTTCTAATTATAATAATTTGTCTTTAGGATGTTGGATAAGTTGCAGTGAACTTCTAGCTCATTACACTCATATATTTTATACTTCTAATAAAAAAAAAAAGAAATTGAACAGAAGTAGCCCAATTCAGGAAAGAATTTTTTTAAGAAACTAAATATATAAAGATACAAAATATAGTTTTGGGTATAGGACCTATGCTACGTAATAAAGATGTATACTTATTTAGAATGCTGAGAATTACAGCTTTTAATGCAATAATTTTTTTTGAGAAAGCAAGAATCCCCAGTTTTAAATGAGTGGTTAGATTTAGTTTCTAAAGTACATTATGGAGAGGATAACATTAAATTAGGAACAAATGTATACATTTTGAAAAGATATGTGCAACTCTAAAATCAAAGAGTATTCCATAAAATAAAGGAATATATTAGCCTACATGAACTACATTTTTATGTAACCTTCCCTTTTATTTCTAGTTATTTGTTATTTTATTTATTTAGTTATTTAATATTGAATATCACAAAAGAAAAAAAAAGAAGGAAAAATAAGGAATATTTATTGGGGGAAAATATGATGTCTTTAAAGGAACTGTCCATTTGTATAATTGTGTTAAATGTGTTTGAATTGAAAGACATAATAAAGTACATATATATATATATATATATATATATATATATATATATATATATATATATATATATATATATGTATGTGCTAAAATATTTGTTAGTTGGACATTATATGTCCCTTATTTAGAATTTTAAACCTACAAGTGTATTTGGGGTAAATCAAATGTAGGCTAATATACTGTCAATTACTAAGCTCAGATTAATCTTACCAGTTAAAATTTATAATGTGCTTTTGTAATTATTTATTTTTTGATTTTGTGATTTTTAACTTCTGCTTTAAAAAGATTTTTTTTTTAGATTGTGTTCATATGTTCTTCTAATAATCATAAACATGTACTAAAACAAAAAACAGACAAACTGCCAAATAAAACCAGAGAGAAATGTATTCATAAATCTTTAAAACAATCTAATTAAATCTTGGGCACAAAACATTCAGCCAGTAAAAAAGTATTTATTTTTGGACTAATAATGTTAATAAAGTCCAATAATGGTATTAGAGAGTGTCAGTGGTAATATCATTGTGTTCTTGTCGGTCAGTGTTGAGGATCTGTGTAACAACTGAGGCTTAGCCTGACAGTTAGCCTGCCCTGGACCAGGCTAGTTTCCCAGCATAAGTTGCCAGGGTAACTGAGTTTGAACTTTTTTAAGTTTGATTTATGAAACCGAATCTACCAAAAATAAGCCTGACTAACCGAAATAAGCCTGGCTTATACTCTAATCTTGTTTTATGGAACAGCCCCCAGTATGCATAAATCACTCCATAGGCTATACAGTCTTTTAGAGGTCTCTATAAATTAAAATAACATCTTGCCAAATATGAGCCTTTACTGTCATATAATATCGGGGATATTTTAGTGGATTCACTCTGCATTTAAATGCGGTTGTCTCTCCTGAAACTCTGCAGCCAGTGTATACGCGGCCATTGGTCATCTCAGCAGCATGAAAAATAAAACGTACTCAAATTGCGAATGGATTATTCACAGAAAGCTAGTAAAGAGTGCTCCCTTAATAACTGAAGCTGTCAATCACTTTGTCAGCTCAGTTGGCTTACAAAACGTGTTGTGATTAGAAACCTTTGACTGTTTTCAGATTACAGAGCATGAACACAAATAAGCGCTGGACCGTTTGAAAGCAGCTGCCTATCAGTGGGTAGCGAATTGAGTCGAAATAGTCTTGGCTGTTGTACCACGGTCCATCTGTGCCTATTGATGTTTCCCAACCTGCACCGCAAATGACAACATGGCTAATATTTAATGTAATGATGGAATATATGGAATAATATTTGGTCATCCGCCCACGTGCAGGACTCCGGTGCGCATCTTTGTTTGTGTTCTAAAAGCGACAAATGTTTCTATTTACAAGATGTGAGAGTGGAGTGGAGGTGTAGAAAGCTAAAATCTAAAGAGATTTCGGTCTTGAGGAATCCGAAAGGGGACTGGATCAGAGGTAAAAAAAGAGGACAGATTGAGGTAGCATGGTCACAAGTAAAGTGAAGGGGAAAGAAAAGAGTTCTGTCAAGTCACCTTTATTTATATTATGCTTTATACAATACAGATTGTTTTAAAGCAGCTTTACAGTGATAACAGGAAAATTATACATTGTACATACAATTATCAGTGTTGATTCAGTTCTGTTGTAAAGAACATATATTATTAAAGTAATTTCATATATAAAGCAGTTCTGCAAAAAATGATATTGTCCAGTTTAGTTATCATACAACAGCTTCAGTACATTCAGATCAATAATATTGTTGAATATTAAAGGGCACCTATTATGGCATTTAAAATGTTCCTAATATTGTTCTGGGAGTCCCCAACAATAGTTTTACAAGCACGAAATGACAAAAAACACTTTTGTTGTCTTATAATATGCATTTATTTTTACCAGATTTGCTCACCGACTCCCATATGAATCGTTTGGCGGAGTCATTTTTCCAAACCCCGCCTTTGCGTGACGCTAATCTGCTATTTTCTGATTGGCGAACAACACCAGAGGAGACGCGCTTGATTCCTGCCGGTTCCACAGTGAGAGCGGCGCGGCCAGTGTTTTGGGCAATGCGGCATATTAAATGTTACAAATAATTTTTCAGCGTGAGAAATACAATGTGTGTGGCGGGAGAGCGTGACAAAAGACCGAAATGAGTGACTGTCATGCTCAATGCGTGACACTTTGAGAGCCCTGCACTTCACATATTTCAATATAATTGACATTGAAGACCTAGAAGCTGCGCTGTTGTACAACACACAAACTAATTATTGAGCATGATACATAAAACATAAAAGCAACAATTAATATTAATAATACTTACAGGTTGTGATTCGGAGAAGGAAGCTGATCCAAATAAACTCGGTACTGAACCTTCCTTCAGTATCAGCCGGCTCGCAAATCCATTCTTTATAGCATTTAGGTTTGTGAAGCAATCATCTTCAAAATGACGCGAACACAGCACAAGGTTCGGGCTATACTTCTGTGGTATAGTTGTATATATGAACTGTAGCCACAGTCTTCAAATGCTCCTCACTGGGCAGATGAAAAAAGTTTGCTTTTGCGTCGCACTTCAAAACACAGCGTCTCGTCGACATGATGTTAGTTTTCCCTGGCGTCTCCGAACGCAATAAGTGGGCGTATCTTATTCAAATAACTTGTCAAGTGACGTCATAAAGCTAGAGGAAAAGCATCGTTCGTCGAACGATTCATATCAGCGACTCAGAGTCGACTCTTACTTTTGAGAGACAACAACTTTGTATACGGTGAACTTTCATGTTTAAAACTTTGCAGGATGTTTTCGTTCACTTAGTTAGATCTGTTACACACTACATGAAGGGTAATTTTCAAAAATCCATAATAGGTACCCTTTAAGTGTTCCCAACTTAGCAAGCCAGATGCAACAGACGAAGAACCCAAACTCTATCAGGTGACAGAATGGAGAAAAAAAACTTGGGAGAAACCAGGCTCAGTCAGTGGGGCCAGTTCTCCTCTTGCCAATGAACAAACAGTGTGATTATGATTCAGGCTGCATCACAAGGCAGAATTCAGATTGGGTTCGGTAGCATTCGAATATTTGTCCGGTTCCTTTTGCTGGTCATACTGGGTCTGTGCAGAGGACCTTATTCTTGTCTTTGCTGAGGACCTGTGCCAATGGCTGTCATGTCGACGAGGTCTTCACAGGGGATTGTCTAGTTAGTAGACACGGTCTCTTCTGACATTCAGGGCTGCAATGTGGTCGAGAAAGGGAGAGTAGAATCTGTAGTGACATGACATGAGAGGAAAAAGGAGAATCAAGAGGAGTCCAAAAGTAGTATTATGGACAGTGAAAGAGAGGATTTGATTAAGTGTCAGGATGAATTAAGAATGATAGTTTGGTGGAGGAGGTATATTCGGTAAATCCAGTTGCTCTGACGAAAGAGTTGAAGGAATTAATAGGGAGGTCAAATTTGCAAAAATTCTTCAGTATGGAGCTCTAACACGGTGCAATCTAACAATCATGACAAAGCACCAATTGCAAAGCAGTTGTCCGTGTCAGTAAGTCATAAATGAAACAAGGCATCTGTTTACTGTCAGGGATTTGTCACGCTGCATCCAATGTAGACAACATCACTGATTAAAATGGGTTCTATTGTCTTGTCGCATCACGCCACTCGCGTCCTGCGTAGTAATAAGCAAAAGATAGCAATGAGTATAAAGATATGCAAACAGAATGGTAGGACAAAGGTTGTGGATAAGAGGAGCGATTAGAGAGTTATTTTAAGAATAGCAATGGTAACAAAAAATTTAGGAGATAAAGTGGTGGAAGCAAGATGTTTGGAAAGATTAGATGGAAGTAGAATAGTTAGGAGTTCTGCCAGAATGAGTTAAATTAGGAATCCAGGTAGATCTTATGTAGAACCTCTGTTGTGATGTTACCATTTTCAGAGATGCTGACATAAGCCTACTGCTACAGTATGTAGATCAAAGAAGAGATGTGCTTGTTGCGGGGGAGAGCATGAACATGGGAAATGTGGAGAAGGTGTAGAAGTAAAATTCTGCAATCGTGGTGGAGATCATAGTGTAGAAATATGACAGGAGATGGAAAAATGTAAGTTATCCTATGCAGATGCTGCCATGGCAGTAGATAAAGAACAAACAAAAAGATAAAGGGAGAGTAGAACCTGTAGTGACAGATACGTCATATCTATTGATATACAAGCGATAAAAAAAGATATGCTCATTGATAGTAAGAAATTGTCTCATTGTCTTATCTTTATAGCTGAAGTAATAAATTGTTCAGCATAGACTGATAGGAGAATGGACAAAATTCAAATTATAGTAAGCGCTGAATAGAGGTTCTTGGATGCAAATGGGCTGACCTGGGAAACAATTAGAGAAGAATTATGGTATTTATTCAAAATAGCCAAGAAGCATGTTATGGATAATTATGCTGCTAACTATCCTTCAGTGGTATGCTAGGAGTTTGGTGCCTAATGGTCAGGAATTTAAAGGATATATAGATCATGTGGGGCAAAGTAGTCGAAATATGTAATAGTCGAAGTATGAGCAGGAATCGATAGTTATGTAGTAATGAACTTCTACAATCCATGTAAACGATTGGTGTTGAGTGACTTAGAAATTATTGAGGGCTTAAATGGAGTAATTTTGGTGTGGGGGGATTTTAATGCACATAACACTGTATGTGAGGAACAATGAATGATGTTAATGGGATGGTTATTGAAACCCTAATGGATCTAAAGAACTTGGTGTGTATTAATGATGGTGATTACACAGGCATGGAATAGGGTACTTCATCTAACCCTTGTCTCAAGCACACTAAGTGGAGTAACTAATCGGGAAATACTGAAGGAGTGTTCGACTGGAAGTGATAATTTCCCAAAAGCTAGTTCAATAATAAGTGCAAGTAGAAGAAAGTTGGAAGGAAGTACTGGCAAATGAGAAGGCAAACTGGCGATAATTTCTAGAGATGAGTGATATAGGATTGAGTGATATAGTCAGCTAGAGAGTAATGAAGTGAAATTGAAATAATAAATTCACAGATTGTGTCAGTAATACAAAATGTCATCAAAATTTATTCAAAGAAAAGTAAAGGGAAGAGGGAGTAGATGATGGTTCCTTGGTGGTTTGAGGAATGTAATGTAGTGATGAAAGAGAATTGAAAGCTTTTAAAATACTGGAGCCATAACTGGCAGCATCTGATAAATTATAAGAGAGCACAAGCTGAAGTTAGAAGGAAAATTAGGAGTGCAAAAAAAGAAAATTTGACATTTCTGTAATCAAATGGGTAAAAGTACTCCAATTCAAGATCTCCGGAACAGGATTAAAAAGATGAGTGAAATAAAGAAAACTCCAGTATGGTTGAATAAATGGCAATAAGTGATTAAAAAAAAAAAGTTTCGAAGGGCTTTCATTAGTATTAATAGCTCAGATAATCTAACAAATGAAAGTAAAGGGGGAAGGAATAGAAAGTTATATGAAGGTCCAAAACTCTAGTCTGGTTCTACATTCGTACATTTCATTTGTACAGAGAGTCTGGCCTGGCTCCATTGAGAAACGTTTACTTCCTTGTAGGCGGGTTCTCTGTTAAAGTTCAAAACTATTGGATCTGCCCAGAGTCACTCAGGATCTGCCATAGCCAATTGCTAACATGTGGTCGTGCAAACCATAGACGGTAAAAAAAGAACTCATTCACCACTAGCGGAGTGAGCTGGAAAATCAAACTTTTCTCGAACCCCGTGGGGAGGAGGACCACAACATCATGGCCACCAACAAAACTTAGCAAACATTGTTCTTGCTCCGGCTTTAACTTCTGTATATTCGGCAGTTTTGCAACGACGGACCGAATAGCTTTTCTCACGTCTTTCTCAGCTCCAACTAAAACTGACGCACTACATCGACGTCATCGTTCTCAGCCACTACCTCTGTTCGCTGATTGGTCCTACAAAAAATTGATTTCAGCAGTCCCAGACGTAGTACTGAAGGAAAATGAAATTGAGCGGAAGTGCGTAGGATGGCGCAGCCAGGCTATCAAAACTCCAGCAAATGGTGTACAATGTTAATTTATCTTATCCAAAAAGTACTGAAATCAATTAAATCATCAGCGCCAGGTCATGAGTTACAATTTATTAAAGTCCCCCTGTAGCTCTACACCTGGTTGACGCTTAAGACTATTATTCTTAGACATTTTATGCAGTCAGAATAGCTAGTTACCTGAACGCATCTAAGCCATTACAGGCGTACTCGGTGCGGGTTAGGACACTCAGGAGGTTGTGAGATATTGCACACGAACGAGTCAGTTAACCTGATAATCATGTCGAAGCAGCTGGTCCACCGCACGAATGTCCTGCACAAATTTCATCCCAAGCCGGTGACAATCACGTGAGCTTTCGTGCTAAACAGAGACCGGAGCTTTCAATGTTGCAGGCAACTATAGCTTCAGATTGAAAAATGGTGTGTGTGTTATCTGAGAGCTCGTAAAACAGCAAATATCGCACTGTGTACGCCCACCTTAACAGTCTCGCACTGAGGCGAACGACTTCTCGCCCCTTTTGAAACTGTCACTCGGGAATAAGATCTTTAGTGTCTCACTAATCCGTTAACTTGCTCCACGAACTTACTTGCTGCGCAGCAATAATAACCGGACCAACTTCAGCAAATGCACTTTAAATGATTTAATCATGCCCAGAAGGGTTCTCGAGCATTTCTCAGAGAATCTCTCCCAAAAAGAATACATCAGGTTTTTATATGATAGAGACATACAGTAAGATTAATGTGACCTCATGATAATTTTTCTTCAATATGATTGGTTTAATCTGTGCAAAACAAGCCCTCACTCTGTTACTGGCAGAGCACATTTAGATCTCAAAACCATTACAAAAATGGAAGAGGTTAGAAGTTCATTTGATTACTCAATATGTTATGAGACTGTTATAGACTTATGTTTTTGATATTATCTAGCCAGCACATCAAAGTTTCCACTGGTTACACATCCTCAGAGTACATTTTGTTCAAGTGTTAGAATGGTATGTTAAGTAGTGTTAGAATTATGATTAAAATGGTTTACTATTTTATTTAAAAAGATCCATCACATTGGTTATAGGTAGTTTGTGACGTCAGAAACACCAGCGATATCAAACCGTGTTTTTGAGACTGTCTGGTTCACTGCAGTTTTAAGGAGAAAATACTCAGCAATGGTGTTGACTTATGAATTTGCACATGGTTTGTCTTAAAGCATATTAAAAACACCACATAAACATTAAAAACTTGAATTTTCACTACAGGGGAACGTTACATCTTGGTGTAAAATCCTTTGAAGTGACTCTAAAATGTTGAAGCACGATTTGGACCGAGGGAAAATACCTGGAAAGAGGTGTTAATATTTCCAATAAAGAAACCAGGAAAGGATCCAAGCAGTACTTTGCATAAATTAGTTGTCAAAAGCTATAGGTCTATAATTCAAATTAATTGAAAGTATGATGGTTAATCAACTAATGTATTACTTAGATTATTTTTTTATTTTTTTTGCTGAGTATCAGTGGTTTTAAAATGCTGAATGTCGGTAACCAAACAGTTGATGGGACCCCATTGATTTTACATAGTATTTTTTTTTTTCCACACTATGGACGTCATTACGGCCCATCAACTTTTTGGCTACTGACATCTTCAAAATATTTTCTTTTGTGTTCAGCAGAAGAAATTAATTCATACAGGTTTGGAACAACTTGAGGGGGAGTAAATGATGACATAATTTTTATTTTTGGGTGAACTATCCCTTTAAGAATAAATATGGACCGTATACCCATGTTAATACGGATGCATCAAAGGATCCAGAGAAAGGACAAATGGGAATTGCCTACACTCTATCAAAACTAAAAACAGAAGAGGGGGATGAATATCAAGACTATGTATCAGTGTTCACAGGGGAGCTACTTGCTATAATGATTGCATTATAGAAAATATATGATATGAGACTAAAACGTACAATTATTTCTTCGGACTCAAGACTTGGTATTGATGCTCAACATTCAGAAACAGTACAAATTGCTTTTTACAGTACAAATTGTTTCAAAACAGCTTTACAGAGATAACAGGAAAGTAAAGTTGTAAAAGTATTTTTAAATTCAAAATTAAATGTTAAATGTCCTCAACTAAGCAAGCCAAAAGCCAATGGCGAAGAAAAGCAAACAGTAGAACATGTAGCCTAATTATGCATCGCAAGAAATATTCAAATGAGGAAAAATAAATTATCTGGGGAATTAAGAAAGAAGTATCAATTCTGAAGAGTATTATACAGTGGTCAACATTTAGGTGGATCAAAACCTTTCATCAAAGTTATACATGAATTTGAACAATACCCGTTCTTGTCTTAGGACAACTTTGATGAACTTTTTTGATCCACCTCAAATGTTGACTACTGTAAGTCCTGATAATGGTAGTAAAGTATCAATATTGATAGAATATCTAATACACACTGAGCTAGTGTGGCTTGGACCCTGAAGTGTCTTGAGGAGAGAAAAGGGTATAGAGGAAAAGTCTTTGATTCAGTTCCCAGTTGGTGGCAGTAATGTACTTTCTAGTATGCCACCTGCCATTAAAAAATAAATATAAAATAAATAAAAATACATTTACACTGTGTTTTACAGCGTTAAACAGTGTAGCCAACCATAAACATGTTGATTTCTCGAATGCAATTGCCAATCAGAGGTATGAAAGTTAGCACTGAACAAAAACTCCAGTGTGGAGACAAATCAGGTCTTCCCTTAAAATCTGGTCTCTGTCAGGACCCTAAGCAATCCCATTGGCTCAAATTACTTTTAATAGGTACTCTCTACAAAATCACATTAGGATGAATGCTGTTGTAATGACATTAATGTCTGTATCAGTTAGCTCATGTACTAGCATAGCGTACAGATACCCAATTATAATGATAGCTTGGATTATATACTCGTTTGCACTTACTCTACATATATTCACGATTATCTTTAATGTAATTGAAATATTTAGACATTTATCACTTAATTTAACAGTTATAAAAAAGCAATTGTTATTGTAATTATTCACTTAATATGCTATTATTATTAATTAACATTTATTTGTGTGTATTAATAAATGCCAATATAGTAAGCTTTGCATATTATAAATTAATATTGTTTGTAAGCATAATCATTAACTGATAGTTGATAGAGACCCGATCTCGTGGGAGGACCCTATTGTCATGTTTTGAGCGGCAGTGACTGAGTGGATTCTGTTCATTATAACAAACAAACATTATGTAAATGAAGGATTCATTGTGCAGTCAGCTTCATTTATTGTAACAGAACTTTGAGTGCTCTTTGCGTGCTTTCTTCCATGCCAAATCCCACACACAGTATGCTTGCTTTTCTGTTAAAATGAAGTGATTTGTGAACGTAGAAACTTTAATAACAAATAATTTATCGGGAGCGTTGATGCTGGGATGTGTATGTTGTGCGGCGACACTTAAATTGAATCTATTACAGGGAAATTTGTTTTTTTTTTTAAGGAAAAGTGCATTTCTTTAGCCTTACCCTGTACTTGGTTCACCATCCGACTATGATTACTAAACAAACTAAAACACGATTTCTTTTTTCTATGAGTGTTGTCTCGAGTCACAGCTGATATACCTGATGAGTTAATTGTTAAATGCAGTTTATCATTGTGCCAAAACACCGAAAGCTTTTGTGTCGGGTTATGTTGTAATGATAAATAATGATAGAATTGTGTGTGTTCATGTCATGGCCCACCGAGACCCGATGTGTGATCCACCAATCATAGAGGCTCACGAATCTGGAGCACCTCAGGATCTACACCTATGGTCACACTTACTAAATATGTGTTCCCTAAACGGCCACAGATGTGTGTGTGTGTTATATATATATATATATATATATATATATTAATATATATATATATATATATATATATATATATATATATATATATATATATATATATATATATATATATTATATATATATATATATATATATATATATATAAATATTATCTTATTCTTAAAGTTTATCAAGTTGGGCTAAATGAGAAATTTGACTTTGGCAGCTAGCCAAAGTGTGTGTGTGTGTTGTGTGTGTGTGTGTGTGTGTGTGTGTGTGTGTGTGTGTGTGTGTGTGTGTGTGTGTGTGTGTGTGTGTGTGTGTGTGTGTGTGTGTGTGTGTATATGGAACCTGTCCAGTTAGACAATGCTTTGGCTGCAAATGCAAACCGTCAGGCATGGTTTTGTTTGAACAATATCTTTCTTCTGAATGTTAGCAATTGATCTCTAAATGCACCTAATGAATACATTTTAATGATTTATTTTTGTTTTATAATTAGTCACTAATGTTCACATTTTTGGGGTTGGCAATTCTGGCAAGTCTATTATGCTTCATTTATTTGATAGAAATAGTAAAAAACGAAAACTTTTCTATTTTTAATATATTTTAAAATGAAACTTATTCCTGTAATGGCAAAGCAGAATTTTCAGCATCGTCTTCGGTGTCAATTCGTTCTTCAGAAATCATTCTACTATGCTGATTTGCTGCTCAAGAAAGATTTCTTATTATCCATGTTAAAAACATTTGTGCTGCTGCTTAATATTTTTGTAGAATCTGTGATACATATTTTAAGGGGTCTTTAATGAATAAAAAAGTTCAAAAGAACAGCATTTAGTTGAATTATACTTTTATGTAACATTGTAAGTCTTTACTTTCTCTTTTGGTCAATGTAATGTTTCTCTGCTGAATAAAAGTATGAATCCCCCCTTTTAGGTTTTCCTGGACTACAGGCCCGTGTACGGCCTCTTCCTCTTCTTGTAGCTACAGGCGGAGGCTATGCAGGATACGACCAGTATGGGCGATACAAAGATCGGCAGCTGGAAAAGCTTGGCATTGAAGTGCCACCACGGATTGCCAATGGAGTTCAGGTAAGGTCAAACTCAAAGCACATAATTCATTTTGTAAAATTCCCAAATAAAAACTGTTGCCATTGAAAATTTGTTGTCTGCCATTTCCATAACCTCTTTCCGGCACAGGAGGTTGTGCCATGAACTATAGTATGCAAATCTTTCAAGTTGACAAACTGAAAACTGATACCCAATCATTCAAAATTCTTTTAAGCCTAAAGCCAATTATTCTCAGTTTTTGTCCTAAGTTTAGTTAAGTTGGGACACTGATGGAATAACCTGTTAAATGTCTTCAATGTCTCTGGATACTGAGATACTCTGTGGAGCCAATGTTCAAAAGTGTGTCTGTGTGTGTGTGTTCGCACACTGGGGCTTTTATGTATTTGTCTTTTATTTTCCTTTTAAACCACAATCTGGCACAATTCACCTCATCACTTTTCCAACAACCGTGTTTGATATGCACATGGAAATTTGGCTGATCCAAAGTTGATTCTGTGCTATTTTGATGTAATATTTAATGTTTTTAAAATGCTGTAGATTTATGTAGCAAATGATAAAAATCGATAGAATGTACTATTTTGAGACAAGGTAATTAAATCAACATTCGTTATCGTTATTGAAAAACTATGTAAAAGCCAGTGTGGATCTAGAAAAGTATTTATGGGGTGGCATGAGGACTGTGAGGGGTGGTAACACCAAAGCAAATGAGCATTCAATCATCTATACTACGTAGCCTATATCATCTATACTGCATATATACTATAAATACATCAACACATTGTAAACTCTTTAGAGAAGAGTTTATTAACAATAACTTTTAAAATGACTAGAAAGAATGCTTAAATATCAATGCACTGAGACCTAAATGCACGATGTCACTTTTTCAAAACTATAACTAAGGCGTAGTTTGATGATGCTGTGAATGAGCGTGGAATCATGGGAATTTTTCGTCTTCAGCTCCACAGCCGATAGAAAGCAATCCGTTGGGACTCAGGCAGAAATCATGTTTTACTACCGTTACTGTTGTATGAAGCAGGGCGAGCCAGAGAGCTTTGGGAGCAAACGCTAATGACCGACACCGGTCTCGAGTCAAAACTGAGGAGCTACACCGCTTTTATTATTCTCAAATGCCACAGTCGGCCGCTGCTGCTCCGTTCATTTTGTTTTTTAGGATTAAAGTTACATTAATCATCCGCCTCCTTCCCTGAACTTGAACTTTGTTACAGTTACGTTTGATCACTTAAAATCACATTTTATTTCATTCTAATAAAACAGCCACAAGTCCTGAATAACTACTCATACAGGTCATTTTATTTGACAAATTAAACTTGTGGCTGCGCTGTTTTACTTGGTCAAAACATTCACCAAAATACATTTGAGCGTGTTGACATTTGTTAACTTTACTCTGTGCCTCCGTGGATGCTGAGAGACCCTTTTTGCACTGCAGTAAGCTAGATCGATTATTAGAATATCATTTTAAAGGGATAGTTCACCCAAAAATGAAATTAGCCCATGATTTACTCACCCTCAAGCCATCCTAGGTGTATATGACATTCTTCTTTCAGACAAATACAATCTGAGTTGTGTATTATATTATATATATATATATATATATATATTATAATACTATATATATATTATATATATATATATATATATATATAAAAAAAGCTCTTAAGCTTTAGAATGGCAGTGAATGGCCATTTGTTTTGAAGGCAAAACTTGCGGCAAAAGAGTAACACTAGATGATGTATGACGTAGGAGTAGCGCAAGCTTTGACGCTTCTCGCGGTTCAAACAAACAGGGCTGGGCAACAAACTCAAGCTCTTTGTCAAAAATGAGAAGTGTTGTATTAAATAATGGAAAAACAGTCCATTTTTTGTGAATTGGGCTTGTGCTGTGTTTTTGACTGACCAAAAAGAACCAGTTCATAAGAGCCATCTGTTAATGAAGTTAACTGGCTGACTTTTCAGTATTTTAACATGACATGGTTAGATTAAAATGGTAAATAATCATATAAGTTGGCTGTTCACAGTCAGCAAGATGACTAGTTTTGATTGTTATTATTTCAATCGCATAAATGTTTCTTTCTGCAATGCGTATATAGAAATCCAATCTTTAATTCAACAGAGTTATCTTCACAAAAGCTGATGTAACATTCTCAAAATCTAAATCAAATAAGTTTGTTTATTTGGGAAGAGTTCATTTTACATACAGTAATTTGCTCGAACATCCAGTCTTTTCATAATAGGACTGTTATTGGATCAAGGAAAAAGCATGAATATTTTTTCACCGCTCTGTTTTGATTGTTGTGTTGCTTTGATAAATGCACTGTGTGCGAACATTTCAAACCGGGCTCAAAGTGTCAGTGTGACACTGCTGAAGATGTCAAGCTGTTATGGTGATCAAGAGTTTGGCAGTGTGTTTCGTTTGGCAAGCCAAAAATCTGTTGCTTGTGTAAGGTTATTTAAGCCTAATAAAATGCAACAGTTTATTGAACCTTTAGAATAAATGTTCGTATGTGGTTTGAGTATCATCAGGCTTTAATGGCTCGTATAGTAGAATATAGGAGTTTGTCAAAAACAGTTCTAGTTTATTCAGAGGCCCAAACTGAGACAATTCATATTGGTGCAGTTGCTGATATTTATATGGCCAAAAAAAGTAATATGAACTTTTGATAGCTTGTAATGTAAATCAATGTGAAGTTTATATAACAGTAAAGCAGACTACTTGAAATAAAGTGCCAAATAATATTTATATGCTAGTTTTCACAAGACACATGTATCACGACCTATACAATTATACTAAATGGCATTTTACTTACTAAAAAGTATAAACTATCAATCAGACAAAAAAAGGCAGGTAGTAGATTGTAAACAAGATTTTTTTTTTTTTTTTTTTTAGCAAAAGTTTTGATCATGTTATTAATTTAGAGAGCTTAGAAATGTGTGTATAAAATATACATACAGTAGGTGGTATAGGGTTATGGTTAACCTATTTAAATAACCTTAACAAAAAGCATTAATTCGAAAGTTGTCTCTTTTTCCCCCTTTCTTATCCAGTGCTAATCAAACTAATTTAAAGATTATCATACTTTTGATGACATTAAATGCATACTTAAATAATCAGTTCATAATATGAATTTATTAAAATTGTTTATAAAAGTTTTTAATGACATGATGTAATGAAAATCCGTGACCGGTGCAATGTTGTGTTCATTTGTTGTGTGGCCTTTAATACCAGCCTGCTGATGCGGTTGTTTGATTTATCCGAATCACCTGAGCGTCTGATGAAATTTACTAGCGGTGTCACTAGCGTCTGATTGGCCAGTTGTGTTTGAAGGCTTTCCCTAGAGTTATGTAGTGTTTTATCTGCCCTATACAACAGATGAACATCAGCCTCCAACGTGGAGCTTCTGTTTGGCCTGACCTGATAATGACCCGTCTCTGCGGGCACCGGACACTACACCATTATAAGAGTTTAGTGTCCTAACAGCAAAGTCAGTTGTCACGACCTCTTAAAGCTTGAAACATGAGGACATTTTTGGTTACATCAGTTACACACACAGGCAAAAGTAGAATGCAGGACCAACACAATATATGTTTATTAAAACGATACACAGCAAATTTAGCCCTGGCATTGACCAAACACTGGTTTTCTAAGAGTATTCAGCACTATGGCATACTTGTACCTCTCAAACAATAGTGAGATTTCTTCTTGTAAGGAAGGGGGTTGGGCAACAAAGCTGCGAAGGACTGGGCTATTTATACAGTGTCTAAAACAAGCAACAACAACAAAAAGTTCTAAAATGCCATTTTTAACCCTTATGAGTGATTTCATTGTTCTAGCCATTTAAAAATAGCCAGTACTTTAGACATTTTCATGTCATGCTTGAGTGTTTCAATAGTCTAAGCCCAATACATAGCTAAGGCTTGAATGATCACTGAATGATCACTGTCTGTCAAGGACTCTCACTTATCTTGCGCCTGATATATTTGGACAGATTTCAGTTTAGCGTAGGTATGTAACGATTCACTCGCAAACGGTTGAAAATCGATTCAAATGTGTGACGATTCAAGTCGGTTGAAATGTTAAACGAATCGCGATACATGTTTTAAACAGCAGGGCCGTTTACTGTAGCCTACTGTGAAGTTGTGAACCTTGCTTTATAGGCACAATAGCAGCAAGCACACACTGGCGCGAAGCTAGCGAGTGTTTTCACTTCATTTGAGCTTGTGTGAGCCAAGCTAACTTCCATATGAATGAACTGAAAACGCTCGGATTGCTCCGCTCGCGCCGCGCCAGTGTGTGCCGGTGTGCACGCGCCGTCAAACGCATGGCGACGGCAAGCGTAGATGTTGACTCATTCAAATCGGAGGTGTCGCGGCATTTTGACTTTCCGTAGACTAATAATAATCACCACCGTGAGAAGCACAAGTCACCTCCGTTTTCATGTAAAAGGCATTAATACGACAAGAGCGAGAGCCACGGAGATCACAAGGTGCATCAGTGTTTCCGTGGCAACCAGGTGTTGTATTTATTTTACTATCTCTTTCTCTAAATATGTACATGGATATCTTTATATATATATATATATATATATATATATATATATATATATATATATATATATATATATATATATATATATATATATATATATATAATTTATTGATGGTTATGGCATATTTTTCTAAATGTGTTTTTTTTTTCTCTGATAGTGTAATGATACAAATTATAACAAAATTAAAACCCCTCTAAATGTAATTGTACAACAACCTTGAAGGGATTTTTTTTTTAAATTTCAATGTAGTTTTTTTTATTTGACAAATATATTTTTAAATTAAAAAGAAATGTGCAGCATTTTGTCTGAGAAATAATAAAAGGGACACTTTTTCATTTATAATTTTTTTAATGAATCACTTGTTAAAAAAATCGTGAGAAAATCGTATCGTGAAACCAGTATCGTGAATCGTATCGCATCGTGAGTTGAGTGAATCGTTACATCCCTAGTTTAGCGGGTTTGTTGCATTTGCAGATAAGGCACAGTGCAGCAGAAAGCCTCGCTGCTGGAGATACCCGCGCTCTTTGTGTGGGTGTGCCCATTTTCAAGAACCTTCTCAGACACACAATTGCTTTGTTATATTTTCTGCCTAGAGGTGTAGGAAAATAAATCAAAGCGCAGTCTTCTGATAATGATACTCATTTGTCACAATACTAAATCAATGAACCTAAAGCGTTCAGAGGTTTCGGGTGGACAAGAATTTAAGTCTCTTGTGCTTATTCTCTTATTTATTTGATATAAAAGAAAAAAACGTAAGATTGTGAAGTATTAATACAATTCAGATTAGCCTAACTGATTTCTATTTAGATTTTTTTGCAATGTAAAAAGTCTTCAATTTTGATCAATTTATGTTCTTGCTGAATAAAACGTATACATATTTCTTAAAGAAAATAAACAAATAAAAATCTTTCGAACTAACCTAAACTTATGAATGCTGGTGTATTTTATGAATGGATGGATAGAAAAAATGTTGTGCCCAAAAACAGTATGGAAGACTTATTATAGTTAAAAAAAATATATTTAATGTCTCTCATTATTATTTTTCCAATTTTAAGCTTTTCATCCAGTCCAGCATGTGGTATATCCTTAAAAACCCAAAAGGGTTTATCTTGCTTACAAAGAGTCCCAAAAGTAATACCATTTCATGGCAAAAATCCAAGACTTTAATCATGAGTTTTTGTCTGTTATATTTATTTCTCTCTGTCTACTGAATACGTACCCTTTATCTGTCTGCAGTTTGCGGTCAGCTTGTAATTTGTGTGTTTATGGAGTGGGATGGGCTCTTTGACAGTCATCAAATAGGAAGTAAGCCCTTTTTACTCATTGTCTGGTTAATATTTAGTGATGACAACACGCATGCCATATCTGTGCGGATCCCAGTACTGAGACAATGAGAGGAGTGTAGTCCTTTGAGGAGAACGACAGACTTCCCATTGTCACTTTGTACAAGTGAGTGTGAAGATTTCCTTTTTTGAGTCATTTTAATTTAAGTGGTTTTGTATTTTGAATTGTGGGCTTAATTCTTTCATCATCAGGTTAATTATTTTTATATGTCGAATAAGCAAAGAAATACTAAAATTATTTCTAGTGGGAGATCATTCAGGGATTTTATACGCAAATTTTCATTTGTACAGATCAAAAGATCAGTTGAGACAGGAAGATTTACTTCCTGTTTTATAGGAAGTCCCACGTTCATGTGATTTTTGCAGGCGGTCAAGTGCTCTGACTTCTGGTTTTCTTTAAAAGAATGTTAATGCTGTAATTCGGCAACAGAAGCCTATTGTTTATTTGATAACATTTTTTAATTGTCAAGGCAAAAAAATACTTATTTAAATACTTAAAATTATTACAGAAACATTACAGTGTATGAAATACTGAAGACGAAGAAAAAAAAGATATTCCACATTATATCAATTATTAGCAAAAATTAGGAATACTGTGTGTAGGGTCCAATGTCCTAAAACAAATATTATTAGTATTGGTGGTGGTGATGATGATATTAAATAAATTAAGTGTTATTTGCATAACATATATCGTAGTTAAAAATGTGTGTGTATGCGTAAGTATAATATAATTCATATAAATTGGTTCATGGTAGCAATTACTGTTTCAGACCCACTTTTACTGTCACTGTACTGAAATGTTGTATAGAACATTCAGAAATTAAGAATCTTATAATGAGTGTGAATGATGTGTATTTTGAGGGTGTGTCGATGCATGGGAGTTTCTAGAGAAAGTGATTCCGAGATCAGAAACAGTTTATCATAACAGTCAGCTCTTTATCCTTCAGTTGAGGAGATCCTTCATCTCCTCACCGGCCGGATGACCCAACCCAACCAGATGAACTGGATAATATCGTGAAAGTTCTGATCCCATCTGACTCCTGACATTATGCTGCCTAACTCATAATCATACACTGTTCATTCGTTGGCCAAAGGAGGACTGGCCCCCCGACTGAGCCTGGGTTCTCCCAAGGTTTTTTTCTCCATTCTGTCACCTGATGGAGTTTTGGTTCCTTGCCACTGTTGCCTTCGCCTTTTGGCTTGCTTAGTTGGGGACATTTAATTTTCAATTGAACAATACTATTACAACATTGTTTTCCTGTTATCTCTGTAAAGCTGCTTTGAAACAATTTGTATTGTAAAAAGCGCTATATAAATAAAGGTGACTTGACTTGACTTGAGGAAAAAGATGAGAGGGGGGTAGAGAGGGAGAGAAAGGGGGGATGGGATCAGAGATAGAATTCAGGATCTACTGAGAACATGCTGACAGGATTGTCTGTTTACAAACCCCTCCCTCTCCCTGTCCTTTTCATATCGCCACCTTCCCAGCAGCACCAGGCCTTGAATTCAGCAGCAGCTTAGAGGAAAAGGTGGACCTATCCACTGGCCGACCAATCGCAGCCCAGCATCCTACACGTGACAAGCAGGGAGGGCCGGTCTTTGAGCTTTGCAGCGGAAAACCACCGGGCCAAACAAACGGAGGGAGCGCGAGAGAGGGCTAAAACCTGCCATACGTACTAATCCCTCCACAGTGATCATGTGTCAGCGGAGCCTGAAGCAGCAGCAAAAGGGGCCGGTGCGGAGCACTGCGGGGAAATGGTGAGATGCTGCAGGTCTTTGCACAGCTCTCCCTCTTGCTACAATCTCCACAGAGTCAGGGTTGATGTGCGGCGTTTCCGCCTGTCGGGCTCCTCGGCGGGAGCGACAGGGGAGCCCGCGCACGGCGACGGCACGGGAGGCCCTGGACCCCCGGGGGGCCCGTCTCACCTCAGCAACCGGAGCCGATTCAGGTACCGGCAAGGAGTGTGTGAGAAGCTAGGACATAGTTCAGGCTGAGAATGTAATGTGTGTGGATGATGGGTGAATTCAGTCAGATCTAGACCGGTTGTTGACAGTGCGCTCGAAGTGAGAGAGGACAATTGAAGGATCATGCGAGGCTGTAAAGTGGGCGAGCGAGAGGGGATTATTGAGACCTCGCACGAACTCGGCCACACTGCGGAGGGACGGTCGGTGTGATGTGGGAGTTAGTGTGACAGGACTCTTTAAAGGACACTCTTTCACCATCCCAGCTATGCGAATGCGTTTGGCCTAATTGTGGCGTAACGTTAGGCTGTTGGTAGCACTCTCTGTCCGATTCAAACTGCATAGTTTGCAGAGCTCTACTTGGAGCAGATGCTGTTCCCCTTGAGTGAGCGAAAGATGCGTAGAGCAGAGGGAGGCTCATATTCAGCCAGTGATTGGCCAATGTGTGCCTGCAATGAAAAAACAAGGGGGGCTGTGTTGAACAGAGTGTGTGTGAAAGAGACTGAATCCAAAGACTTTGTTGTCTTTTTACAGGCTGCAATCACCTCCTCTCGAACGTCCTCCGCAGTTTGAGTAATGCACTGTGAATAGCTGTGAACTGCGAGGTTCTTTGATGCATATTCATCTGCACTGGACAGGTTGGGGGAGGGGTAGAAACGCTCTAAATTCAATTGAATGATAACCTGATGACAGAGAGCTCTCGTTAAAACCAACAATCATTGTTTCAAGCCATTCAGGCGCACTAGGGTGTAGCGCACACTTTGGCATATTAACTGGATTTGCCATCCGCTAGAATGAGGTTGCATAATGCACAGTGCTAAAAGTGGTTAGTGTTAAAGGTTATACCATGCACTTGCGCAGTTCTTATACAAATGTAGTTATAGGATTGAAACAACATTTGCACTGTTAAACTCATGTTATCAGGTTTGTTGTTGTATTGTGTTATGAATATTTTTGGCTTGGGTTCCTCCTGTACAAGGCTATAGAATATTGTTTTTTTTTTTGGCAAAAATGTAAGCCTGAAAGGTGCAGGACGAGTTAGGCTAACGTTTTATACTTAATACTTATACTAAACTACTGATTTAAACAAACCCCTAAAATTGAGACAGTCCCTTCATAGCATTTAATATGTGCACTGTAGTCACGACTTAACAGAGCCAATCGCCTTTATCACAGAGGTATTACATGTTTGTTTACATTTAAATGCGCATTAGCTTTAATTGATCAAGTAGAAAAAACACCATTTTATTTGTGTTACTGGAGCTAAAGCTCAACATATATCAATATTACCAGACCCATTGAAAAACATGCCAGTGATGACATTTCTGAAAAATGTTATACACTGCTTCTAGCATGTTTCGCGACACTTTTTCAAAAAAGTTAAATTAATTGCCTAATGAGTGGTGCTAAGAGCATGTTTAGTTTGATCTGAAACAGATGAACATGAAAGTAAATGTTTTGCATACCCTACCCAAGACCCAACCAGTAGTTAACGAAAGCAAACATAAATGCATTTGCTGAAGCAACTGTGCCATTTTAGCTTGTTTCTACAAGACTTTGAGCTCTTTTATTGTGATTTGTACCGGAATGTTCCACATTGCAAGTTTACTACAGCAGAATTGCCATATGAGGTTGGTTATGTGTCCACCAAAGCGTTTTTTTCACGCGACTGGTGTAGTTTTCCACTTGTTTTCAATGGAAGCGCCGCGTTTTTAAACCGGCAGGAGCAGAACGAGGCGCTAAGTGTCTGTTTCACGCTGAAGCGCCGAGCACTCTGTTTTATACCGGTCGCTGAGAGTTGAAGAATGTTCAACTTTGGGTAAAACGCAGCGCTCATCACTGTCACCTACCCAGCCGTCCAATCACAGTGGAGGAGAGGCAGAACAAATACCACACTGACCAACCGCCACATTCTGTCTGTACAACGTAAACCGATGACGTAATAACAGCAGAGAGCAAATACTTTACATTGTATCGACATTTTTAGATAGAAACAATACAGAAACAAACTATCTGTGAAATGAGATGCTAGTAACACTTCTGCGAATATTCCATATCATAGCAAGCAGTGCCTCAACTGAAAAAACCACTGCGCTGCCAAAATGCCCTCAAGCGCTCACAGGTAGGCGTTTTCAGCTGGCTAAAAATGCTTTTGTGGACATGGTTAGTGTTTTGAGGTCATAACATAGCATTGTGCAAGGAACTGAGCAAAAATATCTTTTAATAATCGATAAACTGCCCCTGTAATTTGTCTGAACAGTAAAAAAAAAAGTGTTTTTAATTGCCGATAGTGTCAGCTCGAACCTGCTTTACAGGGGCAGATTATCGATTATTGAATGTTTTTGCTCAGTTAGTAGTATACCTAGTAATAGTATACCTGTGTGTCTATAGCTATGTTTTTGGAGTTTTGTAAAAGTATAGGTAGAGGCACGATTGGTTGTATTTTTGAGCCTATGTTGATTAGTACGATATAATTTTTTATTTGAAAAAATTGAAATTGTACAGTTCCAGAGATTTCAGTCCTTCCCCTTTCAAATACATAGTTGTACTTGACTTGAAGTTGCTGTTTGCCGCCAGTACCAAGATGGCCTCCAATTGGTCTTGACTGACTTTTTAAAGGGACTTTGAGCTTTACTATTTACATTCGCTCATACCAGAGTCATGACTAGACTGGTCTGCAGAGTATGGTCTGATGTTATGGCCTGTTGCAGTTTGTCTATTCATAGTAAGAGCAATAAAAATTTACACCCCTGTAGGAAAGGCCCACACGTCAGATGCTGTTATAATGACGCACAAAAGGTCAATGTACTTGATGATTGTGAAGGCAGATTGTGTAGCCCAGACACTGAAGTTTGCCCCCTGAACCTGTACTAACCTGGCAAGAGCTGGTGTTGGTTGCCATAGTTCTTTTCATCAATACACAGAGTAGCCAGACCACCATGCAAATGTTGAACTGTCAAACAGAGATTACATTTTGAAAGGGTCAAAGTAAAGATGTTTTTGTGTGCTGAATTGCGAGTATACCTGCCAAAGTCGGGTGACTCATTGAGTGTTTGTGTTAGGCCATCTATGGCTAAGTCTTCTCTGTCCACAGGTCAGAACAAGTTTTCATCCTGATTAGGGTGGACACAGTATTATATTCTATAGATAGCCCTTGTAGCTGCAGCCCTGGTCCCTGTCAACCCCGCTGGTGCTGTGTCATCACTTTCAGGGCCAAATATGACCCACTTTACTGACACACTAAAGCTAATCACTTTAGCCAGAACTGAAGAGCTCTTATGGTCATTTTCAAGAAAAGCAAGCAGTTATAGCCAAACAAGACGACGAGTTGCATCAACCGGACCAGAATAGAGGTGCAACATTTTTGCATGTGCTCTTCCAGTCGGGAACAGTTGTGGTGTTCTGGAATGTTTTCCGCCAGCACAAGTGCTAAAAATAGCCTAACGGTCACAAAAAATAAAAATAAAAAGATTACTGGCGGATATCCTGCACGGCTTCAGTAGTTCTGTGCAAATGTCCCACTCGGCTGCGTGACCCACAAAATCCATGCATGTTCGTGCTGGTTAAGTAGGTTTATGTTGATTAAAATGTGGCCCTTGATGATGAAATGTATCTTTATCTTATCCTCATGGCGCTCCAAACATGTATGACTTTTTCTTGTGCAAAACATAAGATTATATAAAAAAAAAAATCATAAAATCACATTGGACCCCATTGACTTTCAAACAGCGGAAAAATTCTTCAAAACTGTTCTGCTGAAGGAAAAAGGTCAAAAGTTTGGAATTGCATAATGAGGGTGAGTAAATGACAGAATATTCATTTTGTGGTGAATTATCCCTTCAAGAAAATGTAGACTGGCCTAGACCTTCTGTCAAGTGTTTCTCCTCATGTACCATTTCTAGAGCAAGTGTAACAGGAAGGTGACTGTAAACCCTAAATGAGACTAAAGGTGATAAGCAGGTGAAAGCAGCCTTTGCTTAGACTGATGTAAGTGGAATTGAGCTGAAAGACATGTATGGTCAGTGTTGTTGAGAGGCAGTGTGAAACACCATGAGGTTACGTTTACTGTGGAGAATTGCTTTTTCTGTCTCTTTCATATCTCAAGTATCTTTGTAGCGTTTATCTTCTGCTGTTTATTGTCTTCTGTATGGGAGTCTTTGTGTTTGGTCTTTTGGTATGTGTGAGTGGGCTGTGTGTATGTTGCTGCATGTTATATAAATATTTCTTTCCTTCTTTCTACCATCTTGATAGAGCAGCCCAGTTCTGTTTTTATAGAGTGAATCTCAAGAAAACACATTCAGGTAACGTGTTTACCCTAAAATCAAAAATGGAATGGATGTGTGTGTGTGTGTGAGACATTTTCTTGAAAAATCTGCACATCTGCCAATTTCCCATTTATCATACATTTCGACTTTTTACTTTCGAGTTTTTGTAATTCCTGTTGTTCTCAGTGGTTATCATTATTTTACCAAAGTATTAGTAACATTATCAAAAAATAATTAATTTTACTGCAGTAAAATGATTTAATTATACAAGTTACCAACGCACCAACATTTTAATGACAATTAAGCATTTTTCCACCATAATAAATATTTATAGAATTTAATTAGTTTACTGGTTTATATTGTATTACTTTAATTATACACTTGTAATTACCATAATATTGTAATAACCATTTTTAAGTATATTAAATTGTAATAATAATATTATATTGTTGAGGTAATAGATGTTGTTAAAGTAACTCTAAGTAGTTTTTTAACCTTCATAATATATTTCCAAGACCCTTGTGATGTTACATCGACTTAAAATAAGTTAAATGACTCGTCTACCATAGCCTGACAGGGTCTGTATCACTTTTACTGGCACTATGTAACTTCGGGGTTTAGGTAGGAACCCGTGCACAAAAAGTACAAAATTCGACTGCTTTACGTTAAGCGCTACAATAGTCATTATTTCGTTTTTCTTCGTTTCTGATGTCGCAATGCATCATCCTTTCATGAAATCATGTAACATACTCTACCTTGTCTGTGGACATCGTTCATTCTAAAGCCGGTGCTGGATAAACAGCGAGTGTGCGTGCGACGGTAATCTAGATTATTTACGACAGCGGCAATGGACAATTTCGTTTCCAACCAGTAGGGCGACCGAAGAGGAAAATTTACTTGGTGTTACTTTTAAAAAATGTCATTTATTACCATAATAATATTTATATTTACTTTAACTCAATGCAAAATAAAAATCATTATTAATGACACTTGTGGAAATATATCCTTAATTGTCATGAAATGTGTAATTTTCTGTCATTAGTGTCATCCGATAGAACTGCAAAAATACTTTTTTAGGGTGGAATGTTATCCAGACATGTCTATTGCAGGTTTCATGAGATTCACTGTATAACAAGGGGTGCTCAATCCTGTTCCTGAAGGTCTGCATGCGAAGCTTAGCTCTATTCAATTACATCTGAACCAATTAATCAAGATCTTCAGGATATACTTGATAATTACAACAAGTTGGAACTGAACTCGGCAGGAAAGGTAGTTCTCCAGCATTGAGCACCCCTTTTCTACAACATTTAGATCATCTGGACAGAAGTCTTTAATTTCCACCTTTATGTGTCTTGAGTATTTTGTGCACTTTGGCATCATGAATGTGTTGTGCAGGTTGCAGTTCCCACAGTTGGCCCTGCGGCGGCGACTAGGCCAGCTGAGCTGCATGTCCCGGCCTACTGCCCGCCTTCGCTCATGGCCTCTGTCCTTCCTCTACTACATCCTGCCCTTTGGAGCGCTCAAACCTCTCGCCAAAGTAGGCTGGAGGCCCACAAGCAGAGTAAGTACAGGTGGAAACATCAAATAGAGCCCACAGACTGATGTTGTGTGTGTTTGAGTGTGCAAAATCTCACTATCCAGAGACATAAATGACATCCATCAGTGTGTAATCAATGTATTATGGGTTTTGGGGATTTTGTTATGCAAAATGATGATGATAGTAATGTCTGTAATTATGGGAAGAGTTACTGGAAACATTACGGAATAACGGCCTAGATCTGGGATCAGTTCTCTGTGTTTTTTAACCCAAAGAAATGAAACCTCAAAACTGATGCAAGGTCAGCAGAAAGAGCTGCTGCTATCAGCAGATGGCTACTTGCATATGGACCCGCTGAGCTCCATTGGGGCTGAATGTGAAAAGAGCCATTGTCCCATGGTGCAGCTCTGAACTGAGGAACACTTTGTCTCTAGACCTGGTCGAGGGCATCGTGCCACGGTGGTTCTGACACCACTATTGTTCAGTTCCCACGAGAAAATTGCCAGTCAGCCCATGCTGATGCTCAAAGCACCATACACCATATACCATATCTCCAGTGGCAGACAGGAAGTTCCAGAGAAATAGAAAAATGTGTTTGTTAATGTAAAGCTGTAGTTCTTTGGAGATAATATAAATATATATGTATTATCTCAAAATAACTAATATATATATATATATATATATATATATATATATATATATATATATATATATATATATATATATATAATGGGCTTTGCGATATAGCTAAAAAATGATCATGATAAATGTTTCATATCACTCGGCATCGATAATTATTGACATTTTTAAGACGAGTAGAAAAGTTTGAATTTAATCCACATTATTAAGGCAAAAAACTAATTATATTAGTTTTAGCAGTCAAAAACAAAAATACAATTTTTGTCTTCTATTAAGATAAAGTTTTAAAGAAACTCTTGAACTTAAAATGTTACAAAATGTGTGCAATGTAAAAGTGTAAACGTAGAACAATCAAGGCAATCGTTGAGATAGATCAACATCTGTAATAAGTAGGGGTGTAACGGTTCACAAAATTCACGGTTCAGTTCGATACGTTTTCGATACAGCAAAAAGAAAGAAATGCCAGAGAAATTTCTTTGATTTTAAAAAAATATATATTTATTAAAAGGAAAATTGTTTAAATAAGTGTTTTCCTACATCTTGAAACTTTTAGTTTTATAAATGAGGGTAGTCTTTCAAGGGTGAACAATGTTTTGATCGTCACATTATAAATAACATTTAAATATGGTATTTAGGGCTGGGGTAAACGATTATTAACAAAACGATTAGTTGGGCGATTATTTTATCGATTAGTCGACTAATCTAACGACTAATTGGCCGATTAATATAAAAATTATTTTTCTGCTGTTCGATTAATAAAAAAACATAATGTATCTCAAATAAATACAAACTAGCGTACTGAATCATGATACTGTATAAGCTGGCTAGTCTAATGTTATGTATTTGAACACCGTCATTAGAACTCTATAACCGCCAAAACCGTGTTATTAAAATATTTTGAACAAACATCTTTATCATAGATAATGTTTAAATACTAATATCAGCTTACGAGGGAAACGAAGGCGGAGTCAGTGGTGCTTCTGCTACTGCTGGAGATGATGCGGGAGAGTCTGTTCCCCTTTACCGATCAGAGCCCGCTGACACGGAGCAAAGCCTTGTTTATACTCGACGCGTCCGCACGAGCGCGCGGCAAAAATGACGCGTTAGGTGCGCAAGACCGGCAAGACCCCATTTTGCTTGCCTGTGTGCAAGGCTTCTTTTGACACAGCGCGCGCGGCGCCGCGTCCGAGGATTAACGACCGCAAGCCCAATCTGCCCGAGCCGTACGTCTCACCGCACCGACACCCAGTTTGCGCGTCTAAATTGCAAAGGTTTTCTTTGTTAAGGATTTGTTTACTGTGTGTGATTCATTTAATGGAGAGCACATTCACTTCTAGTGGTCTTCATCCTCCATTCTGCATTGTTTCGGTCTCCCACGTGTGTTGACGAGCTGTACTGCCGGAAACGGTGCAAAAAATAAATTAATGAAGAAGCGTCGACGCAAAAATATGGCGTCGACGTAATTTTTACGTCGAAGCGTCGACGTCATCGACGCGTCGCTACAGCACTAATGGTATTTGAGTTTTGAAGTGTTGGAAAAAGGTGTGACGTACTTGAAAGCATTTTACTATTCCTGCCAAACTTCTATGGTTACAAGTTAGTGCTACATTAGATCTATGGTGAATATTGCTGATCTGGACTTAAAGCCTATAACTAGTTCATTCATGCCACAATCTCCTGGTTTCCACGTCAGCGCTTTTTGATCCGTTAATAACAGATATATTTGAATGCTTCTCACTACATCTAGCAGCAATGAGAGAGAGAGATACAATTTTATATTCTGGGATACCGGTATAATGGTGCATTTAAGTCATGTTGGTAAGATCGTATTTATGAGTTGAATGTACATGAATGCATCCACAAAGTCGTATGAACCAGTGGGAAGCTCGGGATTTTCTTTGAGTTCCGATTCTTACTCCACAATACTTAGTTATTTAGCAGTGACATTGTCAAGTGTTTTTATTTACAACAAAATAAGCTAAAGTGCCTGTGCACAAAATATGATAGCATTGTAATATACAATATAATTTATTATGTACCAATAAAGTTTACATTGGCTTCCTAAATTAATTAAATACATAAAGCAAACACGCCTGATGCACTTTTGTTTTTGTTCTGATGCACATTCTTTGTTGTTCATTTTCTAGAAGTAGATTTAAAAAATCCTTGCTGTGTTTTGTGTAGTTAGTTAAAGAATGTACACCGCCATGATCTGCTCTGACAAAAGTGACTTAACGCACATGACTCGAACGCCACTTCCACCTGTAAATATGAACTTCCCAGGAGACTTGAACACACATGATCCTAATTTTTTAATTTTAAAAGTAATTGATTGTTAATTTTTAAAAGAGCTTACTAAAACGCACATGACGTCGTAAACGCCACTTCCCAACCTGTAAATATGAACTTCCCAGGAGGACTTGAACACACCATGAGTCCTTAATTTTTTTTTAATTTTAAAAAGTAATTGATTGTTAATTTTTAAAAGAGCTTACTATAAACGTATCAATCTTGGCATAATATTTTTTTTTTGTTTCAAAATGTGAGAAAGTAAAAATGACACGCTTTGTGGATAAAGAGCCTTTTCTGGGTCAGGCAACATTTCTCATCCTTAGCTTCCTGCTTGTTAAACCCATACCCATCATCTACTACCCACCACCTGAAAGACTCCCAAGAGTCCGCATTTAGCTTCCTGTCTGTCAGCTGGGATTGAAGCTAACTACAGTAATCCACTTACAGTGAACACTCAGGCCAGCTCCTGTCATACATCAGACTCTGTACTATCTGTAGCACTGATCTAGGATCACTTCTTGCCCACATCAATAATGATCAGTGAGATACACTGATCTAAACACTAAGAATCCAAACACTGGAGCACGTGGTGCACTGGCACATGCGCTACTTTAGATGCTCACATGCATTCAAATTGAGTGTACACATACTTATCATTTATCCTCAAAATAATTTTGTAATGTATATTACAAGGGAAAATGCATTTTTATTATTCATAAATATCATTATTTTGGGGGAGACGCACCATTTTGGTTTCTGAACTATAACCATGCCTTGTCATGAAAATGTAAAATTATGTGACATTAAGAATATTTTCAGTTGCTGAAATGTGTTCATTACAAATATTTTCCATTCAAAATCAGATCTGGGATATTCCTACTTAATTTGACAACATAATGCTTTAGTATCAGAAGTCAAATATCATGTATGAAGAAATAGTGGCAATCATTAAAGTGCTGTTTTAAAGGTTCCTAATTTTGTTTTAAATGTCTCCTAATCTGTTTTTTGACCTTGAATGCATGTAAACCTCTTTAATTTTCTCAATATACATTTCAGCATCACCTCTTTTCTCAGTGTCTGAAACGATTCAATCAATGATCCAGTTTCTTTAAACTCCTTTACAAGAGCTTGGTCTGCTCTGATTGGTCAGAGGGCCTAGTCTGTTGTGATTGGTTTAACAGAAATTAGTCTGAAACACAACACACTATCATCTCTGTATTTCAGCTCCACAGGCTTCCTCAGGGTCTTAGATGTCGTTTGCAAGGCAGCCAATGAAGAGCATAGGCTAAAATTATGCAAATTTGTTACAAACCCACATGGATTTGTCATATGACGACTCGTTTCGGCAGTTCAGAATCAATTCTTTCTTTTAGGATACAATAACTTTATTTGTCGTGTACTTTGCTCTTTAAAACTCTGCAGACCTTTAACATTGAAAAAAAAAACATGTTAAACACTGCATGAACGGTAATAATTTAAAAAGCATAATAGGGACGCTTTAAGTGTGCTAGCGTTCCTCTGTGAACTTTTGCTGTTGTGTAATATAAAGATACTTGTGCATGTCTTCAAACCCTGTGTCTCTTGGGTGTAGGTTACAATCTACAAGTCCATACCCACACGACTGCTCTCCAGAGCCTGGGGTCGCTTGAACCAGGTGGACCTGCCCACTTGGTTACGGAAACCTATCTTCAGATTGTATATATGGACTTTTGGAGTCAACATGAAGGAAGCGGCCGTGGAGGATTTACAGCACTACAGAAACCTGGGCGAGTTTTTTAGGCGCAAACTCAAACCTCAGGTCCGGCCGGTGTGCGACTCGCACTGTGTGGTAAGTCTGGGTTTTGTAACTGTTGAAAGAGGCATTCTTTGAATTCACTTTCATTCAAATGCAAACCTAGGAGAAGAGATTCGCAAGCATGTGCATTGAATTTATTTCACACACTTTTGTAATAGTTTAGGTTCGATGACCTGCAAGTTTGTATTGGCTTTAACCAATAAAGGTAGCCCTGGAATGTTACATAATTTCTTGTTGCCTATATTAGTTATTGGGTCTGAAATAATTGCATGTTTATTTGCAGCTAATCATGTCAGTTTTCAATACAATATGAATAAATATTAAACATACAATGAATGACCATCCACAGATCAGTCCGGCTGATGGCAAGATCCTTCATTTTGGGCGTGTGAAGAACTGTGAGGTAGAGCAGGTGAAGGGAGTGACGTACTCCCTGGAAACGTTCCTCGGGCCGCGCACGTGGACGGAGAGTTTAACAGCTAACAGAAGTAAGTCTCAATAAATTTGTCATTGATCCAGAAACATAGTACTTGGTCAAAAGTCTTTTGATTTTGGATCTTGTTAACACTAGAAAGGTTTTCGTAGCAACGAATTCATTTTTAGATTGTAAACATGGCTTGTGCCCAGTACACATTGTATGATTTTGGGCTGTCCCAGACGAACAGTGGTGATTTCTGTGGTCTTGGCTCCTAAACTGTGGTCCTACGTCATAGACGTGATAGAGGTTCAAAGACGGCCGTTGTCACGCTCTTGTGGTCAAAGATAGCCTGCGATAATTTTCTGACTGTGAGATGATCATGCTAAATTTCTGACGCTGCGTGTTTGCTTCAACGACCTACATTTACTGACCAGCCAATAAAAATGCAACATGAAATGGCACATTGTTCAATGTGACATGGTGCTAAAACGAAAACTAACTTAAAACTACATATTTCTCTTTTGCTTTCTTTTTTTTTTTCAGCGCACGTAAAAACCACAATTGCCAAAGAGCGATTTATCTTGCTCTATTTGTTTACCACTAGCACATGCTGATGACATTTATTTCTGACATTTATTTCTGATGACATGTCGTACCAAGTTTATTAGATCCATGTCGCACAGTGTCATTTGTAATGATCTTAAAGGAGTGCTGAAATCGCACAGTCTGTAGCTGGCGTAAGGAAATAATCATAATTGCAGGAAGTAGAGTGTCACTCACTCAAAATCAATTTACATGCACATTCAGCAGAAAATAAGACGTGTACTGATTGCCACAATAGTGGCAAAGCAACTCTGATCCCAAAAAAAAGCTTGAGCCAATGAGCCTTATAACTAGCCATAATCCACACTACGGTTCAAAAGTGTCGGGTTGGGTAAGATTTTATTAATGTTTGACAGAAGTTTTCTGCTCTACAAGGGTACATTTATTTGATCAAAAAGACAGTAAAACAGTAATCTTGTAAATATTACAATTTAAAATACCCGTTTTCTATTAATACATTTTTAAATATAATTTATTACTGTGACGGCAACGCTGAATTACTCCAGTCTTCAGTGTCACATGATCCTTCAGAAATCATTCTAATAATAGAAATTTCAAAAGAACAGCATTTATTTGAAATGGAAACCTTTTGTAACATTATAAAAAAAATTAGTGTCACCTTTGATCAATTTAATGTGCCTTTGGCTTCCAAAACAAAAGTATTAATTTGTAAAAAAATATATTTTTTATTTTTACAAATGAATACTTCTATTTTACACACAATTGACCCCAATTTTTTGTTCTGTAGTGCATCTCTGAAATCGGAGGAAAATTATAGATTGATATGAATATTGAAAGCACTAAGCCTAAAATCTGATCCGACCAACAAAGAACATCATGCTAAGCTTATAGACCATGTGATATAAACACACTTATACATTTTATTTCCTGACAACTATTGAACAATTGAATCATCTGTTTTATTTTTCTTGTCCTGTTCAGATGAGGATGACCCTGGCACATTCCAGGAGGCCCTGGTCACCACGGAGGGGAATGAGTTGTTTCACTGTGTAGTTTATCTGGCTCCAGGTGACTACCATTGCTTCCACTCGCCGACAGACTGGAGGGTGGCACACAGACGACACTTCCCAGGTCAGTCTCTCTCTCTCTCTCTCTCTCTCTCTCTCTCTCTCTCCTCTCTCTCTCTCTCTCTCTCTCTCCTCTCTCTCTCTCTCTCTCTCTCTCTCTCTCTCTCTCTCTCTCTCTCTCCTCTCTCCTCTCTCTCTCTCTCTCTCTCTCTCTCTCTCTCTCTCTCTCTCTCTCTCTCTTCTGTTTTGCTTTCTGAAAATATGATTTGTTGTTAAAAAGATTAATCAACATGGACTTTAGGTCTTAACTGCTTAAGTTATAAGCGTCTTTTCTAATCTGATGGCGACTGAGCAGTGCGATACCATCAGTGCCTGGTTACATAACTGAAGCATGGCTTGCGGTCTGATATGTACGTTTGTATTATAGGTTCTCTAATGTCGGTGAACCCAGGAGTTGCACGATGGATCAAAGAACTTTTCTGCCATAATGAGCGGGTGGTCTTGAGTGGGGAGTGGACGCACGGTTTCTTTTCACTCACAGCTGTAGGAGCGACAAATGTGGGATCTATACGCATCTATTTTGACAAGGTTAGAACCGTTTTTCTCGGCAGGTTTTTTTTGTAACAAGTTCATAGCTCAGATTAAAATGCCCATATTGCTCTTATTAGCTCCTGTAGAAGAATGAGTTTAAAGCAATAGTTCCACCTGAAAATGAACCCTAAAAAGCCAAAAATCTGTGACCCTGGACTACAAAACCAGTCACAAGTAGCACAGGTTTATTTGTGACAATAGCCAACAATACAGATTATGTTCTGTGAAGATATTTAGTAAATTTCCCACCGTAAATATATGCGAGTATATTTAAACACATGTGAGTGAATGCAGCACAATCGCAAACATAAATGGACAACTTTAAAGGCGATTTTCTCAATGTTTCAAGATTTATTTTTTATTTTTTCAGATTCCAGATTGTTATTCAGCTTTCAGATGATGTATAAATCTCAATTTCAAAAAATGTTGTGATCCAGGGTCACGTATAGTATGGTATAGGAGAATATGCTCATACACGAGGAAAAAAGGCATGTGGTAGATTAAAAGATGTTTTTCAGTGAAGTTTTGATCATTGTTATCATGATCAAGACATTATTAACAGGTTAAGTAAATCTAATGAATAGGCTAATATAGTGAATATAAGAAATACTTCTTTCTAGAGTTCAATTCTCTAGCGAACTATCCTGCTGTCGACACTAAGTGCCTGAGGTAAATGTAATGCTACGTGAGATCTTATTCTCAAGCTGTTTGATTGATATCTTTCCACATTTGAAGAGATGTAAACATATCGATCGATCGATCATCTCTTCTGCACCTTTTACTGGTAGCAAACAGCATAGTATTACTCCTTTTTTGGATTGGAGTGTGGATCGCCTGTGACTGAATGTATTCGTCTTTTGCATGCACTGAACCGTGACGTCCGTACCGTATGGTTCAGGAGGAATTCGTGTTCCGTTACACCCCTAGTAGATGAAAGTCATATAGATATAGTCATCCAGTTTGAAATGTTGACTACAAACATGCAACTCTGCAATGGACTAACCTCAATGTTAACTATTCTTAGCAAACATTTTGATATAAATGTGTCGACTGCAAAGAAGCAAGATGGTATTTGACTGGTCAAGCGTATCATAGCAGACTGGTGAAGCGAAGTTCATAATTCATCTTGGTTCATAAGGTCATAGCTTTTAGATTAGAAGTAATTGTGGTTGTACAACATCTAGTTCTTGGCATCCAGCTGCTTGTTGAGCCATTTTTTTGTACCGCAACTATTTTTAAAGCAGTCATCTGTCGGGTCTGGCAGGCTCCCAGGAGTAAGTAGCACACCATAAAAAATCACCAAAAGATGGTTCTTTAGCTCTCTCCACAACACCTTACAGATGAACCTGTGGATTTTGCATAAATTCAGGAACATTGCTCACGGCAGGCGATTTGTCCAGCAGTGCTGAGATGGTCACAAAACATTTGCTGCTTTAAAAGCTGTAGCAGCGATGCTTTAAATGAAACTTCTTGGACAGGCTTTACGATGCTGACCGTAGCGGTGTTATTGTTCACTATTTCAATTAACAAGAATTTTTTGTTTTGTTATAAAGCTAAAATAAAATATAGCCTAAATATTAGATGGGAAAAACTGATATTAAAAAAAGTTGAACTAAAATTACTAAGTGTGAGGTAAAAATAAATAAATTAAAGCTAAATTGAAAATAATAAACAAAACAATAGATACTCGTGTTGAACAAGTGCTTGGGTTATTTAAGAGACACCTGCAACTAGTTTAAATGAGTAGAAAGCCGTTTGAGATGATGTTGTTTGAAATTGTCACCAGTTTGTTCATTATATATGGGCCTATATTGTTTAATTGCTGTATAGCCACAGAATCACTCTTGTTGGCGTATGATGCATTTTCTGTAAAACCACTTGTGGTTTTTCAGCATTAGCAGAATATTGAGCTACCCTGCTAAGAGTGGATTTGGCCTCATTCGTAACGGGCCGCATTCAGACCAGTAGACTAAAAATGTGGGTTAATGTGTGAGATGAGTAGATGGCAGAAGCACCTGTTTGTTGTGATAAGTGGTATTTCACTAGCAGGATTGAGCTGTGACCCTGATGCATTTCTTAAATTGCATGTTTTGGCTAAATCTAATGGATTTATTCATACTAAAATGAAAAGGGAGGTCTCCCATCTGTTATAAGTTGGATTTTTAAAAGCCTTGTACCAATTCTGTGTTAGTGCATCGGCATTAACAAGCTGCTTTTTCTCTTTAGGAGCTCCGTACCAACAACCCTCGGTACAACAAAGGAACGTACAACGATTTCAGCTACGTAACAAACAACAACCAGGAAGGCGTGAGCATGAGAAAAGGAGAGCACCTGGGCGAGTTCAACTTGGGCTCCACTATTGTACTGTTATTCGAAGCTCCACGGGATTTTACCTTTAATTTGCAAGCAGGCCAGAAGATCCGTTTTGGAGAACCTCTCGGGACGATGTAACGCAGACGAGAGGGCTTCCGAATCTGCTGATGGACACGCTAATCTGTGTGTAGATGCATTCAGGGTCTCAAACTAATACACTCACATTTGCAGAGATGTACTCTGTTTAAACTGAGATACATGTGTGTTCATATGTACTCACACAACCACCACTGTTGCATTATTGCCATTGGGTTCTCCCAGTCATTTTGTTAGGATTTTTTTGTTGTTGTTGTAAAATACTTTTAAGGCAATGCTTAGACCATCATGTTGTAAAATATTTGTTTACCATGAAATGCCATCCAGTTTTTTTGGGCTCTAAATTATTTTTCTATTTTGTTTTTAGTAAAACGGTTGTTTTGTTTTTCTGTGTTCGCCCATATTGCCTTCGGCTGGAGTCGACCTGTGTGAAGGGTTTAAAGGTTTTCAAAGCTAACTTTGCGAGCCTTGGGAATGTATGAGAGACCATCGTTATTTGGTTCCTTCATTTTTATCAGACACATCTTTAAAACCGTCCAACTTTTGCTCATCACCAAGGTGCAAGCCATTTTGACAGTAAAATCGTGGCCACATTTACTCGCTGAGAAAGAGTTTTGGAAGAGACATGTGACAATAATCACTGCCGTTGTTCTCTGGCGTTAAATTATGCCTTTGCTTGTTGGTCTAGCGATTAGTTGGGAGATTAATGTAAAGTATTTTGCTGTCTCAACTTGATTAGTGCCAAAACGCAAGATATATTTTTTACTAACACACGTTTTTTTGCCCTTTTGATATGAATCCGAGTTCTTGTGATCTTATGGCTTGTGTTCTTGGACTTTTCTTTGTTTGATTAACCAGCACCTAGCAAGTTCAACAGACTACACCCTAAACTAAGGATAAAGACCCTCCAGACTCCCTTAATCTTCTAGACCACGCCTGTATGAAGATTAGGGAGAGGACTCTGGAAATTTTGCTTTGAATGTTTTGAAAACCAAACACTGGGCTTTTCTGTGCACCAAGCACAGCTTGTTGTGGAAATTATTTTAAAGAAAAGTCTTATTAATACAATTCATGTAACATAGACATTAATTACAAACTAGTTCCAAGTGCAAGAAACATGTCAATAATAAATTTTGAAGATTATATAAAAAGTTTGTTGTTGTGATATTGGAATAATCATTTGATATCATTGGTTTCGACCACAGTGCTTTTTCATAAGGGTTGCTGCTTCTTGATCAGGAACTCATGAGTGCTGGCTTTTTTTTACCCCTTCAATAATTTGTGAAGTATTTGGCAGTTTTCATAACTGCTAAATGAAAAAAAAGATGTGGAATGTCAACATAGTTTATGGTGGATTAGTACA
Organism: Chrosomus eos; assembly: GCA_036326025.1. Taxonomy (NCBI): domain Eukaryota; kingdom Metazoa; phylum Chordata; class Actinopteri; order Cypriniformes; family Leuciscidae; genus Chrosomus; species Chrosomus eos. The sequence goes on from CM070820.1 coordinate 11,272,391, forward strand.
ATAAGCTTCTCATGAAAGCTGTATACTGTTTATACATGGGGGGAATATAAAATGGAGAAATTTGACCATGGTATTTGAGGAAAGCCATTCATTACGTAATGCTGATTAATAATGAAAAGGTCTGTGGAATTAAAATGTCAGATGTACAGGAGCACTATCAAGCAGTGTAACGTTTAGTTAATTTTAAATAATTTAAAGGGTATTTTTATAATTATTCATTAAAAAGACTGATTGCCAATTGATCAATTGAAAGACTGAATATTCTTACTCTTAAAAATTAAGCGGTTACCCACATGACTAATGTAATGAATTGCACGATTTATGCCGATTTTAACCTAATATTTTCTGCTTGTGGTCAAGCAAAATGCCTACGTTATTTGTCAACTACCTAGTCAGGATATCTTACAACCTGCAATTATATTGAGTCAATATTGCCCTCGAAGAAACAAAAACTATTAGAATTTTACAAGCATGTACACTCTTTAAAGTATTCCTATAATACTATCTGTACCTCCCCCTAGCATTTGAAATGTATTGTATTTCTATTGTTTGTTTTGATTTTCTTCAATAAAAAAATATAAAAAATCTTACAACCTGCAAGCAGACAAAGCGCGCGCCCCAGTGCAGTAGTGACTTCAAAAAGAGTTCGGCCAAGGCTTTTCCTCGTGACTTTTTTTGCCTTTTTAAAATTAGGCATTACTGGAAACCACTAGGAAACTAATGGTGACATCATTTCAAGGTAATGTTTTATCGAAATTGTTTTAATAACGGTATTACCGACCCTTGTTTATTCCGGGAATTGATTCCATCGACTCCTACGTTGGGAGTCAGGAATCGAGCACCCCTACAGGAGCAGTGCAGGACGGTCCGCGCGACCCCTCCAGGCGCGCCCGCCTGTTCACTTCTAGAAGCTTCTCGTTTCTTCTCCATCCTCCAATCACAGCCAGAGCAACACACTCACGCGGACGAAGACACGCCTGTTTCAATAAGCCTTGAACGTTACGTTACTACTAACGTTATGACCTTCAGAAAAAAATAAACCGAGTAAGCAAACATTTAGTATCATTTTTACTATTTATTTTACCAGCATTTGCCCATTCCACTGCTGTGATACAACTTGCATCCTTAGCTACCTTCTCAAGTAAATACAGTAGTTGACAAAAAATGTTTTATATTACCTTATTTCTTCCAAACATCAAAATGGGTATGGTTGTTAAAACATTTTCATGATTTCATAATGTAGCTGTCACTGTGGGGGGGAAGTACATAGGCTACATTAGGCCTACATGTTATCTCTCAAGTTATATAGTAGCCTATAGGTAACACAACAGGGTTATGTGTATAATAATTATTCAAATAAAAATATGTTTATATTGAAAACAACATACGCCCCAGTGGCGTCATGGCTGGCAACCATGCGTTTTTCTATACGCATTTCATGTGTGGCTTGCTAAGAATTAAAGACAGGAATATTTAGTAGCAACTTTAGTATCACATTTGCTTAAATATGGCAATAAATCGCTACCATTGTATTTCCATCCGAACCAAAGACTGTTATAGTCATGGTGGGGTTTTTTTATTTATTTTTTTACAATCAACATAGCAGAGAAAACTGCTTCTTTTAACTGGCCTTCTGCAGGTATGTATGTGTTTCTGAGGGGTGTATTTTAAATATGCGCACTCCCCCTACTGGCGCTAATTGAAGTCTGCAACTAAAGTTTATTTACGTGAGAACCAAGTAGCCTAAATATTTATTTCCATTCATATCTTAAGAACTAAACACGTTTGTCCTTGTTGTTAGGTATATTTTCCCCTTAATCGGTGTGTGTGTGTGTGTGTGTGTGTGTGTGTGTGTGTGTGTGTGTGTGTGTGTGTGTGTGTGTGTGTGTGTGTGTGTGTGTGTGTGTGTGTGTGTGTGTGTGTGTGTGTATATTTTATATAAAATGGGCCTAGAAGTAAAAGCCAAATAATTAAACTTTATTAAAAAAAGGGTTATTGGCACAACCGTGTGTAACTTGGCTCTGAGATCAGCTGGGTCTCAGGATGTGTCACTTCAACGGGTTCGCCAATCAGCGACTTTTTGTGATAATGAAACTAGCACGTATATTTTTATATAATATATATAAATAAAAAATATATTTATACATTATAATATATATTTTATATTAATATATATATGATATTTTTATTATTAATATATTAATGATACCCATGCTATCATAACAGCTGCGTTATATTTACCATAATTTTAACCTGTCTTTGTTAACAAGTGAAGGCATAAAGTGACAACTAGCCTTATGAAAAATCACCATAACCATAATTTCAGCCAAAATACCATATTTAGTACTACAGTTAACCAACTGCTCTTTCAATAAAATTGTGTAAACTTGATAGTAACCACCACTGTCAACAACAAAAAAAGACAAATTCAACAAAGCTTCTGAAAGCTGTTTGAATGAGATCCCAAATTAATTTATGAAATTGCACTAAGTATTACCATGAGTTTTACGAAGGGATTAATCATGTGTGTACAGTGTTGGGTAAGCTACTCTAAAAATATATGAATTATATTTTTAGAGTAGCTTACCAAACACTGTTGAAGATGTGATTAGTTGCTAAATCATAATGAGTCATGCGTGTACAGTTTAATCAGATTACTGTTATAATTATTCTCTAAAAAAGTATTGCATACATTATTACTAATTGCTTTCTAAATCCCATATCAACCAGTTACAAGCATAGGCATGAAACTGCCACTTTAATTCTTTCAAATAAATTATATAAAATTGGATAACTTATTCTTAAAATGACCAAAGTATTTAAAGGGAATAGGTTACATAAAAATAGATTTTAACATTAGACATTCAATTTTGATATTTATATATTTAAAGGTATAGTTCACCCAAAAATTAAAATTGTCATAATTTTCTTATCAATTTGTTCCAAAATTGTTAAACTCAAAAGAAGATATTTTAAAGAATGTTAATGGTAGCCATTGACTTCCATAACATTGTTTCCAGTCAATGGGTGCCGTCAACGGTTTGATTACCAACATTCTTCAAAATGTCTTCTTTCGTGTTCAAGCGAAGAAACTCATACAGGTTTGAAACAACTTGAGGGTAAGTAACATGATGAGAATTTTTATTTTTGGGTGACTATACCTTTAATGCAATTACATCAGAAGTAACTAAGTAATTCATTGCACCCAACACTGTGTGTTTTAGGAGAACAGCTTGATAACAAACATAACATTTCTTGCACAAACAATTAAGCAAATATATATAAAAATAAAAACCGATAAAGTCGACCAGAACCAATTAACCAGCATGTTAGCAGTTTTTAACTTTTACTGAATCCATAATTTCCTTGAGAATGAAATGTTTCAAATGTCTCTCCTACACTGTCTTTGCAAAATTTTGGTTGATTTTTTATGAACTCCTGAAAATAAATGTAATTGAACAATGTTGTCTATCAATAGTGGACCGTAATAATAACCATATGCACAGTGCAGATTCCAGGAAACAACGCATCTTTAAATTACGCCTGTAAACCGGCTGTTCTAGACACCACATGACTATCTGTTGTTCCGGGAACTTGCTCTAAAGCTACTGCATCCCAAACCGGTTCATCCGCGTATATACTGCCTTTACTCAGCAAGAGAGAATTTGTCGTCACAAAGACTGACTGAGTCACCTGGTTAGAAGCAGCGAGTAGGTTGTTAAGTAAAAAGACAATCGTTTATGGAGACAAAAGTGATTTTATGTATCAAAAAATATATTGATCATCGTGCTTAACATATAATACAGACATCCAAAACATTTTGGTTGGCATATTTTAGTAGTCAGGCTCACAGTCTTATGGCCCAAAAAAACTGTCTATGCCCCATTGTATTAAATGTAACTATAATATTGCTTATGATAAAATAATATCAGTACTATAAATATTTTTATCTAACACTCAACAGTTTCTTTGGCAGCTTTAGCAATAGACACAATGCGTCAGCAGTATGTCTACAGCAACCAGAAAAGCTTGTTCAATAGAAACTCGGATGCCACAACACTCCTTGTGCAGGAAGAGATGACAGTGTCCTTTTGTATATTCTTTAGAAAAAGAACGAGCGTTCTTCCTCAAGTTTCACTGACCTGTGTCTGACGGCACTTCAGGGTGTGGCTCAAAAACCAAATGAAAACTTGGAGAAGCCCACCAGCACATATTGTGAAGAGAGCCTCACCTCCGTGTACACCAGTTCATGTCATTATGATTTAAAGAAACACTCCATTAACATTATTCAAAAAACTTAGTTGAAGTAAGCAAGTGTACGAGAACAATCGGGTGACGCAAGAATGAAGGGGAGTATCTCAGCATGTCATTGTACGAGGCACACATAGGCAAGGCTACTTCAAAGTGGTCCAAAAAGAGTAATCCAGCCAAACTTAACTGTGCCAATTGAACAAAGCACTGTTTGACATAGTAATCCAAAAGTAAATATTTAATATAACAGGTTTCAGTGCAGTCACAGAAGGTCAGCTCTTGTTTTGTCCAAACCATAGTATGATCTCCAGGGTTATGTAATAGCTAAGACGCCCTAAAATTCAGTCATTTTAGAACTATATGGCATTTGGCTTTCAAAATTTGGGAGGCTGAATGATGGTTCCAAACTGTTAACCCACAGGGTACATCATCTGGTCTTACTTCCTCCTCCGGCAGGGGCAGCAACAGGCATAGCAGCGTCCCACCTGCTCGTCGCTTTCCTTCACTGTGTATCCTGGCTGGTTGTTGTAAGGAGGGGGGTTCTGGATGCCGTTCCCACCCTCTCCGTAAACCGGAACACCTGAGGTGCTGATCTGCCCTGGAGTTTTGAAGCTGCTGTAGGGGTTTGAGGCAGAGCTACGGTTGTTATAGGTGCTCTCTAAGGCCATTGGGTTCATGATGATGGTGCTGGAGTCACCCTCATCCCGCAACTTGGCACGAGGGATGGTGACATCACCATAGGGGTTCTCAAGTGAGATATTCATGGTGTCAGGCTGGAGAAGAAGGGCAAAAATTAATAATCAAGACTTGTACATTGCAAAAAGGAGACTGGCTGACAAGACACTTTAAAAAACACACATTATACAACAAGACCTATTCCCACTAACTATATTAACGTCCAACACAACTTGAGCTTCCGTTTACCAGATCTGATAAGTGTGTTGATGAATGTTTATATGTGAATAAAAGCCTAAATTCAAACCGTTCATCATAAAGCGATCAAGTCTCTTCAGAAAATTTGGACAAAACCGCTCAATTCATATGTATTAAGTTTTACAATCTCTTTATGGACTTTTTAAAGAGTCAAATTTGCGTAGCAGTCAATGGAGGGACAGAAATTGCTCAGATTTTATTAAAAACATCTTAATATATGTTCCAAAGATGAACGAAAATATTATTAAGAGGATTAGTACTATGGAATTATGTTATTCAGGAATTCAGCCTTTCAGAATGAGACATTGAATCATTCACTCAACCGATTAATTCAAACACACTGATTCCATGACCGCCACCTCTGTGTTTTGCACTGACTTTAGAAGTAGCCTAACGGTTGATGCGGTCAGCTTGGTTTTGATTTCGCAAAATTATGACTAAAAATGTAAGTTATTGACTTCAACTTATCGTTTATTTAACTGTTGTATAAAATCATATCACATTTTCAGTCATGCTGTTGGTTTAAAACTGCCGTGCTGATACTGAAAACAACACGATTGTGACTGATAGGTTTGTTAAATAAGTTTTGTAACATTATACGCTCAGTTGTTATTGTAATTTTGTATTGCTTAGTTTTAAAATTATATTGCTCTATGTTTGGTTAAGACATCACAAGATTCTTTTAGCTATTTATTTTTCACCAAAATCATTCCTAGATTCAAAAACCTCTCTTACTTGTAAAAAAAAACAAATCACAATGAACTTTTCTTGTGCTCGTGACCACTGATAGGCTACAGAAATACGGATAAACTGCTTACCGGCTGAGGCCTGAGGGGGGATTTGTTTGGTGGGAATCAGTTTACACAGCTCACGCTGTTCAGCTGACTTCTGATCTTCCGTGCTTCCGAAATAAGGTGAGAGACAAACCTGAACCACCAGGTTGCAGAGAAAAGAGGAGGAGATATCCAGCTGACCGTGAGTCTTGTTTAAACACGGCGGTGTGTATGTAACCCCACCCGTGGGTATTAAAGCTCAGCTGAAACCACCAGGTGTGTGTGTGTGTGTGTGTGGTGTGTGTGTGGGATGGGGAGGAGGCTGTTTAAAAAGTCAGTTCAGGAATGTTAATATTGAATTCACTATTATTATAGTTAGTCGGTATGTTTTAAGAAACGATCAAATTAAATAGCCTATACTTTTCATGTAATGAAAACTATTTGTCCCGAAGCTAATATTAAAGTCTATGCTGTTGTGTAAGTTGGTTATCCTTTCTGCAAACATTACATTGCTAGGCACCAGAGTACACCTCTTGTCCACAGCCTTGTTTTTAACTCTGTTAAATATTAACCGAATTGACATTTTAAGTACTGCTACATGAAAAACTGGATTTATAAAGGGTGCTTCATGAAATAATGCAGCAATTGAGAGAGAATGAAAAGTCTGTTTTGAGTTTGGTTGTTGTTGAAAGATGTTACTAAAAATGTTAGCTTTACGTCATCCAGATTTTTTAGCTCTTTGTAATGCCTCAAAAGTTGTGAAAATATTTGGATAGTGTCCTATGTGACATGCTATGCTTCATCTACAATTAAAAAAAAAGTTTATAATTATTTTGAAATTATCATGCCTTTTTTATGAGCTCATTTAAACTCATTAGACATACATTATATGTTTGTATGGAAAAAAGGAAAATAGTCATTTACCCACCCACATTTTGTTTTAATCTTTCGTTAATCTTTAAAACGCTGATGAAAATATTTTTATTGAAACCTGGAGATTTCTTTCCCTCCATTAAAAGTTGCAACCTGAACTATAAGTTCTTATAGTGTACTTGAGCTTCTGTTTATCATATTTGATGTGTTTCTATGTGTGTGCGTTAATCAGTGTTATATGTGAATTAAAGTCTAAACTAAATCTGTTCATTATATAAAGTGACTGTGCCTCTAGAAGACTTGAATAAACCATTCGTTTCAAAATAATTTTGTTTGTAATGTGTTAATAAACTTGGTTGCATAGACTTTCAATGGAGGGACAGATATTTTGGGGTTTAAAGATGAACAAAACTCTTATGGATTTGAAACAACATTGATGACAGAACTTTTGGGTGAATAAACAATTTTAAGAAACACGGAATTATTCACTTTCATAAAGGTAACTGCGTATGCTCAAAATATATAAAAGTGCTAAGTCAATATTCAATATATTTTTGAAGATATTTTCTTTGAAGGTCATTGGCTTTTGGTGCATTATGCAGGGGATTGTGCTTTTTTAAATAATTTTTACTTTGTTTTATGAGAAATATTTGTTAAGAAATATTTTTACCTTTAGAAATTAGTTAGTCACACCACACTTAAATTAACTGCAAAACAACTTACCGGTTATATAGTATAATAATTAGGCTAGTACTTCAAATATACGTTCCATTGCCCATATACTGTATATTAGTGTTGTCAAAAGTACCGACTTAGCAATGCCAAGTCGGTACTGAAATTTTATTCCAGTTTTATTCAGATTCCGTTCAACAGCGCTCAAAGTGTCACGTTTTTAAAATTTCATTACCAACTTTACCAGCAAAGTCAGTACTTTTTGACAACTCTACTGTATATGTATATGTCATAGTCATGTATAAAATATCTCAGTGTGCATTAGATAACAAAATGTCAAATCAATGGTATTTATTATGAGCTTTGTTCAAAAACAATTTGTTAGGGTTTTAAAATAGACATTCTGTTCAAAATGAAGACAAAATCAATGTAAGTTACCCTGTGGTTGTCAAAAAACAGTGGATCTTGTTCATAGTTAATGAGATAAACTACACCTGTGGTTACTCTGCTATAGGACACTGAAATCACTGACACAGCCGTTGAAAAAAAAAAACATGTGAAAAATGGCTCTGATGTTGGTTCTGTGAGAAGGTCCAATGTCGTTTGGTTGCAGATGCTACTTGGTTTGATGTGATATCTAATGCAATGGCTTTCTCTAAGTCCCTCTGAAGTGTCCAAAATTTTACGGACTTACAATGTTTTAATTTTAATCTGAAATCTTAATGCTAAAAAAACAAAATGTATTTGACAACTACAAACACTCGCATATCTTCAATGAATTAATTTGATCTCTAGTTTCTCTTTAGCCATGATTTCCTGTTTGATCACAATGCAAATGCTTGTTGTTAATCTTTGACCAGGTTGTGCTTTGCAACCCTAGATTGTCCTGATGGAATGTCGTCATAGGGCGTTCAATGACAGAACGCAATATCAATGCACACATACTGGTTCCAGCACATTTTGTTCAGGCCCGAGAATGTGGACGTTGTTGACTAGCGAGATAACAATTTCACAGCTGGAAGTTTTAAGGTTTATCTGATATGCATTTTTGAGGGGATGACAGGTCCAACTGGACTGAACCAGCTCAATGTTACATAAAATCCATCCCACCCATATTTTTTTAGCTAATGTGATGATTGACCTTAAAAGAATAATAAACAAGCCTCTGCGTGACCATGCTCTGTTTTCAGAGGTTAAAGGGGCTTGAAAAAGAGCTCAAGAGACACTTCAGACTACTTCAATCAAGGGTAGCCCTAGTAACAACACACGCAAACATCAGCAACAAAAGGACTAGAGTGGTCATGACGACCCAAATGAAATGATCAAAAGCATTCTCGATGACTGTGTTTGCGCGTGTATTTAAGCCACCTAGTGCTGCTAACAAAATGGCCCGAAAACAATTAAAAATAAATAGTTGCATTTTCTGAAAAAAAAAAAACTGCTAAGATGTTGCCAGGGAGTTGCTATACAGTTGTCAAGTTGTTTTTTGTGTGTGTGTTGCAAAGGGGTTCTGGGTGGTTGCCATGCAGTTGCTAAGGTTTTCTGAATTGTTTTTTACACGTTGCTGTGTTTTTGCTAGAATGTTATGAGTGGCTGCCAGGGGGTTGCTATGCAGGGGTTGTTTTTATCTTGTGTGCTGTGATGTGAATGTTGTGTTATGCAGAGTGTTGCTATGGGGTTGCTACGGGGTTCTCAGTCATTGCTATGCAGTTGCTAAGATGTTCTGAGTTGGTTTCAATACATTGCTGCGTTGTTTCTATGTTGTTATTGGCAGAGATGGAAAGTATTTCAGATACATTTGAAATAGAGCTGCACGGTTAATCGTTAAAAGATCGCGATCTCATTCATAAATAAACAGAACCATTATGAGAGGGTCCTCACACCGTTGTTGCTCAGTCGGGCCCTGATGAATATGATTCGCCTGTCTATTAAACCTTTGACAAAATTAAAATTTGCTTTGGCTCTGCTGCTGATCGAGAGTGAGCAGTTGTCATAAATAGGTATGAAACAGCTTCACAAACAGGCCTTTCAACCACACTGTTTTGTTATTTCTGTGTTACAAATATTCATATTATTACAGAAGTACTGGGATAAAATGGCACTAAATGTTCCTAGAGACGCCATTGAAAGCCGCGTTCGCAAGTTCAAAGTTAAAAGAAAGCTATAAACCGCTGCAACCAGATTTCTGAGAAGACAGGTTCAGTAAAACCCTTGAGTGACTGCAAAAGACCTGCAGCAAGACTTGGTAGCAACAAGAACTGAGGTTTCAGCTTTCACAGTACGGCATGTACTAAACGCATGTAGGTTTCCATGCCAGATCTCCAAGACGTACACCTGAAAGCACAAGAAAAGTGGAACTTTTCGGCCCTATGGATCAGCGGTATGTCCGGAGGAAGAAGAATGAATCGTATGTTGAAAAGGACACTCTACAGTTCAGCATGGTGATGTTCAGAGGCTGCTTTGCATCCTCCGGCACTGAAAACCTGCAGTGGGTGAAAGCTAATATGGAGATTAATTGAAGTAACAGGAAATCCTAGAAAACGTCATGGCGTCAGTGAGGAAGCTGAAACTTGGGCGAAACAGATCAAAGCATACCTTAAATTCCACCAAGGCTTTGTTACAAAAGAATACCTGAAAGATTCTACAGTGGCCATCACAGTCTCCTCACTTGAACCCTTTAGAAAATCTCTGCGGGATGTAAAGAAGGCGGTTGCAGCACACAAACCCAAGAATATTACTGAACTGAAGGTCATTGCTCATGAGGAATAGGCTAAAGATTCCTCAGAAACGCTGCCAGAAGCTGATGTCTGGTTATGCTATTTTGTATTGTATGTTTTAAAGCCTTTGAAAAAAATGTAATTTTGGAGTCATAATAATTGGAGTCAATTGCAGTCCACCATCTAAACTAAGACTTGGTGCAGCTTAGGCCAGCATCCACACTGGCACATTTCCCCGCAGTGATAGTTTCAACGCCATTCACATTACAATAGTTACAATCTTCAATTTTCTTGCTCCAATCAAAAATCTAAAAAATGACTGCTGAGACAAAAAATGAAAATTAAATTACACTGATTGTGAAACAACCACACAGTGATCTGTTCCTATCCGTTACATGCAGCTGCAGTGATATACATCAGTTAACTCTCACGGTTTCGCCCTGCTGAGATTTCTCTAAGTTCTCTGTCTCTGTATATAGCCAGAGGATTGGTGCGGTCTCTCATTACTTTTTCTTGTATAGACTTTGGCCAATGAGGCATCTTTCCAAAAAGCTTTTAGTAGACAAAAAAAATATAAAAACAAAGTTACAATTACATGTGATCTAAGACCTTTACATAGTTTATACCTCACAGCCTTGTTTTCATGTGTACATTTCAATATGGTGTAAATCCTGACTAGGGTCTATATCAGAAGCGTCATTGTATCAATGTTTTTATTTTCACCATGGAAACTAGTCAAGACTTTTCAATTTACACCTACCATTGACTAGATGTAACAAGTCTCAATGTGTTCGCTACGCCTGGTGAAACAGGTATTATTTTATACCTCAATACATATATACAGTCTTATACAGTCTAGTCTTCAGGGTGTACGCCCAGCAAACGGACCTTCAGAGTCTTCAGAAGAGCCTTATTCAATTCAACAGCAGCACTAATATTAAACTAATTCATTATCATAAAAATTTAATCCACATATTGTTCACACAATAGTAGTAACTTAACTAATATTTAGGGTATTTAGATTAGTTAGGGTTACATATTTTATGTAACCCTATTTATACTTATTATAAATATTTTTTATTGATATTATATTTTCTTTTTGAACTAAATTTAGCAGAATGCCTAATAAATGTAAGCCTTTGTGAACATATTTTTTCATTATTTCTTTAGTCAAGTTGACTCCAACATTTCTGGATAAAGTGAAAATGTGATGTGATTCTAATTTTTGCAACAAAAAAAACAAAGAAACAAACTGTCAACTGTTTAATTTTCCATTAAAATAAGTTAATTGCTAGGATACTCCTTACTCCTTGCCAGTAAATGCAATGCATATAGTGAGGAAATCAAAACTATTCAGCTGCTAGCTTTGAGCTACAGTAGTCTGTTCACTAGCTATTGTTAAAAAAACGTTTGTAAGTTCTTATTTCCTTCTAGGCCCCTGCCTATTTATATAAAGGAAGAGGCAGGTGAAAACAAATGTTTAAAGCAGATTATTTAACTTATTTAACAGATACATTTCATTGAATGACCAATTTTTATGTGTATTTTCCAAGCGGCAACATTCTAATCTGAAAAATGAAGCTTACCCGGAAGTGCGTAAAACTGCAATACATGTAAAATCCGCTAGGGGCAGGTCCCAAAAGGGAGCAAATGTCCATAGACCCCCATGTTAAAATGTCCGTTTTCACAGCATAAATTCATGTTTTTCCAGGTTGGTCCCATGGACTTTTATTGTATTTTTCGATAGGTTCCGAGTGCCTGACAACTGTGAGGGGGGTGCATTTTATTCTAACTCGTTAGTTTAGATCGTATTTTGTATGACAAATAAGGGCATGGTTAACTTTGATTGACAGCTGATAACGGGCTGCACCGAGTGGAATTCCTGAAATTTGACGTCTCGGCCGTGATCTGACACAACACATCATACCACCTCTGTATCCTTATTGAAAAGATTTTCCAAGATGGCGCCCCCCATAAACGGCCTCAAAACCGTTCTTCAGAAAGTCTATGAGTGACGTCACCGACGCTTTGTCCATATTTTTTACAGTCTATGGTATTTTCATGATACAAAAATACTGTATTTTATACTCGAGAATGGTGAGCAGCAAGAATTTCTTAGATTTCCAAATACACGCAGTACTATGACTCTGCCACAAGGAAAAGTGCGTACGCCTGCTCAGACCCCTGAGGTAGCGCTAAGCACTTTTCCATGTGAAAGACCGGTTTTATATAAACGTTGGCATGGATTTTAGCCTACACATACTCTTAAGTTCAAATCTGTGCGTATGCACGTACGTTTTATAAATGAGTCCCCTTGTCTCTACATGGCTTGGGTCCCTCATTCAGTGAACGACTAGTCTTCCAATCGTTCACCAGGTAAATCTTATCAGTTACAAAAGTGGACAAGCCACATGATTTGAGGTATTATTCATGTATAGCAGAGATGATAGGATGAGTTATGTCCTGAAGTTGAATATAAGAATGAACTAAAAAATCCTCTCAAAATTATATGCTCTAAATGGCTCATAATTTCAAAAACATTCTCAGGTGGGTCATTTATTCATGTGAGCCAGTGTGGAAGCTGTCGTAGAATTATGAAAAGATTCAAATCCTGTGGCGGTGACCTAAAACAGCCGACAGGAACTTATCAGAGACTTCTACCTATACCCAAAACATGCAAGTGGATGAATCACATTCCACATTAAGTGAATCATTATCGGGCTTTCTGTATATGTCATTATCGTTCTCTCTTATTCAGTTTGTTTCAATGACTTGCTGTAGGTGTAAAATTTTTAAATTGCTGATTGGTACTATAAGATGTGACAGCTCTAGTAAACGCACATTACAAAGAACAACATGTGATTTATGAACTCCTGAAACAAACAATTAAACAAATCAACAAGGAAACTGTTACCGAAACTGAGTCAAATATTTTCTCACAGTCACAGATGCAAAAACAAGTTCCTCAACACATGCTATCTTGCGTAGTTTTTATTGTTTCCCAGGATATGAATCTGTAGTGACTTGCTCCTAGAATTAGCCTAAATGCAGTTCTTAGAATATTTTAAACCTGTAGTTATTAAACATTATCTCTTTTAATCAAATGACACACTGAACACTTAGGTATCTCCTGAGAGAATCAAATATTACTCCCAGCACTACAAATTAGACCCGCTGGGGGTCACTGTAGTATCCAACTGAATCAGGAGATCTCATGAGCTCCATTGTCTTCACTCCCATTGATACTAGTCATTGCATCACTACTCATTTGTATAAAGTTGAATTCTCCTCAACCTAATTTTCCCAAATGGCACGCTTGTTGTGGACTTGTGGTCTTTACTTGTGCTTGTCCGTGACCGTGAAGTCCCTACGGTCCTGGTGTTGTCCACCATGATTCAGAATTTTTTTAATGAATTTACATTTTATTTTATTTCAATTATGCCAGGCTCTAAAAAAAGGTATTGGGTATAAATTGTGAGTATTTTAAAGTAAGTAAGTAAAGTCACATTTATTTATATAGCACTTTTTGCAATACAGATTGTTTCAAAGCAGCTTTACAGAGATAACAGGAAAATAATGCAAAAAAGTTTGTTTCCAGAAGAAAATAGCGTCACAGTCCAGCTTAAAGGGATACTCCATCCAAAAATGAAAATTCTGTCATCATTTACTCACCCTCAAGTTGTTGCAAACCTGTATGAGTTTCTTTCTTCTGCTGAACACAAAGCAAGATATTTTGAAGAACGATTGGAACTTTGGTACCATTGACTTCCATAGTATTTTTTATTTTCTACTATGGAAGTCAATGGTGCCAAACAACTGTTTGGTTCCAATCGTTCTTTAAAATATCTTCTTTTGTGTTCAGCAGAAGAAAGAAACTCATACAGGTTTGCAACAACTTGAGGGTGAGTAAATGATGACAGAATTATCCCTTTAAATCAGTTCAGTGAGGTTTCATTTTTGTTTTTAAAAAGTTATTAATTTAGTTCATTAACGGCTATGGAGTAAACTGTGATGTCATCGTCCAGCTCAGTTCAGTTCTTGTATAATAGTGTCAATGTTATTGTTGAATATTAAATTAAATGTTAAATTAAATGTCCCTAATTAAGCAAGCCAAGCCAATGGCAACAAAGGCGACAGTGGCAAGGAAACAAAACTCCATCAGGTAGTAGAATGGAGAAAAAAACCTTGGGATTACCCAGGCTCAGTCGGGGGTCCAGTTCTCCTCTGGCCAATTCACAAACAGTGTATGATTACGAGTCAGATAGCATTATGTCAGAAGTCAGATTTGTTTGGAACAATCAAAATATTATCCAGTTCCATCCGGTTGAAGATCGGAGTCACGCCGGTATGGAGACGGGTTTGTTGAGGATCAGTTTCGATGGCTGTCGTATCGATGAGGCCTTCACAGGGGAAAGTCTAGTTGACACAATCTTGCTGACACAGGATGCGTTGTGGTCGTGTCTAGGCTCAGGTCCTCCATCTGGTCTTGATGCGGCCTGGATCCGGCTGACTACACAACAGTTGTAATATAGTGTAAAGGGATTTACAGTCAAAGACCCAGATATGATGAAGACCTGGAGTCAAAATTATAGTAAATTAAAGAAAAGTTTTACTGAAGATAGTTTGCAGTTTCATCAGCAGAAGTCAGCTTCAAGACTCAATGGAGTTCGTAGGCCGCCCAGTTTACAGTTACAAAGATCACAGCACTTATACACTTCACCGAGGTCTAAGCTATGTCCTTGCTTCAGGTTGAATGATTCTCATTGGCTAAGAAATAGATAAACATAGTAATTTTCCACACATATACAGATAGACTGATGCTCCATCAATTATGCAGCTGACACTCGGACCCTGAAGTTAGGCATGCACGTCGTGACCTTCCAGGTTGCAGATTTGCGTTGCTGGGCGCAAGCATGTCCAGAACAACAACTCAGTAAATCTCCAATAATGCCAGTGGTTCCTTAACCTGTAACCAAAAAGACTAACACACACCGACACACAGCTTTTCCAAGGTTAGATTTGACCAGGCTCTAACTATAACCAGGAGAGTCCTCTCAAAACATCAAGATAATGCGCTATTTCTCTCAAGGAGAGGACACTTTAATATAACACAGTAAAGTAAAGCTTTAACTTTGAAATGGTCCCTCAAACTATTGTTTCCAATAACCTAGTTGTCAGGGTACCCTAGAAAAGCAGATGGATGTATTGAATGTTGAAGACCTTTCTCAAACATAACATCTTTCCATATTTCATTTCTGGAAGTCGGGCTAAATGAGCAAGCACTGTTACTGCATTCAGATATCAAATACAGACATTAGAGAATACATGAAAAGAACATTTCAGTAATCACACTGGTAACTTCTATAACAAAGTAAATAAAAAAGTAAAAAAGTATAAAAAAGTAAAAAGGATGATGTAACCCCTATTGGGACTAAAAAGATGTACATATGGCACTCATTAAATGTGTTGCGGCACTTACATCTCAACATAACGACATTAAAGTCCGATATACAGATGTTTTCACAGGACTAGGCTGTATTAAAGGGGAGCAACACATCAAGATCAAACCAGATGCTCAGCCTGCCATACATTGAGCTAGACGAGTTCTGGCCCTCAGGAACAAAGTTATGGAAGAGCTGAAACGGATGGAAAATGTTTGTCATTGAAAGGGTGGTGGAGCCCAGAGATTGGGAACAGTATGGTCACTATATGGAAACCAGAAAAGAAGAAATTAAGAATATGCATTGACCCAAAAGATGTGAATGCCGCAATTGAAAGAGACACCCGATGCACAGTCTGGTTACTGGCAAATAAAATTGGACAAAGAGAGTTACAAATTATGCACTTTCAACAGTACCTTTGGAAGATTTGCCTACAAAAGACTGCAATTTGGAATCAGCTGCTGGAGAGATGTTTCACAGAATTATGTCACAAACATTTGAAGACTTGGAAGTCGTTGAAGTGATTGTGGATGACATATTGATCTGTGGAGAGGATGAGCAAGAACATGACAAGAAACTGGAAAAAGTAATGCAGCGCATCAGAGAAAGGAACAGAAAACTAAATCCAGAGAAATGTATTCAAAGATAAAGAAGTGAGAACATGGGTCACTTGCTGACTGCAGATGGACTTAAACCAGACCCGGAAAAGGTGGCTGCTGTCAGGAACATACATAGACCACAGAACAGAACAGAGCTGCAACACCTTGGCATGGTCACATACTTAGGAAAATTCCTCCCACAACTATCTAATGTCACAGCCCCTCTATGACTCCTCTTGGAAAAGACTGCAGAATGGTGCTGGGGAGAAGCTCATGACACGAGTTTTGAGGAATTACAGAGGATGGTCTAAGAATCAACTACTCTCAAATATTATGATCCAGCAATGCCAGTGTGGATGCATCCAGCTGTGGGGTTGGCGACGTGTTACTTCAAAATGACTGCCCCGTAGCATTCGATTCCAAAGCGTTTACAGTAACACATATGTACCGGCAGCCATATCACCCTGTAGCCCAAGACTGGTTGTCCACTGAAGCTAAGCAGGGCTGAGCCTGGTTAGTACCTGGATGGAAGACCTCCTGAGAAAACCAGGTTGCTGTTGGAAGAGGTGTTAGTGTGGCCAGCAGGGGGGTGCTATCCCTGTGGTCTGTGTGGGTCCTAATGCCCCAGTATGGTAATGGGGACACTATACTGTCAAAATAGCACCGTCCTTTGGATGAGACGATAAACCGAGGCCCTGACTCTCTGTGGTCACAAAAAATCCCAGGATGTCTTTCGAAAGAGTAGGGGTGTAACCCCGGCATCCTGGCCAAATTTGCCCCTTGGCCTCTGTCCATCATGGCCTCCTAATAATCCCTATATACTGATTGGCTTCATCACTGTCTCCTCTCCACCAGTAAGCTGGTGTGTGGTGAGCGTTCTGGCGTAATATGGCTGCCGTCGCATCATCCAAGTGGATGCTGCACATTGGTGGTGGTTGAGGAGATTCCCCCCTTCTATGTAAAAGCGCTTTCAGTGTCCAGAAAAGCGCTATATAAATGTAATGAATTATTATTATTATAATTATTATTATTAGAAGCGCTGGGCACAAATGGAATTAATTTTTTTATTGTATTTGGATGTGAACATTTTTATCAGTACACATTTGGCAGACACTTCAACGTAGAAATCGACCATAAGCTTAAAAACAGAAATAAAAACAGAAACAAGAAGTGACTCTTTTCCCCATCGCCAAAAATGTTGTCCTAAATGGCTGGCCGGAAGAAAAATGTGATTTGCCTGACCATGCAAAACCTTACTGGGATTATCATGATGAACTGACTGTCGAAGATGACATCCTCCTAAAAGGAAACCGCATTGTCATTTTCCCAAAGCAAACAAAGATTCATGTTACACAAAGTATACATACCTGTCACCAAGGCATTGGAAAAAACGAAACGACTAGCGAGAGACATAATGTTCTGGACAGGCATGTCTATGCAAATTACTGACCTAATTTCCAAGTGCCATGTGTGCAGTACATTCCAGAGAAGAAACTGCAAGGAGCCCATGATAGGACAATCCAGGTAGGTCGTGGCAAAAGGTGGGCTCTGATCTCTTTGAATTTGATTCTGAACAATACATTGTACTTGTGGACTACTCCAACTTCATAGAAGTGGACCAGGTGAAAAACAAAAGTACAACCATCATTCACACCTACATTCAAAAAAATAACTCTTTGAATGAACATAAAAAAATCATGGAAAGGATTTCCACATGATTAACCTGCTTTATTTCAGCATTATGCAATTCTGTTATTCCAATTTAATGTACTTACGTTGGGTCAACTTAATTTATTAAGGTTGATTCAATTTATTTACTATGGTTGGGCACAGCTTAATTTATTAGTGTCAGCCCAACTAGTTTGCAATGTTTTAGACCCACTGATATGATTCAGGTATTGTAGTTCATATATTCATTCATCCAATGTAATATAATATAATTTAATATAATTTCTAGACTACAGCCAAATATTTGCCACCAATAGATCTTTTTAGCATCTTAAATGATAGATGTACATGCTTCATCAGGCAAGGCCTTAGCTGTGAGAGCTGAATCAGTCTTCACCCATAACCAAATGCTCCACTCTTCTTCACAATGGTAACCCACTGTAATTTAAATGGTTCTAATAATTTCAATGTAATTGAGCATTAAACACAATTACGCACTATCAAGTCTTCCCCTTTTCTCATTTTCTCAAAAACACATAAAATAACACTTAATTTCAACATTTATTCTCTCTTAATTCAACCATATGCAAAGCATGCTGGGAACTAACAAGCACCGCCCAGTTTCAGTTAATGCAACACAAATCAATCATGTAATCCAACACAAGCGGATTAAGTAAACTTAAATTTGACATATTTAAGCAGATTGAACACAATCAAATTAAGTTCGGCCAAAATGGCCGTTGGCGTCGCTCTATACTGCCACCCTCTGGATGTAAGAATTTTTTACTTAACATAAATGGTTTGTGTTTAGGCAACACATTAGGATTTTGTACTGTTAAGTTGAGACATAATTACGTAGACCTTAATAGAAAAAAAAAACATTTAAAGTCAAAAAACACAATTATTATAAGTAAACTAAATATAAATATATTATGTAAAGTGCACAACCTTCCTAGTTCATTTTGCTAGATACGGTGTACCCGAAATGATGATAACTGATAATGTTCCATCTTATGCATTAGCTGAGTTTGCTACTTTTTTGCTTCTGGGTTTCGGCAAAGCAGAAACAGCTGTTTAGGTGAGTCACTCCTTAAAAAAGCAAAGGTAGACAGAAAAGACCCATACATTGCACTCATAGACTACCGAAACACACCCCTGGAAACCTCCCATCTCCGGCTCAAATGATCATGGAGCATAGGACTCAGACAGAGCTACCCACTGCACAGACATTGCTTACTCCACAATGCATGACTGGTGTACACCGAAAGCTCAAAAGCAACCAGCTAAAATCAAATCAGTACTATGACAGGGTGCCAGACCCCTGCCGGATCTTAAGCCGGGTGATTACGTGCGGGTACAAGATGATGCACAGTGGAAACCGGCAAAGGTGGTTGAAGTATGTGAGGCACCATGTTCTTACATTGTGGAAAGTGACGGTCAACAACTCAGACGTAATAGAAGGCATCTCATACAGACCAGAGAACAACAACAGAAAAGCATCACCCATGATTCAGAACAAGAGTGCATTTCCCATTTGCCACCCACAGGAGGAGGAGGAAGTAAAGCAATCGAAGCCCAGTCCAGGGTTACAGAGCCCATTGTCAATGTCCAGTCCAGTGTTACTCAGCCCAGCATCACAGAAGCGAGATTTCCAAAAAGAGTTTGCAAACCACAGATGAGATTAGATTTATGAACTGAGACTCTTTAGGGTGCACAATAAATTAATGTTTACTTTAATTTACTTTAACTGTTAGAAATGATTTTTTACTGTCATGTTTTGTTACTCTTAACTATTTGTGAAAAGGGGGAGATGTTATGTGTGTGGTGCATTACCAGTGGAGGGTGCTAATAGTCAGGCTATATACTTTGAGAACCGATACGAATAAAGTTTAGTTGTTATTGATCTACATGGCGTTCGGTCCAAATTAATACAGTACTGTTTTTTTCAACATGCCCTCTGATGTAGCCTAAATTCAGACTTTGTTTTATTGTAACTTGTATTAAAGTGAATAAATTGTTTGCTTAAAGGGTACCTATTATGGCAATATTTAAAATGTTCCTAATAATGTTCTGGGAGTCCCCAACAACAGTTTTACATGCATGCAATGACAAAAAACACTTTTGTTGTCTTATAATATGCATTTATTTTTACCTGATTTGCTCACCGACTCCCTAATGATTCGTTTGACGACTCATTTGTCCAAACCCCTCCTTTGCGTGACGCTAATCGGCGGTGATTGGTCAGATGACGCAGTCAGTTATATTTTGCGTTAGCCCAAAGCTTAAACATATTGATAAAGCACTGCAGTACTACAATACGCTTCACATAATTTCACATATTTCAAAAAACAAAAAAAATGACATTGGAGACCTAGAAGCTGCTGAGCGTAACTCTCACTCTCTCACACACACACACGCACACACACACACACACACACACACAACACACACACACACACACACACACACACCACACACACACACACGCACTCACACACACACACACACACACACACACACATAAAAGCAACAATTATTAATAGTACTTACAGGTTGTGATTCGGAGGAGGAAGCTGATCCAAATAAACTTGGTATTGAACATTCCTTCAGTATCAGGCGACTCACGAATCCACCTTTGAAAGCATTTGTGTTTGTGAAGCGATCGTCATTAAAATGACGAACACAGCTCAAGGTGGCTATACTTGTGTGGTATAGTTGTAAATATAAACTCTAGCTACTGAGTCTTCACATGCTTGTCTCTGGGCAGTGAAAAAAAAAGTTTGCTTTTGATTCGCACTTCAGAACAGAGTCTGATCGACATGATGTTGTCAGGTTTCTCTGTCTGCTCGGCGCGCGCACTGAGTGGGCGTGGCGAATTCAAATAACTTGTACAAGTGACGTACGAAAGTGCATCGTTCGTCTATCGATTCATATCAGTGACTCAGAGTCGACTCTTACTTTGAGAGACAATAACTTTGTATACGGTGAACTTTCATATTTAAAACTTTGCAGGATGTTTTTGTTCACTTAGATCTATGTTACACACTACATGAAAGGTAATTTTCAAAATTCCATGATAGGTACCCTTTAACTTGCATTCTGTGCTGCTGTTGGCTAAATCAGATAACGTGATATTGCATGCATGCGCACGCACACACACACACACACACACACACACACACACACACACACACACACACACACACACACACACACACACACACACACACACACACACACACACACACACACACACACACACACACACACACACACACACACACACACACACACACACACTCTCTCTCTCTCTCTCTCTCTCTCTCTCTCTCTCTCTCTCTCTCTCTCTAATATTTGTATTAGTGTTTTATATTTTTTAAACGCTATTAAAATTATTAAAATATAGGCCTATATGACATATTTTTGGTGAGTTAAATTTCTCATAATGTAAAAATGATTACAATATGAGTTCAGGATTTTTTTATTATTACATTATGAAAATAGTATTACGATAATAATGTAATACTTATTACGTTATGTGCAGTTGTTACTTTATGAGTCGCTACAGGTGACATAAGCAAACTGGATTCAGTTTCAGAGTGCTTCTGATTACTTTCAACTTCCTTTGCCTTGTCTTATTTATGGTAGATAATTGAGGACGAGTTTAAAACAGTAGGACCACTACATGTCAAAACGAAGAGATCTCATTTTAAAAAGCAGGTCCTCGCCTTTTTCTGTGTTTACATTGTCATGGGATTTGCACATGTCATCATTTACTACTGTAGCACAACCCTGCACTTGAGATAACAATCAGGTACATGGGAAAGTTGAGATATGTGTAGTGTCCATCAATGTGAGTTCCCATGCAGGGACAAACTATACAAAACACAAATACATGCACACACTAAATAGAGGATTGATAGAACCGGTGACGTCTGATTGCCCTCATTTTGCCAGTAGAAGAACTAGAATTACTTCTGCATGTGAAATCAGAGATATACCTGAGGCAAATATTCAACCCCACCTATTTCTGTCAAATCCTACTGTTATATCATTGCACAACAATATAGCTTCAACATTCAGAGATGGCCAAGCAAAATAAATGTATTCTTAATATTTTGTGCTAGTTTGTATTCACAGCCACAAACTGCTAAGGTTTGCTCTGGGCTGCCATCTGTTGGGCCAAATTGTATGATGCAGCACATGAGAACTTTTTTCCCCCAATCATGGACACGTGAGTGTCAGAGCTGGACTGTGAATCAATGTAAGAAGGTTGCTGATGAATCACGTTTTCTTTTTGACGAATCACTCTTCTCTGTTTGGCAGTCTGATGGGCGTGTCTGAGATTGGCGGATGCCAGGAGAACGTTACCTGCCTGACTGCATTGTGCCAACTGGCAACTGTACACTTTGCTGGAGGAGGATAATGGTATTCGGCTGTTTTTCAGGGTTTGGGCTAGGCTTCTAGGGAAGGGAAATTTCAATGCTTCAGCATACCAAGACATTTTGGATAATGCTTCCAACTTTGTGGGAACCATTTGGGGGAAAGAGGAAGGCCCTTTTATGTTGCAGCATGATCAATAAAAAAAGCAAAGGACCAGCTGACCAGCACAGAGCCCTGACCTTAACTCCATCAAACATCTTTGGGGTGAACTGGAACAGAGATTGCGAGCCAGGCCTTCTCATTCAACGTCAGTGCCTGAACACATTTGCTCTACTAGATGAATAAGCTAAAATTCCCTCAAAAATCTTATGGAAAGCCTTCTCAGATAAGCTGTTACAGCTGCAAAGAGGGGACCAACTCCAGATGTCTATGTATTTCGAATGCGATGCATTACAGTCCCTGTTGGTGTATTGGTCAGGTGTCCTAATACTTGTGTTCAAATAGTGTGTAGTCAAATATTGAAGTATTTTAAGAGTGAGGCGAGACCAACATCATTCACGTTTCTTCATAGGAGAGGGTGTTCTGGACAGCTCTTTTGGCACGTTTTGTTTGTGGCTCTCTGATTGGTGAAGTTTTCTTTACTGCACCATGGGTAATGTAGTTTTTCACCAGGCATTCCACTGTTAAACTTTATTGTCACTCTGCTATATGTGGAGATATAAGGAATGAAATTTCATGCCTCACAGGACCTACATAGTAAACATATATGAATGTAAACATAGACATATAACAGGTTTCTTTCAAAAATAAGTTGAAATAAGCAAACTGACAGCTTCAACAAAAGCATATCATCGGGAAACAACCTCAGAGCTCACAACAGGTGATGTTATAAAAAAATTAATTTCTATGGACAAAATGAATGGAATTGTAACTTCTGGATTCCGACTTTTGCACTCTTTAAAGTTACAGCATTTATGTGATGCACCCATTTTTATATAGATCTATAGAGGTCATCTTTGCATTTACATTTACAACTTTAAATTTCAGACCTAGATCTTCTTATTGAACAATGGAAAAAAAAAACTAATTTTGTTGTGATAAATTGCAATTATACTTGAAATATAGCAAAACTCTTTATACATATATATATATATATATAAAGTTTTGTTTGTTTTTTTGTTTTTGTACACATTGGAAGCCAGTGGACTCCAGTGTTGTTTGGTTCCCTGGGTTCTTCAAAATATTTTATGTTATATAAAGAAAGTCACACAGGTTTGGGATGACAAAAGGGTTGACGAATTTTTTTGGGTGACCTATCCCTTTAAGTAAGTAATGCTCCCATCTTACCTGTTGCTTTGTATTAGTACAGCTGGAATTCTGTATTGGCCAATCCAATGGTTGATAGTTAGCTTAGCACTTGCTGGTATGCCATAACTACCATTCTGCTGCCAAAAATAATATTTTTTCTTTACTGGTGAACATTCAAAAGTAGCTATGAAAACAACATACAATTTTGGGTGTGGTAAGATTTGTTATATATTTTTGAAAGAGGTCTATTATGCTCACCAAGGTTACATTTATCAAAATACAGTGAAAACAATAATAGTGTGAAATATCATTTTAATTTAAAACGACTGTTTTCTATTTTAATATATTTCATTATTTTTAATATATAGATATTTTAATATATAGAAATCACTCTAATATGCTGATTTGCTGCTCAAATTTTTTTCTTATAATTATCAATGTTGAAAAGGTTTGTGCTTAATATTTTTGTGGAAACGTGATACATGTTTTCAAGAATAGAAAGTTTAACAGCATGTATTTGAAAATAATTTTTTATAACAATGTGAAATTCTTTAGTTACTGATTCATTTGATTTTATTAATTTACTGCATCCTTGCTGAACAAAAGTAGCCTATTAATTTCTTTAAAAAAAAAAAACAAAAAAACTTACTGACCCCAAAAATAGTGTGTATATTGCAAATATGTGACCCTGGACCAAAAACCAGTCAAAACAAACCAGTCAAAACTAAGTCGCGTGGGTATATTTGTGGCAATGGCCAACAATACATTGTATGGGTCAAAATGATTGATTTTTCTTTTAATGCCAAAAATCATTAGGAAATTAAGTAAAGGTCATGTTCCATGAAGATATTTTGTAAATTTCCTACCGTAAATATATAAAACATTTACTTTTGTGAGTGAATGCAGCACAATCGTAACATAAATGGACAACTTTAAAGGCGATTTTCTCAATGTTTTGATTTGTTTGCACCCTCAGATTCCAGATTTTCAAATAGTTGTATCTCTGCCAAATATGGTCCTTATTTTAAACCATACATTCATGAAAAGCTTATTTATTCAGCTTTCAGATTATGTATAATACAAATTGACCCTTGTGACTGCTTTTGTGGTCCAGGGTCACATATAGGAGGAGGAGTTTTTTTTTTTTTTTTTTTTTGACAGTAACCAGTTTTGTTTTGTTCAATTTACTGTCATAGTTTTCCCAGTCTTTGGGACTGTGTGTGTTCTTATGGTACCATCAGCCAATTAGCTATGTTATTGTACCAAAGTTAAAGACTCAGGAAAGAAGGAGGCGGTCAACACAACTTTAATAATAAAATAAAACAAAAGTAAAGCAGCTGCCCCTCACGGTCGGACGACAGCCACATATAAACATAATAAAACATCAACATAATGCCTCAGGCCTGGTCCTCTCTCGTCCTTCACTGCCGTCACTCCTTTTATCCTTCTGGAGCTCCTCCGTGGGACTCAAGACCGGTGTGGCACTGATTAGCACTTGCTCCACTGGCCTCGCTCCATTCCCACAGGTCTCTGTCCAGGCCCGCTTGCCACATACCCCAATCGCCCTTCACTGGCCAGGGGACACCCACAAGACTGCTACCTCCACTGGATGTGGTGGTGGGGGTCAAGGACATACGAGGCAAGATGCCGGTCCTCCACAAGCTGAGAGGCCATGCTGGACTGGACTCTCCTCTGTGGACTGATTCCTACTCCTCTACTCCTCCACTCCCTGGTGGACGACGTCTCCTCCCCATAATGGCGGACAGCTGCAGTTCTGGCCACCGGTGAATAGCAGTGACTCCGCAGCCGCCCCTCCTCGAACAAGGCGGACGGCAGCGAGCATCTGTCCCACGTCCTTCACTACAGTACCATCATCTCGCGCAGGCACTGGTGGTCACCGGTCCTTCGTGCTGCCCGATCTCCTCAACACTGCGATTCCCCTCAGTAGTGAGGGCTCTTTGACAGCATTCCCCTCCATCCTTCTGGGTTTCGGCACTAATGTAACAAAGTTTGGGGCTCAGGGAAGGAGGAGGCGGGAACCGGCGAACGTTAAACGCAAAATAAACAAAGATCAAAACAAAAGTGGCAACCCCTCACAGATGGCCACCGCATATAAACATATTAAAACACAAAATAACTGTCTCAGGCCTGGTCCTCCTCTGTTGTCACTAGGGATGCACCGAAATTTGGGCCGCCAAAAATTATCGGCTGAAAGTGGCATTTTTGGTTTTTGTCCGAAAGAGAAAATAGGCCGCCCCGGTGCATCCCTAGTCATCACTCCTTTTATCCTTCCAAAGCTCCTCTGTGGGACTCGAGACTATAGTGACTCGCAGGTGACGCTCATTAACCCTCGCGCCACCGGCCTCGCTCTTCCACAGCTCTCTGCCCTGCCCTGCTGCTATATTATTATTTTTCTGAGGCTCCAGATTGATTCATAAGTCCTAAAGACCCCCAACATCTAAAGGAGCTCAGGTCATTAGACCTTAGACTAATGGTCTAAAATAGCTTGACTCTATTTTAGCTGCACCCCCTTCTACTTCACTTCCTTCTGGTCAATAATAATAAATATCTGCCAATAGGAAAATACCGTAACTGCGGTGTGGGGGCGATGAAGGTCTCAGAACTAATTTGGCAGGCACACATTGATGACAGACTGTCTGTGTGTGACTAGGCTTGAATTTCAGGCCTGTTTTGTGACTGTAAAGCAATACTCCCTCCTCCCATTCTACTTTCTTGCACCCTAAACGTGTCTGATGTATTTAATTTCATGTTTTTCCACAGAACTAAACCCAAATCTTTTCATAGGCGACTGTATCTACAGAATATTAATTTGCTCTTTAGATCATTGATTAACTTGTTGCTTAGTATATTCAAGACAGGGTGGGAACATTAAGTGCGTAGCAGGGAAATTATTAAGAGGAAATAACAATATAATACCAAGAAGAGACGAAACTGTGCAACTGTGGGCTAATTAATAAAATACCTGCTCAACAACATGCAACCCTCCTCCCACAATCACTGGTGGTTTTTCTTTTTTCAGAAGGGAGAACGTGCAACTGTGTGTGCGTGTGTGTGTGTGTGTGTGTGTGTGTGTGTGTGTGTGTGTGTGTGTGTGTGTGTGTGTGTGTGTGTGTGTGTGTGTGTGTGTGTGTAAAGGCATAGGTTCACAGCGTCAGGCGGTACTTAAATATTAAAGGCTCTAGGGAAGCACTCCATTGTTTGCCCTCCATTTCAGAGAGGCAGTTGTTGTTGGTTGGTTGAGAGAGAGAGAAGAGAGAGAGAGAGAGGAGAGAGAGAGAGAGAGAGAGAGAGAGAGAAGAGAGAGAGAGAGAGAGAGAGAGAGCAACGACAACAAAGACAGTGCCAGTGCTGCTGGGAACTTCAGGGACAGCAAGAGAAGGTGCACTCAAGTGTTAAACTACCTGACAAAGGATGTGAAGCATGAAGAAACCAAGAAAGAGTCGGCTGTAAAATGTTAACAGAAGTTGGACTTTTTCGTACATTAAACATGGATGGAACCGCGAACGGTACGGAAGAACCTCAAGAGACCAACGACGTACAGAATAGATCTGAGAAAGAAGAGGACAGGTAGAAGTTCCGCATGGACATTTTCACAGGATATTACTTATTTTAATTAGACATTTGAATTTATGCTTAAAAATAAAATGAAAAAAATATTCACAAAAATGTCATTTCTTTTTCAGATTATGCATGTGTTTCTTAAATAAAACTATTACAATTAAATTATATATTTTATACATAAAATTAGGATTTCCATTAATCAAACAAATGGTTCATGCTCTGAGTCACTCTGAACAATGAAATCACTTTGACAAGTCATGCAAATAAAATCTTTTTCCATTAAATATTTCATATAAGGTAATTGAATATGTTGTATGATGATGGCTATGTTTTGTATTTGTTGGGACAGCTGGTTGGGAACAAAAGATCATTTTGTAAGTGGGTAAAACCATACAATGCAGATATTTTACCATAACCTCATGTGTATACAAATTTCATTGCTGCCAGCCACTAATAGTAAACAGATACATGCAGCTCAGCTTACACACTCTTTACCAGCTGACCTTGTGTATATGAAAGAGTAAAATATTGGGGGGTTGGCCTAAATATCTCAGGCAAATACGAAGAGATGTTTGTATCATATTGAGCTCATTCTGTAGGATCTCGGATAAGGATGTGAGTGTGTCCGAGGCTCCTGTCGAGAGTGATGTGGAGACTGTGGCACAGAACTCCAGAGACAGCCGTAAACTGGACTGCATCGTCTGCTACAGTGCATATAACCTGGGAGAGAGACTCCCTCGGAAACTCTACTGCGGTCACACGTTCTGCCAGGCCTGTCTGAAGCGGCTGGACACCCTCATCAATGAGCAGGTAGGACTCGAGCTACATGAATAGCTATGCTTTATTACGATTTTCAGGAATATTTGCTTGACCTATTTCAAAGTGAGAATGTGATTCTTGTTGTTAGATACCATTCAACATAGTGATGTAAAGTGTTATCTGGGTAAAATGTCAAATGTGTGGGCTTTTTTTCTTTCGCACATTTTCAGCAATATATTCTTCCAAGTATATGCTTATAAATAACATGATTAAATTAAAGGTGAAG
This sequence comes from Chrosomus eos, assembly GCA_036326025.1. Taxonomy (NCBI): domain Eukaryota; kingdom Metazoa; phylum Chordata; class Actinopteri; order Cypriniformes; family Leuciscidae; genus Chrosomus; species Chrosomus eos. The sequence continues at coordinate 11,300,636 of CM070820.1, forward strand.
GCTAAATGCAATATTAAAATACTTTCTCCTATCCCAATTTAATGTATTGTTGTACCGACACCTATTGTGTTGGGGGAACACATTACAAGTAGGGGAGACCGGGGGCAATTGTAACATATTTGACATTTTCCTTAATAACTCACAAACTACTTGAGATAGACTAGTCATCTTTTGATACAAGAAACACATATATGTGCACTAATTAAAAATACAATTTATATATTTTCACTTATAAGAACAAGACTAAAATATTTAATGAAATGCAAGAAGTCAGAGTGTTACAATTGCCCCCGCCAAGGGGGCAATTGTAACAGTGTAAGGGGGCAATTGTAACACTGAGAAATAACTCCTATTAACCCACTTTATCTCAAATAAAAGCCTACCTCAAAGTAATCACTTTACTGTTGTTGTATTTAATAATGTTACTATTCCCTATCCGTCTTCCTGGGCCTGAATCTAGGCATATTTTACTGTAAAGAAAAAAACTTTTGCCAAGTTCTCTGTTCTAACTTCATCAAATTGCTTTTTACAAGTGAACTAATCATTTTCTTTGGTTTGGCTGGGTCTTATACAACCAAAACACTTTAAATCCACTAAATAAACTGACAATGAAAGGAACTTTGCTTTTGCAGACATATAGCGTATAATATTCACAATTTGTCAAGCACATATAAAACACACATTATTTTATATAAAAAATGTATGTTAATTGATGATTTGTTAATACTGGAACAAACATTTATTTTAATACACCCTTTTAAAATTAAGTTTTACAATAGAATTTAGTGAAATATTTTTTACCAGAAAACACACACAAACAAGCTTATAACAATGGGCCTTGTCTCGGGTGCAATTGTAACACAGTGTTACAATTGCCCCCGATACTGCAGCCATGACAAAATCTTCTATTCTAGCTAGCCCAACCTGTATTAGCATATGATGTTCATGTTCGTTTTTAATCAATAACCTAGGGATAAAATGTATACAAGTTTAAATTCACAGACATCTAAACTTTAGACAGCAGAAGAAAAATACTGTGCATCCAAAAAATAACTTTCATACCTCAAAATCAGTTTGTCGTTAACAACTTCTGCTAAAGTTGAATTTTTTTTGCTTCTTTTCCACAGATAGAGAGAGAATCCTACTGGGCATTTACAGATTAAGTGTCATCACTCTAGCTTGTTTCTAGGATTGATTGTAGGAATTGAGTGTGTTACAATCGCCCCCTGTTACAATTGACCCTTCGCGTGGAGCTTGATTGACAGGTGTTCTGACCAATCATACTTCGCCATCCGCCATTTTGTCGGATCAAGCTTAGTAGATTAACATGGGAGGATTTAAACTTGAAAACTGAATATACTGGCGCCTTTCCGCGGTTAAAACAACATTCCTTCTTATGTTAATTCATGTTTATTTGATGCTATAAATGAACTAGAAGGAAGAGATGATCGGATCACGAGCAGCTTTAACTGATGCTCTCTACAGCGATCTGTCACGGCACATTAAAGAGCCACAAAACGGTATTTATTGTTTAAATTTCTTTCAAAAAATGACCATATTTGAAAGGTGAGACTTTGTTTAACATGCTTAATATCAAAAGTAACCGAAAAGTAACCTGGTCTGTCCTGTCTGTCCGCGTGTTGTCAGTCTCCTCTCAGCTCCGCAATGTATTTTTCACTGTGTGAGAACATGGTGAGAGCGTGAGAGCGGCGTAGCTTGTCGGAACATAGCGACAGTAACTAAGGAGGGCGGGTCTTTGCGAAGGGTCAATTGCCCCCGGTCGCGATATTTTTTTTCACAGGATGGTAGGGGAAGACTCATTAATATTAATTAGGGAACTCATGCCTGATTGGTCTGATGACCTACCCCCTAACCCCGCCCCTAAACCTACCCGTCACTGGGGGTCTGATGACCTACCCCTAACCCCGCCCCTAAACCTACCCGTCACTGGGGTTAAGACCAATCAGGGATGAGTTCCCTAATGAATATTAATGAGTCTTCCCCTACCATCCTGTGAAAAAAAATATCGCCCCCCGGTCTCCCCCTAACATATGAGTTATGTAATCAGAATACTTTTTTCAAGTAACTAAAGTAATGCATTATTTTTAAATTTACAACAAAATATCTGTGTTAGCTACTTTTTCAAACCAGTAAGGCAAGTTACTATGTTTTCCCATTTATGTTGAGAGAAATCGGGAGTAAATGTGTAAACGGTTGTGTGCGCTGTGTAGACATAATTGTATTGTAGTTCAGACCAAATGTTAGAATGCATTTACTCATCATCCCACAAAAATAGATTAAGTATTCCTCAAAATGAATAACAGTGAAATACTCAGAATATTATGGAAACTTGCAATAATAAATTGGTAAATATCACAAATATACTTTATGTATTTAATCTCACTTTATTAACTAAATGTCTTTTCTTGTAATTACCATAGTCTCGAGATGACAACACGTGACGTACTATTCAGAGCTGTTCTCAGATCTTCAAACTGGGAATTATGTGTTTCTGTGGCAACACTATCAAAACCTAAATAAAGCTGTAGCAGTCAGGTGGTACAGCGGTCACATGGTAAAAGTATGCTATGCTCTAGTATATTAATTAAATTTATTACGAGCTCTACAAGGACATGAACGCTTTTATACAAATTGAAATCTTGTAATTACAACATGGCACCTCTTGTTTTCAATGTTGTGTACTGTAGTGTGTACCGATCGGTTGTACCTGACATACACCGATCGGTCTGCGCAGAGCTGCATGAAGTCGAACAAGCCTATTAAGTTCCTCTCTAGACATCATGGGTGTAGCTTGACCTAATCCAGGTCCACCTCTGTGAATCTAATGGGTGGAGGGATATGGTTATGGATTGGGTTAGGGTGTGGTTGGACCTTCTAGCTCCACCCATTATGCCCAGATTACTTCCAAAAATTCCACTTGAACTTGTGCCCTCCAAAAAAATAAAACGATTAGTGGTGAAACTTCTTTTACACTATAATTAAAGATTTGTGAATTGTATTAAGGCAAGACAATACAGGCAAACCCCACTATTTTTTTTTTCAGGAAGGGGGGTCTATTTTAATATACGTTTAAGTGTTTATTACACTATCTATTTGTGTCTATAGAATCAATTACAATATATATCTTTAAGGCCATTTCTTCAAAAATGAGTTTTTCCTTCATGCACAAAAATCTCCACTTCAGTAGCACTTACATCAAGCAGTTTTCTTATTTATTATTTCTATCTATATTCTAAAGGTACAGGTGTTTATTAATATTGCATTGACATGCTACATTATGTCAATGCAATACTATATATTTTATAGTATTTTCATATATAATATTAATATATTATATTTAAATATTTTTTATAATTTTATTTTTAGATTTTGTATTACTGTTTCTTGTTGTATTTGTATCTGTATATGTGCACTGGAAGCTTCAGTACCAAAGAAAATTCCTTGTGTGTGCAAGCACACTTGGCAATAAAGCTCTTTCTGATTCTGATTCTGATTTTCACTTGCAGCTAATTATTTAATTAACGTGACAATTTTGAATATTGACAAAACTACTTGTGAATTAAGTTCATACTTTCACAAAGTAATTTTGACCTTTCCTGTGTGTTTTTGTGTCTCTTCCTCGTAGATGTGGATCCCCTGTCCACAGTGCAGACAGAACACTCCTGTACCTCGTGGGGGCGCCACTGCACTAGACCTGGACCTGGCAGCGTTTCTGGGTGTTAAAGCTGAAGTGGAAAACCAGAAAACCTACAGCCAGAAATCTCCGCTGGAGACCAAAACCTCCTTTGTAAAGCAGCCAATTATAGATCAACCCCCTTCAGCCTGGGCCAATATAGCCCTGACGGAGCATGGTTTCCGCAGAAGCCCTTGCTGTAGGCACTGCCTGCTCTGCTGCTGGTGGTGCTAGATTCATCTCTTATCAATCTCTTTCTGCTTATGGATGGTGCATAAACTGAACTCCATGACCGTGAGATTACAACATTTCTTGAGCAGAATTATTATTGTTTTTTACAATGGATATCCCACTGTCGAGAACTTAAAGATTGCTTTACAAAATTGCCTGGGACAATAAAATGCAATTTATTCAGGTATCAAATGGATCAGTAATATAACAAATTCTTCAAAACTCAGTGTGAACTTGTGTTCAAAATAGAACAGGATGTATGGACATACTTTTAATATGATAAAAACTGGATTTCAGATCTTAGACAATCCAATAGAATAACAGATGATTGTTACAACACAACTCAAACTATGGGAAACATTTGTTTGTATTCATGATTTGATTGAACCAAACTATCAATCAGCTTCCAGTTTAAATATCTCCTGTGTTGTTTTTCAGCTCTTTAAAAACTAAACTTAAAAATAAAAGTCAGTATAACAAAAATTTTAAATGAAAATATATCAAGAGGAAGAGAATCTCATTCTGACATCCAGAGTTTGAAGGTTCGGTCATAAGAGCAGGTTGCAATGAGCTGTCCGTCAGGTGAAAGGTCCAGTCCCATGACCTTCCCCTCATGCCCCGCCAGAGTCTTCAGAGGTGACCAGCCAGGATGGGTCCATACTTTTGCTGTGTTGTCATATGCACCAGTCAGCAAATAATGGCCATCGTTAGCTAAAAAGGAAGAGACCCTGTTAATATTGACACTCCAAAAATGTCACAAATTCAATCGAGGTGAATGAAGACTCATTCACTACACAGAGGGTAGACCTATAGGCAAAGCTAAAAATATATATTTGTGAGTGAATCATCACTAAATGAAAATCTCCTTTTGACGAATCCTTACGTTGGAACTTGACTGAGGACACCAGGTTCTGATGGGCAGGGATTGTGTATATACACCTTCTCTGACGAAGGTCCCACACTTTACAGGTGTTATCGCCACTTCCTGTTGCCACATGAAAGCTACACAAAGAAGATTTTAGGGTTAATTCTCAAATTAAGATCTAATAATAGTAAACGGCTTTAGTAAATCTTCCAAATATGTCCTTTCTTTTTCTCACCCATTTGGTGAGAAATTGAGGCTGTAGATCTCTTTGAGGTGGCCCTCCAGGAACATGATGCAACGACCAGTCCGCAGGTCCCAGACACGGGCAAATGAATCCAAACCACTGTAGCATTGACAAATGAAATGAATACAACAATGAGCTCTATAGCCAAATATAACGCATCCTATTCAATCAATCAAACGCAGGTTTGATAATCACAACATTAAGTGGAAGCCTAATTGGTCCAGGCTCTGGTAAAGCAAATATTGCAAGTGTGAGGAACCATACACAATGGATTATTTGGCCTTAAACCATATATGCTTGGACTCACAATCATGAGCATCAAAGTAGCTGTATAAATAGAGGGTTGCACCTGTTCCTATACAAAAACAGTGGAGTGCCTCAGGGTTCAGTGCGAGGCTCTTACCCAGTTCCTGCCAGAGAGCCATCTGGGTGGAAGTGCAAGTCATGTACACCTTTACTGTGACCCTCCTGATGCAGAATTTCTTCTTGGACCTCAAGATCCCAAAGTCGCCATGAGTTATCATAGCTTTAAGAAAAACAAAATATGACAATTCTGCTAAATATATGACAAAAGACCTGGACTCACACCTCTAGTTTGCTTTTACCTAATAAAAAACTATATTAAAACTGAAAAAAAAGAAAAATCATACCAAGTTGTGCCCAAAAACCGTCCAGAGGGATGCCAGGCCACCCGAGCCACTCTCATAGAGTGCCCCTCAATATCTGCTATTGGCTCATCACTACAGATATATGTACAGGTGAAGGTTACAAAGATTTAGTCCAGAAACTGAGACAGAAAATGCAAGCAATACTAATAATACACACCTGTCTAAACTCCACAGCTTAACAGATCCATCGACAGCACAGGAGGCCATATTGACATCCGACTCCTCAAGTGTGAGTGTGGCTTGAGGGTGAAAGCTAATCGCTCCCACATTGGTAATGTGACCTGAGAAAGAAGAGTTCACCATCAATTAATCCAATGTTGCATTGTAAGAGGAAAATGAAAAAATATGACAATGACAGACTTCAAGAATAAACACTACAGAGCAGAGCATATTTGTTATATTTACCTCTTAATGTTCGAATCAGCGTACAATCTGGGACTTTCCACAATTTACACAAGCCACTCCTACAACAAAGATAAAGATATACTTGGTACAAAAATGGCATCTTTTAAAATATTTGAAACATTACACGCTCCGAAAAACATTCATTTTACATTTCCAAATATTCCTTTAGTAAATAATTGATTAATCCTGAGATTTTGTTCAAAATTTTCAAGAACTAATCCTACAAAAGATGGTATGGCCCACAACCTGCCAAAGTGTGCCAAAGAGAATTGTTTCAGTTTTAAAGGGGGGAGGGGGAATCTTTACATCAAATATTTATTTGATTTAGTTAATAGAAGTTAGCTGATAAGCAAAAACTCGTTCATTTTGTAAAACATCAAAAATACAGGAAGTGGCTAAACTTAGATTAGGTGAGGTAAAGGTAGGTTGTTCTAAGCATCTTGGAGAAGTTGCCACAGTTCTTCTATGGATTTCTTCATGTAAGTTAAGACTGACTCTATGATAGGAGTTGTGTATGTGCTACACCCCTTCCTGTTGTAGGACTCCGTGTTCATACAAAAATCTCATTGGATTATACTGGAGTATACGATATTTGCAAAAGTCTAGAAGTATAGACCCTTTTACTGTTTGTACACAATGATGACGTGGCAACGTATGCGCGCGCATATCGGCAACGGAAGTATGGCGAGAATCAGCCCATATAAAGTGGGCGCTGCAGACTCGAGCATTTTTTTATTATATCCTCGCTCCAATCAACACGTTTAATCGCCTGCAGGCACAGGCGCCGCCGGTTCTTCTGAAACGGCCGTGATCCTGTCGGAATCCTATAAAACTTAAGCCCCTTGGTGGAATATCGATTAGTGCAACCTTAAACGCAACAACCAGACATTTTGATGCTGGGAAACTGTTTTGATAAACTTTCGGAGTTGCTAACACGTTAGAGCCAGTGGGAAACAACACCACTTCCGTTGCCAAAATGCGCACGCAACTCTTTGATCACGTGGGCTGTAAAAGGGTCTATAAAAATGATGCTTCCTAAAAACGGTTAAAATATATTTTATATGAAATATATAAAACACCTCAATAACCTTTTAAAAAATATTTTTGTGAAGAATGCATAATAAAAACTTTATATATATAAAAAAGTTAATAGAGAAAAATAAGACATACCATGACGCAGTCACAAGTAGCTTAGAGTTGGGGCTAAACTGGCAGTGAGATATTGGACGGTCATCACCAATTTGACTGCAGAAGTTATTCACATTCTAAATAAAAAAACAATTTGAATAATTCTATACAGCATTGAAAGAGACAGAAAACTACAACAAGCCTGTGTCTTTTTCCACTTGGTATGCTGTCGTACCCGGAGGTTCTTGTGAAGCTCTTGTTGTTTAACTGTTCTTGTAGACTCTGGAATCTCTTTTTGGGCCCTTGCGGCATCTAACCTTTGCACTGCTCTGAACCAAACAAAATCAATTTAAAATACACAATTAATGACATTTGGTTGCATTTTATTTATATTGTTAGGTTACTGAAAAACATCATCTATCCGCTGTTTACCTGGGCAGTGAATACTTGGCTAACCAAAGACGTGCCTCCTTCAGAGATGAAGGTCCTTCGTGGTACCATGTCTGCTGATACTGCGCAAAACACATGCATAGATAATCACCTTCCATTTGACATTCAAATCTTTTATATTCTAGGATAACTTTTTGAAACTGGATTGTTCCTACCTCATCTTGAGTGCGTTTTGATTTATCATCCTCTTTCTTTGATTTCTTCAAGGCATCAGGACCAACTACTGAAAGAACGTTCCTCAATCTGAGGAAAATAAACAGTGGAAACACATAAAAAACCCTGAACTCTAAATAAAACTGGATTTTCAGACATGGATTTGTCTGTCTGTCAGTACGGATGTTAAAAGTGATTTCAAGTAGTTTAATCTGTCATTTTGGACATGGTGTTATGCATAGGGATCTCCCAGTTACGTGACCCCTAGCCTCGTGTCAGTGGCAATGGATCTATTATTAGGGGTGGTCCACCCATATTTAATAGATCCATTGCCGTGGGTAATATATATTATTACTATATTATTATACTAATAATATAATTATTAGTATATTATTGTACTAATAATATAATTATTAGTATAATTATTTTATAATTAGCCTAAATATTGCAATACTTTGCAGTATTGATATAATTGCGTTTGCGTGCGCAAAATATCTCGATACTGAACAGAATCGATTTTTCCCCCCACCACTATCTATTAGCGCAGCGGCCGTCAGCTTCTTCACCTCATGTCATCGCACTTATTATTAGCATCACAACACATTACAGCTACCTTATTCATCATGCTACACCGGGCTTCATTAAAAGCATACAAAAGCTTAGCAGGCTAGATCGGTATCACGAGTCCGGATGGGTCAGAAACTGATTTGGACGCCAGCGGGGAAGGATTTTTCAATAATCACCGCAAAGGTTGGTCAATGTAATTTTATCACCAAATTATAGTACCTGTAATAATTTTTAAACTGAGTTTACAGGGAAAAACACAAAATAAAATCCCCAACAAGATTAAGTGCATCTTAAATGAATTTGTTGAATCTAGTTTGATCCAAGAAAAACAAAAAATCCTTATATACTTTTTTATACTTGTAACGTTAACTATCATGCAATGACACTGACTGTCACTGTAGTATGATAAACTGTCATTGAGACTGTTGTCTCAACCTGTTTCTCTAACGATTTATAAGTTTCAAATAAAATACAAGATCAGCTTTTGGTATTTGAAAACGAAATAATTGAATGTGATAATACGAAAGTACGAATACGTTATTCGTTAGATAACGCCTAACGAATTAACTGATCTAGGAATGCATGCATTTCACGACGAGCTGTATTATCACGGCGGTTTAGCATTTTCTATTCAGTCAAAATAGCTGCTCCAAATGGCGGGACGTCCCTATATGTAATGTCAAAAACAATGCACAGTAGTAGCGCACTAAAGTCCAAAAGTTTGAGGTCATGTGATTTTCAAAAAGAAATTAATACTTTAATTCAGCAAGGATGAATTAAATTGATCAAAAGCGACAGTTAAGTCATTTACAATGTTACAAAACATGTATCATGGTTTCCACAAACATATTAAGCAGCACAACTATGTGAAAAAAAGTGTGATGATGATTAAAAAAAATGTTCATGTGACACTGAAGACTGGAGTAATGTTGCCGAAAATTCATCACAGGAATAAATGGCATCTTAAAATATTATTTAGATTCAATTGTAATCATTTCACAATATTATTGTTTTTACTGTATTTTGATCAAATAAATGCAGTATTTGTAAAAATACGTGACATATTAATAACATAATTCATTTCTCCAAATAGCAAACATTCCCCAATCCCCATTAATCACACTAGACTTTGAGCATGCAAAATTTCTTCGGACACTGTAACGGTTCTGATATGACGTCACGCTCAGAAGCGTATTTTTATTATAAACATGAATTCAACATTTAACAAATAGTAATATATTCAAAATGTAAAAATATACAATCTACTCGACTTTAATGCAAAAATATAGTTTTTTTTTTTTAATTCAGCCAAGAGGTTACGCCGTAACATACTAATTTTCTACTGGTCACATCTTCCAGTGATGCGAATTCGCAGGTCAGAGTTCACCGAACTTTAACTTTGGAATGCAGCCAGGAATAACTTTTCACATGAGCTTGCGTTTGCGGTCTGACACATTCGCATACGTATGAATGGAACGAAAAGTGTAGTGAATGACCACCCTTTTACTGTTGTATTATGCAAACGATATGCAAAATGGCTAATCACCACTTTTTTTGATTGTATGTCAGATGATCTAATGTCTGGTGTCTAGGAGGGAAGTTCTTAGCAAGAATAAGCAGCAGAGCTTTACACAAAAGTCACCCACCTCTCTCGCCTGTCCGCAGGCCCCTCCCCGAACAGCGTGATTGGCTCGCCAAGAGCTCGGAGGCAGGCCTTAACCTCCACATCATCAGTGGAGACTGTGATTTGTCTGGCTCTTTTTCTGCGCTCAAACTCTGCCAGCACTTCTGCCTGACGCTCACTCACAGCGCTCCTCCATCTCCATGGACTCACCTGAGGAGAGAAAAAAGGACATAAATCACGCTACTATAGAGCAAACTAACTTAACTTCCCGTCACTAACAGTCGCATAATAAGCTTGACATAAAATAAAAAAAAAATTTGACTGAACCGTTCAGTCAAAACATAAAACCTAAAAAAATGTTTGCATATGTGTTTTATGTTTTGATTAATGTTTGATAGATCAGGCTTTTATGGCTCATATCCTATGATAAAATGAAAACAAAGCTCACACTTGAGGAAAAAACAAAAAAACCAAACCCAAACTGAGGAAAAATATGCAATTTGGTGCAGTTGTTGATATTTATATAATGGCCAAAAAGTAAAATGAAATTCTGATAGCTTGTATTGTAAATCAAAGAGATCTTTTATAAAAGTACAGCAGACTACTTACATAAACTGCACATAAAAATAGTCATCACACTATAACTCCCAATAACATGTCTTAGTAAGATGAAATTTAAGTGTTTAGTTTTATTTGTGGGGGACAAAACATATAATGCAACCCAAGATCATGTTGATGGAGAGATGAACAAACATACCTGAAAAGCCTGATATATCAGATTTGAATACATTTAAACATGATTTATCTAAAACAATGTATGAATAATGAAGTAAACTTAAGGTGCTTTTGTTTAGTCCAGTAAATGTTCATTTTGAAATTATAATATAAAAACATGTACCAAGACTTGAAAGTAGACATTTTAGAATTATTACACTAAAACTATAAGGCCTTTTACATGCTAAAAAAAGTATGAACTATCAATCACAGGGAAAGACATGTAGTAGAAGGTGTACAACGATTTTGATCATGTTGATTAATTAGAGGCCTTGGAAATGTATGCATCAAATATGATACAGACAGCGTAACAGGGTTAAAACACTTGGACAAAATTATATTTCAAGATTTTAGGGGTTTGAGGGTTGAGTTCGAGTTGTCCAAACACTTGCTGCTTTGAAATATCAATCTTACCACTGGAGAGATTAATATGTCCAGACTCAATGCCAGCTTTAACAGCATCTTTGGTAGATGTTCCATCACGACTAAGGCGACTAAGACGCTCCTTCTCCTTTTCTTCAAGGCTTCCATAGAAGATTCTGGCCCTTTTCACAATTGGAAGTTCCTCTTCATCCGACATTGTTTCAATATTTGTCTGGCAATCACAGAATATCTGATCTGAAACAGAGGCATAATTATTGAGACAACATATCATGTATTACAAATAAGATATGGACAATACTACGTCATACAAACCAACCTAACCTTTACTTTGGTTGCTGATAAGTTCAATATATCAAAATATTATAATTAAGTTAAATAGGTGATTGTCGGAACCATAAGTAGGAATACACACACTCAACAAAAGATAGGACATATTAGGTATTATTTAAAGGCTGAATAACTTATACTCCTAAACTAGCAAAATACCATACTGTGGTATTACTATGATATTCTTTGAAGTACCGTGTAAACACTATAGTATTTGAATACGGCAATCATTAAATAACATGAACCATATACATCACTGTAACGTTACCACAGAACTTTTTGCTGTTCAGAGAACTAAACACATTTGATCTAAAACATGAGAAATGAATGAAAAATAATTTATTTCAGCTCTTCACTCACCCTTTATGCTTTCCCAAACGCACAAATATTGTCCTTTAAAAACAGTTTGTTTTTATGAAATCTAATGTGTACTGTCTTCAAAAACGACCACACGACGCGGGCTATCCGGCGCACATTATTTCCGTCATATCCTTCCGTTTAACTCTTTACCATGAATAAATAGTGACATCTAGCGACTGATGGATATGTCAGTCCGCACGAGTGGAAAGACTGATTTTATATGATTTTTCTATGGTGGAAACACTAGTTTGACATTACGTTGATGTGTTTTCTGTAGGGCTAGTTTTCTATGGGATGATTTTAGTCTCATTATGATTAATAAATGCACACACAATTATCAATGTACTAGATACATTTTGTGAATGTATTTTACTATCCACAAACAAATGCCATTTAATTTGAATCTGTGGAATTTGGGATTGAATGAGTGTGGAGCGATTTGTTCAAATACATATGTCTGCGGATAAACATGTTCTGTTATCCAATAATAAATCTAAAATTGCTCATTCAAAAATGAACCCGTGCATTTGTGGATCAGAAGACACGCGTGCATTTATTTAAATCTTGTTCGAATCGATCGTGTTCGGTTCATTTGGATTTTGAGACTACCTTTTCGCAGTTTACTGCATTCCACCCACACACACACACACAACTAACAAACATGCAATGCTATTCATTAACGTGAACACGATTCGTTTTATGTGTGTCACTATACAATGAAACAAATGCTTTTCAACCGGTGTATGTACAATTAAGAATTACATACATGTGCATCAATTTGTACAAATAAAGTCATGTTTGCGTGCAAAAAAGAATCCGTGGATTTCTGGACCAGGCGACGACACCCGTGCATTTATTGATTCCTTGTTCGAGTCGATCCTGTTCGGTTCATTTGGATTTTGAGACTTGCTTTCCGCAGTTTTCAGCATTGACGATCCACACGCAACTGAAAGGCAAGGTAGGCAGCTACCACTAGATGGCAGTCGCAGAATTACCGAGCGAGCTGGTCTCGTTTGACAACGACAACCGGTGATCGCATTCTCCCAAAGAAACTTTAAAACATGGATAATACCATTTTAAACCAACAAGCTGGCTGGGTAAGTAAAACAAGTTTTAACTACATAACTGGATGACAAATCTAACCAGAACATGACTTGAATGCTGGGTTTCCCAAAAGTATTGTTAGTCATGTACGTTAACGTACCTACGCAAATTCCGTCATCACCAGCATCGTAGCTTAATCTTAATGAAGTTAATGTTTACTCATTTGTATAACTTTTTACATGTGCCATATATAAAACATGTGGTTTATTTTATAGTGAGTACAAATCATTCATAATTTTTCCATGTCTCTTATTCCATTTATCTTTAGGAATTACTACATGGCCACATTCTGGAGAGATTACTTGCACGGGTTACACATGCTCTTCAGCAACCCCAAATTGACATTGACTATTTGGATTTTGTATGTAGGCAGGAAGTAGTATTTCTCGATGCTGTGGCACAGCATGTTCATATGTCTCAGGATGTGACAGAAAGATTAACGGAACTCCATAATGCAATCCAAAATCACAGACGCGCTCAAATTTCACAATCCGTTGTTCAGGTGGAAAGAAAAAGTGCAAGTGGGCGTCCAAGGATTGTAGTGCCTACAGATCACATTGCCTATCTTCTGGAGATTGGACTCCCTGTTACAACTATTTCAAATTTGCTGGGTGTTTCCCGGGCTACACTCTTTAGGAGGATGGCCGAAAACAATCTATCAGTTAGGGGACTGTACAGTACCTGCACTGATGCAGAACTTGATGGACTTGTTTCACAAGTCAAAGAAAGAATGCCACATGCAGGCTACAGATTGGTTAAGGGGACACTTAAGGCGCAAGGTCATCGTCTGCAGTGGAACAGAGTAAAAGCATCAATGCACCGGGTGGATAGTCTTGGGATTCTCTCAAGAATGAATCAGTTGGGATGTGTAATCAGAAGAACATACTCTGTGCCATGCCCAAAGTACTTAGTACATATAGACACAAACCATAAACTCATCAGGTAACTTGAGAATTTCTTAAACAATAAATGTACTATTTACAATGCTCTACAATAGACTGTTTTAATATTTCAAACATTATTCAAGAGCTTATACAGTTCAAAAGCATTGCATTTTTCTACAGGTACAATATAGTGATCTTTGCTGGGATCGATGGTTTTTCACGCAAGGTGAGCACACGTTTTTTTATCTAAAAGTACAGTACATACATACTAGATATGGGTGCTTAAAATGCTTCTGTCTTTTGTATAGATAATGTACCTGGGAGCTGCAGACAACAACCGATCTGACACAACCCTATCTTTCTTCAGTCAGGCTGTTGAGGAATTTGGATACCCACTAAAGTAAAACTTTTCTTTTTTCTTATTGCATACTGTAAAAAAAAATGTAATAAATAACTTCCTATAGACTAGCAAGTTAAAAACAATGTACATTTATTACATTTGACATATTAATTACATTTTATAAATATTAATTTGATGAGGTATTAACAAAAATGTTTGGCTCTTCATTATGTATTCTATATTATTGTTTAGAGTGCGAGCTGATCAGGGAGGAGAGAATGTTGGCGTGGCTCGTCTGATGTTTTCTGTGCGTGGGCCAGACAGTAACTGCTTTATAGCAGGCAAAAGTGTGCACAATCAGAGGCAAGATATTTTTAATCTAAGATTGTTTAAATGTCTTTTACTACTTGAAAGACTTGTAATGTAATTATTTTTTGTAATTTGTCTTTTTTTTAAATAAAGAGTAGAGAGACTCTGGCGTGATCTCTGGATGGGAGTCACCAGCGTGTTCTACCACATCTTGCACACACTAGAGGAACAGGGCATGCTGGATTTGAGCAGCACTCTTCACCTGTTTTGCTGCCATTATGTATTTTTGCCCCGACTGCAAGCAAACCTCAATGTGTTCCGTGAGGGATGGGACAACCACCCATTGAGAACAGAGCAAAACCTCTCACCAAACCAACTGTGGGTGGTTGGTCAGATGGAAAATCCCATTGACAACCCAGAGGTACTGAAGCAGCTAAACAAATAAAATATAATTTTACAGGGATAGTTTACCCAGAAATTTAAATGTAGTCATTTACTCACCCTCAAGTTGTTCCAAACATGAGTTTCTTTCTTTTGTTGAACAAAAAATATATTTTAAATAATGTTTGTAACCACACAGTTGATGGCACCCATTGACTTTCATAATAGGAGGGACATACTATACTAAGAAACTCATACAGGTTTGGAACAACTTGAGGGTGAGTAAATGACAATTTTTATTTTTGGTTGAACTATCCCTTTAATCCAAATATTACAGACCAAGTTGATTTTCAAGATGATTGTAACACTGTAAGTGAATTAAACAATATTTGTCTTTCTTTAGTAATGAAACAGTGAATCTTTCCATGTTGTTTTATTTCAGGAGATGAACATTCCTTACATTGACTGGGAGGACAGTGGGTATATTTTGGATCCACACACTGTGGTAAATGTTCCACGGTTTGACAGCCCTCTAACTCCTGAGCAAGTGGAGATGCTGAGAGAAGATATCAATCCTCTACAACCCTCTGAGTCCAATGGCATGGACATTTTTTTGAGTACAGTTCAATATGTTGAGAATTTGCTAGCTGAAAATTAGATAGTGTTGCATGTTTTATTTTATTCTTTTTAGTTGATTTTTCTAAACATTATACATTTTTTACCAGAAGATGTAATTTAGTCAATTCAAATAAACAACATTTAGTTTTTGGATAAGATTTGTATTGACCATATCACATTGAAATAAGTCTATCTAATTAAACTACAAAATGTAAAACACAAAAATGGGTGAACGACCCACATTAAACGTTATTATATTATTATAACATTGCCATATTTAAAAGACAAGCAACAGTAAAAAAGAAAAATTTCTACAAACAAATGCAATCTAAAACAAATGCATCTAAAACAGTTTTAGAAATTCATAAGCATCTACACAAGGCCAAAACCACTCTCCACAGACTGCAGACACACCATCATGTCAGCTGTGAGAGCTGAGAGGGTGGTATAGTGATCTGGCAGGCGAATGCGCTCTTGACAAGTGTATGCCTTTGGTAAATGGCTTGGTCCACTGGACTGAACAACTTCCAGTTTGAGGGTGCGTGGCACTACTTCCCATCCTACCCAGAATTTGAGAAGTTTCCTCAGGTTGCTGGGTGATGCTAAGACAAAAAAGAGAAAGAAATAAGTTATTGTTTAATGTTCACATATAACAGAAACAAATTATATTTTATTTATTTGACAATAATATTACCATGTTCAACAAAGGTTCTCAAAAGGCCTGTAACAAGATTATGTTTCTCAGGCTGTATGTCGTCAGCATCGCTGTCGTCGCTGTTTTCTGAATGATGTGGTTGGGGCCACTGAATGGCTTGCAGGATCATCTGTAATTCAAAAAAATTTTAATTTAGTGTTCAAGTCATGCTACCAAACCAAATATGTTTTTAAGTAAATTTATAATTCTTGCACATTTTGACAATATACCTCAGGTGTGATTTCAACTTCCCTTTCTCTTGGGAACAGCAGGGGTAACACATCTGGTCTACAGCTGATAAGTGGCCAGACACCAGTGTCCTTCAATCCCTTTTTTAATTGTTTTAGCTGAGCACCGACTCGGCCAAGGACCTGTAAATTAAAGTAATTTTCAGTATTATAAAAATAATAATATAAATAACAATCATAAGTAGTATGAATATGTATAATAAACTAGAAGATTATTTGATGAAGTTTGTTAACTTTGTAGTTTTTTTTTTTTTTTTAGGACAAAAAATAGAAATAAAGGAGGACACATAGAATATATTACAGCATGAGTGAGAAGCTGTTGGAAGAGCAGCATCTTGTTGCTCCTCTTGTTTGGTACTGCAAAGTAAAAGTCCAAACAAAGTTTGGACACTTGTGAGGTCTCATCCTCAGTCCACTCATCTTTCAGCAGCTATAAAATATAAGCATTAATAAGTGCACAGAATTAGCAGCTATTTTTTACATGTCTGCATTTAATCAGAAACCACAAAACACTGTTGAAAGACCTGGCAAATTTTCTGTACTCACTAGACGAATCGTCTCCCTTTGTTCAATGTCTGGGCAGTCTTCTAAACAGAGATTTGTGGTGGCTGTGTCCTTAGTGCCCCCAGTCAAAGAATGTACCATTGCCAGGCTTAGACCTGACAAAGCAGGACCTTGATTGATTAACGAGTGGCCAATCATTCTTCCAGCCATCACAAAAAGTTCACTCTCAACAAGTACAGTTGATGCAGAGGGCAAAAGGTGGTCTATTTCCCCCTCAAACAAAGTGGTCTCTGCTGCATTTCCTGACAAGAATACATTGCAATTAGAAAAATACACTCCATAACAAGCTTGTAAATATTATTATTTTTTCAAAACTTGAAATTTGAGATATTTTACGGCAACCCTTTAAAATAAGGTTTCATTTGTTAACATTAGTTGATGTATTAACTAAAAAGAAATACCCATGAGCTATACATTTCTTACAATATTTATTAATATTTGTAATGTTAATTAGTACAACTTTTGAATTTTGTAAGGTGTTACCAGTTTTAAAGCTGGATTGACAAACATATAGATTGCTAGATAACGTTGTGTCTGATTCATATAGCAATGCTAGATACAGTACATCTTGATGCATATTAAAGGTAAATTAGATTTTCTGTTTACTAGACATTGTTCAGGCCATTAACAACAACAGAAAAACTGCCAAAAAACAAAACTCTATGAGGACACTAAAATGGCTGTTAAATAAATATACTTCTTCACTCAACTAGAATGCATAGTCCTGTAAATGTGCTAAATTATGTGAAAACTGCAATAGAAATATTTTATACCATAGTTCAGTTTAAATCCATGCTTTAATTTAGCAATGGCTGTTGACAGGATATGTCTAGTCACTCCAATGCCAATTGCAGCGTCTCCTACAAAACACCAAATATTCAAAGAAGAATTAGTGTTCTATTAATAAATAATAATCATAGATTAAGTTTTACTGGTTTATGCAGACTTATTCCCTACAGTACTGGCAGGTTCAGCATCATGTATCAATGCTATTGTTAATTATTATAAAATTAAATCTTATATTTTTTATCAGAGATGGAAACTGTTTATTAGAATAATATGTTTTAGAAACATCATCTGTTTTTAACTTAATACCTTGAATGTGACAGTTGAATGGAGCAGCCCACTGGTTCTTTTCACGTTGTTGTTTGTAAAAAGAAATAAGGGACCTGTCCCGTTCCTCATCAGTATCCCTGGAATCCAGTGTCAGAAAAAGGGTTGGCTGCCTTTTACCTCCTTCACGCAAATGCTCAAAGAAGAGCTGTACAGCCTCCTGAGGGGTTTCCACTGTTTTCCATTCTAAAAAAGAAACAAAGTAATTAGAACCATTAAAAACATGTTGATCAAATAAAATAGACAATGACTTGGCAATCATAAAGTTGGAGCCCATGAGATATTGCATATCATATGTAGCCAAGCCATGCATTCATCCTGAGTATGTGCCCCTAAATATAAATATATTTATACAAATTCTACAGATTTTAGTCAAAATAAAGTTAAAGTTTTATTTAAGATCAAGTTTCATTTGATTCGATTTGTATGAGCGTAGTAGCATTGAGATTACCTCAATCTGTAAAAGTCTCAGAACTTTTGATTTTATGCAGTTTAAACATTTTTCCACTTAATTTACAAAAGTGTCTCAAATGCATACAACTCTTTTCACTTATGTACATCATAAAATACCATTCAATAAAATGTGCTTATTAATTACTTCACAAATGTATGACCATATGTTCCATATGTATGTTCACCTTCTGTTGCTGGTCCTGAAATACGGGATGAATGAGCTCCAGATGATGGCCCTGGCTGCTCCATGTCATCTTCAAAAACACTTGTACTGAATGATCTTAGACCAAAAGAAAAATATAATACATTAAACTTACAAATAACAGAGTTGTAACCAATTTAATGTTTAAGTTGATGTGCTATGCACAATCCTAGTCCATCTCACAAGCATTTAGTACTATGGGTCATAGTAGCCTTCGGAACAACTGAATTCATGCCTTCTTTTATTGTTTCATTTTATTTTGAAGTCATTTTACAGCTTCATCTATTGATTCTAAGGCGTATTCATATTACCTTTATATATTTATTTATTTAAACTCTACGTAATAATAATAGATTAACTAATATTGTACTTGTGATCGATTTAGGATATAATAATTACATAATATTTAAATCATACAAATTTATTATTCTAAATTAGAATCACTAAAAGCCAGACGATTTTGCCTTAAAAAAATCATTTGCTATGTAGTGACCTTTAATTAGGAGTAAAAACAGGTGGAGTGACTTTGCTCACAGCTGATTGGTCAAACATCAGCCAGGGTTGGTGGAAACTAAACTGAAACATAGCAGGGCTGTGTTCAGCCCCGACAAAACGTTGCACAACGTTTTTTAAACAGAAACGGTGATGCGTTGAACACACTGTTCTGATGACGCAAGAGTTGCAACTATGGCAGCTGACAAGGCCATTCTTTGTGTTCTTTGTGAAGAATTTTCTGAGCCTGATGAATTCGGTATAAATATGTGTTTTAATACTACAACATATGCCCGATGTTACAGTTACTGCACTTCCCGCCCAGAACACAAGAGAACATCCCAATCGAGTCAAGGGATTGCTGAAACTGTGGTTCCTAATTATTGTGATACAACATTTGCCTCGCATACTGACTTTATTTGTAGTTCATACTGTTTTATTACCCTGTATTTTCTTTCTCATTTTTAGGAAAAGCACTTAATTGCCATTGTTTATTTATATACCAAATGTCATACACTTGCAATGAAGCTAAAATATAAACAACTACGTCATTATGTTGAAACTTATGACAAACATGTCTTCTAATATCCTCAGTTGTTGCGAGTACCGAGCTACATCGTACACATTTGCAAATTACTTTCCTTGAACCCATTGTGCGAGTTCACTTTAATACCTCATGCTTTATATACATGTTGCTGCTGATTGGACTGCAGTTCTGACACACCCACCAGAAAACGTATCTCAAACCCCGTTGTACACCGGTGCACGCTGTTTCCAGGAAACATGACGTTCAACCCGGAAACCGTAGCAAAACAGTGCGCAACGTTTTGAACTTGAACGTGCCCCTGGCTAGACACCTAAAACGGCTTCATAGTATAAGCCCCTGGTTTCACAGACAGAACTTAGATTAAACCAGGATTAGGCCTTATAAAAATGCCTTAAAAAAAAAAACATTACTTCACATAGCCTATTTAAACTATGGCACTGACATATTTTAAAGGGATAGTTCACTTTAAAATGACAATTCGGTCATCATATACTCACCCTCAATTTGTTTCAAACCTGTATGAATTTCTTCTGCTGAACACAAAGGAATATATTTTGAAGAATCTCAGTAAACAGTTAACTGGTCCCATTGACTTCCAGAGTATATATATTTTTCTTACTATGGAAGTCAATGGCTCCAGTTAACCATTTGTTTACTGAGATTCTTCAAAATATATTCCTTTGTGTTTACTGTTCAGCAGAAGAAAAAAATTCATACAGGTTTGAAACAACTTGAGGGTGAGTATATGATGACAGAATTTTCATTATAAAGTGAACTATTCCTTTAAGATATTATGCTTTTAGTCAAAACAGTTGTCTTTAAGTCTGGGACCACCTTAAGCCGTGTCTGTGAAACCACGGGCTTGACTGGATAAATCCTTATAATAAGATGTTAGTGCCAAGCAAATATATCAAAGTAAATTTTAAAAACACAACTTATACCTCTCAGCACATAAACTGCCATGATAAGGTAATACAGACAATGGCAACTCCTTTTGGCATATAGGGCACATCTGTAATGACAAGAAAATGTATACAAAAAGTAAAAGTTAGCGGGAAAGTAAGTCTTCTTTTAAATGCAATAAAATTTGAGAAATAAGCATAAGCATTACCTCAAGGCTGTCTTCAGAAATATCTCTTGCACCAGCAGCAATTTTTCTGACCTGCTCCTCTAAGTTGTCATTACCATCCTCCACAATGACTAAATCAGTCTTCTCCTGTCATTTTAAAATTATATTAACCTCTGTTACATCAGTTAAATTTAGTTAAAGGGTACCTATCATGGAATTTTGAAAATTACCTTTCATGTAGTGTGTAACATAGATCTAAGTGAACAAAAACATCCTGCAAAGTTTTAAATATGAAAGTTCACCGTATACAAAGTTATTGTCTCTCAAAAGTAAGAGTCGACTCTGAGTCGCTGATATGAATCGATAGACAAACGATGCTTTCTCTCTAACTTTCGTACGTCACTTGTACAAGTTATTTGAATTCGACACGCCCACTCAGTGCGCGCGCCGAGCAGACAGAGAAACCTGACAACAACATGTCGACGAGACTCTGTTCTGAAGTGCGAATCAAAAGCAAACTTTTTTTTTTCACTGCCCAGGGACAAGCATGTGAAGACTCAGTGGCTAGAGTTTATATTTACAACTATACCACACAAGTATAGCCACCTTGAGCTGTGTTCGCGTTATTTTAATGACGATCGCTTCACAAACACAAATGCTTTCAACTGTGGATTCGCGAGTCGGCTGATATAGGAAGGTTCAATACCAAGTTTATTTAGATCAGCTTCCTCCTCCGAATCACAACCTGTAAGTACTATTAATAATTGTTGCTTTTGTGTGTGTGTGTGTGTGTGCGCACGTGTGTGCGTGCGTGTGTGTGTGTGTGTGTGTGTGAGAGTGAGAGTTACGCTCAGCAGCTTCTAGGTCTCCAATGTCATTTTTTTTTAAGCGTATTGTAGTACTGCAGTGCTTTATCAATATGTTTAAGCTTTGGGCTAACGCAAAAATATAACTGACTGGGTCATCTGACCAATCACAGCCGATTAGCGTCACGCAAAGGAGGGGTTTGGACAAATGAGTCGTCAAACGAATCATTAGGGAGTCGGTGAGCAAATCAGGTAAAAATAAATGCATATTATAAGACAACAAAAGTGTTTTTTGTCATTGCATTCTTGTAAAACTGTTGTTGGGGACTCCCAGAACATTATTAGGAACATTTTAAATGCCATAATAGGTACCCTTTAAAGTTATTAGTTAACGTTATTGTCATTGGTGTGAACATGTTTCACGATATGTACGCATACAGTCATTGTGGATCAAATACATTTATTTAAAAAACAAATTGTGTGTAATGTAAATAAAAACCGTATTTTGCTGCTGTGACAATATGGCTATACAAAACTCACAATTGGTGCAGATGTGTAAAAAACTCACATTGGAAATTAGTTTGCACTCTTCGGCATGCAAAGCCAACATTTGCAGTGGCATGGTGGTGTTGCAGGTGACACAGGGCACCTTTGGCATCTTTGAAAATTCAGCTGAGTTGTAGGGAAGAGGCTGGGTGTCCATCTCCTCCTGAAGGGGCACCAAAAACAGGACAATTTTTCCACAGTTTGAGACAGAACGAATTTGGCGACCAGAGTAACCCTCTGTGTCCATTGAGATGAGACTCATTCTTCTCTGGCCACTCCCTCCTGCAACAGAATTTGTATGTAATGAATGAATCCTAATTGTCAGATAATCATTAGTTAACTGAGCTATTCAAACCAGCTCGAAATCCCCATATTTACCAGTTGCTTTATAAAACATCCACCGTCCTTGTAGAGGTTGAAGTTTGGGGAACTCTTCCTCCATAATTGTTACTATCTATAAAAATAGATAATTCATGAAAAGTCAAACAAAAGATTTTCAAATTTACACCATCAGGTAATAGAACAAATGTCAACATTGCATATAGATTTTTGAACACTAAAAGCATTCAAATATACCAAATCATCAGACATATAAGCACTTACATCCGTATGTTTGCAGTCCTCTGGAACTGTCACTACCCTTTTCCCTAACCCTGCCTGAGCCAGTTCCAATTCAACTGTAGGCTTCGGGGTTAGGGTTGCTGGTGATGGTAGTACACAGACTGTAACGTCTGTGCACTTGATAGGCACTGTCTTTGTAATGCGACCTTTGCCTCTCTTTGCGTCGGTTTTTGCACTAAACATATTCGGAAACTGTCTAAGAAAATGCAAGTAAATAACAGCATTCAAATGTATGAAGTTGCATTCAGTTCAGACAATGAGTAGTATTACATTATAATTAAAATATAATATAAAACTTTGTCAAAATGTGCAAAACATGAACAAACCATTAAATAATGTGTTACTATAATAATTCTACCTCTTTAAAGCCAGATTGACTCTGGCAGATGATGTATCAGTGCTGGTCGAGGGAGTAATAGAAGGAGTAATAGAGGGAGTAATAGAAGGAGTAAAAGAGGGAGTAATAGAAGGAGTAAAAGAGGGAGTAATAGAAGGAGTAAAGGTGTTGCTTGAGGCACGTTGAGGAGGCCTGACAGGTGAAGATCCAGAAACAGTGTTTGGAGTGTGGCCCGATGACAACTCCCTGGAGATAGCTGTGACAAGGGCTTGAGCCATACTCTCTACAGTGTTCTATATAAAAAATATATATTTATATGTAATTAACAAGTTAACAGAAATATGCCACGATGCACTTTAGTAAACAATTAACCTGAGCCAAGTTTTAAAAAAAAATGTAAAGGTTTAAAATTGTTATATTAGTTATTGTCTAAACACTTTTCTTCTCCTGGTGTTACTACACATACTAGGCCTGTTTTCTTTCATTGACTGTGTCGAAAATTCGCATTATAAAATTCTTCATCAATTTAAATTAGGCTGCATTTCTCTACTATGTTAGATATGTTATGTAAGCTACAATCAATAAAAAAAAATAATAAAAAAAAAACACTGAACGTTATTATACTTACAGCAGTTACTGTCGTTGACACAGGTTGTCCCGCCATGACGTTAAGTCAGTGTGTCCCACAATCGATTTCAAAAATGGCTCTGTCAAAAACTAGATTCGTCGACTCGTCTCCGATCGGGGTGGGGGGTTGGTGATTGCGTGAGCCACGTGACTACTACACTTATATTTAACGTGTAAATAAAGCAATCGAAAAAGACAAACGATAATTCAGTACACAATTAACTTGATACAAATTAAAACTTATTTTATTAAAAACGTTATTATTATTATTTAACTAGATATATTTGAAGACTACCAGCTCGGTAATTCTGCGACTGCCATCTAGTGGTAGCTGCCTACTTGCCTTTCAGTTGCGTGTGGATCGTCAATGCTGAAAACTGCGGAAAGCAAGTCTCAAAATCCAAATGAACCGAACAGGATCGACTCGAACAAGGAATCAATAAATGCACGGGTGTCGTCGCCTGGTCCAGAAATCCACGGATTCTTTTTTGCACGCAAACATGACTTTATTTGTACAAATTGATGCACATGTATGTAATTCTTAATTGTACATACACCGGTTGAAAAGCATTTGTTTCATTGTATAGTGACACACATAAAACGAATCGTGTTCACGTTAATGAATAGCATTGCATGTTTGTTAGTTGTGTGTGTGTGTGTGGGTGGAATGCAGTAAACTGCGAAAAGGTAGTCTCAAAATCCAAATGAACCGAACACGATCGATTCGAACAAGATTTAAATAAATGCACGCGTGTCTTCTGATCCACAAATGCACGGGTTCATTTTTGAATGAGCAATTTTAGATTTATTATTGGATAACAGAACATGTTTATCCGCAGACATATGTATTTGAACAAATCGCTCCACACTCATTCAATCCCAAATTCCACAGATTCAAATTAAATGGCATTTGTTTGTGGATAGTAAAATACATTCACAAAATGTATCTAGTACATTGATAATTGTGTGTGCATTTATTAATCATAATGAGACTAAAATCATCCCATAGTTTTCATGCTTGTTTAGTGAAACACAGTGAACACATGACGATTACATTTCATTTGCATAACCGTGTATTACTAAGTTAGCTGCTATATGTAATGTGTAAGTGTAAGTTGCCGCATAACCTGCCATCAGATTAATTATTCTGGGCTTTTCAACTAAAAGTAAACAGTAAATAAATAAATAAATAAAACCCTCATAGATCAACACAGCATCGTTCCCCCCCCCCCCCCCCCCCATGCGCTTTAACTACATTTCCCATGATCCCCTTCTGAACATTCTATGAAGTCAAGCGAGTGTGATTGCGGTAAGTGGTGTGATGTGGAAAAAGTCATATCTTTCAGTTTGAATTGTTTGTCTTTGATCCGTCATGTTCACTAAAGTTAACAACAGTCTTCATGGGTTATTATTCTGCTGTTTGTGGCTGTATAAGACACAGAGTTTAAAGCTATTGGTCTAATTAGCATGTAGCTGCTAAACAAGATGTGTCTGCAGCAGAAGTCGATTTACTGAATTGACATTAAATGCAATTTTCAACGATGTTACGACGATGTATACGAATGTCAATCTTGCACATATCGGCTTAGTGATAGTAATTTTCTTAGCACACAGCCGTTTGTTTTCAGGACTCAAAACACACAATATTCTATCCACAATAACTCAATATCAGTGTATGTTTCCAGGCAACGACAACCCGGTGATGTGAAGATGCTGCGCAGGAAACCCACTCGTCTTGAGCTCAAGCTGGATGACACGGAGGAGTTTGAAAGTGTGAAGAAAGAGCTGGAGGTAAAATCTTAATGATCATCCAGTAACTTAAATTAGGACTTGTCTGTATCCGTATGCTTTCTATACAAATTACTGTACTGTACATACAAGTACATTAAAACAAGCAAGAGATAAATTAGCTTTACATTAAAGTCAAGCAACAATTATTTATATAGTACAACCCAATAATGTACAACACAGAGTTGTACATTAATATTTCAGAGCATTTTCACATTAATACACAGGAAAATAACAGTATTTATGTAATACATGAATTGAAACAAATGCCAATTTCAGCTCCACAGAACACAATAGTGTTCTTATTCCGGTCAATTTAGTTCAATAACTG
Source organism: Chrosomus eos (assembly GCA_036326025.1). Lineage (NCBI taxonomy): Eukaryota > Metazoa > Chordata > Actinopteri > Cypriniformes > Leuciscidae > Chrosomus > Chrosomus eos. Next base: position 11,326,584 of record CM070820.1, read on the forward strand.
TCCAAGTTCATCAATTTCAGCTGTAAAGAAGCTCTACAGAAGACAATAGTGTCTTCGCGATTCAATTCACGCTGAAAGGCAGTCTGGATACCATGGCCAGATTTTTCGCCTCATTTAGGGAACCAATCACAGAACGGGATCACAGAACGGGGAGGGAGCAGCAAGACGATGACGACATATGTTGGCTATGAGCGTTTGATAGACATTCTTAGCACCCAATAAACGGCGCCGGGCATTCGTAAACCACGCCTCAAATACGAGAAAATGTACATGTGGTTCCCAGACCCAAGTCTCAACGAGAATTGGGTCTGGCGTTAGCCAGGCTAGGTCCAAAGTTGGTTCTGTTCATACGGGTGTTCCACAAGGATCAGTCTTGGGTCCTTTGCTCTTTAGTATGTATCCACTTGGTCAATTACTACATTCTCTCAACCTTAACTATCACTGTTATGCTGACGATACACAGATTTACATACATACTAGACCGGGTCAGCAAGTGAACTTTGGGCATCTTTCTAACTGTATTGCTGAGATAAAGACTTGGATGTCCAATCATTTTCTGTCACTAAACTGGTCAAAAACAGAAGTCATGCTCCTTGGATCTCCTCATCAGCTGCGAAAGATTGGGTCCCCTACTCTATCTGTTGATGGCGTTGCATTAAAGTTTAAGACCAAATTAAAAAATCTGGGTGTCATATTTGACATATCCAGAATACTGTTAAAACATCATTTTATCACCTCAGAAATATAGCCCGGCTACGTCCCATGCTGTCCTTCTCAGTAGCTGAGAAGTTGATAAACTATTGTCTTTTCGCGCATTGACTACTGCAATGGTCTTCTAGCTGGGGTATCTAAATCATCATCGGATAAATTGCAATATCTTAAATTCAGCTGCTAGAGTACTATCTGGGGTCAGGGCCAGGGACCATATAACCCCGGTCTTGGAGTGCCTGCTCTGGCTGCCTGTTAGGCACCGTATTGATTTTAAAATCCTTATGCTGGCCTATAAATCTCTGCACAATCTGGCACCTCAATATTTGACTAATTTATTAATCCCTTACACGACGTCGCAATCTGCGCTCCTCGCAGAGTGGTCTTTTGGTCGTTCCGAAGACACGGCTTCATACGTGGGGTGACCGAGCATTTTCCGTCTATGCTCCTAAGCTCTGGAATTCTCTTCCGGCCAACATTAGGGAAGCAAAAACTTTAGTGACTTTTAAATCTCTTCTTAAAACATTTTATTTTAGGATTGCTTTTACATGATCATAATGTTATGTGTTTATTTTTGTATTTGCATTGTCTTACTCCTCTGCTGTTATGTCTGTCTGTAAAGCGCTTTGAGAAAGCTATTTTTAAAGGCGCTATACAAAATAAATATATTATTATTAAGTTATCATCATTATCCGGCTCAATTCAGTAGAAGTTTTCTTCTCATCCAATGTCGGTAGTTAAATCAGAGGTATTTCTGAATAGTGGCCTGGTTTTACATACAGGGCTCAGATTAAGCCAGGATTAGGCTTTAGTTCAATTAGGGCATTTAAGTTGCATTTATAAATGTGCTTTAGAAAGAAAATATTACTGGTGTTCATTTTGAGACAAAACAGTGCAAGTTGCTTTCATTTAAAACAACTCAAACATGCATTTTAGTCTGGGACTAGGCTTAAGTCTTGTCTGTTAATCCGATGCATTGTCTTTTAAACCTCAATTGACCAAGCCAGAGGTGACAGTGGTGGAAAAAAAAAACATTAGGAGAAACCAGGCTCAGGAAAGGAGCCAGTTCCCCTCTGGCCTAAATTATCTGAATATTACTTTTGACAAATGTTTAAAATCATATACTAGAAAAATCTGGTTTATTCTACATAGGGCATAGCATTCAAAATGGTGTTTATTACTTGTGATCACTTAAACTACTTAACCTTTTTATTTAAAAAGCCTCCGGCTGCAGAATGGAATGCATCCAGTATCCAAAAAGTCTTAGGCCACATTATATTGGCCAGCATATTGAAAGCTATAAAAGTAATTTAAAAAAAATCTCCCACGTAAAACATTTTTATTTAAAGGTAGGATAGGCAATTTTCGGAAAAGGCTAGCAATAGAGCTATCTTTTGAAAGCATAAGATCCAACCCTCCTTTCAGAGCATCTCCGAAACACACAGGGAGCAAACAAAAGCGTCAAAAAAAGCTTGTTGTTTTGGTTCAGGAGGAACTGTAAAAGGCGGGCTGCTGTTTCGGTTGTGGTGCTCGGTGACTGACGTCTGTCTAATTCTGTGATTTCTGCGCGAGTACGGTTCCGCGGAGGTATGGAAATACATACATTGACATACAGGAAGGACATTGTATCATTGCATATGGCCTTTCACAGACGATATATAAATTTAGACCACTTAACTTAGTGATTACTGTCAAGATGTGAAGAGACTTTCAACCAGCATAACAAAAAATGTTTCTGGAACAAATCGCCTACCCTAATTTAACTCATCAGATCCTTAATCATATCCCAACCATCCTTGCTGGAACAAACAGGTTACACCAGCATGGTCAAGTGTAAGAAAAGATTAATCTTGCTTTTATGAACTCAAATTACTTTTCCATGTCTGTCCAGAGCCGGAAGAAACAGAGGGATGAGGTGGATGTAGTTGGTGTAGCCACATCCAGTGAGATGAGCGGTGCATCAGGTGGCGGCACGGACGGGAAAACCAGGGAGCAGATGATCCACGAGCGAATCGGATACAAACCCCACCCAAAGCCTAACACATTACCATCACTTTTTGGAAACCTTCAGTTTTGACAATTTGCAAACCTGAAAAATGGACTAATAAGGTCTTGAGAATCTGCAACACACTCACACACATCGTTTTGATCTTGCCTGACCTGAAATGGACTGAAAGCACATGCATTTTGGGTTTGGTTAACTGTGTTTGTGACTGATTTCAAAGGACTATTTTTCTGAGTAAATAAAGTCTGCTAGTTGAATGGAGAAATTGGTAACTTTTCACGTCTTTTATTGGACAAGGACAAACATTTCACAAGGGAGCCAAAAATAAAAAGAGGTTGGTTTATAAATGAGGTGGTCACAACAATTATCTTTGAAATCATATAATATTTATTCATCATTTACTTCATGATTACAGTACTGTGTATATTTCAAACTCTACAGACGTGACTGAACTGTAAACAACCTAATACATGTTAACACTGCCACAACACTGGAAACACAGTTCCTTCTACCCTTAAAGGAGTAGTTCACTTTTAAAAAAACTTTTGCTGATAATTTACTCACCCAAGGGAAATAATTTATGGGAGCCAAACGGTTCAAGGTCCAAATGACAGTTTCAGTGCAGCTTCAAATGGCTTTAAACGATACCAGACGATGAATAAAGTCTTATCTAGCCAAACCATCGCTCATTTCAAAAATAAATAACAAAGTTTAAGTTTTTTAAGCACAAATGCTCGCCTTGCTCTGTTCTGTGATGAGCGTTCGTGACTCTCCTGTTTGAACTCGTTCATCAAAATTAACAAATCTTTTTTCGAGTCATGACTCAAAGGGTCCTAGATAAGACCCTTATTCATCGTCTGGAGTCGTTTAAAGCCCTTTGAAGCTGCACTGAAACTGTCATTTGGACCTTGAACCGTTTGGCTCCCAATGAAGTCCATTATATGGAGAAAATCCTGGAATGTTTTCATCAAAAACCTTCATTTCTTTTCGACTGAAGAAAGAAAGACGTGGACATCTTGGATGACATGGGGGTGAGTAAATTATCAGCAAAAGTTTTTTTAAAAGTGAACTACTCCTTTAAGCTTGTAGTTTTTCCCATCTAAGACAATGCAAAGTTATTTTGTAATTAAAATAAATTTGCTATAGGATTAAGCCCAGATAGTCAAATCTACAGAGTGGCACCTGTTGCAAAAATATGATGTGAATATTAAATTTTTTCTGCTTTTAACTAAAAAAAAAAAACAGGAAACAAAATCTACAAAGGAACAAAATAATTTAAACAGGCTTTCTAAAACCCACATGCGTACTGGTTTAAAATATGTGGTTTTGTGATTTTGTCAGTAAGAAAGCCTTCGGTTCCAGCCTTTTGTTTTCACAAGCAATTCAGACACTTTAATGTATGGGCACTTTATTTGGGTCCCGCATGTAAAGGCACACCCCTTTCAGTTGAGGAGCATAACTATCATCAATATTGACATAAAATTCACATTCTGGGACCCAGTAACTATCAGAGCGATGACCTTAACAGCTCATGATTAGCTCAACATCACAAATGTGCCACAATTTTGTATTTAAAAGCTGTCAACGTAAAAGGTTCTACATAAAGATTGCTAGAAAACATTGATATCAAGTACACGGTCATAGTTGAGCGTTACAAATATAAATTATAAAATTAAATCGGTGACACTGGCATCAGATATAATTTATTTTTCACCAATCTCCCCATATTTACTTAAAATCACTCTAAAGTGAGCAAAGTTCGACTTCAAACTCAGAGTCCCAAAACCTCTCTTTCTTGTGCAAACATCATTCAGTCCAGTGTTTATGTCTAAACAATGGTCATTGATTATTAACGGTAGTTTCATTGATGTGAAACACTTGGCCATAACAACCTCCAAAAAAGAAAAGAATAACACCCTCCAACCACTAGTGCTTGTAAATTGGGTCCAGATCCAGTTTGGATTTTAGTGTCTACGGTCATCCTCTTGGGTGTGTGTGTTCCCTCGTTTAAGGCAAAGGGTTTAATAAGGCTCTATCGCACCCAGAAGCACCTTCATAAACATGAAATAAATCAAGAGATGTGATTATTATGAACAAGGTAACCCGTGAATCTCAGTACTATGTGGAGGTAGACTGTTAAGGTGTGGTCAGATTTAAGGCACAGTCACATTAGTAAAATATCACTGGAAAACGTCTATGGTCAATAGAATAGTGATGCATGAAGCACCACTCGCAAAGAAGTCTTTCAAGCCAATTGGCTTTCTGTTTGCCAATGTGGTGAAAAATCTTGGAATCCATTGTAAAATCTGTATGGAAATCTTTTGCCCTCGTGCAAAATCCCAATCAAGTGGATTCCAGTTAGAATGACTGCAAAGATAAACTGAACAATGGTACATTTTACCACACGTTTTCCATTGTTCAGGGAACTTTTGCATTTGAAATCAAGCCATTTCAATGGCTTGATTTTGCAAAGGCTTCACATTGGTCCCAATAATTTGCAGCATTGCCCAATAAAAAGCTGCTCGGTTTGAAAGTGACTTCTGTGTGAGCTGAGCTTCATACATGGCTACACTACTGACAATGGACCTTTTTGCCCTTTATGTTATGAATGTGACTGCGACCTTTAGGCTGTGCACACAAATCTCAACATTGCAGAGGAAATGACCGGGATTGGTGGCGATGAGCATTTGGCATATGGGGCTAAATTTGTATCAAAATCAAATCAAAAGAGCTTTAAAAATGAACAGAGACTACCGTTTGGGGGATTGTGTACAGTGGGTGTTTTTTGAGGTTTTATGCAAGAGAGGTTAATGACAGTGTTCTGTAATATCCACCACTACTGCCTTCTTCCAGCTGAACAGGAAGTAGCCGAGGCCGGCGCCCAGCGCCACTGCTATGCACAGGTAACCGTTGTACGTCATGAACACCAGCATGAGGAAGTAACTGACCACCACTTGGATGATGTGAAGAAGCGTCTGGATGAAGTGTGCGAGACTCATCATTTTCTGGCTGGAGAAGAGAACAGAACCAGGTGTTGACCTTATTATGGGATTACAAATGTCAGGTCATCAGTGTGAGGAAACCAAAGAAAATGCATATTTACGTCTTAGAGGTCGCTCGTGTGGTAATGAATACATACAAGGGGTGATTAAATCAGTGTAAACAGGCTAAAGGCTGACGTCGTCATTCAAACAACAATGGTGAAAGAAAAATACTTCTAAAAACAGTGTTTTCACTCAGAGATAGAGGTCTGCAAACCAGGGGTTTTCAAACAGTGGCGCAAGGAAGTGCTAGCCTGTCCTCAGGAAACTCAATAGCACTGGCTAATTGCATTTAGCGACCCATTTAAAATTCATTATGTCAAACAATAATTCAAGTGAAACATGTAGGGTGTTGAATCAGGATTGTTTAGAATGTGCAAAGTGGCCATTCCATATCATAATGGAGACTTGAAAAGGGCACATCTGATAACTGCTGAAATTTCACGAAAGATTATGAAGACAAACATTATTGTGCACTGATGAGTCATTCAGAATAAGATCGTAAACTGTTATTCTGGCTATGTTCAGACTGCAGGCACATGTGGCCCAAATCCGATTTTTCTCATGACAGTGTGAACAGCACAAACCACATGGAATCTGATCTTTTCAATTCTGATTTGGGCCACTTCAATTATGTGGTACTAAATCTGATACAGGTCAGATGTTTTGCAATGCGAACACAGGCTGAAAAGTCCCTCTAGATCAACATTAGTCACAATTCTGCGCTCATGGGAGTCACTTCAAAGGTCGTACATACCCAAAGTTATCAAGACAGTTGTGAAAGGTAGTCAGTGGAAGGAAAGTGATAGCTCTACAAGCAAAACATGAGGGCTCGTATCATAAATGTTTGACTATTTTTCGTATCCTCATCTTTGTTTTTTATATTGCTCATGCGGGTCAGTCCAGGACCATGATATTGGCCACATTTAAAACAACAATGCGAACAGCTATTCGAAATAAATCAGATCTGAGGAATAAATCATAATTGAGCACCATGGCCTGCAGTGTGAAAGTAGGCTCTGATTACGCATTGAACCTCCTGAAAACACGAGTACTCATTTCACTGACCCGACTGTTTTATGTGTCTCCACGAGAACGGTGCCATCAGCTCCTGGGACAGGCATGGAGTTGTAGCGCACGTTCACCTGATTCCTTCTCAACAGGACCTCACGGCTGATCTTCAGACCCTCGTAGAGCATAGCCAGCAAGAACACACCAATGCAGGCACCTACCATCTCTAAAGACGAGGATGAAGAAAGGTTAAAGAAGTCAGGAATTGAGAAATCAAATTGTCCTTGATCTTGACATATAAGAGGTCATTGTACTATAAAAAAAAAAATACTCGTTTCGTAATTTGTCACATTATGACGTCATTGTGCGATGAAAAACAATGATGCAACAAAGATGATCAACACCTAATTCTACATCATTTTTTAAGCCCCACCCACCAATTCGCACAAGTCATGTCGTAGAAAATATGAGACACAAAAACAAAGATCACGCAACAAAATGAGAGATGCCTCTGATTACAAGAGTTTTTGAAGTGCCAAGTTGTGAAAAAACACATTGCATTACTATCCTTGTGATCCTAATATTAAGAAAGTGTGAATAAACTTTATTTTTAATGAAGTTCCAGTCAGATCACGTCAGTAAGACACCATTCGTTTCATTTTACTGTGGAATAATTTTTAAACAAGACATTTTTTAAGGCTTTTCAGAGAGACTGAAAATAAAAGATGATGCCGTGACAACTATGGGTTATTGGATCCGATAATGCCGCAACAAACAAGTGTGACTAACAGTGTTTTTTACCATGTGTCACTATTGCTTTGTCTGATACAGGGTTTGATATGTTCTGAGCATTTATACTGTAGCACCAGTCAAACTGGGGTGCGTTTCCCAAAAGTATAAAGTTAGCAACATTGTTGGTTGCAATGCAATTTCCCAATGCCAACCAACTAAGTTGCTAACAGGTTAGCAACTATGCTTTTGGGAAACGCACCCCTGAATAGTTGTGATTTGCAGTTTTTTCCTTTGCTTCGGCATTTATAGGGTTAATGCGTTGGATTATCAGTTACCAACTGGTAACTCGAAGTACTTAAACAATATTTGCCACAACCAAGACTAATAAAGCATATATGTAAAAAGCATTGATGTTTCACATTGTTGGCAAATGTTTTAACTATGTAACAAGATAATTTTTCAACATCGTCATTTTTTTAAACAATTGCACACGTGTAAATGATTTTAATATGCAAAACTGTTACCAAATCATATAAGTGGGCGTTTACTTCCAAGTCTTGAATGCGAAACGCCCATCAAAATGGAGTGTTCAAAAGAGAGGGTTCAATACAGGATAGAAAATAGCTTTTTACTTCTAAATTAGGATTTTTTTGGTGTAAAATTATTGATAACATTATAAGTGGACCTCAGAGAACATTTTAAAATAAAATAAAATAAATTAAGTTCATGACCCCATAAACACATAAGAAACCTTACAGTAGTACAGTACATTCCCAGTGTAATCTAGACTTATTCTGTTCTGTTCTCATAATTAAGATGATTCAGCTTGATAAAACTATTACAATCTAGTAAAACCTGTACAACCAGTGCATTTGCCCTCAACACTGAGAGGGTATCTTATGATATTATTAATTAATCTGAAGGAACAACCAGTGACAGGTTTGGTTTAATATCTAGTTTCAGGTCTCCTGTACAGTGAAAGTGTTTCATTGGAAGTCAGCAAATCACTGTACTGTTGATACTGTCAATTGGCGCATCAAGTCAAAGCTAATTTGCATCAAATATTGCCACAAAAATGTGAAATAACTGGATAACATCATTATTGTTTTGTCACTGCAAATTGCTGCCAGTGCATTAGAGCCCCACTGACTTCCAGTGAATGAGAAAAAAAAATCTGACACATTTCTCAAAATTTTGTTCAAAATTTCATTACTGTTTTGGCGTAAGTTGACTTGCGTAGGCCATCTTCAGGAAACTAGTTATTTTAGTCGATAAAGTTTTAAATATGTATATTATTTTCTTACACGAACGCAACGCATCGTTATTAACCTCCCGGAGCCGGTTCGAGCACTTTTATTACGGATGGAGAGGCTTTGATGGACTTTCAAAAAGAAATATACCCACTGACTCCCATTATAAGGCTTGGAAGAGCCAGGACATTTTTTAATATAACTCCGATTGTATTCGTCTAAAAGAAGAATGTCATACACACCTAGATGACTTCAGGGTGAGTAAATCATGGGCTAGTTTTCATTTTTGGGTGAACTAACCCTTTAACCTCTGTTGTGAAGAACTTTGTTTGCCAAAAAATTTAAGGAACCCTTCAAATTTAATTTGATTACATTTTAAAAGATTCAGTAAACTGTTAAAGTTCTATGCATTTATTTGATTAACACTGTTTATTGATAATGACTTTGTATTAAATCATATAACACAGAATCCAGAAAAAAGTAAACATTTCATAGGGCATTATTAGACAGAAACATTGAATTTGGGGAAAATAAAATGGAATTATAGGGCCAATTCATATGTAGTGTACCGTATATTCGTTCCAATTTATTTTCACAAGTAGTAAACAATTAATATGTTAGTTTATTAACGGCTATTTCAAAATTCGCCATTTAAAAAAAAGAAAAGAGCATCTTACCTCCTGGGGTGTTGATGACCAGCCCAGCGAATAGCAGCTCCACATTTTTATAGCCAAAGTAGAAGGTCATTTGCTGAAAGTATAATGAATCAAAGAATCAGTTTTCAACCTATCTTTCCCCATAATGAATAAAGCAATTCTAATAACACGCAGAACGCAGGCTTACTTCCATTGAACAACAGCTTCAAATGATGATAACATGATCACATCTGGATTTTTATCAAGTGAACTGATATACTGACACTCAAGTGTAATGAATTCCAGGTTGTCTCACCATCATCATCACGTGTTGCCCATGACCTGCGTCGGGCGTCATATGGTCCTCATGAGGGTTTGTGCTTTCAGGTGCCATGGTATGGCCCACGTGACCCATGTGTGGATTTGACATACTTCTCTTACTGCACAGAGGTGCTGGGGAGAGATCAGAGTACAAACAATTCTTACAGCTCATAATCGAAAAAATTAAAACAGTTTTCAGAATATGAAATGATTAATCTGCTAAATGAAAAAGCAAGTAGCAGAACATATATATACAAACGTCAAGTGTTCCTGGATCATGAAAGTGTGAACGTTTATGGATGTATAAAAGCTTGAATATTTGAAATCAGTCGTAAGGATACTCTATAGAGATCAACAGGTTCAAATAAGCAGCCAAAAATAACCTAGCAGAGGTATTAAAAAGTATTTAGACACTTGTAAATATCATGTAAAAAATGTCACTGCATTATATACAAAATATCAAACCAAACTGAATCTGCAACAACAACAAAAAGCCGCTTTTCTCAGAACTAACTTCACTTTTCTGAGCCACTTTTGTAAAGACTTTAATTAACTATCATCAGTGAAATATTCTGTCACCATTTACTGTGTCGTTCAAACCCGTAACGACTTTCATTCATCTTTGAAACACAAATGAAGATTTTTGTTAATGAAACCTGAGAGATTTCGGTCCCTCCACTGAAAGTCCATTCCACATTTCAAAACGACGTCGTAAAAGTAATCCATACGAATCGAGTGGTTTTCTGAGGAGGCACAATCATTTTATACGAGGTACATAGGCTACATCTTTATATATAGGGTCAGAAATCTCATTAAAAAAAATCTTCATTTGTGTTTTCAAGGATAAACAAAAGCTGATGAACTAACTTTTTTGGCTGAACTAACCCATGAAAGTCAGTTCTCTAACAGTGCAACCACAGGTATATTACAATAACTATGAACATGATCCACTGACATTTGGCACTCAGAAAATGCCAAAATATGTGGTTTTCTGGAAAGTATAACCACACATACACACAAATATATATATACACCACGATACTTTTCAGAGTCACGTACTGGTTATTTTCAATTCCTGAAAAGTGATCAAATGCTGAGAAAGGAATAACAGATACAACAGACCTTCACTAATCGAATGTCCCAACAACCCCAGGCTATTCACTTAGACAATGTCGTCCAGATAATCTAATACATCCCTCTATAAAACAATTACTTTTCCCATTTGAGCAGCAAACATGCTTTCCTAAAGGTTTGGGACAGCCTCAGGGATAAAACACACATCAGAGATGACAGTACAAGACACACATCAGACCAATGAAGATGATTATCTACACGATCTGCACTAACCATTAGTCAGCGTGTTCTTGTTGGCCTAAACAGACATTTGGCTAGTTTTTTACAATTCTGGAATGTAATTTTCCCTCAGATATAGCTCAGATTCAAAGACCAAACAAGGTCAACTGAGGAGCAATGAAAGAGGGGGAAAAAACAAGTCACAAAGTACACTCACAAAAGAAATGTCTGCTTGAATCCTGTCTTCATAATCACAGAGCTAAGAGGACGGACAATGTGCACTGTTGTCAAGAAGTGAAACACATCATGTGACTGAACTTATACCGGCTTATACAGATTTTTTGTTTTAAGATTTTTTTGGAGTACTACAACCATATTTTTTTGGACATGCATCTTGGTAGTACTATGTTTTATATTCTTTAAATTACTATGTGAATAAATAGCATGGTATATTATATATATACATACAATTGTTACCTTTTGAGATAATATGGATAGCTTGTAAACATGACTAAATTTAAACTAAATATTGCATTAATTTGTTTCTGCCATTACATTTTTTGAATGATGTCCAATGGTGAATTTTCAAAGAAATAACTCACCCAAGCAAAATCTGTCACCTCTCTCAGTTGGCTTCCTTTATTCCTTATGAAAGTATCGTTTTGTTTGGCAACCACAAAAATGTACAAGTAATTCCTGTCAGTCAGTCCTTCTTACTATCATCTGACGTAAAGGTGCAGTGAGTGTATTAAGTGCAGCCCGATAGTGATAGTGTTCAGGAACAGCAGCAGGAGTATAGTGTGTGCATGGTCACACTTGTCATGTGACCTCTCATCTGCCTTTCATTTCCCTCTTCTGTCCAATCACAAGGTTTTATCCACACCCACAAAGCCTGGTGCCTGAAAAAAACTTTTGTCTTAATCCACTCTTGCTCAATATAAAGTGCCAGTAAAAAGTGTGCACAACCTACTCATTCTGTATTATGACTATTTTCCACACTTTTGAACAACTATCATCAAAAACTATTTTAACAACACAAATAGAACACTAAAAAAATGTTGACTCAAAAAACAAAAGCAACAGTTTGCATCAATCTTTTTGAGTTATAACAATCTACCAACAAACTACATTGAGTTAGAGGAACTTAATCATTTGTAAATTTGATTAATCAGTTAATTATTATTGATTTACAGCCCTGGAACAAATTAATCTTATCACATCTTATATTTTAGTTAAATGCCACAGATAGCATAGCGCATGTTATGCATTTAGTATGTAACTTATAAGTTACATAAATGCAACTTGTTTAGCAAGTAAATATGTAGAGTCAATATAGTGTTGTTTACCTTCATTTACCTCCATTTTTAGCACAATAAACTTCAACATAAAATAAACTCTTTTAAAGGTGCCATGTGTAATAATTGAGGTAAAAATATCCAAAAAAATGAGCTACACGCATCAAAAGAATGAAAAGAAATAAGGGCGATGATGTCATTAAAAAAATGAAAAGTTATAGTGTTGCAGAGATATCAACCTAAATTAGCATTAGCATTACTAGCCCCGGCCCGACAGGTGTTGTAATACCAGTTTCGGCCATGGGAGGCGGTATGCGGGTAACATACATAACCACCAGCCAAACTGCAACACACGAATAACTCGCACTGCTTGTATCTCTTTAATCTCTAAAAATCTCCAAATGCTCCACGTGAAACTGCGGTCTTACTATCGTGTCAGTTGATTTGATTAATATGCGCGAGGGAGAGAGAGCAGGACCGCTCTCGTGTTGTTTGAAGACGTGAGAGTGCGCGTGCGCGGCCGGGGCTCGCTCGCTCTATCTCTCTGTCTCTCTCTCTCTCTCTGCTCGTAACGCGCCCTGTCAAGCGCAGCGGCAGCAGTCATTCTAGTCTACATCCCTCACCGATCAAAATAGGCTTTGGCGGGACAAAGCGGACTATTTTACGGTTTTAGAAGATTAACAACCTGAGACTAAAAAACAGACTAGAGTAGGCCAACTTTCTGGAGGTATACTGCCCCTGGAGGTATACTTCTGGTATGGAATATGTGAGTATGAATTGATTTTTGACATAGGGCACCTTTAAATGTCAAACATACCAGCCATAAACACTAAAAGGACCTTCTTTTTACTAAAATACACTTAATTTCAACATTTATTTCATTATCCAGTCCTATGCAAAGCATGCTTAGAACTAGAATCCACTGACAAATTTCCAAAGCAATCAAGAAAATGTAATTAAAGGTGCTCTAAGCGATGTCACGCGTTTTTAAGTAAATACAGCAAACTGCCTGCCTGTCCCCTGAACACACTGTAAAAAAACGCGGTCTCTGCGAACACCCCAGGCTCCACAAACGGCTACAAAAACAAACTCTAGCGACCCGCTCTACGAAACATAACAAACTGTTCCAGCCAATAACCGACAAGAAGGGTTTGGGGGTGGGTTTGAGGGGTTAGTGCGCGGATGAGGAGGAGGGAGGGTCTAGCTAGCCTCCGTTTTGTTTGACAATAGTTCGAACGTCAACAAGAAGTGATGTCACCCAGGATCGCTTAGAGGACCTTTAAGTTACGACAACTTAAAAAAAAAAAAAATGAAGAAATTTAAGTTGAAATTACACACAATATTAGGTTAGTGTCATGATCACTACTACTATGTCAACATAACTCAAAAGATTTAATTAAATCAATAAATTAGATTTTTTACTTGCAACAATGCATTTATTTAAGTTGTGATTTCAGGACCACTGAATTAATAAGTATGGGAATATGTAGTGACCAAAAATGTGAAATCAAACCTATATTGGATTTAATATATTGGAAGGTTAAACGGATCAAAAATGTTACTGATATATAGCTGATGGAAATGCTGCAGTTTTCCCACATAGATCTTTTTATGTTGAACATAAATTGTAATGTTGATACTTTAAATTAGTAAAACGTTTGGGGGGAAAATTGTCAAGAAAAAGGGCTTAAACGAATAAATGTGGTGTCACATGACGTGTCCACATACATATGTTACTGCTATCAGTTTCTTGGTATTGTTTACGCTTGCGTTAAATCTATTTGAACATCATACACAAGGAAACTGCCTAATGAAATCTACATTCTAAAGATTTTTCAATGTATCAGTTTTTGTATGTGTGTGTTTTTGGTTGAGATACACCAGTTCAACAGGTTTTTTTAAAGGATGACATGATGACACCATTTTAATTGTAAAATGCCAAATTAATGCAAACAGGCTAAAGACAGTGAATTTAGCAAACCTTTTTTCTTGTGCACACTTTCTCCCTGATAACATAACAGCGGTAAAACATGTAAGAAAATTTGTCTAAAATCACAACGCAAACAATTTTAATGGTCCTAATAGGTTTTGATTTCTTTGCGCAAAATATGGCCAGGACAAGTCCTCAACAGTCACAATGAGAATTCAATGCAAACCTTTAAATGTTATCGAAAGTACGTGAGTGATTTAACTTTATTGATGTTCAAAGAACAGCTTTTTACAATGTTGAACTTTAAGGACTTCAATTAAGAGCTATATGCTTGTTTCCATAAAAATAAATAGCAGAAAAAATTATGAGGGGAAAAAGGGAGGGGTGTGAGAAAGAGATCACAAAAATGAGAAACTGCCTGAGTGTTAAATATTTTCATTTCAATGGTAATTATATTAACTTGTTAATGCCTCAATCATTATGTAAAAAGTGATTGTATCAATGACCTTTTCAATACTAAGGGCATGAATAAAGTATGAGGATTTGGTCAATCATTACTGATCGTTATGATGCATTACATTTTCATTGGCAGGTCATAAAACAGGAAAGTACGCAAACGAATGTGAAGGGGGCAACATGAACTAGTGTTCAACAGCGTTAGTAGTATAATGTACCAACTTCAGTGCAGAGGTAAAGATGAGGTACAAAGAGCAACTCAACAGCAGTTGACTCATAGTGCATTTCAAAATTTCACAAAAGCAAACAGGTCTAATGTTGAATGTTTACCAGAAGTTGTGAATTATACAGTTGTTTAAACAAATCACATCAACTGCAAAAGAGAAAACCCTGCAATGATAAACATATTCGGGGGTCTATGCACCAGTTGTTTGGATTTAGGCAGATCTGAACTCGATTGTAAGAGAGGGACAGAGTTTAACCTCTACAGAGCAACCATTTCAGTCGCATTTCACAAAATGCATCGGTTAGCAGTCAAAAATAAATGGGGGCTTGGGGCATAAAAATGCCCCCAAAATTTGAGGTATGGGGGCTTAATGGGAAAGAGCTTCACGATTGACTATGTTCAAATAGATTCAACAAGCAATCTGAGCTTTCTTCTTCTAGCGTTTTACTGCTCAAAGCTACAGAAAAGTGAATCAAATGGATCGCTGCAAATCGCAGAAACAACTGGAGTCCAGGCAGAGAAATGTGCATTTGCAGTTACCGTTCTGTGTCAGATATGTTGGATTTTGGGGTAAACTTACACCCTAGGTTATATACTGTATTGACAACTTATCAATTAGATATTTACCATCTTATATTCTGTACAGCCTTACTGTAAAGCTTTTGTCAGCGTTTTTAAGAGGAGCCTTGTGTACTAAAAAAAGGGATGTTTGGATAATGTTAGACAAGCACAGTTTTCCTAACAAAGTAAGTTTGTGTCGTCTGCCTCACAGTAACAGCTAATTATCCAGATAACTTTAAAAGTTTCTACAACATATATTAAAGTCCCCCTGGTTCTTTAGCACGTTCTAAGGAACAATCTCGAGTCCAACTGCCTTTAATTTAAGAAGATAATCGCTTACTTTCCTCTAGTTTTCGCAGTTACCACCATTAAACCCAGTCATGTTGCAGGACGTTTTGCCACTGAGGGTCGGGAGAGTGACATCAAACCCTCTCAACTGTCTACCGTTTTTGCTCTATTTCACTATTTTCACCACCATGTCCCTTAAGGGGCTCCGTACGTTTCATCCCAACTTGATACTGAGAAAATAGAGCCTATTATGAGCCTATAGAGACTATTATGATTTTTTGACATTTTCATTACAACTACTGTAATAACTAAACTTATTGTAATGTTTAAAAAATGATATTACAGTATTTCATTTTAGCATTTTTTGTGTGAATTTGATTTATGATTTTAATTAAAGGTATTTTTCACCACCAGGGGTCGCTAACCTCTTACAATAACAAAGGCGTATATTGATGACGTATATTCCGCATTAAGCTGAATTACGGATCTTGTCGTCAAGCTGATGGATCTTTTATGGATGAGGGAATACATTGATGTTTTTAGCATGACTGTGGTATGAAGCAGGACGCGATTGCTAGACGTATACCAGCGCCACACGCAACACGAGTCCCGCGGATATAAAGGAATAAGGTCATTTCATTCTACCGAATTACACGCAAGTGCTGAATTAAACTTGAGGTAACGCAGCGCTGTTTTTTTTGCTCTAACACTATCACACTAAACGGCATTTGAGTGTGTTGAATGTTGTTAGTTGGGTTGTTTGTTGGCTGTATGAGACTAAGTAAGATAGATCAACATTAGAAACATACAGATCATATTCTAACATTTCATCATGTTGAACTAAATAACATTGATTAGTTTTATGTACATTTGTTCACCTGTCTAATAAAGTAACATGCAACACTCGCGTCTCAGTCAAGTCGAAGTTAGTCGCGGACGTGGAGCTCTCGGCATCTCGAAAGATGTTGATCTTCGTTTTAGTCTTTTTTTTGTCTCAAAGTCTGCTTGCCATGGTCCATAATGTTTGAACAAAACAACAACAGCGTGAGCGTTCTGCTAGGCATAACGGGCATAACCCAGTTGTCAACGTCTGTCGCCATGGTTTAGGGCTGGGCAAAAAAATAGATTTTTCGATTAATCGTTTTTTAAAAGGCCAAAAATCGATTTTTTCATATTTATTTCCGCAAACATTGAAGATTAACGTTAATGTAATTACTAGTCTTCTCCACTAGATGTCACCCTCTTATTTGCCTTGCGTTTTGTTACAGAGGAGCGAGAGGCGAGCCAGCCTGTCAGTCATTCATTCATTCAATCATTCAATCGGTGCTTAAAATGGCGGTTTCAGGTCCGTTGTCGACGTTAATTCCTTCACATAAAAAGTCAGAGGTATGGAAGCATTTTAGATTTCGCAAGCAAGACGGAGAGAATAGTGTGGTGGACAAGAACAAAGCCATATGCCTGATGTGTAATGCTGAGGTGAAATGCTGTAGTAATACTACAAATCTGCGGAACCATTTGATGAGACATCACCCAGACGTGCAGGTTGCAAAACCCACACACCCACAGCCACAGCAGAGCTGTGTAGAGCATAATAATTGTATAAGTATTAAATCGATTTCATTGAGTTGAATCGAAATTTGAATCGAGAATCGAGATCGAATCAAGAATCGAAATCGAATCGATTTGAGAGCTTGAGAATCGAAATCGAATCGAATTGGAACATTGAATCGATACCCTGCCCTTTATAGCAGTACGAGCGAAAACCGGGGGATAACGCGGATATGACGTCATTGACTGGCGACTCCTCACCCCTGCTCACACGCCCCGTTTCCCTGGTTAAAATCGCAATTTTGTCACGATTTACAAATAGTTTTAAACATTTGGGATATTGTAAGTAATCAACTAAACAATATATTTAACATTGGCCTAGTGGTTTTTGGATATTTTCCTGCAAAAATCCTACATATTGTACCTTTAAAAAAGATATCAATAATGTTGTATCTCATATTTTTCATATTACAGTAATGAGAAAGAAGGGGAAATATAATTTAAATGCAAAAAAAATGTATTCTTTCGATTTTTATGTGAAACATGACCTGGACATTTCTTTGTGAGATTGACCATAAGATGATTCAGACCTGACTAAATAGTAACAAAATGCATCAGCGTGAAAACTGGTTTGAGCTTTAATGCCAGAGATTAAAATCAAATAAACAAAACTTTGATGGCACATATTCATTTGAGATAGGCTGCACAATATATCGAAATATCGCAAGTGTATATATCGTGATGGCTGCAATAATAACTGGGGTCATGAACAAAAGACAAAGAGAAAATCACTCAATGCTCTTGGCTAAATAACTTTTGTAGCTTTAAAAAGAATCAGTATAGATTTAAAAACTAAGCAGTCTTTTATTCTTATATCATTAGAAATATATTTTAATAGATAATTAAAGTTTATTTTACACACTTTAAGCATTATTGTATCGCATATCGCATTATTTAACGAGTTATCGCAAGCATTTTCTTCAAATTATTACCAACTTTGGCCAGCTGACTATAAAGTCAAACAATAGGTCTGGGTGAAACGTGTCACTTTACACTGGCCTAGAGTGAGTATGTGACACACAGACAGTCTAAAGAGAGACATTTTAGATGCTTTTATCTGAAAGAGTCAGTCAGACAACAGAGGTATAGTGTTGTGTTACCCTGACCTGCTAGTGCACTTACATACAGATCCAAATCAAAGTACTTTACACCTGTTTACACAAGAGTAATTCCTAAGAGAGGTCAAACCTAAGATAGCCTATATTTTGCCCAATGATGATTGATAGATAAATGTTTTGTTTAATGCCATGTCAGCATCAAAAGGGCTATTTTCATGGCAAAAATGCAATTACAAAAATACAAATATTATAAATACAATAAAACCAAGCAAACAAAGTCATATTATTATTTTTTTTAAATGTACATATGATAAAAAAATAATCACCCAATAGATGTTACTAAAGCTTTAGAAGACATATACTTCATTACATCCTAGAAAATGCAGAGGAACTATGGCATAGGACCTCATCCAACCAGGGTGCCGAGTTTCAACCTGGTTTTCTGGTTCAGCAAAACAATCAACCTATAAATAAACACACACATTGAAGCCAGTGGCCTTCCTTCCCTTACTTTTGACACTAACTTCCTCTTAAAAAAAAAAAAAAGTTGTTTCCAGGTACAAAAGCAAGTTATGGGAAAGTAATGTCTAAAGAATGCTTCAGTCGCCATTCACTTTTTTCATATTTCATTTACATCAGTGGTTCAACTCAGCAAGAGATGACTTTAAATTAATTTAAATCAAGACGAGAATTAGAATAAGCTAAAAATAATTCTTAATTTGAATTCACCCCTTAACAATTGTTTTTACTTTGATGATTCAGGATTCTCACAGTCTTGAAAAACCTGATATATTAGATATATTTATAGACCTGAAAAGGTCATGTAAAAAAAGGCCACAGAATAAAAAACATTATCTCACAATTCTGCCTTTTTGTTCCCTCACTATTGCAAAATATAAACTCGCAATTGCGAGTTATGATATCAGAATTGTGAGACGTAAATTCGCAACTGAGACAAAGTCAGAGATATAATTAAGCAATTGAGAGATAACTTATCTTTCAAATATGACTTTATAACCTGTAATTGTGACTTTTTAAAAAAGATAAAAAGTGTATAATTCAATTTTTTATTTTTGTATTCAGCATTTTATGATATAAATATATTTTTTTCTAGTTATGCCAAGCTCTTTTATCGGGGAGTATAACTGCATGATTAATCGTTAAAAGATCGCAATCTCGACAATGAATGACAATGATTCGGCTATGTCTAGTTAAACCTTTCAAATATCGGATTTCTGTTAAAATTAATATTGTACTGGGATACAAGTTTATAGTTCAGATATAAACACTGATGCCTGCGGTAACGATCAAAATAGAGGAAATCTCCATTTTAAAGTAACCTGACGCTTCAAATAAAGACTTGTATAAATTACATTGTTAAACCAGTAGGTGGCGACAAGTGACTGTAAAATATGTATTGTGATTCAATTTTGATTCTCAATTTATCCAGAATTGAGCAGCTCTAATTGTGTGTAAAAATATTTTCATAAATCCTTGTCTTTAATCCTCATCCAGTAAATCACCAACAACTGGAAAAGTCATGGGGCTTTTGAATATTGTTGTGGACAACGGGGAGGCCTTGAAGTAAAAAAAGATTGAGGACCACTGGGTTTACATGAACACCAGGAAACAGTTATTGCACGAAAGCTGCTTAAAGCAAAAGCAGGAATTCATGTTTACATTGCATTGTGTTCGCAGTGGGCTCTTAACCCCTCTACACATTCAGCTCAGTAAACAGATTTTTCTCTCAAATTTGTGTTATATACCCGGTCTTTTTCCCCACACACACATGCACACTCTTAAAAAAAATTTAAGAACGTTGTGTATGCATTTACATGATTTACTGCATTTGGATTTACGGCTTTCTGCAAAAACCCTGAAACAGTGTTATTATTAAATATACAACTATTAAAAACAGTTTCCATAAACTAAACTAAGGCTAAAATAAAGTAAAATAAAAACATTAAAACATTTAAATTAATTAAAAAATAAGTACTAAAACTGAAATAAAAAATGAAAGCTAAATAATTATAATGAACAAATGAATAAAAAAAAAAAAAATCCATAAAACAAAATAAACTAAAAATAAATTACAAAAATAAATTAAATAAAAAAAAGAATTATAATGAAATAATACAATTCAAAATATTAATTAAATAAAATATTAGTACATATAAAAAATGTAAAATAACACTTTCCTGGAATATGTCAAAAGAGTCATTGTAATGAACAGGACTTTTAATTTTTGGGTGAGATATTCTTTTAATTTTAGCTTTAAATTGTGTTCAAGGCACTCTAAAACTAAAGTGATCACAGTTAATTATGCTTCAGGATAGCAGTTTCATACCAGTTTATGACTCAAGTTTATGAAAAGTGAAATTAGTGAGCATGATAATCACGAATGACATGCATGACCTGCAAACACAACTCTTTTGACAGTATAGTAACTTATAACCCAGCTGCCTTGATGCTTTATTACCTATGTAGATACTAAAAGAGCTGAATTATGTCTTCCAGAGGTCACAGCAACAGAGATTACAGGCAAAACTACCTCACAGAGCCGCAGAGTCACGTAAACCTCACCTTGACAACATGCGACGAATCCGTCCACGGGTTCCTTTAGTGACTGTGATATTCACTGAAGTTTTGGGACTAGAGTAAATTAACTAATCTTTGCACCGTTTCTTCTGACGAGTGGAGGCGAAATTCCAGTGAAGTCAGCTACAAAACTGAATCTAATCCACAATAAAAGTCCCTTCTTCTCCGAGTGAACATTTTGTTTATTACCATGTTATTTACTAGTCGGTAAAATAAAATAAAAAAACACAGACACACACAATTATTTTTTTATTCTTCTTGGTATTTTTAACATGTTTTAAACAATTAAGTAGTATTTTAAAACACACAAAAAACCTTACAAGCTTGTTCTCAGTTGCTACCTTGGTTAAAAAAAAACAACTTAATATACAATAAAATGAGAAGAATAATACAGGCAAAAAAAACGTTTCCATTAATATATTCCACCTCTGATTCACAAGTATGGATTGACTATTCTGTTTAAGAATGAAAAATAAAGAGAATTTAAAAACCAGTATTTTGAAAAGATGTCAACCGCATTCAATAGAAATAATGCTTCCGGTACTGTGGCTTTCCTTACTTCCGTTGCCACATGGCAAATTTATGCTTGATGTCTAATGGTTTCATGTTGACGAAGATTTATTAGGGTCTTTATTTACGTTTTCAAGAGTTTTGCTTTAAGACATTTCATAACTTTAAATGAGTCAAAATAATTTAACACCACTGACAAACATTAAGCTAAAAATTATAGCGATTTATTAATTTGTGTAGATTATAAAATAGATTTGGAAACAGAATTTAGCTTTTTAATAAAGCTCTTCGGGAAAAGTTGCCTCGTCTTTCTCCGTAAGGAATCAATATAATATCGTGTTAAGCCATCTAAAGTATTAAGTTTATAATCACGTTATTATTTTATAAATACAGACTTAACATGCAAAATCCCCTACGTCCGTCTGACATTTTACTTTTACAACAATAATAGTAACCTTTTCATTGCCACCAAAGTGAAATGACTGAACTCTCATTTAAAAGAAAAATGCCCGTTTTTGCATCTGGTCTTCAAATAGTAAATTGGGTCTCGAGAATAAATCAATTGTGACGAATGAGAGTGGCATCTGCCAGTCAAACGTGTTTAACCATCACTCTTGCCATATGAATTTATTAAAAACTTAACTTAGATCCAGAGCAGATCATAGTTAAGCAATATTCACTAACTGATCTATCCACACATGGAAAACACTGTGGATCCATTTGTACACAGAGACATTTATTACAATTTCACAGCAGGTTTAAATAGAGGAATGCCACCAACATATACAGAACAAGAGCGCAGGGAGGAATTGTGGAGCTAATTTAATCACTATTACTACATTAAGATAATGCTATGAGACAATGAGCTTTGTCACAAAAGAGCCATTGAAAAAAATTAAACTGTGTATACATCAATTAGATAAAACAATAACATCTGACTACTAATAAATTAAAACATAGCATCAAGATACAGACACTCAAACGAACATTTAAAGGTATCATTCACGAAGAAAGAAGCTCACTCTGATAAACCAGACAATACTACAGTTAACCAAGAGAGCAGAGACAAAGACTTGCATTGGATTATATCAAAGATATATATGCAAGCAAATGAAAAACACTGCAGGAATGTGTATGTAAAGTACTAAACCCTTTTATTGGTATATATACATCAATGAATCGAGGAAATGTGTTGCAAAATAGATAAGTGTTTTATTAAGCAGTGAAATCCAGCAATTGTTAATATTCTAATTTTAACATGTGATATGTCCAGTAGCAGTCTTTGTCTCAGTGCTGCGTGGGCCTTTAGAGATTGTAACGCATGTGGTGGTTGGACAGAGAGGTTTATCCAGCGACGCGGTAATTGGCGTGGATCTCTGGCTTAATGTCGCACACCATCTTCAGCAGGTTGCCCACCACAGCCTCCTTGTTCTGCTGAAAACTGCCCTGGATGTGTTTCATCTTATCAATGGTCTCCTTATCCACCTCTACAGCAGAGTTTCCATGGGACCCTAGTGCCTGCAGACCATGCAATGGGACATTCACTTTATGCAACAGTTGTATTCAGAACTGATACTAATGCACAAGTATGTTTCTTTCAAGGGTTATGTGGATCTGTTAGGGTTTCCCCAAGAAGACGTGTGACCCCTAGGGGTCCATGATGGAACTGCAGAGGATATGTAAGATTTTCCTTAATTGTTTGATGTTACTATTTATTGAACAATGTTTACCATTTTGTAAAAGCAATAACTTAAAGGCATGCATCACACTGATTTTACCCGGTGTGAGATGGCCAAGTAAAGCACAGAGTAGCACAGTAGCATTTTTAATTGATATTGTATTATTTTTTTAAGGTTAGATAATATTAATTTAAATCTCAGGGGCCATTTTAGTGAATAACTTCAGGGGGTCTGTAATGCAAACTGAAAATTAACATTTTAAAATAGAAGCTCTATTTAAAATTGTATTAAGAATTTTCCATATTTTTCAACAGTGACTGCCACTTTTTTTCCTATTCATTTTTCCCATTGGGATTTTTTTATTTTGTGAAAGAGTTATAAACCATGAACCGAAACAAACCAACCAGTTACAAGATGAATTACAAACTTGGATTTGAAGCACAAAAAGTATTTGAAAATCTTACAAAAAGACAAAGGTACAGGAATATGTAGTAATGGCTTTAGTGAGGGAAAGAACTACAATCCCATGCAAGATTGCAAATGACATATTAGAATTAAAAATTACATTATTTAAACATGTTGATTGTGTATATAGAAACAAAATATTTCATGTTTATTGCAAAATATGCAATTATGTGTGTGTGTCATTTTGCGGGTGCTTTATGATTCTTTGATTGGTGGGAGGGCCAATCAATTCCCTTATGGGGAGAAACAAATGGGATTTTACTCCGGAATTTACTATTGAACTGTATGGATGTTAATAAAAATCGTGGAAGTTTTAAAATTATAACAGCAAGACATTATAACTGCCAATAACCAGACATTTGAAGCATTCCTCAAAGCACAGCACTGAAATATCTTTTGACAAGATAGTAAATACTGATATGAATACAGATGGATCCTTGAATATTTTTTATATATAATTCTCACCGCAGCCTCCTTTGTCTTAAACTCTTTCTCCCTTTGCAGACGGTACTGCTCAATCTCAGCCTGCGCCTCCTCTTTGGCCTGCTTCAGACGCCGATTCTTCCCTATTGGAAAAAGAAAAACATCACAATGCTCATAATAATACATTAATATCAGTGCCATAACTACAAAACAGAGAGGGAAAAATGACAATAGTCCAATATTGCTCTAACAGGGAAATTCCTCTCTTGTATGTATATGGGAAATGAGAGCCACCAGCAGAAAATCTATATAAAAACAGGAACTGAGTGAACGTCCAGTCCAGTGACTCAATGTCATTCTCCAGCAAAGGAGATATTTAGTACACTTACAGTCATTATTTCCTTCACTATAAAGAACAATCCTAAAACCTGATATCTCCAACAAGAATAACAACAATTTTCACAACAAGTGATGAGCTAAAATCTGACCTCAAAAACTAAATGTGGGGATGTCGTATTTACTTTGTGTTTTAAAGCCTTTACAAACATCCTCAGTGTAAATGAAATGAGCCATAATTAATAATTACGTTAAATGTCAACAATTGGTTTTAAATCCATCATACAGCCTTTATACCGAGCAGTCTGTCACACGACAGAGAATGAGCAGTTGAAAAAATCGGTAAACATTTCCATTTGGTCGAAAAATGGAAATAATATGATATAATAATAAGAGATGTGACATTTTATTTCAATCCAGTTAATTCATTAATTTACCCCTATGTTATTTTATACATAGACTAATGATTTGCTGGACAGGTAACGTTAAGTTAGCATGTTAGCTAAGCGCCTGTCTGTAGCGTTGACAAGCAAACACTAGCACTACTTACTTTTACGGGCTTCAGCGACCTTTTCTGCGGCTCGTTTTCTCAGCCTGCAGCAGCTGCTGGATACCTTGAGACTGGCTCGCCATACTTCAGTAAGGGGAATATTTGAAACACTGCGGATGGAGATGTTTGGATGTCTGTTTCTCCCGCAGTGGAAGGTCGACTGAACGTCAGCTGACTAGCGTCACACTGGACCGCTGATGACTATCACGTGACTGCACGAGACTATTAGCGTGTCATAATTTCACGCTACCGTTAGGGGGCACAGGCTGTTCACAGGATGTTGATATAACATTGCACTCACTGTTTTTAAATAGCCTGATGAAAACATATTTTATTGTATTTTATTTTCGCTTAATGATTTGAGTTTACATACTTGGCTATTGAAACAACGGTTGTAGTCCTTATATAGTAATTTGTTATTAACTTAACGTTTTTAATGAATGTTTGTCTATGTGCGTGGTGTTATTAATATGCTTTAAGACAAACCATGTGCATATTCATTAGTCAACACCATTGCTGAGTATTTTCTCTTTAAAACTGCAGTGAACTACAGTCTAAAAAACGTGGTTTGAAATCGCGTTGTTTCTTACGTCACAATTACCTTCCCAACCAATAATGTAAACAGGCGGGTGAGCTTTAGCATGTCATTAACTATTCTCTGAAGAAGTGGAGACTGGAGTCTCAAGAGAAGCCAGGTTATCCCGGTATATTTTTCTGCTGATATGAAAAATCGGGTACATTTAGCAATATGGCGGTGAATTGTGTGATGTATATTCCTGATATATGCCTTTCTCCACTGACTTTCTAAGTTGTTCAAAGCATTTGTAAGGATCTTGATTTTTAGAAGGCAGCTGTCTGACTCTGAGATGGCAAACAAGAACATGGTTTGTACATTATTAGCTGTATGATAACGTCAAGCAAAAGGCCAATCATATTAATTAGATTGTCCAACGTTGTAAAGAGCGATACCATTGTGCAGCAAGTAACCTTTGACTTCCATAGAATTTTTTTTTCCTACAATGGAGGTCAATGGGGTCCATCAACTGTCTGGTTACCGACATTCTTCAAAATATTTTCCTTTGTGTTCGGCAGAAGAAAGAAATTTATACTGGTTTGAAACAAGTTGAGGATGAGAAAATGATGACAGAATTTCTTATATTCTTTGATTAAGATTACTTAGATTTAAGTACAGCCTTCAATACTCTAGATCACACAATTTTAATAGAACGCCTCAGAGATTATGTAGGGATCAATGACGTAGCCCATAAGTGGCTTTCCTCTTATTTGCATGACAGGACATGCTCTGTTAAAATTGGAAATTATGTCTCTGCATCCGCGACTATTTCTTGAGGGGTTCCTCAGGGATCAATCCTTGGTCCGACTCTGTTCTCATTCTCATGTTATCCATGGGGTCCATTTTTAAGCAGCATAATATTAATTATCCATTGTATGATGATGATTTACAACTGTACTTTCCTTCGGAGTGTGATGGCTGTACATCTTTTACTAATTTTTATAAGTGCTTGACTGAGGTTAAGAGATGGCTAGCAAATTTTTTTTACAATTAAATGCGGATAAGACTGAGTTTATTATGTTTGGGAACAAAGAGCTTGGGAATGGTCTGGCTGGAAATTATGCACTATTGTCCAACAATATGCATAGTTATGTGAAGAACCTTGGAGTATTTTTCGATTCTGAAATACGCTTTTATCGTCCAAGCATTGTGAAATCATCTTTTTTTATTATTATTATTTAAAAACACACAACACAATTACTAAAACTTTAACAAAAATTAAAATGAAAAATGCCATGTGTTATTGTTTTTTGTCTGGATTTTTAGGCTTGATTTTCCTTTGAGTTTCTTGTTTCTGATTTGTAGTCCTTTGTAGTTCTTTAGTTCCCCTTCAATACTCTCAAAGACACTCAGCTGTGTCTTGTTAGCTCTTTAAGCCCCAGGGTTTGCTATGTTAGTTTGTTTTCTGTATTCTTGTATATCTGACCTTCATATTCCCTGCATGGGGCTCGTTCCATGATTCAACAAACTCAGGGTTATGGGATTAGTTTTGAATTGACAAAACCAAACCAATCCAATCAGGTTTGTTGGTTAGGGTGACCAACTGTCCTGTTTTCCCAGGACAAGTCCTGTTTTCATATAACAATATAACAAATTTCTATCCATACAGAGGAGGCATAACCTACTTTAAATGTATTGAAATTAATAAGGTTTCTTTGAGTAAACTTCGAGTATCATTTGAGTAGGCCTATCTGTTTGCCGGGCCGAGTGTCCTGGTTTTTCAGGACAAAATATGGTCACCCTATTGTTGGTACCATAACACTGGGTGCTTCTCAATTCTTATTTGTGCATCCTCATTTTCTTTCTTCGCTTCCATTTGTCGCGTCTCAGCTCCAACCCCTGTAGGATGCGACTAGGGAAGACTGCAAGGAAAGAAATTGAGGTCGGAGGAATCGAAGTAAAGCTTATTTGTATAGTGGAAAATTCTTGATTTGATTTTTCAAGCGTCACTTCACTGCGTCATCAGCTGCGCTCAAAGGATCTGCCCATAATTGTTAAAGTTTTGTTTTTTAAGAAATTAATAAATAATAAAGATAAAGCAGGATGCCTTTTTGATATATGTGTGATATATGATTTATTTAAACTGCAAAGGTAATGCATACATTTAAATTATTGTGACAGATGTGAAGGGGGAGGAGAATTTATACGTGTGTCAGGTTTCTCAACAAGAAAGACTTCAGCATAGGATACACCGGTGCATCCTCACTCAAAACACCTCTGGAACCTTCCTCAGTCCTCGTTCCTCGCCTCCTCACGGTGCAATTAGAGAATTGAGATGTCCTTCAATATAGCTGAGCTCAAGCGGTTTCCAGGTCATAGGATGGAGGGGTCGGATCAGCGAGGAAATGAGGAGGGATGTTGAGAAGCACCCACTGATAATGAACTTTCTCTGTCAACTCAGGCTTTGACCCTGATTTCATGAAGTCCATGCACATGAAAGTGTGACATTCCATTCCATTATTAAATAGCCAATTACATGCCTTGAAACAAGCGAAACTGTGATTCACTTCTCGCAAGATAGCGCAAATCCCTTCTCTCTTCTGCTGAAGGTTAAGAGATTGAAAAATATGAAGTACATAAATTCATTTACACAGCAAGAAGAACATATCTTGCTATATCAATGCAAGTGAAAGTTATGAAGTTAGTTTATATAGTTGATAATAGTATACAGAGATTTGAACATGTAAGCTCACATTTAGTCATTTTTAAATTGTATCTATTCACTGAAAAAAAATGATACTTTGGACCAACCTAAAAAAATACTGTAATTTGTTACAGCTAAATTTATTAGTTTTTCTCAAGCTATATTTTTTATTTGGTTTAAACTTTACATTTTAATTTAATACCAATCAAAATAGTTATTCTGCTCAACCAAAAGTTAAATGAACACTGAAAAAGTGTTAAAGTTAATGAGATAATTAAATGAATAATTGAGTGATGATTAAGCATTATTGAAGACACCTGATGTTAACAAGCAGAATCACTGAAGGAGAAAACCGTAATTTTTGTGGACCGTAAACCGTTGTGGAGATCAGTGTGTGTTTTACTTGGGCTCTTGACCCTTAAATCATTAACTTTAGATGTTATTTTGCTGCTGTACATGAGATATAACAGCAAGATGAACAAAACAATCAATAATACACAATCTCTTGACATGAATCACTGAACTTATGTAGAGCCCAATTTAGGTTTACTTTATTAATTATAGCAGCACTGGCCTTGTACATCATCTTATTATTAACATTTTCAATGGAATCCAAATTATCAAATCAATAAAAAGAAACCTTCTAAACCACTTATGTTGGCAAACACAGGCATCAATAATTAGCGTATGAATCTCAGCAATGGTGACAAACAGATCACCTCTGAACACAAGCTCATTATTTATTCATGCAGCAATGCATGATGGGAGCCATGAATGAGTTTTGATTGGTGGTACCCAGCATGCACTGCAACAGGCTTTATAATTGTCACCATTGATGAGATTCACAGGCTGATTCTTGATGTCTAAGTGTTTAAAAAAAAAAAAAAAGTTGTGTATATGAGAAATGTTAAAAAAAATCTTTGGATTACATTGTAAAAGGTTTAAATATTATGCCTTACTAGGACAGTCCTGCTATAATTAATAAAGTACAATTAATAAAGTATATCTAAATTGGACTCAAATGAGTTCAGTGATTTAGGTCAAATGATTGTGAAATAATGATTGTGTTAAAACACAACCAACACCATCAGATCACCTTTTCTATTTGTTCATCTGCCTGTTATAAATCACGTACAGCAGCCAGACAAAATGTAAAGTTATTGATTTAAGGGTCAAGAGCCCAACTAAAGCAAACACTCATCTCCATAACGGTGAATTAAAAATTATGTTTTTCTCCTTCAGTGATTCTGCTTGTTAACATCAGGTGTCTTCAATAATGCTCAATCATCACTTAATATAACACTTCTTCAGGTTTACTTTAACTTTTTGTTGAGCAGACTTGATTGATATTAAATTAAAATTTTAAGTTTAAACCAAATCAAAAATATAGCTTGAGGGAAACTAATAAATTTAGCTGTAACAAATTACAGTAATTTTTTTAGGTTGATCCAAAGTATCATTATTTTGTGTTTGTTATTTGCTTTAAGGAAAACTGAACAAAACAAGTTTAAATCAGAAACTGTGATTTTCACTTTAGTCCAATATAAAAATGCGCTTTAAATGAACGACACAGTAGTTTCACTTTTTTCAGTGTTGATTCTAAAGCATATTTATATTACTGTTACGAGTTGGTTGTAATAAGTGCACAAAGAAGAAGAATCCAAGGGAACAGGTTTTAATAATAAAAAATTGCTGGAGAATACAGAAAAGCACAACCAAACACTAATATAGATGAGGATGAACAGAGAAAAAGGGAAGGGTATTTAGGCAGGAGGAGCCATGGTGGCGACTTGATGGAAGGCACCCTGGGGACGACCGATGGAGATGGAGCTGCCAAAGATGAAGACACTGGTGGAGATGACAGGCCGATGAACCCACGCGAAACTGATGGTACTGTAAACCAAGGTGGAGCACGGTGACGAGTGTCGGAGGAGAAACCAGGGAACCAGAGGACAGAGGCGAAGCCGGTGGGACAGAGTTTGAAGGCGGAGCCGGGGGAAAGGCAGAGCCAGACAGAGCTGAAGGCGCAGGCAGGTCGATACCTGACCAAGGCAGAGCTGGCTCTGGTGGAGCCGTATGGCCGATGGTTTCCGGTAGAGTTAAGGTAGGAGCCAAGGCGGAGCTGATGTGTAAACAGGCTGCGATGGAGCGATGGGGACAGAGGCTGGAGGCAGAGCCAGGGGATTGAGCCAGGCTGGTGGCCTGAAGCACTGAGGCAGATCCACACATGATGTAGGAGATGTAGAGGGGCTGAAGGATACAAGCAGAGGTGGGGTCGAGGAACTGTCTGTTAGAGGAGGTGGCAGAGGGAGGCTGGGTGGGCGCTGGAGATACCTCCCGTAACTAGTCTTTTACATCCTCCTCGAAAATGTCCATCAGTTCCTCAAAAAAACCTCCAGAGGTTTTAACCATGCCATTCACAGTGATACATTCAAACTCCACTATCACTCCTTCTGCGACACACGGTGGATCAGGCTTGTCGATCAGGCTCATCGATCGCGGCAAGCCAGTCTACCTGGTCTGCGGTGAGCTCTAGAACCATCTCTGTCGGGTTGTTTGCTGGTGGTGAATGGCTGGTCTCTGGTGGTGCTGGAGTCGCAGTGGGCCAGGTGAGTTCTTGGCGGGGCAGACGGTGAACGGGGAATCGTTGCACACCAGCACTCACTCAACAAACTCAGCAAAAAATTCCAGAGGACCCACATCGGGCAGGTGAGCCTTTGTTGCACACAGGGATAATGCATGAAGCTCGCCAGATAGAGAAATCCACTTGTGTCCACTCAAGGCTTTTCTGCTCTTGCTCCAGGCATAGCAGTAGTTCAGCAAATGAAGTTTTTGGCCATGTTTTTGGCCATCAGTGGGCTTCACAATGAAGGGCTTCAATGTGGGGCGACCTGTTAGAGAAAAGAACAGCAGACAGCAAACAAATGACGCAAATCAGATCCACTTCTGCTGGCTGAAAATGTTCCAAACCATTTTCACTGTCAGAGGGTGTAGTCTCCATTCTCCTAGGACTACCCCTCCTCTCGACAGCATGTCCGAGCCCGCAGTTCAAATAACCAGGGACGTGGACAGCTCAAATACAGGATATGTTGATCTGCCCACAACAGAAGACTTGTTGCAAGCTTCAGCAGGGGATGAAAGTTGATACCTCCTTGATGATTTCTGCATGCCACCATAGTCTGATGAAACAGCATAAAAACATTTTTATTTGTTTCTTTTTTAAAAAATTTGTTTTTATAAAACAACTTTTATTTCTAGACAGTTTATGTGCCATGCCTTCTCTGTGTGCGTTGTGAGAGTTTTTTCATCTACACACCTGTCATATTGTTACGCCTCGTTCTTAAATAGTTGTACTTTATCAAGGGGCCATTTAATCTATTTGCAGCTTACCAGGATGCGCAGCGGACCAGTGTGCCAAGCATGAAACAGGAACATTCACAAACAGTCTTTCAGCCAATCTGTTAACTGACACAGCTGCAGCTATCACCTATAGAATTCCTTGAAGCATTTCTTTTTGCACATGTTTTTCTTGCGCATGTTTACCGTAAGACTGAAGGTCCTTGAAGATCACATGTTTGTGGCTGTTCAACGCATTCGGGGAATGAACAAGAACCAACCAATCGTCGAGGTAGTTCAGAACACAATTACTAAAAGAGGGGAGAGAATCAAAGAGTGTTCATGCATCTTGTGAATGTGCATGATATGCCTTTGAATGCAAACCTCAGAGAGCGTCTGTGTCAAGGGGCTATCTGAATATGTAAATATGCATCTTTCAAAACAGTTCCCAGGGTGAAAATGCCAAAGGATATGTTTCAGTGTGATTATTTTAAATGAACTTGTTGATAAAGTGTGGTTTAGCCGTCTTAGGTCTAGAATGGGCAGAACACTTAGAAGCATGGATCCTAGAGAGGCACTACCTTAATCTTGCATTCGTGAGAAGTGTGAAATTCTGGTCACGGGGCACTTTAAGCTGATACAACAGACATAATCCTGTTGAAACAGGGAGGTCTGCGAATAAACTGTAGCGCACATTCACTTATCACTGTCTTTTCAATGCAGTCTAAGATGCCCGGCAGAGCCTGCCATTAACTGGCAGTGTCTGGACAAAAGCTGAAGCAACTTTTCCTCAGTAGGCCTGCAGAGCAGTCTGCTGCTTGAAACGAGGTGCTGCTTTACTATGTAAGCGAGTGGCACACTGTGTTTTGACTTTATTTTTAATTAAAAAGGCATAGTCATGGCTAAAGACAATCGGCTCTGATGCCCAACATGCAGGGAAACGTGAGACAAATGCATGGATTTTACAGCTGGCTTTAACAAAAGCAGCAGTACACTCACTGAGTACACTCAGTACACTCACATGGAAGCAGCGATACAGGTGTGGTTTATCATAAAAAGCTATGAACAGCAGCAATGCTGGTGTAGCAAAAAGCGCAAGTAGCACCACACTCCCTCAGCAGAACAGCATCACAGCCGTTGCTGTATCATGAAAAGGCTATGAACGACGGCAGCACAGATGTATGTAGAGGTTAGTGAAAGCAACACTACACATCCTAATGAAAACAGCAGCACCACCGGTACATGTATCATTAGAATTCAGTGAATGGCGGGAGCGTCAGAGTTTGCCTTTACTGAAAACAGTGGCTTAGGCTAGCCACAAACTTGAAGATTTTAAGCACGATTTGGGGTCCGATTTGCACCCCAACGATCTCATGTGGCCCGATTTGAGGCTTCTCGCAACCGACTTTTTGTGGTGTCATTACGATTATTTTACTGCTCCCAATCGTGTAGGATCCCGCACAATCCCAAGTCATAAATTTCAAACATGTTTGATCAGGCTGCCTCTGACATACCCTTGATAGCCAATGAGAGCGTCAAGCTTTGCCAATTGGATGTTGCGTGCTTGTATAGCTGAAACTTTGCAGGCACAAACATTCCACAAAAGTGGAGTATTAAGAGAGAAGATCACCCATATTCTTTTTTCTCTTTTGTTTTTCTTCCCTTGAAACAAAACTCACGAAAGTAGAACCAGTTGATGACTTTGATCTCGCTCAGAGAAGGCAGTACTCTCTCTATGGCCCTTTTGCACAGAAGGTTTGCTATTTCTGAACGAAGCATGCAGGCTGCTTCCGTGTTCACAGTAGTTTCGAGCCGCGCCCGGAAGCGGGGAGGGCGGCGATCGAACTGTAGCAAATAGCCCTGTTTTATCGTGCTTAACACCCATTTGGATATCCCTGGGATAGCTTCCCACGCTTTGAAGCGTAACGCTAGAGGGTGAATGGCCAAATCGCCCTGATTGCCGCACACAGCGAGCTGAACAGAATGTGTGAGCGCGCTTACTGTCCTTATGCATGACTGCTCGCAGACAGGGACAGGCTGTTCTGTAAATGACTTCCCGATTGAGGTGAATGGGGAAAGAGTCACATCTGTTAAGTGATGCGCGAGCATAGTCACAGGCACGGGACTTACATACAGAGAGGTGTTTGCTGGCCGTGTGACAGAGCGGGCAGGGAAGGGGTCCACGAGTCCGTGCGCGCGTTTATTGACTCTAACACTTGAGCGGGCTGTGCCCGCTTTATGGGAGTGGGCTCTGATAGGGACATGGGGAGTGTAATGCTTGTGTGTAGGGGTGAACACTGGATTGTGGGCACATTTTCTACACATAAGGCATGTTTGCTCTTTACGAGATTTCTCTGGGTCGCCATGAAAATGGCGTTTGGGTGCAGGCAAGCGGGTAGTATCACCGGCTTGTTGGCTGCTGAATCCACCACTGCAGTAGCCTGAGAGAAGGGGACTGACAGGGGGCGAAGCTTTGACGGTGGTCCAGCCGCGGCGGGACTGAGCCGTCGTTTTCTCAACATAGCTAGGAGGACTTCGGTTGCTCAGGCTTCAGCGCAATCTTAGGCCGAGGCCCGCGGGGGGCGGCGGTCTGCGGTGGCTGTCTTAGCGCGATCTATGGCGGCTGCCCTGTCAACGCTGAGAAGTCTGGCTGTGCTGAGCTGGGCGCTGTGAAGAGGCTCGTGCAGGAGGCTGGTCACGTGGGCGGCCTGCAGAGGAGATAGCTGGACGAGCAGGAAGAGATTCATGGCTTGGGTGGCTTTCTGGACTTCCGAGAAACGGTCAACAATGCCAGTCACCGCAGAACCGGAGGAGAGAGTGGCGCGTTGAGGAACGTGGCGCGTTCAGATTCTCCCATGTCGTTAGCCACAGATGTCTCTCGGTCACAGTCAGCGCGGCCATGCACTTTCCTAGGGCTTGAGCTGCAGATTTGGTGGCGTGAAGGGAGAGATCCGTCGCGCTCCTTAGATCTGAAACAGCCTCTGGGTGCCTGCCTTTCTCCTCCCACTCCCGAAGAAGGTCCGCTTGGAGGATCTGCAAGACGGCCATGGAATGCAGAGCGGATGCGGCTTGGCCGGCGGCGGCATAGGCACGACCAACACAGGCGGAAGTAGTTCTGCAGGCCTTAGACGGGAGCACAGGCTTAGATCGCCATTTCGCATAGGGCGGGCAAAGGTGTGCTGCTACCGAATCCTCGACCGGGGGGATGGAAGAGTAGCCCTTCTTGGCAGCGCCATCCAACAAAGAGAGAGAGGTGGAGACATGGGACCGGGCCCTGGCTGAGAGAGGCGCCTTCCACGATAT
Source organism: Chrosomus eos (assembly GCA_036326025.1). Lineage (NCBI taxonomy): Eukaryota > Metazoa > Chordata > Actinopteri > Cypriniformes > Leuciscidae > Chrosomus > Chrosomus eos. The sequence goes on from CM070820.1 coordinate 11,361,420, forward strand.
AGAGAGCTCGGCGCGGAGTTCCGGCAGGAAGGGGGCGGCCCGGGCCACGGGCGAGCCTGTTGGGAGCCTGCTCAGGGGGCGGTGACCACTCGAGCCCGAGGCGGTCGACGGCCTGTGTGAGGAGGTGCATTAGTTCCTTTTCGACTCCGGCGCGGGTCCTGCTGGATTCCTGGGCAGAGGAGAAGGCTTGGGAGCCGACCACTCCTCGCTGTCCGAAGCCATGAGGGAACAGCACCGGTTCTGGGAGCCTTTGGGAGCGGCGACGTGGTGCGGCGGCTTCGGTCTTGAATGCTTCGAGTCGAGCCCGCAGGGTTGACATCGGAAGCTCCTTGCAGAGGTCGCATCTGCCGTCAGCGAGGGCGAGCTCTGCATGCTTCAGTCCCAGGCAGAGAGCGCAGATGAGGTGGCGGTCTCCGGCACTGAGAGGGGCGCGGCATGAGCCGCTGGTGGTGCGAGGCATCTTTACAAAGACGCTCATTGCACTTTTGTGAAGTTCGCTGAGGAACTAGCTTGCTCTAAAAAAGGATACGTCGCCGGATGGCGTAGCTCGCAGGATGGCTGAAGGTGGCGAAGACGGCTGGCTTCTTCAAGCGCTGTCCAAGCTTGCTAGATGCCCCTCGAACGGCGATGCGGCTTCTGCAGTTCAGAGATGCGAAGAGCTTCGCTGAAGAGATGAAAAATCAGGGATCCAGCCTACGAACTTCGCTTATATACACTCTAGCCACGCCCATTCTGGCGGGCTATGATACAATGACTGCGCGAGCACCTCTCATTGGATGCGAGTTCACTCAAGTTCGTCTATAGGCTGCAGCAGTTGCCGCAGAGCAACCAATGAGCTCGCTAGCTAGCCCGCTCAAGGTCTGCAGCTGCTGCACTGCATTGACAATGGATACAAAAATTAAGGATAATTTTTTGGCTTCAATATCTCAGAAAAGATGAATCTTTCCTGTAGCGTAAGCTAGCTTACGCAATACGAGAGAACCTCTCGTAAGAGGTTCCATTACATGGGCAACATAACTGTGCAAAACAAATATAAATCTAATCTTCAATTCCTGCGCTTCATGCAAATTTAACGGCGTTCATGTCAAAGAAAGCAAGATCAAGATCAAATCACAATTGGAGAGAGAGAGAGAGAGAGAGAGAGAGAGAGAGAGAGAGAGAGAGAGAGAGAGAGAGAGAGAGAGAGAGAGAGAGAGAGAGAGGCATCAGCATCGGTAAGATAATTGATTATCATGAAGACGACTGTGTGCTTCAGGATGAGATGTCGAACTTTGTTTGCTGCAGTAGCGCTGTCATATCTGGGTGCAGGAGCCGTTTAGTTTTTACCATTATAGGAGGAGTAAAATTTACATTTGTGGCTTCAACAACCAAATGCATTTTGTCCAGTTTGTTCAGAAAAAAAATGTCCTCTCTCTTGGTCTTTTCATAGCTATCTGATCAGAAAAAACACATGAAGTGACCAGGTACACATGAACGGTGTTACCATGATGCATCACATTTATTTCGATTAGTGTGGAATGTGTAATAAGGATTCTGAATATCTCTGAAATTTCTAGAATTGACTACAGCGGAACAAGCTGCAAAGCTCTCAGTAACTTGTGTGCGTGTGATGCACAGTGGTCGCGCTAATGGGCGCTTCACATTATGCTATGCATATTAGCCTTCTATCAACGACAATTGATAGGTTCTATCAACATTGCACTGGCTCCCTAAACATTGTATACATTTTAAAATATTGTTGAATACTTACAAAGCACTAAATGGTTTGGCTCCCCAGTACTTGAGCGAGCTCTTAACGCATAGTCTAGCAATTTCCGGCCAGTTGATAATACCTAGAATATCTAAATTGACTGCTGGTCATTACAGTCTTCCTAACATTGTCTGGGAAGCAAACACACTCTGTCTGGTTAAATCTAGACCAAAAACACATCTCTTTGATCTAGCATACCAATAACACATTATAAACGTCTATAATTCAATGTTAGGCTGCATAAATTAGGTCAGCGGAACCGGGAACTCTCCCCATAAATCCTGATGTACTCGTTACATCATAAGAAGAATGGCGTCTACCCTAATATTAGTCTCTGTTTATCCCGAGGTTTACCACAGTCCGCCGTATCCAGGCCGTATCAAGATCTGATGAAGGACCTGCGCCTGGACACGACGACATCGCAGTCCTGAAGTGTCACTAGTCTCTCCACTGTGAAGGCCTCCTTCCCTTTACCTCTGTACAGATAAAACGTTGTCAAAATAGTTCCGGTTTACGTGGCCACGCGGAAACGATAAATAAATCTGTATTATACATTTTTAAGGCCAGACAAGTAATTTGTTGAGGTCAATTTGTAAAGAAAGACTATACGACTATACAGGGGTTGGACAATGAAACTGAAACGCCTCTCATTTTAGTGTGGGAGGTTTCATGGCAAAATTGGACCAGCCTGGTGGCCAATCTTTATTAATTGCACATTGAACCAATAAGAGCAGACTGTGAAGGTCCAATTAGCAGGGTAAGAGCACAGTTTTGTGCCGTGTATCAGGATGACAATGCACCAATACACACAGCAAGACTGGTGAAAGATTGGTTTGATGAACATGAAAGTGAAGTTGAACATCTCCCATGGCCTGCACAGTCACCAGATCTAAATATTATTGAGCCACTTTGGGGTGTTTTGGAGGAGCGAGTCAGGAAACATTTTCCTCCACCAGCATCACTTCGTGACCTGGCCACTATCCTGCAAGAAGAATGGCTTAAAATCCCTCTGACCACTGTGCAGGACTTGTATATGTCATTCCCAAGACGAATTGACGCTGTATTGGCCGCAAAAGGAGGCCCTACACCATACTAATAAATTATTGTGGTCTAAAACCAGGTGTTTCAGTTTCATTGTCCAACCCCTGTATATACTATATATATATATATATATATATATTTATTGAATATATATACTATATATTCAAACGCGCATACCTATAGATGCATATAATAACGTAATACACATGTGCACACCTTCATGGTTTTTACAGGTTTGCGATTTTAAAGCTTGCGCATGCAGAGATAAAAAAAGTTTTAACCTATTTCAAGGTTTGAGTTCTCGAGCCACCAGGCACTGTTGTTGTGCAGATGAGCGGGCCGGAGCGCGTTAAAGCAACACGATGTAACATTGTTTACCTTAAAATAATGTTTCCAAAATCTTATCAGTGGTTCATCAAGTCGTAACAGGGTGAAAGGCACGTCTGCCATAGCCTGACGGGGTCTGTATCACTTTTACTGGCATTATGTAACTTCGGGGTTCGGGTAGGAACCCCACCACAAAAAGAACTATACAAAATTCGACTGCTTTACGTCAAGCGCTACAATAGTCATTATTTCGTTTTTCTTAGTTTCTGATGTCGCAATACATCATCCTTTCATGAAATCATGTAACATACTCTACCTTGTCTGTGGACATCGTTCATTCTAAAGCCGGTGCTGGATAAACAGCGAGCGTGTGTGCGACGGTAGGCTAAATTATTTACGACAGCGGCAATGGACAATTTCGTTTCCAACCAGTAGGGCGACCGAAGAGGAAAAGTTACTTGGTGTTACTTTAAGGGTTTTCTGTTAGAACGGTGTTGTGTAAGCGGCCCCTAAGTTATTGATCTTTGCAATGAAAGTGAATCAATCAAAACTAAATTTAGCTGGACAATAACTATTCTAGAGCTGCTGTAAATCCAAAACAATCTCTGTTACTTTAATAATTACCATCATTTCTGCTCTGTTTATGACAGCTCGCCTCTAGGGCGAAGGGCTGATTATGTTATTGTAGGTAAGCGGGTGGAGCTATATAGGCTCTGTACAAGACAGAACGGTAGCCTGGATGCCAGCCCGAACCCCGCCCACAACATTTTTTGGTCGGGAAGTTCGTCTGGACTCGATCCATTGAGGAGTAATTATGAGCGGTTCAGAAATCGTCGGGCCAATCAAATTGCCACGGCGGGCTTTATACGATTATGGAAAGATACAGGGGTTGGACAATGAAACTGAAACACCTGGTTTTAGACCACAATAATTTATTAGTATGGTGTAGTAGGGCCTCCTTTTGCGGCCAATACAGCGTCAATTCGTCTTGGGAATGACATATACAAGTCCTGCACAGTAGTCAGAGGGATTTTAAGCCATTCTTCTTGCAGGATAGTGGCCAGGTCACGAAGTGATGCTGGTGGAGGAAAATGTTTCCTGACTCGCTCCTCCAAAACACCCCAAAGTGGCTCAATAATATTTAGATCTGGTGACTGTGCAGGCCATGGGAGATGTTCAACTTCACTTTCATGTTCATCAAACCAATCTTTCACCAGTCTTGCTGTGTGTATTGGTGCATTGTCATCCTGATACACGGCACAAAACTGTGCTCTTACCCTGCTAATTGGACCTTCACAGTCTGCTCTTATTGGTTCAATGTGCAATTAATGAAGATTGGCCACCAGGCTGGTCCAATTTAGCCATGAAACCTCCCACACTAAAATGAGAGGCGTTTCAGTTTCATTGTCCAACCCCTGTAATCCATCCAATGACGTAATCATCACGTCATCAAAAACGGATTTTTTTTAAAAATGCTTTTCGTGTTTGCAAGTAGGCCTACTCCGCGAATCCTTCATTTTTTTTGCAACACCGGCAAAGATCATTAACACTCATTATTTTTCTAATACTTTTTCCAGAGTGTGTGCAGTTGAGTTGTGTTGACAACTATGCGTTGCTCAACATACGTCACTTACTGCGTTGCTCTGATTGGTTGTAGGTCTATCCAATTGAGTGCAGAATTTTTTTTTCCTGGTTTGGTTAAGACACGCCTCATAATCAAAGCCCTATGGAGCAGTATCAGACCATGTCCACACTAATACGTTTTCGTTTGAAAACGTATCTTTTTTTCTCCGTTTTGGCCTTCCGTCCACACTGAAACGGTGTTTTAAGTCAACGAAAACGTAGCTTTTGGAAAACGCTCTCCAAAGTGGATAAATTTGAAAACTCTGTTTTCGCGTTGTAGTGTGGACTGTGAAGCCGGAGGTATTTGAAAACGATGACGTAAGTTTAGTCATGTGATCCATGTTGTACCAATAGATGTTTACCTGATGTTTACCGGTATTGTGCCTGTTATGTGCTATTCACTTTCACACTGTTGCTAAAATATGTTACTTTGCACACTCTTCATATCACAGTACTACACAGATGACAGAAAATGTACTCACATTTGCTGTCCTGCGACAAAACAGGAGAGTAGTCGCGTTTTAGACCAAACATATGGTGACTGAGTGCGACCTGGACGCATCAGTGAATGGTGAGATATTTTGCTAAATAAAATTATCATGTTAGAAGAATTGCGCGATACCTTTCTTTATTTTTCCATCTGTCAGTGAGCTTTTGTGAGGTTTCACGCATGCGCAGTAAGGTGAATTTATAAGTTTCTCATCCACACTGAAACGTCTGAAAACGCCTGAAAACGCTAGTGTGGACGGAGAGCGTTTTTAAACGAAAACTCCGTTTTCAAATGTATCCGGATTAATGTGGACGTAGCCTCAGACTCACATTCTGACTAGAATATGAGTATGACGAAGTCAGGCTAACAGAACGGCGCTCTGAGACGGAGCGCTGTCTATGTGGTGAAATGCAAGCTCGATGCGAGATCATGGGACCTGCACATGAGCTGCTAGACTTGCTTGATGTCATCTACGAAGTTCTCGAAGAACTCACCAAAACGCTGAATGGGATCTGTGCAGAAGTGTCATCAGCTGTAGGGGCTGACTAAACATTGAGAGAGGCTTCTTGTATGCATTCTCTTGGAAAAGTAAAATTCTGAGGCAATGTTGCTCAATGTCAAGCCCGTCCCTATTTCTTGCGCTTGAGCGCCATTGGCCGTTGTTGAACAAAAGCGTTATTCATTTAGGTTTATATATTTCTCTTTGAAAGGTGTTTCCCCAAAGCGTCAGATTCTGGCGCAATGTTGAAGTGACCAAAATCAAAAGGGAACCATGTTTTTTTTGGCGGATTGATTGGTCACTTGTATAACCACAGTTCTACATGGTTAATTTGTGGTTACCATGGTTTAACTACAATAACCATGTTTTTTTTTTTCTTTTTACAGTTATAGGTAAATTTTCGTGTGGGAAAAAAATCAAGTCCACGAATGTGTTCATCGAGGCGAAATAGCACCATCTATTGGACATTTTTATAATTACTCTGAAAACAGACTACGGATATTTGGTTGAGACAGACAGACATCTGCTGAGCATCCATTTAATCTCAACACACAGAGTATGAGTAAGTGACTGGTTCTTTCTTAAAGTTAAGTGTTTCAAGAGTGTATAAAACTGAGATATTTAAGCACTTTAGCAGAATATCTCGAAAAGAGCCGTTCTGCAGCCTCCTACTCCACACCTCTCGTGTCAATGACCATAAATGAACACCTGTCTGTCTTCTACTTTGAAATATTTAGAGTAAATACTCATTCTTGAACACACACGCACAGGCACAGACACATACACATTGTTGCAGGGCTCGGAGGGTCGTGCGGTAAACGTCATAAGCCTGTGGTAGCACTGGAGTGAGCGGAAACCCCTCCCGAATCCCAACTCAACTCCTCCAACCCCAGTCAAAGAAAAGAGGAATACCGAGGAATCAGGAAACAAGGACAAATACCACAATACACCATTACAGTAAGCCAATGAACTATTCTATCACATACGCAATTTTTTTCTCACGTAAATGGTGTTTAGTGTGCCGCGAGTCTCGGTTACGCGCGAGTGTATTCAATTCTTTTGCTGTTTTTCTAAAGGAAAAGGCCAGGCAGCATTAGCAGGGCAGCGCTAGCAGCGGCTAACGTCCCACCAGCACAGGAAAGCCTATGAACATGTTCAGTAAGCCTATAAAATGTTTTCTGCAGTTTGTCATCTGTCAGTAAATGTTATTTGTGGTGATTATGGATGTGTGCGTTTGTGTTACATCTGAAATCAAAGAAAGAGTCGTCCGTCACTATTCTTAAACTTTTGACAACAGCGGTACGATCAGGGACTGTGCAGATAATAACCAGATAAAGTGCTGTTTAATCACATTGACCAGCTCAAACAATCGCATTATTAGTATGTAATATTATTCTGTCAGATTGTGTCGCATGTGCATTGTGGAGGAATGCTGAGAAGGGCTTTGTGCATAAGGAAATTGGTCATCCCATTGAACAGTGATTGGGGAAAATCCTTTGAATTTCCTAGTTATTTAATGATCAGTAACTATTTGAATTACCCTTACTAAACTTGATGGGCATGAAAGTTACAACTAGGCCTAGATGTTGAATAATTTTGTATTTAGTGTTTTGTGTATATAAATACAAATATTATTCAACCATCTGATGGTTGTCAAACGTTCATGTCCATCATTCACAATTTAAAGTCCAACAAAAAGGTGTGCTTGTGCTGGCTTTATTTTAAATAAATTCCACTTGGTTTGATATTTGTTATAATATAATACATAATATGCAGTATAATGCAATTCATACAGTTATGTATGACACAAACCAATTGTGCAAATATATTTTGTGGCTAGTATGAGTCTGTTTTTGTTAATTTCTGCTATTGACAACTGGAAGTCTATGCTAATGTTTTGGATTTGAACAGTGTTTTGGATTTTGAGCAACATGCTACTCATTTCCTGTGGGAGAACTGTCACAACCACTGGGATGAGATGGCAGCAATTATTAAAACATGTGGTAAGAAACATCCAGAGCACATTCAACCTGGATTGCAATTGAAGAACACACACACTTGTATGTGTCTTTGATCGCCATTATGTTATTGTTATCATAAAGCAATGATGGTCACCAGAAGAAGCTGATTTTGTTTACATGTTATGTTTGGTGTCCCGTTCTTCAGACGCTCAAATAAAGGACTCAGATCACATTCCTCTGCTAGTTTGCTCAGAAGTGCTATTCAAGCAGTTGTGCCCCCACAGAGCTGTTCTGTTGCACACAGCAAATCCTTGTTGAGCTAAACTCCCACTGATGTGCATTAACCAGCCTAATTGTGTTATGGGTGAGAGAGGATTATACAGCACAGTGGTTATTTTACAGCTCTATGATGTGTTTTCACAGATGGGCCTGGCTTTTGCTTTTGAGCTGTCATTGAAATTGGAATTGCTGTGTTTTTGGTATTGATTTCATTACTGGTTTCTTCCTCTGCAGGTCTCGTTTCACATTGTAAAATATTTCACATTGTGTGTAGGCGCAACGCGCAAGTTTGCACATTTTTAATGGACAACCAATAGAACTTTAATTTTTTGATTGCCAATGATGATATATTAGAGAGCAGGGATATAAAGCTGTTATAATATTACACTATTTATGTTTATTTTTTATTTTAAAGATAGTAAATAGTAGCCTGACTCCGCCCTCCTTCGTACTTCCACTCAATTTTCATTTTCCTTCAGTGCTGCATGTGGGATTGTGCTGTAGACTTTGGGTTTCTCCGATCTATTTTTTACCGGGCCAATCAGCGAAGAGAGGGAGTGGCTGAGAACGATAACGTTGATGTCGACTCGTGCGTTATTTTGAGTTGTAGTTCAAAATAAGAAAGATGCGAGCGAAGCCATTCGGTCCGTTGTGGCAACGCTGCCGAATATGCTCGCAAGTTAAAACAGGAGCAAGAACAATCTTTGCTTTGTTTTGTTGGTGGCCATCCTCCCCACGGGGTTCGGGAAAATACATATGTCACGACCAAACGTTAGCGATTGGTTATGGCAGATCCAGAGTGACTCTGGGCAGATCCAATAGTTTTAGACTTCAATAGAGTTCCCGCCTACAAGGAAGTTAACGCTTGTCAATGGAGCGGTGCCAGACTCTATGTACAAATGAAATGTATGAGAGTCTGGTGGGACCAGGCTAAGTAAATAGCACATGCTGCAGAGTAATTTATATTTATTTGAAATAATATTTACTAAATTAGAAATGAATCAATATGAAAGAAAACTTGAAACCTGTGAAATAAAAGATTTATATTTTAAGGAGCATCTTCTTGATTCTGTAGTACTATAGTATATTTCTCAAATAAAGAAATTGTAAAACGCATGGACAAAAAGGAAGTAAATCTTGTAAGTCTGTCCACTGTGAAATCATATTTTATCAAATAAAGAACAGGTAGCCTACACAATGAATATGACATGAATATCCAGTTTAAATGAATATAGTTTAAAATCAAGAATTTAAAGTTTGTTGCTCATGTTTGTCCAGTGACAGCAGAAATCTCCTGAATCCAATTCACATGGATGAATATGAGAAAGTATGATAGTGGTGGCTTTTCTATTATTAATAATAGAATGCAAGTGCTGTAATACTTTTCATTTACCATTTGCTTTCTTTATTCAACCTTTATAATAAGTCTACAATATTAACTAAAAGTTGGACTAAGAAGTATTTCTTACTAAAGCTAGGCAATATTTGACTCTGTTCAAGAGTATCCATAGCAGACAGCCAGGTGAAGTGTGGCTAGGAGGACGGCAACACTCCCAGGGCATTATAAGTTCCTACCTAGGCTATTTGCTAGACATTAGCATACTTCAGGAAGGGAAAAAAAATGGATGCTGCATTAATTGCGTTAAATAGTTTAACGTGTTAAACAGAAAATATTAATTGCATTATTTTTGACAGCCCTAATGTGAACATGAACTTGCTACATAATATATCCGTCACACGTTGTCATTTTGACGGTGTTTATCAGAATAATTTTCACAGGAAACCACATTTGACAGGAAATCACATTCAATTAACATTGTCTGCTTTGGTCTCTTCTAGTGGCTTACTGACACAACTTGCCCACCTCCCGTAGTCTAATGATTGACTATTTAAACAAACCGTACGTTTACTGTGAACTTTCATCTTTAAGGAGAATACAAATATCCCAATCAAGTTTAACTTGCTCACTTTTTATAATGGCAATAATGTAATTTTAAAAGTAGCCTATATTGCCAGAACACTACCTTTAGTTTAACCCTCACAAACGAAAATATCTCATGATAAAGAGTATGCCTCATTTAATAAAAACAGTTTTATGATTTCCGTAAGTCTTTCAATACAACTCAATTGTCTTCATCACTTTTAGTGGCAAACATCCTATAAAAAAAACTGCCTTCCTGTAAGCTTCTTAATGAATCGCTGGTTCTATAAGTTAATGTGACCCAGTGTTATTCCCTTTGGTGGAAGAAGGGGAGCAGAAGGTTTGTACTCTTAGATAAGGAGGTTATTAAGGGCTTTGTGAAGAATTAAACTGCATTACTAATCTGAGTAATTAAACTACCTTCTGCTTTAGTCCCTGACTGTAAACCAGTCCAACACAGTCACCATTTTTGATATTAGAAGCATTTTGATTTAATTATAGCACATGGTTCTGTACTGTTAGGCCTCAGTGTCATTAATTGTTGCATGTTGTCACACTAGCCTCAAGGCACAAATAGCTGAAATTGTTCTCATACTTATTTTAGTTGCTAAGAAAGGAACTGGAGGTGTAAAATGTGGTGTTGTGTTACTGTAGATACTTTGGTTTCAACGTGGTCATTGACTTAGTAGATCTGGCTGTTTTCTTGACACGCCACTCATGTGGGTTTTAGACGGTCGTCATACAGGAAGTCTGTTTTTGCTTGATTTGCACTTGATAAACTACATTCTCTTTCAATTAAACCTGTATTCTGAAACCCGGAATGAAAACATTCACTGGTTTAAGCCATATTCCTCGGTTTCTCTTGTACGCACTGGTTGGGTGAGGTTATTTAGCGAAATGGAGATGTGCTGCTGATAACTACCGGTAGGTAAGAATGCTTTGTGATGCCTTTTATTACGTGGTTATTTAAGACTGGTCATGGCTTTGAGGTGTAAACAGATCATGTTTTTGGTGTGATTCTTGGAGGAACACGTCTAGGTCTTGTGCATATATTTTTTTTCCAGATAAATCTGTTTTTCTCACTGGATAACTACTTATTTTTTGGTAAAAAGCTGTCTGTGGTTTTCTACTGAGAGGCAATGGAAGTGGACTATTAGGTAAAATAGAAATTTCTTAAAAAAACAAAAAATCACTTGTGGTTTATGTTAAACAGAAACATCATCTTGTTTATTTGGTTGCTTCTATAGAGAGCACTGTAAACCCTAAATGTGATGATACACAGGGCAACTTTTTGAGCAATGTTGCTGGGCAATCTTGCCGAGCGATTGTTGCCTGGGCACTTTCCCATTGAAAATGGGCAATACATTTCTATCTGGATAATTTAGATCAGTCGTGGGCCCTGTGTCTCATCTGGTTGCCCGTTGACGCCAACATTGCAGCAACATTGCTCAAAAAGTTGCCCTGTGTATCATCACCTTCGACGCTCTAAATTATTAATTGATTTGAGTAGTACAAACTTAAATTAAACAAATTAGTTCAGTCAAATTAACTTTTATGAGTATTTAGCACATTTTTTTCTCTCAAGATCACAGAACGTATATATTTTAAGTAAACTGAACTGTTTCATTGTTTAGAGTTTTTATGAAATTATTTCTTTTAATTTAGACAAACTTAAGTTTAACTGAAACGGCTGGGATGTCTTTTTCCCAGCATGCTTTGCCGATGGCACTCGAAAGGGATGTAAATGCTAAAATTAAGTGTAATATAATGTTTTTTTTGTGCAAGATTAATGTTAAGTGGGTGATTTAGTAGTGATTAATGTTTTGTTATTCTAATTTAGAAGAATTTCTATTAATGTTGGTTTTAGGATACCATCATGGTGACAAGTGGTGCATGCAGATTGATTTGAGAGCAAATAAAACTTTTATATTACTGAACTCATACAGCAAGTGTTAATGAATAACATACTATTGTTAAAGTAACACTAAGTAGTTTTTCAACCTTCATAATATATTTCCAAGACCCTTGTGATGGTACATCGACTTAAAATAAGTTAAATGACTCGTCTGCCATCGCCTGACGGGGTCTGTATCGCTTTTACTGGCACTATGTAACTTCGGGTTTCGGGTAGGAACCCGTGCACAAAAAGAACTACAAAACTCGACTGCTTTACGTCAAGCGCTACAATAAGCATTATTTCGTTTTTCTTCGTTTCTGATACAATACATGTATCAGTACATCGCAATACATGTCGCAATACATCATCCTTTCATGAAGTCATGTAACATACTCTACCTTGTTTGTGGACATCGTTCATTCTAAAGCCGGTGCTGGGTAAACAGCGAGCGTGCGTGCGACGGTAGGCTAAATTATTTACGACAGCGGCAATGGACAATTTCGTTTCCAACCAGTAGGGCGACCGAAGAGGAAAATTTACTTGGTGTTACTTTAACATGTTAACAAATAAATATGATAGCAAACTAGCTTGTTTATTAATTTATATTATTTTATATTAGTTTATATTAATTCATATTAATACAAGTGTTCATATTGAGAATACATGAAATGTTAAGTTAAATGTATGAATTAGTGTACTCAAACATTGCAAGTTAAGAACAATTATATTTAAAAAAGAACAAAACAAAAATCTGCCAGTTCTGCTTACTTGAACTTTGAATTTCTTAACTTGAACATTTTTGAGGCAACTGATTGCCTTAATTTTTTGAGTTTTGCCAACTTATTCGGGTTTACCATGTACCCATTAAGTTTTCCAAATTTTAACCTGCTTTGTATTATTGGTAGTTATAATGTTGGTAGTATGTAAATTAACAATGTGTACTCTTTCAGGGTTTTTCCTGGCTCAAAATGAGGTGGAGGTGGTAAAATTGTAACACTAGGGGGGTCCGGGGGCATGCCCCCCCGGGAGAAAATTTTGTACATTTAAAGATAAATTCATTAATCTGGTGCACTTTGAGTCACTCAAATCTGTTGTTAAAAATAAACAATAATCCACCCGCCAACCACCCATATTTTTTGATTTAGATATCTGCATCTGATCATCACATTACAATTATTCAATTAAGCATGATAATATGGTAACATATCACACAATTAACATTTATTTAAATTAAAAGTTCTTCTTTTGGCAAAATACATTTTCTTTATAGCCTAAACAGAGGCTTTACTCCCTTTAAACTTATTGTCAATGTTTCATTTTTGAAAACACTCTTATCGGAATAATTTTTTGTACCTTTATAAAGGGCATTTTCCCCCTAATTTTATTTAATGTATGCTTTAAATTTCATTTAAAATTCTTACATTTTATCAATACATTCAATAAAAATAATAAGACTAGGCTGTTACCAATCAAATTAAATAATTTACATTGAAAAATTATAACTGTATTAAATGAGATTATTTTGAATATTTTTTGAATATGCAAGTAAAGTTGAAAAGAATGATACTTTGAAACTAAACCGCCAGTAGGAGGGGGCAGGCGGCCGTCTTAATGAGCGAGTCATTGAGTCATTAATGTAAACGATTCGTTCAAACGGCTGATTGATTCAGAATGAGGCGGTTTAATAATGGGCAATTGAATCTTTGACTCAAGCGATTAGTTCAAAACGCTGAATGATTCAGTAATGAATCATGGATGAGGTTGCTGTGAGACGCAATATGGTTCTGTTGTTTGGAACTATTTTCGCTGCTAAAACAGAACAAAAACAGTCTAAAAATGTAAATAACTTAATTTTAACTATTTGTTTATTGAACTGTTATGAAATTAATATCTCGATTTCAATCGTGATGGCATTCAGGAAAACAGCACTCTGGTCGTGTATAGCATATTGTTTCTTAACTATAATTAGGCCTAATGTTATAAATAACTGCGCGAGACTCAACAGCGCAACTTTGTTTCCGTCCGTACATTAGGTACCATGATGGGAGATCCGTGTCTTTATTACACTCATTTGATTTAGCTGTCATCCACCCTCGATTGAATGGAATGTTGTTATTACTTGGCCCGCTCGACCCGCGGATTATGATCCGTGCAGCACTATCGGCAAACTACACGGTTAGAGAATGGACACAAGCGGGAATCGCGACAGAACTGTCACGGTGGATAAAGTGTATATGAGCACGTGACTGTCTGTCCGAGTTTTGTCGAGAGGTGGAGGCGGCACGAAATTTGACGGAGGCGGCCGCCTCATAATTGTCTATGCAGGAAAAACCCTGTCTTTCTTTGTGTTACCTAGACTGAGAAACTTCCGACACGGTTTCAAAAATGCGGAAGGGCAACCTGTAGTTTTCACGAAAGCCAAACATGTTTTGTTAGCTCTAGGGCTTTTGTGAAAACTACGATTGTATTTCAACATTTTATGTATTCCTGCCCAGAACAGTCTGATCGACAGAGGGTTATTAAATAACTGTTATTTTATGAGTAGGTTTATCACTGAAAATTGTATTGCACTTTTTTTGTCTACTCTTTTTAAAAACAGCATTTTGGTAAAAATACTATGGCAACACCCTTCTTACTGGCACACGATGGCATTTTGCTTTTGGGGGTTGGGCTCCCCATTCCTCGTCTTCCTAATTAACTTTAAGGTTTCTTCCTCTCTGTTTGGTATAAAACACTGTGTTTGTAGTCATCCAGTTTGAAATGGCACGTGGAGGTTTTTCAGAATTTCTTTTGTCTATGCATTCTCTACATATTTATGATTCTTTGCAGCCTTTAGCCACTGCCTATAACTGGACCTTCCAATGAAACCGTCAGACTTCTCTGGTGACGCATGGTCTTCTCCAATCATTTAGTCCATTTAAACCCGCCCCTACAAGCTCACGTTCATCTGCCTCTACTTTTTAGTGCAACGCCCATATCTCAAAATCCAGTTAAAGTCAGGTAGGTTTGAGAAACTAACAGAAAACTGCTGGATTTCAGACTGATCTCATGAAATAGCATATGTATAACACGGCAATTCGTATTTCCATTTTTGGAGTGCTATCAACACGCATAATCGCTTTTCAGCGTGTTTATGAACGCCGTTAACTTAATGTTACATTAATGTATAGATAAATCTATGACCTACCCCAACCCTGTCCCTAAACCTACCCGTCATTGGGGTTAATACCATTAATAAGTGTTCCCCTACCATCCTAGGACAAAAAATATCGCTCGCCAGATGTAGATCTAGGTTTTTCTTCGTTTCGCTCGGACATTTAACGGCGTGTACATACACGCGGAATCACTCAGACATTTAACGGTGTAGACATACACGCATACACGCGGATAGCTCAAAATGCGTATAGATAACACGCCACTTGACTTGAAAGTGGCGTGTATGTTTACGCAAAAGTCATGATGTCATGTTGTGGATTTTGAAAGAATCCAACAGAGAAACTCCCACCCCCTCCCTTCTGGGCTCCTTCCAAAGCCACGCCCCCAAAACACATGAACGCGACGTGTTATGCCGACTGCTCAGCTGGAGGACGCGTTTACCAGCACCGAGCAGAGGAGCGCAGTGCATGGAGTGACATCACCTTTTTTTGCCTTGTTTGCCTGCGCTGACTGTATATAGAGGTGGAACTGGGAATTTTGACTGCTCTTTTTTCTGCCATAATTGTGAGACTTCCTAGCTTCCGGCCGGTACGTGCCTCTTGAAATGATGTCTAAATTAAAAGTTTGTAATATACTTTAATTAAAAATTATCATTAGTATTGTAAGAAAACACTTATTTTACCTGGTCAAAAACAGCTCTGTTGTCAGCACGCTGTTTAAGTGCATGTGCCTTTAAATGATAATGAGCTTCGCTCACCCCGGCCCTCTGTTCTGTGCGTACACCGTTTGTAACACAATAACCATAACGCGTTGTTCATTATAAACGTGGGATTAGGAATTATTTTGAAAACCGTGTGACGTCACGCGGTCGAACGGCTCGATTTGAGGCAGGGGAAAACATATAAGAAGATGAAAACAAAATCACTGGATGGATTTTTATCATTATATGATGGTTGTGTACAGACACTGCCAACACACATTTCAGTACAATCAACTTGTAAAAGTGCATGTACCATTATATGACCCCTTTAAACAAATTTGGGAAAAAGTGTTTTTAGAAACAAACTGCCTACCCTGCCTTTAACAACCAATCCATAAAACCAAGTCACAATTTTTTTCTTTCGATAATCTGTTACACTCGGTTGTATTTCACAAATTACGGAAGATTTTTGTAAGATGTTACCATTTTATCTGCCAGAAATCAGTCTCATCTTCTCTCGATAATAAGATATTAAACTTGCTTATAATGTCTTTTTATTGGCATGCAAATATTTAGAGTCAATGAATGATGATTAGTCACAGTAGAGTTAGTCACAGTGTTCTCTCATTTACGATTCTTTGCAGCCTTTAGCCAATGCCTACAATGCACTTAATTCAGTGTGTTATATAGAGGTTTGTGAATGTAAAATATCTGCAAAGTTTTAAAGATCAAAATGCATGACAAATAAAGTTATTGTCTCCCAAAATAAAGAACCGCTTCTGAACTGTCGTCAGTAATTCCAGTCTCACTTGCGTAACAGTTGTTTCACCCCGACAATAAAAAAAATGTACATGAATAACATTTTAATATAGGCCTATTTATGAATAAATTAAGACATCTGATCTGAACGAATGTGAGAGTCATGTAATTGACCCAGATATGTTGAAACAACTGTCATAATATCATTATGGATAAAAGCCTCTTTTGAAAAGAGAAGAAAAGTAGTTTTGCTTGCTTTATTTATTTATTTGAAAAAGCATTATTGCGTTACCAATTTATTTACTATAATAATTATATTTATTATATAAATATTATAATTATATTTATTAATGAGGTTTGGCATAATCATTTGTATTTATTTATTAAAATAAATGTATTTGCCATATGTCTGCCATATCAAAGTCATGTGGTGTGACCAAAATGCAGAATGAAAACAGGAAAGGATATTTTAGAGGACCCCTGCAGGGTTTACTTAAAATTTCAGATAATTTGACCGTTTTATGACAACACAAGGTTAGTTAAGTTTATAAAATGTGGTGTGACTCTCCAAAATTGTAATGCTATTTATGAATGAATCAATCATTCATCATCATGTATAAAAAGTTTTTGATGCACATGTATTCATCATTTAAGAAAAATATGCTATTACTTTTTGCTTGATGGCTACAAGCCTCTGTAAGAATGTTAAAGGTTCAGGGAAGAAGGAGGGGAAATTGGCAAACGTTCAACACAACTTTAATCACAAAATGAAACCAACAACAAAAAGAAAGTAAAACGGCAGCCCCTCACTAGACGAATGCTGCACAAACATAAACAAAACACATAGTAGAGGCCAGGCCTGGTCTTCTCTCATCTTGCACTGTCGTCACTCCTCCTTTTATCCTTCCGGACTTCCATCCGTGAGACTCGAGACCGGTGTGACATGCAATCACACAGTGCACACACATTAGCAATTTCGCCACTGTCCTCGCTCCATTCTCACTGCTCTCAGTCCCGTCCTGCTTCCACATTACATTTTTTAGCATCATTACATTTAAACTTTTATTAAAAATGGTATAAAAGTTTATCAAAACCATTTGAAACAACATGAATACAAAGTACAACTTGGCACATGTGTTTATGCCCTTCAACTAACCAGTCATTATTTCTACCCATATCCTCTCTCAGCAGCAGCAGCAACAATGCAGACCTGAGCGGCACACCCATTGAGCGAGAGAGAGACAGCGTGCCTTGCGAGTAAGATGGGGTTTGGCCAGGACCTGCGCAACTCCCACGAGGGTCTGATGAAGCTGCAGGACTGGGAGCTGAAGCTGCTGGAGACGGTGAAGCGCTTCATGACCTTACGGGTGAAGAGCGACAAAGAATATGCATCGCTACTGCTCAACATCAGCCAGCAGGTGGACAAGCATGACAACTCTTCTCAGATCAACTATGTCAGCGGTGTCTCCAAGGTAACGGCCTTCTGGTCCTCTCCGCTGCATTATGGGTAGCTGATGCTTATGATTCGATATGATCGATATGATATGATAACAACGCGTTCCACTGTCGATAAATGTACTTGCTGGCTTCCCAAATAATACATTACAACAGCGATAATCAAAAAACCTGAACAAAACGGTTACTCTTTGTAAACTGTTCAATGCGAGTGCCAAGTGCTCGAACATGACTAGTCATTTACGCCGTCATCATCACCCGGGAGTTGAAAGCGCGTGAGCGCAGGCGAAACCTGAACTGCACATGTTACTATCTGTGTTTACAACTAAACTCATTTAAGCTTTGCCAATGTAAACATTTGCAAGACGGAAAAGAGAACTCACACGCTCTGTGAGAAAATGTGTGTGTGTGTGTGTGTGTTGCCTACTCATCTCAGACAGCGCGCAAATATCGAGTTCTCTTTCAAGTCCTGCACTTGAATGGACAAATTAACACAAAAAGTATGTCAACATGTCCGTCTTGATGAGTATATATTGTTATGCCTTAAGTGAACTTATACGGTCAAGAAAGACAACTCACAGTATCAGTGTAGGCCTACTGAATCAGCTCTGAATTTAATAGCTTTTGGATTTATAATAAGGATTAATCTTTAATTTATACAGTCAAATATGCAATGTTATTTTACATTTGATTATTTTATTCAATTTCTGTACCTGAAAACTAATGTTAGACCTACCTGAAAAGCATTGTTTATTTTATTAGTATCTTTGCTCTATTGTATTTATTTGTGCTTTTGCTTATGGTTAGATTATTCGTTCTTATTTTCTTTATTTTTTTTTGACAGTAGTCTTTTTTTCCCCTGAACATAGCACAACAAAAATGTGATACAAACCGAAACGTGAGCTATTTTAACCGTTGCACCCCTGATGCTCAGTACCTTCAACATTCTCTCTCTGTTTTTTGTCTTGTCATCTCAATCTCTTTATCTCTTTGTTTGTTTCTCATTCTTCTTCATTCATTCACCCACACACATACTTTCTTATTCTATCGCTTTGCATCATCATGTGGTGGTTGTTATCAGTCGTGGACTCACATGGTGCAGCAGACAGAGCAGTTGAGCAAGATTATGAAGTGTCACGCCGAGGAGCTCAACTCAGGGCCTCTCCACCGCCTCACCATGATGATCAAAGACAAGCAGCAGGTGAAGAAGAGTTACCAAAGCCTCCACCAGCAAATCGAGTCTGAAATGAACAAGGTGAGCCATTGTTATAGATCACCACTGCCGTTTCAGGGAGCATCAGTTTGATGGATTGGTTTTGACTTGGCTTCTGTCCCCCACAGGTAACCAAATGTGATCTTGAGAAGTTGAAATGCACCTACAGGCAGTTAACTAAGGATGCTGTTTTAGCAAGAGACAAATATAAGGAGGCCGTTCAAAAAGGTAAGGTGTTCTCTCAAATGATAAACTGATTATGTCCAATTCACAACAAAATGACTTTTATGAAGTCTGTCAAGTGCATGAACAGTTTAAAGGGTACCTATCAAGGAATTTTGAAAATTACCTATCATGTAGTGTGTAACATAGATCTAAGTGAACGAAAACATCCTGCAAAGTTTTAAATATGAAAGTTCACCGTATACAAAGTTATTATCTCTCAAAAGTAAGAGTTGACTCTGAGTCGCTGATATGAATCGATAGACGAACGATGCACTTTCGTACGTCACTTGTACAAGTTATTTGAATAAGATACGCCCACTCATTGCATTAGGAGACACCAGGGAAAACATCATGTCGACGAGACGCTGCTGTGTTTTGAAGTGCGACGCAAAAGCAAACTTTTTTCATCTGCCCAGTGAGGAGCATTTGAAGACAGTGGCTACAGTTCATAACTATACCACAGAAGTATTATAGCCCGAACTTGTTCTGTGTTCGCGTCATTTTGAAGATGATTGCTTCACAAACCTAAATGCTATAAAGTATGAATTTGCGAGCCGGCTGATACTGAAGGAGGGAGGTTCAGTACCGAGTTTATTTGGATCAGCTTCCTTCTCCGAATCACAATCTGTAAGTAGGCTGTTGCTTTTATGTTTGTATCATGTTCTATAATTATTTTGTGTGTTGTGTACGCACAGGCACAGCGCAGCTTCTAGCAGCTAACTTAGGTCTTCAATGTCAATTGTATTGAAATATGTGAAGTGTTTGTCGTTGTTAATGGAGTTGTCACAGGGCTCTCGAGTGTCACGCATCACGCATTGAGCGTGACAGTCACTCATTTCGGTCTTTTGTCACGCTCTCCGGCCACACATTGTATTTCTCACGCTGAAAAACTATTTGTAATATATTTAATATGCCGCAGTGCCCAAAACTCACTCACTGTGGAACCGGCAGGATTCAAGCGCGTCTCCTCCAGTGTTGCCAGGTCTGTATGCCTGCACTGTTTCCGCGGGTTGTTTGTGTAGTGCACGCTGGTTGACGCGATTGTTTTATCCACTGGAACATGATTGTTATTGAGGAAACACCCGGGAACGCTATTTGAATATTTTTGGCCGTGATTGGGTTAGTTTTGATGAGCAATTGGGCTGGTTTTGTTGTGCAGACCTGGCAACCCTGGTCTCCTCTGGTGTTGTTCGTCTGGTGTTGTATAGCCAATCAGAAAATAGCACTGTTGTATCTGGGTAAGATCTAGCGCAACAACCAATGACACCCCGTCGGCTGGGTGTCTAACATATCACCACAGATTAGCGTCACGCAAAGGCGGGGTTTGGAAAAATGACTCGCTAAACGATTCATATGGGAGTCGGTGAGCAAATCAGGTAAAAATAAATGCATATTATAAGACAACAAAAGTGTTTTTTGTCATTGCATGCTTGTAAAACTGTTGTTGGGGACTCCCAGAACAATATTAGGAACATTTTAAATGCCATAATAGGTACCCTTTAAGTGAGGGCCTGTCCCAATACCCACACTTGCAGTCTTGGCCACTTGAGAGTGCATACACACGACAGTAAATGTGTTAGACTGTCCCAAGTGTGAGAAATCAAATTTTTCTTGATCTTTTGACATGTAAGAGGTCTTTGTACCATTAAAACATCCTGCAAGTTTCATGTCTTAAAGCATCCTTCTCATTATAAACATTTATGTAACCAAGCTCCAAAAATGTCTCTTTTGAATGTGGTGGGATCTGATGTAGCATGCAAGATGTGAATACATAAGCAAATGAATGCCTCTTGAGCAAGACAAATCATTATACGTCACACCATAGGCCCCGCCCACTGGCGTATAGTCGCTTAACGTCTGACACCTGTTTCTTCAAAAGCAAATAAGAACCCATTATAATCACCAACGCTGTCTACACTGGATACAGCATATAGATGCCCATTCAATTTCTGACATACTCCACATGCTTGAATCTACTGACAAGAGGAAAATGGAAGAGTAAAAGAACATTGGCTTTGACACGTCCTGTTTAAACAGCTCGTTTGCGAGAAGGATCCCAGCATCAGGAACAAGTAAATGGTTTACTTTTAAGGAAAACCCATTGGCTAATCAAAAGGTCTACACATGCTTGTGGAATTCATACCCATTTGAATACAATATACAAGTGCTCAAGTCCCTCAGACTCGCTCACTCAGTGAATCACTCAGCCGTTATGGAGTTCTCCAATAACTCCCTTACTGAATCTTGAGTAATTTATCAGGTTTGTCTGATGAACGGAGAACTATTACTGTGATTTGCAATGTAGGTTTGTCTGTCTAATTTTGGTCTCCAGTTACTCACCTTCATGTCGGCCCAAAGACTTTCTTCTGTACAATATTTAATGATTCACCCAATATATATCTGGTACTTCTGCTGAAATTGTCATTTTGAAACTTTATTTACTGAAACTATGACTGGCAATATAATATAGAAAACAATATATATATATTATATATATATATATATATATATATATATATATATATATATATATATATATATATATATATATATATATATATATATATATATATATTGAATCATTAAATTCTATGATTACAGAAAATTCAATATCTGAATGTTATTCAGGGTTTACATTTTTACAACAATTAATTTACTAGACTGTCTGTAGTAGACATTTGTGATTTACATATTTTTGATAATTTCTACCCAACACAATTTTAGAGCTTGACAACAAAGATTGACCCTGCAGTGGTTAAAGGGGTTTGACATAACTAGAAAAAAAATCCCATGACCTTTTCATGTTTTAGTTGAATTTCATGAATTTTCCAGGTCTAGAAATCACACCTTTAAAATTCCCTCATATATCTAGGTTTTCCAAGACAGTAGGAAACCTGGTTCTTAAATACAGTTGTTGAGGGAATTAATTAAATAAGAAATATAATCTCAGTTTACATTTTGATTTTGTTTGAATTGAAACACATAAAGTGTTTTGATAGTTTTAGTGCATTTTTGAATGTGGAATTCACTGCTGTACCAAGCTGAATGTTGGATAGGAGAACAATGTGAAGATTTAAAAAAAAAAAAGATCTTAGTATAAAAAATAAACAAACAGTTAATACCAGTGTCGGTTGAACACTACTTGCAACTGCTGAAATAACAAATTTGCAGTTTTCAAAGGCTTACACAACACAACATTAGCCTTCAGAGGACTTCTCCTTTGACTTTCATCTCACCGCCAGAATTGCTTTCATCTCCTCTGCAGGCAAAGAGACAGAGAAAGCCCGTGAGCGCTATGACAAAGCCACCATGAAGCTGCATAACCTGCACAACCAGTACGTGCTGGCAGTGAAAAGCGCGCAGCTACATCAGGAGCACCATCATGAGACTGCACTGCCTCTGCTGTTGGACTCCCTGCAGAAGATGCAGGAGGAAATGATCAATGCACTGTGAGTGGACCACATTACACTTCTGGTTTATTTCCTCTTCTAGTTATTCCTGTAAGTCAAACAGTAGAGTATGGTGCTAGCAATAACAAGGACCAGGTCATGGGTTCAATTCCCAGAGAATGAACGAACTGATAAAATGTATCCCCTCAATGCAATGCAAGGTGATTTGGATAAGAGCATCTGCTAAATGCTTAAATGTACATGTCTACAGTACATGCCACATGTTGATTACCACACAGACAATAATTGTAGCCTGTCGTTTTCAAAAACAATAGAAGCAAGGGGCCAAGCACTGTAGAGGCAAAATGATGAGCAAGCATGACAGCGGGCATCAGACCAACTGAATAAATTATTAAAAGGCATTTAGAGACAATTTTAAGCAAAATGGTTGAAAACCCATGAACTGAATCACTTTCAATTTTCCATAATTAGGGTCCGAGCACTAATGGTGCAAGGTCCCTCTTGTAATTGCTCCGTTTATTGCTTATTACGTTTGACCAATAGGTGGTGCCGGCACCAATTTGATCTGCCTCAGATGCAGTTTGGCTTCATGCCATCAAATTTGTTGGTGGTAAACGAAAACGTGTTTGCCTATTGATATGAAATCCATAACCTTTCTGCCAGCATAGTTGAATTTGTTGAAAATTGGATCAACAGTCTAGGAACAATTAGAAAACGTAGATAAAAAACAAAAACATAATGTTTTTGGAATTGGTATTGATTTTTTTGCTATGATCCAAGGGATCTATCAAGCTATTAGTGTGTGTTTTTTATTTCATTATAATTTTTGACCACAAGATTACACTGCCCTGAAACATTTTGAGTACCTCCAGAGCATTGTGTCGAAGACAAATAGCGAGTTTTGAAACGAAATGCCTATGAGTTAGTAAAATACAACGTTTCACAACAAAATTCAAAATAGCTGACATGGGAAAATTGAGTATCTTTCAACTTGGTATGCCTCTCTGAGTCTTGTGATTTTTGGCCAGACTGTTCAGAAGTTGTTAGCAAAAATAGCAATTTTTATTTCTCCTAACCACTAGGCGGCACTGTGCCAAAACTGTGTTGTGGTGTCTGAAACCTTAGTTGACGTTATTGAGTTTAGGGTTTAAGGGGGGGATTTCGTATTCAGCTCAAGTTTGGTCTGACTACAGTTAAAGGATAATTCAGGTATTTAGCACTTTGAGTCTATTTCCTAGTTTGTTTTGGATGAACTAGAGTGGTGGACACAGAAATTTTGACGATGGGTCCTGTCTCGACTTTTTTTATATTTTAGAACCATCTCTGACGCGCTTCAGAGTGGCTGTCTACGAGCATACACAAACATGTCCGTAGTGTATTGCACGAGTTATTGCAATGAGTCCTCCAACAGAAATCATGCGATTTTACAAAATGGCAAATAAAACACGACAGAAACTGTATTTCGCTACGCTACTACGCTACTACGCTACTCGGTGAGTTGAAATGCAAAAGTTAAGGGTTGTTTTAAGGACACGTTTGTTTATGCTCATAGACAGCCACTCTGAAGCGGTCAGAGGCGATTCTAAAAGAGTCAAAAAGTCGAGACAGGACCCATAGTCAAAATTTCTGTCCACCACTCCAGTTCATCCAAAACAAACTAGAAAATAGACCCAAAGTGCTAAATACTGGAATTATCCTTTAAGCGTTTCAGAGATATAGCCTCACATCCACTTTTGTGTGATCTTTGTAGAATTTATTTGCAAGTTATTCTGAGAACTGTTTTTTTTCATGTTTTCTAATGTTTTTTTTTGTTTTTGTTGGCGTGGTCTGAAGACCTGGTAGATTTTTGTGTAAATCTGAGCAACGGTCTAGGCGTTTGAAAAAGTAAGTTTTTAGGAGAATTAAAAATGGTGGGGACATTTTTCATTTTGTTCATCTTGAATCAAGGAATCAGAGGAAAAGAAGAATTTTGTTTTCAGCCATGACAGTTCAAAAGTTATTAGCGTAAACGTGTGCAACTTTGGACAGTTGGTGGCGCTAGAGGGATTGAGTTATAGGACTCCAAAATCGCTGTGGTTAATGTTCAAACTTTCCTCTATCTGTGTGCCAAATTTCACAACTTTTTCCATGATTCTATCCGGTTGTTAAGTCGTGACGTAACCACTCTCCGATAATACTGTTTCCGGGTCCAAAGGCCGAGTCCTCTCTACCTACCTACCTACCGCGTTCGCCCGAGTTTTAACGTGAACCGTGTTGTTTAAATAGATCGGAGTTAAAAAAAGCAAGTGACATTCAACTGTCATTCTACCGCTTTCCCTGTGATGAGAAACATAAGAGAAAATGGCTGCAGTTGATAAGGTAAGTTACAAATCTTAAACGAATGAAGAAACTTTGGCGCCAGTGGGTGCTATCCCTTAATCCCTAGTAACACCCACTGGCACTGAAGCGAAAAAAGCCCTTTAAAAAAAGGGTTTATGTAGTCTAGGATCTGGAGTGGACGAGCGGAGCGCTTGGGCCCGGAAGAGGCTAAACATGGCGTGACGTCAGACTTAACAACCGAATTGGCTGCCATAGAGGTACAGAAGAACACTACTAACGATTACAATAAGTGCCTACACACCTTGGGTGCTTAGCCCCTAAAAATGTACCAGAGGATTCAAAAGTAACTGTGAGTTTGTCTAAATGGTCCTTTTGAGGTAGAACTACTTTATAGGTGAAGGAAGGAACTTAAATTTTAGTCATTTCCATCTAGAACTGAAGAATGTTGTATCTAGTTAAGGTTTGTGAAACAGTGTAATTACTTTTCAGTTGTTCATTTGGAAGTGTGTATTTGAAGATACACAGTTAAAAACTATATCATTTACAACACCATTCAAAAGTTTGGAGTCGGTAACACTTTTAGGGGAGTAACGATACCCTCGTGTCACAGTTCGATGTATATCACAATACTGAACTCACGATACGATATTGCGATACTCAAAGACATATGGTAAAAGATTAACACAAAATGTACTGTTGAATAAAATACTAAATTTGGTTTTACATTGGGGGTGGAAATAAATAGGCTTGGACTTAGTGCAGGTAACCCAATGCACAGGACAATGGTGATACCAGAATAAAAAATATTGATGATTCTGAAGCTGAAAATACAGAATTATTTTAGACGAACATGCTTGCACTCTGTCACTGGCTAGATATATTTAAATCAATGACATTTGGCATTATCAGTACCCACAAATATCCCCCCATTGCATTATTATACAATATATATAGTCGTTTAATGTAGGTCTGACACTAAACTCTGTAAACTTGAATTTTCTTCTCACACAGAAATGTTGAATTATACACAATACATATTGTCATTATCCACGATACATAGTGATGCATTTTTGTATTGCGATATATCGTGACACAATGTATTGTTACACACCCACTTTTTAATCTTTTTGAAAGTCTCTTCTGCTTACCAAGGCTTCATTTATTTGATCAGAATACAGTAAAAACAGTAATATTGTTTTCTATTTTATTATATTTAAAAAAATTAATTTATTCCTGGGATTCATGTGAAGCTGAATTACTACTTAATACTCATTCTAATATGCTGATTTAGAGCTCAAGAAAGATTTCTTATGATTAAATACCTTTCTGATGCTTTATTTGTGGAAACTGATGCACTTTTTTCAGGATTCTTTGATGAATTGAAAGATTAAAAGAACGGTATTTTTTAAATGGAGATTACCTAATACCGGTAAATGATTTGCTGTGTTTGATCAGGTTAATGTTTTTTTCTGAATAAAAGGTAATTTCTTAAAAAAATATGAGGATTAAACAATTTAATAACAATATACATTTTAAGCTTTTAAGACGGTTGTATCTGTAGTTAAATGAGTTTTTCATTTCATATGTAGAAATGACATTTTCAGCATTGACGTGAGAAGAATAGCGCATTGTATTGTATTGTGCCTGGTTGTTGTGAATGCTTGGACTGCCACGTGTATTTAAATATTTTGTTATAGATCTTGCACAACCAGTTCAGCTCCACCAGAACCCTTACTGCATGTTGTAGCCTCAATCCAATATCTCATAGCTGTCAGAGGATTAGCAGAGAACAGAAGTCTCTTTGGGTTTTTTCCTTTCCTAAGCTGTTTTTTAATCACAGTTTGCAGTAATCTGATGTAGAGGTTAATCCACACGACGGAAACAATTGCAAGAGCCTTCTGGGATTGATTTAGAGTGCACCACTGATTTATATATGACCATTCAGTGTGGGTCAAACAAGCCATACATTCAGGGGGAAAGTTTTGTGTTCAGAACCACGGACTGGTGTAAATGTTAGTTCATTTAAAACAATTATAAATAGTAGATTTTAGTTGACCTAATCAGAAATGTAATGGATTTGTTCAAATCTCTAATCTTAAAGGGATTAAAGATCATTTCATCATTTACCTACCCTCAAGTTGTTCCAAACCTGTATGAATTTCTTTCTTTTACTGAACACAAAGAAATATATTTTGAAGAATTTCGGAAACCAAACAGTTGATGGGTCATAGAATGGAAAAACAAATACAATGGAAGTCAATGGGGTCCATGAACTGTTTGGTTCTGACATTCTTCTTTTGTGTTCAGCCGAAGAAAGAAATTCATACCGATATGAATTTATGTATGGCTTCAATATGCACCACTACAATTTAAATAGTTGAACTCATCTTAATGAAATGGCACATTCATAAATGTTTTAACAATGATTTTCATTTTTACTGTTCTAGTAAGGGGATTCTGGAGGAGTACAGTGAAATCACCAGCCTATTAACAGATGAAATAGTGAAGGTCCACAAAGAAATACACACGTCCATCGACCAAATCGATCCACTGTCAGAGTATGACAACTTCATCGAAGTTTATAAGTAAGGCACTTGTGGGGAAAAAATTGTTGTAATGTTAATTTCAACATAACTTGTACATTTAAATCAAAAGTTGTATTTGTTAACATGAACTGTGAACTAACATGAACAATGAACAGCTGCATTTTAGTAACATTAAGAAAGATGAATAAACACTGTAACAAATGTATTGCTCATTGTTAGTTGATGCATGAACTATGAGAAGAAATGAGACCTGATTGTCAAGTGCTATTAATAATTCTATTACATTTTTTTAAAAACAACTAAACATTTAATATGTACTTTGTATTTTTAAATAATAATATTGTAAATACTAGACTGTATATTTTTAGCATTTAAATATATATTTTTGACAGAAATGTGTCCAGTAACTCTGACATCCCCTCAATTTCTATTTCAACAGATCACCAGAAGACAAAGAACCAAATGTAGAATTTGATGCAACGCTGTTGGACGAAACAGAGAATCTTCAAGCAAATGAGATTCTGTGGAATAATTTGACGGCAGAAAGTTTACAAGCCATGTGAGTTGCTCATTTCTCAGTCACGTAAGATAGATCACATATTAATACAAATTTGCATATCGGTAGCGTTAGTTGAACATGAATTTGAGCTATTTCCACAGTCTCTATGTTCTGTAACAACAGCTATTTTATTATGCTACCAGTCATAAGTGGTAGACCTGATACGGCAGTTAAAATGGTAAAGGTGTGTGTTTGACTGATCTCAGGCTGAAGTCCACCTCAGAGGAGCTGCTCGCGACACAGCAAAGTCTGCGCAGCAAAGAGGAACTCATGCTGGACCTGGAGAACAAAATAGAGGAGTCTACCAAAACCTATGAGAAGAAATCGGAGTAAGAAAATTAAGTTCTTAACTTCCACACAAATGATATGAGCTCGGGGTGTCGTCTCTTAGACCAGGCAAACTGCCAAGGAGGCCACAAGATAATTATATTTAAAAAGTAATGCTAAAAAATGTAATGGAATTCAGAACCTGAAATCATATTTTTAGTTGTCAATGTCCATGTTAGTTTATAATAGTTGTGACTTTTTAATCCAGGAGTTGTACAGTATGAACAGCAGGTTTTTTTTTCAGTGAATGCATTATTTAACTGAATGTCATTCATGGTCATTCTTTCATGTCAGCTATAACAATGGATGCAGTAGTGAAGTGTGGAGAACTCAAGTGTTTCCATAGAGATTCATTAGGCTGAGCAGAGCGCTCCGTGTTGACCTCAGCACCTCTGTGAAGATGAAAGGGCTCGGACTGATGGAGCTCAGTGAACTGGATGGATGAGGATTTGTCCAGCTTCAGCACATTCTTTAAGGTCTGCTGGGTACAAGAGATGCTGATATAATCACCTCTGCAAACTGAAATGAGCCGCACTGCTGCTCCGCTCTACACCTGAACTACTTCATGCCAATTCAGCCAGCTTTACTCAATGCTGATGTCTGCAGTCATTTATATTTGATCACACTTTATGGACCTAATCGTACAGATGTACGCTTAAAATCTTTCGTAAAATTTAGCTAGGGCTGAAAATCTAAATTAAAATTCATGACAAACAAGTAAATCTGTATGTGAAACGGGACTTGTCAAATTTAATTAATGCCTTAATGGTTAATAATTCACTTCGCTAAATAGTTGCATGAAATAATAGTCAGAAAAATCTAGTTTTTTAATGGAACAGTCTGTTGAACCTTTGGACAAAATCTTTAAAAAAAGATTGCATTTGCAAGGGTTGCATTTGTTTTTTTGAGTGTCATATTTAATACGTCTGGCTTTTATGGGTCATACAAATATGGAGCTCACACCTGAAGAGGAAAAAAATACATTTTATTCAGAGGCACAAACTGAACAAAAATATTCAATTTGGTGCAGTTTTTAAAGAAATTCTGATAACTTGAAAAGGAATCAAAGAGAATGCAATGCAATCTAATGATGATTGAGTACAAATACATGTTCCCTAAAAGGCTGATGTATCATATTTAACATGAGATTAAAAAAAACAACAATCAAGTTTCTACGGTCCATTATGTATTGTTCATCTTCAAATATGACTAACAATATAAAAAGTATAAAAAGTAAAATAAATAAAATAAGGAAACATTTTACAAAAAAAGACACTTTGAATTATACTTTTACTTGCTAAAAACTATGAAAATATCAGTCAGATGACAGAAGGCATGTAGAAGATTGTGTGCAACAGGTTATTCAGCAAAGTTTTGATTATGTTAATAATATGGAGGCCTTTTAACTTTGCATATGATAAATTATTCAGTAAGCTTTATAGGATTAAAGATGTCTTTGGTATGTTTATGTAGTTTCAGTGGTTGCATTTTTGTACAATTTTGTAGTAAAATTGATTACAGAAATGAACTTGACAGTGCGTCTGCCTCTGACGTAACATTCAGAAAAAATCCTTAAAAGAGATTAAAAAGAAGCATTCATTGTGGATTGAACAGCGTCATCTCTCTCTCTTTCCAGTGCGGTGTTGTTGCTCTGTCAGAAGCAGTCTCTGGAGGAGTTGAGACAGACGGTCCAGCTGCTGCGCTGCTCGGAGGCCAAACTCGCGGCACAGAGAGAACTGCTGGAGCAGAAGATGCAGGAGAACGAGGGCAAAGAACCACCGCCTGTCGTCAATTACGAAGAGGACGCCCGCTCCGTCAACTCAATGGTAAGGCATCACTTTGAGCTGCGTCCCAATTCGCACACTATCTCCTTATTAACGAGTACAGAGATTAGAATATGTGCCTCTCAAATTAGAGCACATTAAAAATGGTATGCAAGAGGTTGCCCGGATGATGTACTATTTCCGGTTGGTTTTTGACATGTATCCAAGCTCATGCTCATTTGAGCTCATATTAGCCACATCCCCCCCAATGGAAGACGAGGACTTTGTGACGGTAAGTTAATTTCAGTTGCAGAATGGTCGAGGTTAAAGCTGCTTGCACAGCGGCTTTGCAATGTATAAACCTAAAAGTTAAAAGGGGTCTTCTTGTTATAAATAATGACTTCCTGGTCTGGAGGTAACCTTTTTTCCTTCAGACTTTCATAAAGTTTTCAGGAAAAAATTGGCCATGGCAAAAATTGTTGGGGAAAAGTCCAAAAGTCAGTGGTAAATGATATCTGTACTTGAGTAACAACTGTTTTTTTCACAACATTTCCTGGTCATATGAACAAAACGATGAGGAAATAAATATCACACACACGCAAAAGAAAAAGTAGCTTATTGTTAGTGTTAAATAAGCTGGTAATAATTTTTGTAATCTCTATAATTATTATGTTTTGCTCTAATTACTATACAAAAATAATGATAAATATACTATAGATTTACTTTTAATTTACACTTTTCATATGGAATGTGTAGTCAGTAGTCTGGGCAAGTAAACATGATAAATGTCACATTTCAAATCAAATAATTTTAAATAATGTAACACTTAAGACTCTTAATAATTGCTAGTCATACAAAGGAATAAAATTCTCTGAAATGTACGTTAAAGGAACACTCCACCGTTTTTTTCATATTAAACTGTTATTCCCTTAACTAGGACGAGTTGCATACCTCTCTCGTCTCAGTGCGTGCACTCAATCGCTCTGGCGCGCCACGACACTTTGATAGCCCAGTTCATTCATTAGGATCCAAACAGAGATGAAATTAGAAGCGACCAAACACCTCCACGCTTTCCCTATTTAAATACAGTTACACGTCCAAGTATGGTGACACAAAATGAAACGCGGCGCTTTTTTAAGCGGGTAAAATGGATAACTATAATGTATGGCGGAATAGCACTTGAGAGCACTTCGACTCGGCGCAGTAATATCATTACTCCAGGATCATTCAGGTCAGAGTCAAAGTGCTCCCAAGTGCTATTCCGCCACATTTATGTCCAAACACCATGCAAAAGTGAATTTTGCATAATAGGTCTCATTTAATAATGTGTTGCTAATGTTACACAAACCATGTTCCCGTTCGCCATGCTCAGCCTGCCTTCTAAAAATCAGCATCCTTAGAAACACTTTGAATATCATAGAAAAGGCATATAGTTCATCATGACATAACATCATAATATACATCATATACTAAATTTACACGATTTTTCATGTCAACAGAAAAATATACCGGTATGGCTTCTCTTGAGACTCCACTGCTTCAGAGGATAGTTAAAGGATTAGTTCACTTTTTAAAAAACTTTTGCTGATAATTTACTCACCCTCATGTCATCCAAGATGTCCATGTCTTTCTTTCTTCAGTCGAAAAGAAATTAAGGATTTTGATGAAAACATTCCAGGATTTTTCTCCATATAATGGACTTCAAAAGTAGCCAAAACGGTTCAAGGTCCAAATAACAGTTTCAGTGCAGCTTCAAAGGACTTTAAACATACCAGACGATGAATAAGGGTCTTATCTAGCGAAACGATGCGCCATTTTGAAAATAAATAAAACCGTTTAAGTTTTATAAGCACAAATGCTCGCCTTGCTCTGTCCTGAGATGCACGTTCGTGATTCTCCTGTTCGAACTCGTTCATCAAAATGAACAAATCTTTTTTCGAGTCATTTTATTCAATGAATGAACGAAATGACTCAAAAAGATTTGTTCATTTTGAACGAGTCTTTTTCGAGTCATTTTGTTCATTCAACGAACGAAATGACTGGAAAAAGATTTGTTCATTTTGATGAACGAGTTCGAACAGGAGAACAGAGCAAGGCGAGCATTTGTGCTAATAATACTTAAACGGTTTTATGTATTTTCAAAATGGCGCATCGTTTCGCTAGATAAGACCCTTATTCATCGTCTGGTATGTTTAAAGTCCTTTGAAGCTGCACTGAAACTGTTATTTGGACCATGAACCGTTTTGGCCCCTATTGAAGTCCATTATAAGGAGAAAAATCCTGGAATGTTTTCATCAAAAACCTTAATTTCTGTTCAACTGAAGAAAGAAAGACATGGACATCTTGGATGACATGGGGGTGAGTAAATTATCAGCAAAAGTTTTTTAAAAAGTGAACTAATCCTTTAATTATGTGCTAAAGCCCGCCAGCATGTTGACGTGATTGGTTACAAGGTTTTTGACATAAGAAACACCAGGGTTTTCAAAGCGCGTTTTTGAGACCGTCTTTGGTTCATTGCAGTTTTAAGGAGAAAATACTCAGAAATGGTGTTTACTTGCTCATGGTTTATCTGAAAGCATATTAAAAACACCACATAGACCATAAACAACATCTAAAAGTTTCATTTTCACCACAGGGGGACTTTAATTCGCCTTCCACAAATTAAGGCATTAAAAAGGTTTTATATTCCTAAAGTCATGGCATTAAATGTTGCATGCACGGCAAAAAAAAAAATATCTTCATCTGTATTTTTGTCTTGTTTTCCATTACAAATATCTAAATGTTCTAATCCAATCCAATACTATCTACTACATTTACCTGAGATGCAAAATGAAGAAATGAAGTCTGTTTTTCTGAGAAATTGAACAAAAATGAGTTTACATTAACAAATATCTGTCAATGAGGAAAGAAAATTGTTTTCCCTTTAAATTAAGAGGATTTTTCTGACCTCGTTGGCAGATATTTCTTGTTTTAATCAGAAACTTTATTTTGATCTGTTTCGTAGAAAACAAGACTACTAGTAATGCTGGAGTGTAGTATCTGATTGCAGTAATAATATTTTTTAACAAAAGAACCAAAAAAGAAAAACACAGAGAAACTGAACAATTAGGAACAGAGAAAAGAATAATAAAGGACACAAAAAAAACAGCCATGTAGGACAAGTCTTGACATGGGAACATACTGGGGTTTAAACAAGATATAAGAATAACAAGGGGCTAACAAGAGACAGGTGGCGGTGATTAATCGTCAAGGAAACAAACAAGGGTAACTATGGCAACAAACAATGTAGCAAGGAACCAATCCTTGCTGAAAATACACTTCAAAATAAAAGTCCTACAACACAAGCAGCGAAACAAGACAGGAATGTAACACTTATGCAATTCTGCTTCTCATGTAAATGTATCTTGATTTAAAAAGCTTTAGAGATTTGCACTGTAAAAATATCAAAGTACTGAGAACATCAAGAACAACTATTTTGCAGTATATATATTTTTAGTGTTGCTAACTTAATTGTGTTTCTCCCCTATACATTTACATTTACATATTGACATGTTGTTCCCTTCGCTTTATTCCTGATATTTTCTTCACTTGGTTTTTAAAAGTTTTAAATCTACCTTCATGAAACCTGCAGATCCTGATTTAACACATGAATCAGATCAGAGAAAATCAATTACATACAACAACAACAACTGCTATTACTAACTATAATTTTGACTTCTTAAACCGATTGTTCCCAGCTGCACCCCAACACAATATTAATATGTGTGCTGTGATTTAATTTCAAGATAAATGCATGTGCATTTTGTTGTGTAATATGAAGGTATAGTTTGATTGGACATGCTGCTGGTGTTGAAGCTGTCTGAAGAGGGCAGTGTGTCCTCAGTTATATTGCTGATTTTTATTTATTCCTGCACAGTATGATTTAAGACTTTTAAAAATGAAAACTTTTACTGCAGGGATTGTAAATGAGATTTATTTGTATTTTTCTAAAAATGTGTCATTTAAATTGTTTTACTTTTGTATTCAAACATCCATCCAAATATACTTGAACACTACAGTTAGTGTATGATTTTTATCTTACAAAACAGTGCTTTGGCTGTACCATATTACAGTAAACATCTGTGGGGTTAACATGTACAATGTTTTATTACTCTATAAAGATATAGTTGTATCACTGTACCATGTCCAAACAAACTTTTATACTTATAAAACGCTATACTTCCACAAGTGTTTTATTACAACTTAGTCATGGATGCGTACATTTTATTTCAGGATAAAAGCAAAGACAAGGTATCAAAGTTTGACACCCTCAGACACTCCATCGCTGGAATCATCCGCTCGCCCAAGTCTGTGCTGGGCTCTTCATCAGTAAGTTTCAGAACCGAGTCTGCTGCTTTTTCCATCAACACTTCCTCATTTTTATCCTGACCTGTCATATTCTCTGCCTTAATCTCCTGGGTTTTGTCCCTCTTCAGTTTTTCGATGTGATACCCACTAGTGAGAAACCGCTGGGCGAGCAGGAGTGGTATCATGGTGCCATTCCCAGGACAGAGGCCCAGGAGCTGCTGAAGCAGCAGGGAGACTTCCTGGTGCGCGAGAGCCATGGCAAACCTGGAGAATATGTGCTCTCTGTGTTTTCAGACGGACAGCGCAGACATTTCATCATTCAGTTTGCTGATGTGAGTACATGATCAAAAAAGTGGTCTCATTCAAAGAATACATTTTTCAAATTTTTGTCAGATAAGTAAAGAAGTAATCATAAAAAATATATATATATATAGATATTATATATGGTTTTGTTTTAAAATATTTTTAAATACACCAAGTAATTATTTTATTTTGAGTTTACTATACTGTCTGATTTAATTTGCCTATTTTTGTCTGCAGAATCAGTACAGATTTGAAGGCACTGGCTTCCCCACCATCCCACAGCTCATAGAGCATCATTACACGACTAAACAAGTCATCACCAAGAAATCTGGGGTCGTGCTCTTGAACCCCGTCATAAAGGTGAAACATTGTGTCTTTTCATTTTAACAAGCTGTTCTGCTGCTGTTCTGCCGCTTCTGAGGCTATCACTGTATTTCCAATATGAAGCCATAAAGTTCCTTATTACAGAAATTCAGAGGTTACATTGCTCATTTCCCCTAACGTGTGCAACTACATTTGATATTAAATTGATGTTGTGCACCTGTCCTGCTGATGTAAAGTCCTGTGTGTGCTTCTGTGTGTCCTGTGTGTGATTTCTCTTTGGCTATGAAAAAAGATTGTAGTGAGGTTTAGAAAATTTCGCTTGAGACTCCTTTTTTGATAGTGGTCCACACTGGCTGGATTCCCCCGGTGTGTGTGTGTGTGTGTGTGTGTGTGTGTGTGTGTGTTCAGTCAGGTCGGATGATTACCTGCCATGCTGTTCCTCTGATGGGTTTTTGATGACAGGGGTAAAGCTCTCCATCCGAACATGTTGACTGAAATCATAATAGTGGTGATGTTTCTGCTGCAGCATGCAAGAAACACTCTCACCCCTGTGAATGCTGGGATATGTTCAGACTGTGTATAGCTGCACATTTAATTGACAAAATCAAAATTGTAATATGCTCATGTGTCATTATTTAACTGTAATTTAATTACATATAAAGCATGTACACTTCTGTTTAAAAGTTTTGGGCCAGTAAGAATTAAAATATATTAGTATTTTTATTTAGCATTAAACGTTCAATTAAAATGTAAATAAAGACATTTTTAAATAACATTAAAATTGATTTATATTTCAAATATATGCTGCTCTTGGACTGTCTATTGTTTTCGATTTTGACAATAATAATAATTAAAAAAAACTGTTGAGCACCACATCAGCATATTAGAATGATTTCTAAAGCATCATGTGAAACTGATGAAGTCTTGACGAGCATAAAATACTTCTTTCATTAACATTAAAATCTTACTAGCCCGAAACATTCAATCATGAGTGTACCAACTTCATATACTAGAAACAAACATGATGCTCATAATGTGTTGTTTTTAGTGGTCCAGAGTGGGCTGAAATATGCCACACAAACTCAACAAAACTTGAGGTTCTCTGAGTTTGGCTTGCTTTATGCAATTATTTTTCAACACATTTGCATATTCCAAGCATTTGTAACCATACTGGGTTATTATACAAACGTAATAGCCTGACACAGTTTCAATTGATCAGATTTTGAGTGAGGAACATTCTGGAAATTCTAAAAAAATTCTATACAATTTTAATATTAAATAATAATGTTGTTGATCGTGTCATTATTATTATTTGACTTTATTGTTCCAAAAAGTGCAAATGAGTGAAAACTGGGCTGTTATTACAGCTGAACTCAAGCCTGGCCCACACTTAAATATTTTATACGATTTTCAAAATGTGAGAGACCTTAAACATAATGATAAAAATAACAAATCATTTTTGGTTCCTCTAGTGTGTGGAGTGCCGTGATGTGACCAACATGATGTAGCACACCACACACTTAACAGGTTCCATCCACAAACAACCAGTCCTGACTGTGAAAATCTCTCACGGTCAAATATGACTTTAGAGTAAACAAACATGGCGGACGACAGGCAAGAAGAAATAGCAATATTAGTGTTTGGACTGCTTTTTACAGAAAATTTGTGGGGGAAAAAAGAAAAAGGCTGGAGTGAAGTTGTGGAGACAGGTCTTTCGTCAGCTTGCTTTCCGATTGGCCACACAACAGGAATTCTGATTGTAAATATTCAACATGTTGTATATTATTTACGACTTGAGAATGGTGTGGCTCCTCCGAGCTGATTCAGTCACTCTTAACACACATCCCACCTCAGGAAAATCTGATAAGATCATCTGTAGAACCATTAAGATAATCGTGACTTTACCTAGGATTGTCGGAAGGGGAGAATTGGGACCAAAATCGTCCCAATCATCTTGAAACGTGTGGGTGCCTTAAGCTGTCTTAACCCAGAAATTCCAGTTTAACCCAGAAACTAAGCATGTTGAGTGCATTATTTTCCAGACTAATGTCAATACTGCAGGTCACTCATCCTCATGACGTTTAGAGTAATGGCCCTTTAATTTATGCTGTTATCAATGTTGAGGTAAATGTCTGTTCTCATTGTCACTGCTGTAAATGTGTTGAGGTTTTAGAAAGGGATTTTTTTTGTGTGTGTGTGTGTGTGTTTTTTAAAGGAGCATTGCGGAAGTTCTGAAATTTCTAACCGTTACTGACACCAGTGGCCGTTAGAGAAACTGCAGCCAGTCTCATGCTCATTCTCGATGCGCACACTCGTTAGCCGCACTAGATAAGGCTTTTTTTTTTTTTTAAACTTACGAGGAGTTTCCGTGGGTGTCTGGATTGTGCTGGAGGCTGGTCGCTTCTTTCCGTCCGCAGAGTGCATTTGAAACAATACTGCTAGCGATTTACGCTGCTTCCTAATGGCTGCCGTACGGATGTAAGCCCAAGTAGACGGGAACGCGCACAACGTCACATTTTGTGAATTTTCGCGCCAATTCGGACCCGACTCCTCCACACACAGGCTGATAGAGGCAACCGTGGTGGACAGTCAAGGTGTCATTCTTTCTATTACATTATGGTTGGCTCATAAATGTACAAATGAAATGTTTGTTTGAAATTATTGTCAAAATGAGATGTTTTTTAAGTAAAAACCTACACATTTAATTGTCTTTGAACCTCTTTGAATCCTCTATCCTCTATACTGCTGGAATTGATACAAAAAAAACGACGGCATCATTCTGATACTGTGTTTCAAGAACCGAAGAAGTATCCGAAGCTGAAATTCAGATATGCTAATAGAGGTTTTGCTTCCGACTAGCACTGTAAGACCAAACGTAGTGGACCAATCACAACTGGGCCGTCTGACCAATCAGAGCAGAAAAGGTGGGGTTTAGAGAGACTGGATCTTTGAACGAACCGTTTTCAGACTTTAGAAAACTAAAGTGTTTTTTGACCATGAAACCTCCAAAACAAAATTAGGAACCTTGAAAATAGCATAATAGGAGCATTTTTAAGGAATATTTTGGTTAATTTACCTTGTGTGATTAACTTGAGTTTGTATTTTGAATTGCGTATACCGCTGTGTATTGCTGTTATCACAATAGTGTATTAATTGTCAAATAAAGTTGTAAAAGTAGAGGTTTCACAAAATAGGTTTTTGGAGATCTTCAAAAGATATCCCAGTATGTCTCTGTCTATGCGAGTGCTTTTGGAGAATGAGGTGATAATTGCATCTTATCATTCATCAGAGGAGTAGCACAGTGACTGACCCACAGGACGCTCAGCATCTCTCTTCTGTTTGTCTCTGCACGAGTCATTAGTTCATTAATGAACGTGTGTCAGAAAGATAATTTGCTATTTTTGTTTGTTTGCTCAGGATAAGAAATGGATTCTCAATCATGAGGACGTCATTCTTGGAGAACTCCTTGGCAAAGTAAGTCCACATCCATT
Organism: Chrosomus eos; assembly: GCA_036326025.1. Lineage (NCBI taxonomy): Eukaryota > Metazoa > Chordata > Actinopteri > Cypriniformes > Leuciscidae > Chrosomus > Chrosomus eos. The sequence continues at coordinate 11,400,105 of CM070820.1, forward strand.
GTGCTTGTGTTTGAGACTGTTGCAGAAAAATACTGCGGCGGTACCATGGTACAGTGATCAGATGGTAATACCATGGGACTTTGATGGAGATATACATATATATACATTTATTTGCCCAAATCGTCGACCTGCACCGGCTTGTATTTGAGATAGGCGTCTATATGAGACAGGCCTTTATAATTAAGTGTTGAGATGTTGTTCATTGAGATGTTGTTCCTAGAGTCTCTAATCTTTAAAAACCTCCAAATGCTCCATGTGAAACTGCTGTCTTCCGACCTTTTACTATCGCGTCCATTGATCTTTGGCGGCCGCCAAAAAGCGGACGATCTGACGGGTTTTAGATGATTAAATACAACCCGAAACTAAAAAACAGACCCGGCTTCTATTTGAGACCGGCCTTTTAAAGGATTTTTGGGGTAGGACCTTGTTCAAAATTACATATTTTCACAATTAATTAGGTGGACTGGTTGACAGGTCCATTAAAAAATGACAGCAAAACAAACACAAAACTAGTCGACCAAGTAGTGTGTTGGTAGTCGTCTAAAGTTACCCGTTGCTAGTACTAATAATATGGTGCATGTCCAGAAACCATGTTACGGTGCATGCCTAGAAAAACTGCCATTGTTCTTTTTAGTATTTTTTATTATTATATATGAAATAAGATGCTAAGTGCTTTTGGACAAATGTTGTTTTTAGGGAAATTTTGGTGAGGTTTTTAAAGGAACGCTGCGAGATAAAACCCCAGTGGCCGTGAAAACCTGTAAGGAAGATCTACCACAAGACCTCAAGATAAAGTTCCTCTCAGAAGCCAGGTGAAGACACATTCACCGTTGTATGCTTTACGTCATTTCTTTCTCATTTTTCAAAACTTCACTTGGTTCACATTCTCCTAAAAATAATGAGTGATGAAATAATGTGGTCATGTCCATATTCATTTATGCTTTCTGCACCTCTAGGATCCTGAAGCAGTATGATCACCCGAACATTGTGAAGTTAATAGGCGTCTGTACCCAACGGCAGCCCATTTACATAGTAATGGAACTTGTAACAGGTCAGTAAACTGGATCTTCGTCTCAGCCATTACCCACTGAAACCCATTCTCGTTAAAAGTTGAATACTTGTTTGGGATGTTGGTGTCTCTTTTAATTTATTGCTCATCTGTAGCTCATTTACTTTGCCATTTTTCAATAGGTGGGGACTTTTTATCATTCTTAAGAAAGAAAAAGGAGGACCTTAAGACAAAGCAACTGGTAAAGTTTGCATTAGACGCTGCTGGAGGAATGGCGTACCTGGAGCTAAAGAACTGCATACACAGGTAAGAAGAAAAACTGAATAGCTTAATAATTTGCATACCCATAACGGATTGTTTTTAGGAAAAGTTTTGTGAATTTTTATGAACTATTGCTCCTATTTCTCATTACTTTATCTGGATGTTTTACTTTTTATGTATCTCCAGTTATTAGTAGCAGTGGCGTCTAGTGGGTTTTAAAATAGAGGAGGCACAACATTGCTGTAACCGGGGTTTGAAAATTACTTGAGTTATGAATTGTACTATAATAACACCTACAAATGCAACTCATTATATACAATCTCCTTCAGATTTCTATCCTCATATTCCTCCCTGTTTTTAGACTTTTTTTCTTTTTTTAGAGAAAAACATCTATTGTTGTATCTATGTATTTTGTTGGAACCTCTTTGCCGTCCTACACTTTGGGCACACTCTCTATGTTCTGAACGACTACTTTTACTAATAGTCATTAAGAGAACTTTTTTGTATGAGCTCATTATGAAAAAATTAACCTCTATGACCTCATAGCTTGCTACGGACATGAGTCACACTAAATTGTAATTCTGGGAATAAATCCCCTACTAAGAATTATTATTTTTTGATTAACTGCTTTAAAATGGCTTTTTTGGTCACTTTAAGACAGACAATTAAAATAAAATAAAATGATACTTATACAGCAATAAAATATAAAATATGATTTCGCTCACTTAGCCTACCACTTGAAGAAAAAATCTCAATGAAGAGATAATATCTGTGTTAAAAGAGCACATTTAGTGAAGCTGATTGCTTTAGCCCAGGGGTTTCCATTTCTAGTCCTCGCGCCTCCCCGCTCTATACATTTTTTTTTATGTCTCTCGTATCTGACACGCTCAGTTGGGTGCCAATCCAAAGCAGGTGTGTTTGTATGCATCTGTCCGCGGGTGTAAAGTGTGTTAGACGCGACAGTTTCAAGTCAACTATCATGATTACGGGTTATGTGGATATAATGTACACATGTATGATAATTTATATCATATTTATGTACAGAAGTAGCTATATTATTGCATCAAACTGTAAAACTCCTCGAATATTTGCAACTTGAGTTTCGTCTGAGTTTGAAATTGCAGGGTGTTGCGAATAAACACACTTTGTCAAATGAAGTGAACTTCAACAGATATCCCTTGATCAGGGAGTAGGGAGCAGTGAACACTTCATAGGGACCCTGTCAATCGGTACACACCCGAATTCATGGAGCTCTCTTCTAATAACTGATGATTAGATAAGAGATGCATACAAACTGTGCAGAGTGGGGAGGTGTGTAGCTGAAACATTGTAGCTGATGTTTGAATGGTAGCTTGGTAAACTTGTTGGTGATCAAATATTCAATATCTCTACTCTCCATAATAAAGGTAGTTGGTACATTATCAGTGGTAGCAGTTCAAACTGATATTACATAATTTGATCTCTATGATGATTGGTTGATATGACCTAGTGAAATACTCAATGGTGATTGGTTTATCTTTTTTACCAACTGAGGCAAAAGTCTCCAGCCATGGATTTTGCCTCTCCCTCCCCTTCACTTTCACACCTCAGACTCACCTTAGCACAGTTTTCCAAACGAAGAGCAGCGGTGGTTTTGACTTCAGTAATATTTGATGGTGTTACAATGGTTAAATAACAAGCATTAATGAGTTGGCAGCCCTGTTCACGGATGTTATTCCATGTTGTGGACACCAAGTTTTCTTGCCGCTAAAAACTAATTTTGAATGGGAAAAGACTAAATATAAATGTAATCAGTACATACAATGCTTATTATTAAATGTATACGAAAAACAGCGAGTGCTCTTTGCTATCTCGGCTATTTATCTGCAGCGAAAGTGCAAGCACCGGTCAATCTGGGCTCAGGTTTACCCCTGCATGTACACGGAGACATCACACATTATAGGACAATAATCACTCCATCTTGCGCGACACTCTCCACTACAGGATGTAGTGACGGATCACGTGCGCTCCACTGACTTCACTCCTATTGGTTGTTGCTCCCAAAAGTCGCTATTCATTTGCAGAAAGTTCTATATATCTTAACTTTGTTGTGTCGTTGAACAAGCCTATATCCTGTCACCAATGGTCATTGTGGCTCGTGACTCCGGAAATCGCCAGCTCTTCATTGAAACCATTGGAACGAATGGGATCATGTCACGTCGTAGCTGCGTGTTGCTAGCAGTGTGAACGCAATTTTAGAAGGAAACTACTTATAATGGCAACAGCAAAGCAGCTCACTGTGTTGTATTAACATCATTTTATGAAGGCTATAAATATCTATATATCTATCTATATATATATGTCTATATACAGTATATATATATATATATATATATATATATATATATATATATATATATATATATATATATATATATAATCTCAACTAATGTAAGTTAAGTTTGGTATTTGATGATTTATATTTTGTAATATAATCTTAAACCATCCAACTAGCAGTAGCCCAAGAGTACCTTACTTTTTCTTTATCTGAACAACTCAGCCACCCATTAAAACATCAGGACCTAGCGGCACCTTCCTGTCCAATTCGTCTCGCTTCTTTCTGGTGGTGATTTTTAAACTGTGAAATGGGCTTTGGCGCACTGTGCAGTTTGAGGCCGAAGCCAGCCGGCTGAATACATGTCTCTCAGAAATGAGCTGTGGGCGCTCTATCAGCACCCTGCTAAAAATCCATTTACTATCAGACATGATCATGTTCGGGGCGACGGTGGTTTGAGCACCTTTCTGTCAGATCAACCCTCTCTCCTCCGCTACCCCCCACTGTCTTTCTCCATCTCATGTCAGCAAGGCAATTTTTGGGATGTGACAACCTAATATGGTTGTGTAGCTGAGGATGTCTGCTCAGCATAAATGCCAGCGAGAGGCACAGCAGTGGCTGTGGACTAGAATCTTAAATCACTGGTTGGGGATGAAGAGAATAGATAGAGTCATCTTCCTTGTATGAGAGACGTTACGAATCTAATAATCGCCTTTTGTAGACTTAAAAAAAAGGGCCTATTCCTTTAAGATTTGTTTTAGGTTTTGAATGTTGTGATATGAAAACTCATATCACCGTTTACATCTAAAAAAAGAAATGCGTTTATGCGTTATTATGGCTGTTCATTTACACAATAGCGGAATTTTAGGGCCTGAAAATGGTTTCAAAGTGCAGGTTTTTTGAAAACGATACCGTTATCGTCTCCGTGTAAACTACAAAAACTTAGTGTTTCTTTACAAAGTGACATCTCCAACTACTGGCTTGGCAGCATAATACAGTGTTTTTGTGGATCCGTGTGAACTGGGATCGCTTTGACAATGTTGTTGTCTGCATGCGAAAAGCGCAAATTAAAAGCTTTTCCGTTTTTGGTCCATCCTTGTCATGTAAACAGCCTAAAAAGACTCTCATTGTGTCCAAAAATGATGTCAGCTTATTAAATTTAGTTCCAAGCAGCAGTCACATAAAGTTATTATTATAACATGTATCTGTATTTGTCCTAGTAATAGGTGATGTACACTATCGATCAAAAGATTGGGGTCTGTCATATTAATTTTAAAGGGTTAGTTCGCCATTTAAGACATGAAGTTGTATGCAATCTGCATACAATCTGCAACGTGCTCTCTGTTGACGTTGACAGCAGCGCGGATTGATAGAAATGGAAAGAAAATAGTGCCGATTAAAACTGAGGTATGAATTTCGTCCCGGCGTGTTTTTTGTGTGGTAAATTAATCAAACTTTGAAACGCAAATAATTTTTTCACGTAAAAACGCACAGTTTTGTGGCCCCGGAAACTAACCGGGAGTACTTTCTTGAAAAACTTCCAGCGGCCAGAACTCTGACCAGCGAGGTGACTACAGAGTGGGTCAGTGTGTATGCACTATAGTGCTGGTAAGGATTGCATACAACTTCATGTCTTTAATGGCGAACTAACCCTTTAATGTTTTTGATAATTAAATGATTTTAATGCAGGACACAGAGGCAAAGAACCACTCAAATGAATAATACACACCTAGCCATGGATTATGCAACTTATACCATGGTCATTTGACTGCATGTTATTGATGCTTGCAGCGCGGAAGGGTAAAAATGTTATTTTCGGCAGTTATGGCTCCTTAGATCTAGCATTCTGCCTGCTATGAAGCAGACACATAGATTAAGTAGTACATAAGATTACATTTATTTGAATTAATTAGAGAAAAAGCGACAGAGAAAAATGCATGTGTGAATTACACGTTTCCCTCAATGTTTCTTTATTACATTAAGAATGTAAGAATACAATTAGTTGTCCTGTCCTGTTTTTGTGGAAGTATTTGTATTGTACCCATGTTATAGAAAGAGTGATGTGGAAATCAGTATCACATACAGTGCTGCATGTTCTGCAGTCTGCACTTTGTTACTCTGAAGTTTTGTGAAACAGATGAGAATCTTCGGATATTCTCACCAGCTGTCTGACGGCAGAAGGCTAATGATCCTGACTTGGCCGCGGACGGTCTCATTGGGCACTTTTTCTAGACTAGGGGTGTTCATAACTGCAATCACAGTATAATTGTCTAGACTGTTTACTCCAGTCCCCGACAACTGTTTTTTTTGGCAGAAGTTGATTTGAATTTGAAACCAGTTTAGACCAATTTCCCCGTAGATTATTTTGTTGGCAGATGTGAATTGTCCAATCAGAGTCATGATTCTGAGCTGAGAGTGCATGCATTGTATTATTCATTATTTGATATTACAGTTTCTCTAAATCTTGCAGAGACCTGGCTGCTCGCAACTGCCTCGTGGGAGAGAACAATGTGCTGAAGATCAGCGATTTTGGGATGTCCCGACAGGAGGACGATGGCATCTACTCCTCATCAGGACTGAAACAGATCCCAATCAAGTGGACTGCACCGGAAGCACTGAACTATGGTAAAGCACCCGTGGTGTCTGTGCTGCCGTTGGTTAAAGCTACTTTTATTATTCCCCTTACAAACATAATAGGAGCCAATTGGTTGCTATGAATTTGTATATATTTTGGTTAAGTAGTGGATCCAGATTGATGTTTGACATGTTGTTTAAACCGCAGGGAGATACAGCTCAGAGAGTGATGTGTGGAGTTATGGGATCCTCCTGTGGGAAACATTTAGCCTAGGAGTGTGTCCTTACCCGGGCATGACCAACCAGCAGGCTCGAGAACAGGTTGAAAAAGGTACTAAATGGATTCCATATTTAGTGAATGAACCAGATTTTAATTTATTTTAAATGTTCTTACATGTATTAAAATGGTAAATTTTTCTTTTATATTTGATTAAACGTGAAGTATGTAGTTTCTGCGACATTTGACATTTTTGCGAGTTGCGCCTCCCCCAAATCAAACATCACAATCACAGCTTTAGAGGGGTTTGTGAAGGCGTGTCTCAACAAGTAAAAGTATTCTCACTTTAAACAAATCGAGGCTTGGACCCGGAAACAGTATTCCCAATGTCACGACTTAACAAGCGGATAGAGTGCAACAGTGCCCGTTCCTTTTTTCAGCTGCGCTGGTTTCGGTGTGGTGAAGTGCTGAGTCTCACTGTAGAGATGAGTCCCACCTAAGAACCCAAGCAATCTGATTGGTTCAAAGCACGTTTTATGGGTAATCGCTTTAGTGCCTGGTTACAAATCAGACAAAATCACTTTATTATATACGTCGTTTGAACTACTTTATAACGACCATTAATGGCTTTCAACTTATGTTTGATATACTGGTATATAAACGAAGCTATAGATTGTGAAATTAAACATGTTTTTTTAGTTAGCTTACATAGTAGCATAGCGTACAGCTATTCGAAATGATTAGAGATAACGGTCACCATCTACGATATTTTTGCACACTTTTTGTCAATCGAAAAGGCAATTTTCACAGCATCTGGATGATTTCATATTTTTAGATTGAGATTTAAATCACAAGTTCACAAGCAGTGCATATGCAATTTCATTCTCCAATTATGATCATAACAAATATGATACAAGCATAATTCTGTTTAATATATATTTTAACTAATTATTGTTAAAAAAATTATATAAAAGTGTTTCTGAAATAGCTAGACAGTGGAAACTAGAGTTTAAAATATGTATTGTTATATGTTGCATAATGTTATTTCACACACTAAGTAGGCACTGCAGTATACACTATAAAGTATGTCCTGCCCAGTGCGCTTGTATTATGTTCTGAACAAAACCTGTAACAAAATCACTGTTAGCTTTTTGTTAGTCGTTGTTACATATATAACATTTTAATTCAACTGTACTAATAACTATAAATTATGCATAATTACATGCAACTAAACCAAACACTATTCCTGACCCTTACCCTATAGTAAGTACATGCAGTTATTATTGTATTATTATCATTACTCAGTACTTAAAGGATTAGTTCACTTTTTAAAAAACTTTTGCTGATAATTTACTCACCCCCATGTCATCCAAGATGTCCATGTCTTTCTTTCTTCAGTCGAAAAGAAATTAATGATTTTGATGAAAACATTCCAGGATTTTTCTCCATATAATGGACTTCAATAGTAGCCAAAACGGTTCAAGGTCCAAATGAGTTTTCAGTGCAGCTTCAAATGACAAATGACGATACCAGACGATGAATAAGGGTCTTATCTAGCGAAGCGATGCGCCATTTCAAAAATAAATAAAACAGTAAAAGTATTATTAGCACAAATGCTCGCCTTGAGATGTACGTTTGTGATTCTCCTGTTCTAACTCGTTCATTAAAGGGACTATATGGAACTTTTTCCCCCAAAATAAACGTAACAATAGCCTTTTTATTTTACCATTTATGACTCAAACATCTCCTGTTGAGCATACTGACACCTTGTCCGCTCACAGTGGGTGCACCTATAAGCCTGTATCCTATTTTTCATATTTTCTGTTGGGTCGGATTTTTCCCGCGCTGTCTGCGGATGTGACGTCAAGCGCGTTCATGTTAAACGTTTCAGATCACTCTGCCACCACCGCTAGTCAGCAAGTAGCCTACACTCGCAAACTTATCTCAAACAATATATGTATTTGACTGTTCTTACCTCTGTAAACATAATGTTGACCTCCTTGCAGGCAGCAGATGACTTGTGAAGTGTGCACGCACGTACGAGCGCTGCGAGCAGTGTTGCCAGGTCCGCATGCCTGCACTGTTTCCGCGGGTTGTTTGTGTAGTGCACGGGTTGACGCGATTGTTTTACTCACTGGAACATGATTGTTATCGGGGAAACACACGGGAACGCTATTTGATTGTTTTTGGCCGTGATTGGGTTAGTTTTGATGAGCAATTGGGCTGGTTTTGTTGTGCAGACCTGGCAACCCTGGCTGCGAGAGCGAGCAGAAAGGAAGAGCAGTTCTGTTTTTTGGCCACATGTGTCAGTCGCGAGTTTAAATTTCAGAAAAACGCATATAGGCCCTTTAAAATGAACAAATCTTTTTTCGAGTCATTTTATTCATTCAACGAACGAAATGACTCGAAAAAAGATTTGTATTATTTTAATGAACGAGTTCGAACAGGAGAATCACAAACGTGCATCTCAGGACAGAGCAAGGCGAGCATTTGTGCTAATAATACTTAAACTGTTTTATTTATTTTCGAAACGGCGCATCGTTTCGCTAGATAAGACCCTTATTCATCGTCTGGTATCATCATTTGAAGCTGCACTGAAACTGTCATTTGGACCTTGAACCGTTTTGGCTACTATTGAAGTCCATTATATGGAGAAAAATCCTGGAATGTTTTCATCAAAATCCTTAATTTCTTTTCGACTGAAGAAAGACAGACATGGACATCTTGGATGACATGGGGGTGAGTAAATTATCAGCAAAAGTTTTTTAAAAAGTGAACTAATCCTTTAATTACACTGTAACACGGACACCTTAAAATAAAGTGTAACTGGCTTTTAATAATCTTTTTTTATGTCAGGTTACAGGATGTCCTGCCCGCAGAAGTGTCCAGATGAGGTGTACAGGATCATGCAGAGATGTTGGGATTACAAACCTGAGAATCGCCCCAAATTCGTTGACATTCAGAAAGAACTGGCCGTGGTCAAGAAAAAATAGCCTTTAATGAGGAAACTCATACTTCACATCCAGGTGATCCTTAATCTGCAGAGAGAAACACCACAAATGTTTCGCCCACCAAATGATAGGCTATTATTGTACTAAAGAGTACTCCGTCACATAATCACTGTGTGACTGCCTATGCACCAGCTGTTTTGAGCCATTCGCATGGAGAGAGGTCTCAGCTTTGCTCTGATGTCAAAATTATGCAGATTTTCCTGTTTTGTTTTTGTAACCGAGCAACAGTTAAGCTATGACAGACAGAACGTAAGATATATGAGGTGTATTCAGTATGCCATTGAGTATTCCTGTGTACACACCAGTGAAAAACATTGTGTTATCATTTTCTTATCCTGATGTCTTTCTTTCTTTCTTCTGTGGAATGCAAAGGAAGATATTTAGAGTGTTTTGTGTCCAATCAATGAAGGTTGGTGTGGTCCATTGTTGTTTTGGACCCCATTCACTTTCATTATATGTACAAAACAGGTGAAACATTTTTCAAAATATCTTCTTTCATGTTCCAGAGAGGAAAGAACGTCATACAGGTTTGGAACGACATGAGGGTGAATAAATGATGACAGATTTGTCATATTTGGGGAGCTATTCCTTTAAAATATGGAGATGTGATAAAGGACTGTTTGTACACCCGATAACACTATATCACTTTTTTGTTTTTTAAGCCCTAAACATGATGGTCTGGGCAGTTTTATACTCAAGCCATTTTAATGTCATTTTTATATTCCTAGAGCAATAGGACCTTTTTGGACAAAACAAAAATGACAGATGTCCGTCAGTCACAGAAAATAACGTGTCACATCCTTAAGACTTTCATTGAGTTCCATTCCAATGTTTAGCACTCATCAAGCAGCGAGACCAAATGCATATCTTTACCTAAGTGCAATTTATGATCACATTAGCAAAAATGTCATATACAGTCAGGTGGCCTTAACGTAAAATCGAATGATTCTGCTAGGCAGCTTGAGAGCTTGTAAATGACATGGACACCACGCCAATCTACAGTTTACAAGCCTTCAGACTACTTCCAAATACTTCAACCTCTCACCTCTTTGTGGTTCATGCCATTTGATGTTTATAGGGGTAATTCTGCGAAACATTTGAATTGTCATCATTTACTCACCCTCATATCATTCCAAACCTGTATGATTTTATTTCCATAGAATACAAAAGGAGAAATTTAATACAATGTTGACGCTGCTCTTTACCATATAGTGAAAGCTTCAAAAAGCAGTATAAAAGCGATCTATATATTTTTTGTGGTAGAATCAATATCTTCTGAATTTGTAAATTGCTATTCACCAAAAAATCTCACTCCATTGTAGCTCTCAAATCTTATTCACGGTTTGTACATATTTAAATACGGCATTTAAAGGTGCGTAACAGCAAAATGCTATTCATTGTCACGTTACAAGAGCGATTATGATGTAACAATTTAAAATATTTGTGGAAGCACCAATCACATTTGAGTGTCACAGCAGAGGGAAGATCTTTTTTTTTTTTTGAAGTGAATAACATCTTGCATCTTTAGTCTGTTCTGCCACACAGAATATAGGGAATACTTTTACTGCTTTTTTGTAGCTTGGCAGTCCCAGTTCCCATTCACTTTTATTGTATGGGAAAAAAGCAGCTTGCGTTGGACATTCTTGGAAGAAAAAAATGATATAGGTTTGGACAGATGGTAATTAGTAGATGACAATTTACATTTTTCAGTGAACTATCCCTTTAACATTTACAGTGTTGCCATGTGGCATATTAGGAGTCACCAAAAGCCCTCTCCAAAACCGAATGTGGTTTGTCCCGTTTGGTGTTTTTTTTGAAGGGTAACCAGCAACCAAAGCCAGTCACAAGCGTGTTTATTTGTATCTATGCCATTGTCTTGGATTGTGATGTTTTTATTCTTGTGCAACATGAGCGTTTGTGCTATTTTACGATCAGGTTTCCTCATGCAAATATCCCTTGAGTTCTAACAGATATGCATTTACCTCCACGAGTATTACAGGTTTGGTTAGACAATGGTGTTTTGTATTAAGACTTTGACCGTTTTTTTCCCCTGCCAATGTACACAAGCTCCACGCGAGCATCTGTGCGGACCGATGCAATGCGTCTTACCAGCAGCAACTTCTTGTTCCCGAGTCACATAAATTTCCACAAAAGTGGAATAGTGGTTTAATCAAGGTTTACTCTTATCAAATCATTCCTTTTGTATTTTGTAAATACTTTTTGTTAGATTCAGTAATGTAATATTGTAGGTGTTTGTTTTTTTCCACTGCAAAACTGATGTTATTAGAATGTGGATGTCCGTCAGGAATATGCCTCAACGTTCAGCTGTAATCGTAGCGATGAAGATTCAGAATTAATACTGCTCTAATATTTGCACATTTGGAATATGTAAAGAGGGTCCCATGGCATCGACTGTTTGCCTCTTCGTGTTGTTGCCATCACTAATGCAGCCAAAATGACATGGAATAATGCATGTGCCAATCATGCAGAACTGGTGACAATAACCATAAATCTACTGTATAATACAGTTTGGATTCGTATCCTTGCATGATCAATTTTTAAAAAGAATTTGGTGTGTGAAGCTGAGCTTACATCAATTAAACTACTGGTGAGTGAGCTCTTGATCTTTTTTTTTTACGTCAAAGCAATTATTCCTATAGTGTGTTTTTTTTTATTCCTTTTATTTATTTGAAATACTGTAATATTATTCTAGCATTTTAATCTTTTGCTATTTTGTTCCATTCACTACAATTCTGTCAGTGTATTAAAGCAAACACCAGTATTGTGTCTCACATTATATTGATATTTGTGTTATTCAGAGACATTAGATTTCCCTTTCCCATGTCTGACTTGCACACAGTGATCATGTTAACTTCCATCAGAAAAAAATAGCTTGTCAGCGATATTCATTTTTTTTTAAAGTACTTCAGCAAAAGTTTCTGTTGTCAGTCAGATTGGCATTGCTCTGTGCTGAACTATTTATTCCGGGATGGAACATGGTATGTATTGATTGCACTTTTGGCCTTTGTGTGCTTTAAAATGATCCCCTTTAATATAAAACAGCAAATTGTTGTTTCAGGTAATGATCAACTCCAAACGGTCTTGAATTGATCCTTGAACAAAAGTAGAAAAGCAACACTGGACGTTTGATTTTCAAACTAATGCTTATAGTGATTTTCATCCCTACCGCTGAAAGAGGAAATATGACAAGTTAAATGGTTAACATTTAAAAGCCGAAATGCTTTTTTCCGTGTAGTTTTCTTTCATCTGTCTCTGCTCAGAACACCTCTCTGATGGACATTCAACTGTAACAATGTCTCATTGTTTATATTGTACACTTGCAATAAAGTTTTTTGAGTCTTTGAACTTGCTGCTTGAAATTAATTATTAAAAGTGAGTGTTGTACCTGAATGATTGATGATTAATGTGTGCACCGGGACATTTTATGAAAAGGATACAATGCTTAAAGGTGGGGTATGTGATTTTCTTTTTTGACATTTTTTCAAAATCACTTAATCCTATTACTAACCCACTTACTGGCTGTAAATTAGAAGCACTGAAATGAAAATGAAGCAATTTAATCATCTGTGGAACGGTCAGGACTCGAAAAACTCCAGCCAATCATTTTCAAGACCGTCTAGAATCATTGGACAGATGCGTCACTCAAACGGTTGTACCCCTCCCCCCACCGTTCATGCGCATACTCAAAGCTCGTGACCCAGTCACAGGAAGTGCAAGTCGCCCCGGTACAGAGAGAGAGATAGAGAGCGCATCTGAGTTTTCGTTCACGCTTGATTGCGCGTCCATGTTTTTCGAATGGGTGGAGTCAGGGCCAGCGTTGGAGAAGAGAAGGTAGGACCTTATGAGTTGTGTATTTTCAAAATCTGCCGGCCGTTTTGCAAATCACATACCCCACCTTTAGAAAGAAGGGCTTAACCATTTTCTAGCAATAATAATGATCAATAAATAATTATTAACACTATAAAAACAAATACAATAACTGAAATACAATAGAATGGTTAAGTCAAATTTGATCACTTTAACTCATCTTTGATCATCAAAATGACATTTAAACTTTTTTTTTAAAAAGAGTCATGAATATGAAAATGAATCCCCGCCAGCTCGGACTACCTGATCTACTCGGTTAAAGGTAGGGTAGGCAATTCTCAGAGAGACTAGCAATAGTGAGCTAGCTTTTGTTCAGCAGGGAGCAAACAAAAGAATCACGAGAGACGGCGTTATACTACCTCATGTCTCAAAGCACATAACATTACAATAGTAATGAACATAACTTAAAGAGCAACTCAATTCAGCATTGATAGTGTTGCCGTTGAAAAGCATAAATTCTTCTAAAGCATGAAATCTCTTCTAAATGACAGTAGATATGGTGTGAACGCAGCATAAGCTCGTTGTTTTGGTTCAGGAGGAACTGTAAAAGGCGGCTGCTGTTTCGGTTGTGGTGCTCTGTGACTGGTGTCTGTCTAATTTCGCAATAGGAAAGGTGCTAAAGACGTGTGATGTCTGCGCAAGCAGGTGTACAGAGGTATATAAATACATATGCTAATAGGCAGGTAGGACATTGTATCATAACATTCAGACAAAAAAAATTGTTTCTGGAACAAATAACCTGTCCTACCATTAACTGTAGTAAATGCTACACAATGGCAAGTAGAAATATTGGTTTTATTCAGCCATACATGTTTGAACCCAAAAATGATTCAAAAGAAGAGGATGGGCGAATTATACAGGGTCGACTACAAGTCGATTTATCAGAATGGTTGGTAATACGTTTTATGTATCGTTCTCTACAGGCCAATTCACTGCACTGACGGACGCAAACCAATGGCGACAGTCACCAGATTACAGCAAGACACATCATAAACGAGCACAGAAAGACTCCGACAGGTGTAATACACTGATCTGCCAAAGCCTAATGTTACCGTCTGTCGATGCGCTGTGAATTGGACTGTAAAGTCAGACATAACGGTAATTGATATGATCAGCCTTTGGCTTGACTACGTTATCAAACAGCTAATAATGTGTTGCTTATGTTACACTGCATGTTCACTTGAAACCGTCTGTAGTAGGCAACAAGGAGAAAATACTCAGCAATGGTATTGACTGATGAATTTACACATGGTTTGTCTTAAAGCATATTAAAAACACCACATAGACAAACAATATTAAAAACCTAATTTTCACCATAGGGGGTCTTTAAATATAGTTAACATTTGTTTGATTATTTTCCTTGGTGGTGAAAGCAGACAGCACTAATTCTTGTAAATTTCTCTATTAGATTACATCCCACTGTGCTGTTGGGTCACTTTTTTGTATCTCAATTTAATGGAATTTTGTATTGTCTCGTCAGGGTAGAAATCGTGCAATTACAGGGTTGCATGCAAAATGTGATTTTCTTAATAAAAATAAGTGTATATGGTGGTAATATACAGTATGTCACAAAAGTGAGTACACCCCTCACATTTTAGCAAACATCTCAAGGGACAATACTATAGAAATGGAACTTGAATATATTTTAGAGTAGTCAATGTGCTGCTTGTATAGCAGTATATATTTACTGTCCTCTGAAATAACCCAACATACAGCCATTGTCAAAATAGCTGACAGCAAAAGCGAGTACACACTAAGTGATAATAGCTGTACGCCGTTTAACCATGCAAAGCCACATGTCCTATTCATCATTTTCATATTTTTGTCTGCTTGACAGGACCATTATAAACTTGTGTATCTTTTATTAGAGCAGTTAAAATTTGCAACAACCTGTGCAGCTCTGGTGAACTCCATGCCTAGGAGGATTCTGCTCACACAAAATGACACTTTGGACACAGTTTTGACATGTTCACTTAGCGTGTACTCACTTTTGTTGTCTGCTATTTTGACATTAATGGCTGTATGTTGAGTTATTGTCAGAGGACAGTAAATATATACTGCTATACAAGCAGCACATTGACTACTTTGTGCATGAAATTTGCATAAGAACGTTTTCACAAATTCATCAATCTGAAACTAAACTTACACATACTCTGGGCAGCCTTATGAATGCGTTAAGATTAATTATTATACATGTGTGAGGGAACACCCTTATAGGGAGATGGTGAGGATGTTTTATGCAAATTTCTAACCTCTGCGCACATTACAAAATAGGCAAATGTTTTTATAAGTTCCCCTGTGCTTACAAATTTATGAATAATCCTTGAGATTTGTTAAAATGGGACAATTTACACCTATTTGCCCTTCTCGGTTTATTATTCTGTGATGGTTTTCTCCCAAAGATACGAGCTGCCGCCTCTAAATAACAGGACATTGAATACATGCCAATTGCTTTCGCAGTAAACAACGGCACAAAGCCATCTCGTATTTATAGTCCCCCACCATCATATTTTCCAGTTCAGACTGTCAGCCTTCTAGAAATGGTATTGCTCCCTACGGTGCTTTTGTGAAAACTACCTATTCAGCGGCCCATCATTTGGATGATTTATACAAATATGTTTATGAACCACAGTGAATCGTACAGCCATTATCATTCATATCCAGCTATGTGCGCTTAAATCTGGATGTAACAATGCAGCTGAATTTACTCTGAATAGATATCTGAAGAGAGTTCAGGGTAGCAAACATTGGAAGGCATTTAGCAAGAAAACATCATTTTGACGCTGAATTGATAAAAGAAATGACTATTTGAACCAAATGTGAGCTTTTATTGAGGGATTGAACGGTTTACTTGACACGACATGTGAAAAGTTAAATACAAGTAATTATTATGTTTAGCCTTGATGTACAAAAACATTTTAATTGAAACATGAATAAATATGCTTCCTATGAATATATACGTATTCATATTTTCTCAGAAAATAAGTTTTAGTTCGCCACGTTTGGACCATGAATTGCAGCACAAGTCGCTAGGTTAAATGAAATCTGGCCGCTGCATTCCAAGCAAAGAAACATCAGATGGGAATTTCTCAGTGAGACTGGTTATTTAATATTTAAATACTTCTCTGCCGGATGTTTAGATGGGTGCGTGACTGCCGTTCAACACGTTCCCTCAGACGCACTGTGACTGGATGGTGGCGTTTCTTGTTCGGAGCTTAAAGACGAGGGATCGGTCACCTCCGGGGTCAGAACGTGGCGACACACTGGACACGTGCCAGACTGAAAATCATGGGGAGACAACATTGGGTAAATACAATAAAGTTATGTCAATATAAGCTTAAAGGGATAGTTCACCCAAAAATGAATTCGGTCATTTACTCACTCTCATGTCGTTTCAAACTTATTAACCTTTTGTTCATCTTCAAAACACAAGTGAAGATATTTTGAATGAAACCTGAGAGTTTTATGTCCCGCCATTGAAGTCAACATAACTAAAGTTTTATGCTTTAAAATGTTCGTAAGACAAAAAAAAAGTGCACTTTATAAGGGTACAGGGGGTGATTTCGGACAACCAGAAAATCAAATATGGGCATAAAAATATAGAGAAATATCGTTCTCGCTCATCAAGCTTCCGTTTTCCATATTTGATGAGCTAAATGTAGGTGCACTGACCATTATAAATAATAAAAATATGTTCATCATATAAAGTAATCATGTCTTCAGAAGACTTGGAATAAACCATTTGATGCATATGGCTAGCTTGTACAGTGTCCTTTTGTACTTGAAAATGTAAAATATCTTTAATCGTGTTCCTAAGATGAACGAAAGTCTTACAGGTTTGAAACAGCACGAGGGAATGTAAATGATGTCCGAGTTTTCATTTTCGGTTGAACTAGCCTGTTTTTTTTGGCTCTTTCACAAGCTCCAAGAAAAACAGCAATACCTTTCTGAGCCAGAGAGTGACACAGAGTTTATGGAACATGTGGCGGCATGGAAGCAGGGTTGCAATCTCATCTTTGACGTATTCACAACAGCAGATGGCACAGCACTGCTCCTGCTCTGCAGAACCAAAGAGAGTGGGCATGTCAATGTATGTAAAACAACTCTGCTTTCCATCGTAAACCTTTGACACCAAACCAAATACTTAAGCATGTCTCGATCCAGTCACGCACACAGCAAATGACTCATTTCAGTCATTAGGGGCATTATGCTTTCCAAAGCAGATTTATCACCCCAAATGCACTCAGGCCATAAAGTTGAAGTGGGACATTAGTGTGCGAGCATTACTTTCCCAACATCCAATCTGTGGATTGAGTTTTGTGAAAAACATTTCTCATCTGGTGTTCGTATTGCACAAAAAAGGAGTACACAAAGTATTTCAAGTCAGTCACTTAAAAGGTGATGAGTTCGGATGTTAGTGCGTCTCATACACGCTCAAGACTAAGACGTTCTTACAATTTTCCATCTGCAAAACACTTCACATGGGCAGCAGTGAGAAACAGGAGGGCAAATTATACACAGTTCTCATGTCATGTCACTCATAATCATGTAACCTGCACACCCTGTCCAGAACTATAATAAAGCACAAAATAGAAGCACAGAGTCTATCACTGTGTCTATCACAACATCTATCCATCCATCCATCCATCCATCCATCCATCCATCCATCCATCCCCAAGTTTTCATGTCGGTTAGAACCAGTTACAAACACTTATAAATCTAATGCTGTTGCTTGTAAATTACTCAGTATGCTTTATCACCACCAAATATTGAATTCAATCTTTTTGTCAACCTGTTTTCTTTCAATTAGTTTATTTTTTGGAACCAATGCTTGTAGACCTCATTTATCTGAGCTCATGTACCTTAGTTTTTGAGAGAAAAAAATGGATAACAACAAAATACTTTTACTTACGCCAGGTAACAATACACATTTCTTACCAAAGTAACTAGATGAGTTTATTCCAAGCTCGCGGTCTCTTTTTTTCCGGGGCATGAGCGATGTCCATTTCGCGAATGAATCACTCTTTGTCGATTCTGTTCAAAGACTTGGTGAAACAAGTTGGCAAAACTGTCTAAATTGGTTCATGAAAAAGTTTGGATTTTTTTTTCAGTTCAGCACACTGAATCGTCAGAAGCGGTTTCTCATAACAGGAAATATCAGAACATCAAGAGTGTTGGATGAAGTGGACCTACAGTCAATTGAAAGCAAATCTGCAAATGCATCCTATTGTTTGCCAGCGATGATCTTTATTAGTTGATCATCTGCACGTGCTGTCTGTGAACGATTCCACATGTATAGCAATATTCAGTTTCATTTAATACATGCAATACATTTCACAACCAAACTGATTATTACGCTAAAAGTACACAATACCACTACTACAAAGTATGACATTACCAGTTCTTTGGACTAATACTTTAATTTATACATTAAATAAGCTACCATTGTTTACAGAATATGAAATAAACGCCACTAATTCGCAGTAATTTGTGGGTAATGCCAAAGTCCCTTTAAGACAAATCATTTTACGGCGGCCATCTTTGAAATGCCTCTCGGGCATGCAAGTGCAGCTCCTATCATTTTGAATGGGGAAACTTCAAATTCTCCAAAACCGTTCGCCAAGCTTACGATTAAATTTCATTTGCAATCACCAATGAACGCTCGAATCCTAAACAATCCTAAACGCTGGAATAATGACAGAAAATTAAACGCGCGTCTGACTGACAGTATAGGAATCTATGAGGAACCAGAGCTTCTAACAGCAGCTACAGTGACGTGATGACTTTACCAACCGGCGATTGGCTCTTATTTAGAAGGCGGGACTTATTCAGCGTTGCACTTTTTCCCATTCAAAACAATACGAGTGATTATTGTGTTGTGTTATTCTATAGTCTTTGGTATTGCGCAGTGGCGGCGACCTGTTCGTCTTGAAAAGGAATGCCTTTGCTTAGACAAAGTTAACCAGTCTACAAGCGTCTGCAGAAATACACATCTGATTACATTTTGGAGAACTGTTTGTGTTCAGAAGCGGTTATAAGCGCGGTCAAAATGTGAAGAGATTTCACTCCTCTCAGTCTCAGTGGTTCCCTTTACATGCCTTTAAACGCAAAACTCTGCAGGTGCACCATGTTGACATTGTATAATGTACAGTATACAGCTACATTTGGATTATTAGACAAAGTAAAGGACATGATATTGGGGCTACAGATGAAATGCTTCTTGTGTTTGTCTCAAAGATATCTAATTATGATAATAACAAACATTTAAATAAAATCTCATATCTAAATACTGAAGTAACTTTTAAGTGTATTCCTTTTACGTAAATAGAATTTTTGGATACTCTATCCACCTTAGTTTATAGTCTGGACAAAAGGATTGAGACTGAATATTCTGAATATGGTGTAACAATAAAATAAGGCACAGCCTGTTCTTTAAATATTGCTGATGCTGACTGCAGAATTGTATGATGTGCACTTTATGTATCTACAAGTAATGGCAGTAGTACCAATGTTTTCGGCGTGCACGGTGATCTGTGGTAGGCAGTCGATGATCTGTTCAGTGGCGGGGGGATGAGCCTGCTCCACATCTATAGCTAAAGACTCCAGATGAGCCAGTGCTGCCTGCAACACAACAAATCACATTAGCATATTTAATTTCCTCTGGATAAAGATAGAAGAGAGTTAATTATACGTTAAGCCTTACATTTCTAGTGTGCGCTCTTATTGGCTGAAATCAATTAACTTTGCTGGGCTTTCAGAACATCACTCAGCAACTGAATCCAATTTCTCAATATTGTCTTTTTGGGTTGTATAAAGATGGATCATTTATTTGTACAACTTAGCTGTTCATGCAAATACAATATTTATTTGTCCATGAAAAAGCAGTATTAATTATGGAAGACTACTATGCTTTCATCTCATTAAGAAAGGTCTTGAGGGTCTATTTAAATTTGACCATTAATAAAAATGGGCCCTGGTGATGTACAAAAGAAGCTACTCGTCCTTGAAAAAATATTCATCTGACTCTTAACCCTTTAAGACCGACGGGAGCGTCGGCGCTCCCGTTTGCGTGTGTCTGTTTAAAAGCCTATAGAAACTGAAACCAAATGGCTAGCTCAATCATTCTTTTTGCATACAAAACCAGAGATGTAACAAGTTCAGATCAAGCCTCCAACATGCCCATGTTGCGTTGTTTTCACCCTCTAATCAGTCTGTACAAACTGCGTAATATGCGTTTACAAAAAACAAAAACACAAAAATGAATTGCACGTCTTTGCACACATGTTCTGTAGATCTGCGATTGATATTTACGTCTTCCGATGACTCATTGACGTATCACGTTCTGTGCACTATGACCCCCGGCTGTCACATGTTGTGACGTCACACGCTGCGTCATTTGACCATGTTTGACTCCCGTTTGACTCCCATTTGCTATATGTTCCTTATATCGTTATTGTCTTTTTACCATCGCTTTATTTTATTATTTCTTTCTCCTTTAGACGTTCACAAATACAAGGACATTCACACACACACACACACACACACACACACACGCGCGAGCGCGCGCACGCACACAGCGTTATGTCTAAACGAAAGTACACGCCTTTTTTTGAATGAGTGTAAAAATGAGTGTATCTTAAAAACTAATTTATGTAAACAGTTCAAATCAATTCTGTATAGTTTTAAATTGTTTTGTGCACGTTTTTCTAATTGACAAGTTTGAGGTTGACATTTATTCATTTTTTGTATTGAAGAAAATATGTAAAAAAATATATATATATATTTTTTTCTTTTTGTTTATTGCACTTTTGAGATATTTATATAGTTACTATTGATTTATTACAAACATAGCCTTCAAACTGGGAGAGTAAGGATTATTTTGATGTATGGCATATGAAAATGCTCAAAAAAATGACAGCACAGCATGTAAAAATACAAAGATATACTCTGGTGGAATTGTTCTATGGCAGGTCATAAAGGGTTAATGCCCTCAAAACCTAATACAGTCAGACTGCACGATTAAACAAAATAAGGTCCCTCACCTCCATAGCCTGTGCGAGACGCTCCTCTAATGCCATGTAAGTGAGGAGCTGGGAATGATCCACGTAAGAGATTGCTTGAGCCATCCCAAAACCATCGCCAAATTCATCAAGGAACCTGAACAACAAAGGACTTTAAAATACATTCTCTCTCGTTTCCTGTTGCAGCTAACACAATCAAAACGGTTAAGCAAAATGTTCATCAAAGATTTTCATATTTTAGACATGCTTGGTGGGTTAAATCTCATGAAAACATTTTCAGGTCGTGTTTCAACCCAGAATCAGGAAAAAAATAGTTTGTGAATAAAGAAAATGAAGCCCATTGTTAGGGCCATGACATTATTTCCATGAAATTAAAGCATATTTTCCTCTCAAATTCTCATTACCATAATGCACAATTCCCATTATTCATAAAGGTTTAATTTAAGTGAAATTATTGTATTAAAGTGAAAAACTAAATCAGCATATACAACAAATACTACCATGAATGAGATTGAGAATGAGTTTCTTGCATTACGATAATGAGAATTTTTTTCCTTTTAATTTAAAGGTTTGTAACATGTTATTCACATGTTTCATGAGATTAACTCTGTAAAGACCCCGATATACTAAGAACTACCTGATGTGACGAATAAAAACATTTGACACACTTGAGTTGCTTTATAGTGGAAGTTGTATTTCTAATCGAAAGAGCCATTGACACTGTTTTTCATGTTTAATACTGTAAAGTTGCTTGCTTTAAAGCAGGGGTTTTAAAAGTCAAAGACAGTGGGCTTCCCTTTTAACACAACATTCACGGTGGCGGCCCATTTTGACACATAAATGTGTGTATTTAACCGTTCAAGCGCAATAAGCCACGAAAGTGAGCTGAATTCAGCACTCGTGTGCTTCGAAAGTGTAGTGAAGAACGAAAAAGACCTTTGCTGAGAGTATATCGGGGGCTGAAGAGTTAAAGGATGACATTGCATCTTTATCTTGTCATTTTTGATGTTGTATATTAGGTTTGTTGACCTCCACTCTGTGTCCAGATCTTCACTCATGCTGGAATCATCCTCCAGGTTATTGTTTCCATCCAGGATAAAGAGTCCAGGGTGCACAAACTGACTGACACCATCAGGGTCTTCATCGCTGCTGCTGCCCGAGTCCTCATTATACATGAGCCAAGGGATCTCGCCCTCCTCCAGTGGGGTCTGCTCTCTGAAGAACACCACACACACGCAGAAAAACACAACGTTTTTAGGGATGCCTTAATATTTGAGACATATTTCAAATGAATTTGACTTGTTTCATTCGGTTCTGTGTGACTAAAGATATTGGAATAAGAGCAGTACCACATGTACACGTCAATGCTGTAGAGTGTAGACAGACTCATTTGTCAGAAAGTGGAGAAAAGTCTTAATGGCCAATTTATTAATCAAGTCTAGACAACATTTTGTTTGTGCCAACAGTGAGATTTGATTTTAAAATAAATGTTTTATTCAGCAAGGACGCATTGAATTGATCAAATGTTACAGTAAAGACATTTATTATGTTACAAAAAAATTCAATTTCAAATAAATGCTGTTTCTATTCATCAAACAATCCTGAAAAACAAACATTACGCAACAAATTAGCATATTAGAATGATTTCTGAAGGATCATGTGACACTGAAGACTGGAGTAATGATGCAGCTTTTCCATCTCAGGAATAAAGTTGAAATATATTAAAATAGAAAACTTATTTTAAACTGAAATATGTAACTCTTACTATTACAGCTACAGAGTTTTTTTTTTAAAATGTGGTCTAGTAAGGCAGCTCACTGGGCTTTGGTTGAATTATCTTTTATATCAAAATGCAAGATGCTTTTAAATTAATGTATCGAGTATGTTCAGGCTTTATCTCTATATGTGGTTTATTTCTAAATTCAATCAGCATACTCTCTGCCAGGCTACAGTTATTCATCGGTTGTACTATACATTAAAAAAGTTTGTCACAAGTCATGTGATGGCACTTAATGCGATCAGGGGCCAGTTACATAAACTTTAACCACTATGTCAAGACTGTGTCTTAAGAACCAATCAGTCTTACTTTTCCAATTCAAATAAGCCAGATTTACTCTATGTAACTGACTTTAAAAAGTTGAGGCCAGCCTTGATGAAAAAATTGAATGACTAAATTTTAAGACTAGTCTAATCAGTTTATGCAACCGGCTGCAGTATTTTCTTCTAATATCAACCATTTAAGTTCCCAGCTAGTAGGGGTTGAACGACAAATAAATAAAAAAGCCAGAACCTCGAGCTGAGAGTCGAACGCGGATTCCCTTGTGCACAGCTATGGCATATGACACAGCGCTCCTACGTAACAGCTTATCAGTTCTTTTGTCTTTGGGTCGTTACATTTCTCACAGATTTCTGCTTGTTCTAAATCAGATATAGATAAAGTAGCACATTAAAGATTACATTTATATGAATGCATTAGTGTGAGAGAACATTGCACCTGGCAGCATGTCTCTACTAATAGTGAAGCCGTGGGTTTTGGTTACTAAGACATATATACTATAACTTTTCAGTTTCTAAGCTATTTTATTGATAAATCATAGAACAGAGTTTACAATACATTTCTGCGCTACTGAATGATTCTGTGTGTGCGCGATCTTAACGTGAAATGCGTGCTTATGAGCTCTGTAAAACTTGCATTCACGCTATCAATTTTGAGCATCCAGATGGTCTAATCAAACATATCTTGTGGAGCGGTCTCAGTATATGCATTTATGTCATTTTAACTGAAACAGAGCATAAAAGTGGACTTCAAAGATTTATTATCCTGTTGCGCCCTCTATAGACCATGAATGATCAGCGACTAGCCCGTTCAATCCTACCAGCTAGAATACAAATACAAGGGCTATCAATTGATTAAGTTCATTTTATTTTTGAGGAAAATGTCATCTTTTTTACCCAGATTACATGTACATAGACTGAAAAAATATGGACGGAGTGTCCGTGACGTCACCCGTGGGTTTCTGAAGGGCAAAGTGAAGCCCAAAGTGGGCGGAAGCGTTCGTCGCCATCTTGGCAGCGCGCCACTCCCGGAAATGGTCAAAGAGGCGGGATTAGCTGAGGTGACGTGACAGCTAAGAGACCGCAGACAAACGGCTAGCAATGACAGCAGCGCAACCCACCTGTCACTCAAGTGGCCACGCCCTTAATTATGCAGAACTTTAAGGCTTAATATGACTTAAATGGATGAGTTATAAATAAATGCACGCCCCTTACAGTTGTCATAAAGGGCAAAATTAGCTATATAGATCAAAAAACACTTTTTGAACCAGGCTGTAAACATGTTTTTTTGTGCTGTAAAATTGGGCATATTAACATGGGATTGACTCTCTTTTGCAGCCTGTCTCTAGTGGCCAGTCGATGAATTGCAGTTTAAATCACTTGAGTATTGGATTCAAGAGAGAAAACGGAAGCCAGGCCGCCACTTGGTCAATATCTAAATAGTGTCAAAACTTTGACATATTTTATGGACTTAATATTACATCTGAAGCTTGTTCAAATAATGATGAAAATCTTTTTTCCCTCCATTGTGCCAAATTATTAACATGCAGAAAGCCAGATCATTTGACTATAAACCATGTCAAAATGAATGATATAATGTAAAATGAATATCATGCATTTCCACATACATTTTTATAGCCAAAATAAAAACAATTACCAAACTTTTTTTTTTATGAACATATTTCAATTTTTTTTTCTATAACATTAAAAATCATAAAAAAAACACTGTGTAATGATGCTATCCAAAGTATTACTAAAGCGTTTAGAGTTTGTGCTTACTCTAGAGCGAGGTTGAGAGAAGGCACTTCTTCCAGACTGCTGCTGCTGCTTCCAGGAGGCTCATCCATGCCAGGCAGAGTCTCCCAGCTTTCCTCACTCGTGCATCTCTCCTTCTCCAGCCCCGAGTCGGACGTCCACGAAGCCGACCACTCGCCCTCGCTGAATTCTGAGCTGCTGCTTAGAACACAGAGCAGGACACACGCACATGCACACAAACACACACACGTGAGCACACCTCGTAAAAGTCAAGGTAATCCTCTTAGCTGAAGAGCCTTAGCATGCAGAATGAGCACCTTTGGCACCTCACTCATTTCCTGCTGAGTGTATACCTTATCAAGCGTTCACAGGAAATGCCCAAACTCACCCTTGACTTGCATTATAGGAGCGACTTTTCACAAAGAACCAAGTTAAAATGTTGTTCCTTTTCAACAAAGAGTCCATGAAAGGAGGGGCTTAACCTTGAGAAAATGAGATTCGTCCACTTGAGATTTTTGTGACAAATTTAAAACCCTGATATGGGTGATTTTGTAATTTCCTACTAAATAAATAAGCAAGCAAACATGTACAAATAGTAAATGTACAATAATTCAATAGCTTTTGCAGCAGGACTAGCAGCAGGATTTTTTTTAGCTTTTCAACTGTAGTGATGTAAAAATTGAGAAAAATGACTTGCTATAGAAATATAATTAAAATATTGCTAATAAAGGTACCATTGCCAGTGTTGGGAAAGTTCATTTTCTACATGAACTAGTTCAAAGTTCAGTTCACACATTTTAAAATGAACTAGTTCAGTTCATAGTTCATACTTCAAAAAATGAACTAGTTCATAGTTCTTTTTTTCTAGTTCATAGTCCATATGTTGCTGCGAGCTTCTTTTTTTTATTGCCACAGCCCATATACAACCACAGACAGCAATTATTTTATCGACTGGCAAAGTTTGCACAGAAATGTAAGATTTTCCCATCCTCACTGACCTTGTCATAAAACTCGTTTAAATGATCATACGACGCCTCGCTCGCTGCTTTGTCGACTACATGCTGCTTTTTGTTTTGATGACGCATGCGGCAGTGCGTGCTACACTGGTGGCCAGTGTACTGATGTTGCCAGATTGGGTGTTTTTTTCGCTACATATTAAGGCGTTTTCGCCTGGAAGGCTTTATAGAAATCTGGCACCCTATTGAACGAAGTTAAACTGAGAGAGTGTGCGTTCACAGACACCAGAATGAACGCGTTCACAGTAACGTTCATCAGGCAGTAATTCAGTACGTTCAGTTCACGTTCGCCCAAAATATGAACGAGTTCATGAACTATCGTTCATTGAACGCGTTCAGGCACAACACTGACCATTGCACACAAAATGTGGGAGCTATTATGCTTTTGGTTGTTAGAATGTGAATTTAAAATATGCTTTTTCTTCAACTGAATCAAAATCTAATCAAGTATATTATACTTGGGGACAGAATGATTTTTTTAAAGAAATTAATACTTTTATTCAGCAAGGACGTATTAAATTGATTAAAAGTGACAGTAGCCCCTTTCACACACACAGCATTCTTTACAGGTAAGCAGTGTTGGGTTACTCTAAAAAAGTAATTAATTACTTCTTCAACAGTATAATTAGATTACTGTACTAATTACTCTCTCTAAAAAGTATTGCATTACTAATTAGTTTATAAATCCCATATCAACCTCAAACAGTTGAACAATGCAAGGATAGACATGAAACTGCAAATAAATAATATAAAATTGCATGAATTATTCCTGAACTGATGGAAGTATTTAAATGAAGGTTATGAAAAAAACATACATTTTAACATTAGATGTTACATTTTTATGTCAAATCCACAATTGTTTTATCAAGAATTGTTCTATAGTCTATACAGTATTTAATGCTATTACATCAAAAGTAACTCATTTTATTATTTTATTTTTATTTTATACCCTTATAAGAAAATGCAATTAAAGGACAGTCATGAATTACTTAGTAATGCATAACACCCCAACAATTCTGGTAAGACATACGTGTCTATAATATTACAAAATAAAATAAATGCTGTTCTTTAGAGCTTTGTATTTAAAAACTTTTTTTTTCTGGATTTTTCTCGGTTTCCACAAAATAATTTTTTTCATAAAATGATTAAAAAACACATTGATAATAAGTAAAAAGAATTCTTCAGGACCAAATCAGAACATTAGAATGATTTCTGAAAAATCATATGACACTAAAGACACTATGTAATAATATTTTCATTAATGTTTTTACTGTATTTTACTAACAAATAAACACATCCTTGGTGAAGACACTTCTTCAAAAACACTTAAATCTTGTAAAAAAATAATAATAAAAAAAGTGTAAAAGTTTATAACATCTAATATTCTCTCTCTAAAGATTTTCTATGTAAAAAAAAAAAAAAAAAAAAAAAAAAGCAGCTAAAAAAGGTAATGACATCATTTTTTAACCCATTTGTGACAAAATGCTATTACAACCCACTAGAGTCTCATCACACCAGCTGTGTTGCTAATGACCACTGGCATTGATGCAGAAGTATCTCTGTATATATAATATTATGGAGCACATGTTATTCTCATGCAGGTTATTAATGTACAAATCTGTGCAATTAAACATTTTAGTACAAGCTACTGAATTGAGATACATGCAATACATACTGTACCTTTCATCACCCTTTGTAGATGGCTCAAATTTCTCTCCAAAATTCTCTAGATCTTCCCAGATATTGTCATCATCATCTACTTTAGCGTTATCATCGTTCACACTTTTACTGTCCTTGGAGTAGAGGTCACTCGAGGTCATGGGTGGAAAATCAAAGAGGAACTCATTTTCAGGGCTTGTTTGTGCGCGGAAACCCGGAGGTGCCGAGCCACACTTGTTTCTGTCCGCTGAGCCTGACAAATGGCCCACTTCCTCTTCTTCTGAACGTTTCCTCCTTTCAAGGTGGGTCTCGCTCGTCTGTTTGCGGATCTTTGGCCTCACAACCATTTCGGACTGTAATGTTTCTTCAGGGTTTGTTTTTCCTGTGCTTATATAGGAAACGGCTCCAGCGCTGGCCGTAACCCCGTGACATTTCGGAGCTTGGTCTTCACCAACCAACAATTGACCAACGTTTCTATTTCCTTGTACAGTTCTTTGAAAATCTGGTTCCTCGCAACAAAGTTCTGTTGAGTTTTTAGAAGGTGCCGTTTGCGCTGAACGTTTACTTGTTTTGGGAAAGACATCAGGATGTGAATCATCAAGCGAATCTACATTTCCAACCAAATCACAAATACCATCAAGTCTCTTCTGAGCAGCCAGAGACGGGTTTAAACTCAAGTCCTCCTCTTCAGCTCCGCTACTGTCAGGCTCGTAGGCATCAATGTTGATGTAACTCGGGTTAGGCTTGCGGTCTTCATTAATGGGCCAGACTCTAGCTCGATCACTTTTTTCTATACCAGAACAATATTGTCTGTCGTATGGCACAACCCGTTCAGTCTTTGGTCTCTTGAAATGGTTGGAGGGTGCTTTTAGGACTCTAAACAATGATGACTGCCTCCTGTTGTGGCCCTCTTGACTTGAAGCTGAGTTTAACTCCGGGCGCACCGAATTTGTGCATGGTGTCGGGAGGATAGTCTGAAGCACTGAAGAAATGCTGGCCTTTGACGCTAGAGGGGAAAATGTTTCAGTTATTACTCTTTTTTTTTTCTTCACTGGATTGAAGTTAAAGGATTAGTTCACTTAAAAATGAAAATTCTGTCATCATTTACTCACCCTCAAGTGGTTTCAAACCTGTATGAATTTCTTTCTTCTGCTGAACACAAAGAAAAAGATTTAGCAGAATGTCGGAAACCAGACAGTCGATGGACTTCCATTTTAGGAAAAAAAAAAATACTATGGAAGTCAATGGGGTCCATCAACTGTTTGGTTACCGACATTCTTCAAAACATCTTTTGTGTTCAGCAGAAGAAAATAACTTTAGGGTGAGTAATGATGACAGAATTTTCATTTTTTAGTGAACTATTCCTATAAATATTTTGTATATGGAAGCAAGCATATATGCAGTAGAGTGAAAGTCACAAAAAAAATGTCCTGGTTAAATTTTTTCTCTAAATTCAAAAGAATAAAATAAGAAATTATAGGCCTACTTAAGCCTATACTTTTGTGTCTCATTCATGATGATTAGGCTACGTTTCCTCAAAAATGACAATAATAACTGTAATTTTAAAATAACTACATAAAAATACTCATTCATTATTGTATTGTAATACATGATGAAAATAATTTTTCCAAACACAATAACCTTAATTAAAATAAATACTACTGTGACAAACTTAATTATACTTCAGTGTAAAAAAAAATGTGTTTTTATAAAGAATTTTTTTTTTTAATTGAACATTTAATAAATCTATTTTTTTTAATTGAACTGATTTTAATCAAATTACAGAATGACAAAAAGAACACTTTACCTTGTAACATTTTCTTGACAATTAAGCAAAGCAAAAAAAAGTTTTATACTCCAAACAGGCTTCTTTTTCTTTACGCAAAAACATGTAAATATTTTTTATATGTTTTCCTTTGATTTTAGGGGTGAAATATGACCTGGGCATTTCTTGATAATCACTCTCTCTATATAAAAAAACAGACACACACACACACATTTCAAACTACTTATTGACAGTCACTCTATAAAAAAAAAAATTTCAAACTACTTTCTACCCACCCTCATCCTTCTCATATATTTGCATAATAAAGTCAGATGGTCTCCTACAGGGTTTCCGTCTACACTTTTTAAAGGTGAGAAATGTTCCACTCTAAAGCAGAACAACCCACACACACATATTTCAGCTCTTTAAAACCACACTTCCCAATATTACAAAGCTGTTTATTCAACATGAGAACCAGTGAAATCTCAAAATCCTTTCCACTTTTGCAGATCACAGATTTCCACTTACTCATGAATTGCTAGCTGAAAGGAGTATTTTTTTAAATATAAGTAATTTTAATATATTATAATATTTTAATACAATAATCAGTGACAACTAAGGCATATTTAAATGCTTGGCTTGAGTTTGGACTATCAGTTTTATCAACCAATAGCATTCATCACTTTTGTATTCCCTTTTTTCAATGTTTGTAGCAAAAAAATGACACTTCACCTTTAAAGTTGAGTAGCTCTTTAGTTTCATCACGCACTAAATGTTTCCATCACCAGCTGGTACGTACCCACTGCCTGGTCCTTTTGACTTCTCGTCCTCTCCATGTTCTGACAGTCCACACCAGATGTGGCTCTATGTTTATCTGTAAGCGGCCGGAAGCTGATATACGCGTGTCTCCGGCCGTATCTCCGGCCTGAGATGGTCTGGTATCCTCCTGCTGGTCTGGACCATGCAGACTTTCCTGCCCCCTGACCCATTCCTACAAGAAACAGAAGATTAAAGGCCTGTTCACAACAAAGATTGACTATATTAGAGTCCACACCAACAGATGTTAACATTCTGTTCATTATAAGCACGCAGCAGTTACTGTATGTCGTCTGCCACTTTAAATACTCAAGCTCTTTAAAATATGGTGGATTCTGATTGGCTATCCAGTCAATGGTTTTATTGTTCATCAGATGGAAAAAAAATATTCTGAATGCAATTCCAACAACATCATTCCTGTGTCATCACCATCATTATTGGGGTGTGCAGTTCCCTATTCTAACTGAATTAGAAAGATTATTAAAACTAAACTTTGGGCCTCAAAGGGGCAATTCACCGGCGGAAAGACTTTTAATAAAACTTGTCTAAGCAGTAGAAAAGTGAACATTTTTCTGAAATCGGTACTCATTGACTACAGAAAAGAGCTGTTGGGAGCCAAAAACTTAATTTGTAGATTTAACAAAATCCCTGGAGCGGTCGAAAGTCCAGCAGATGATGTAAAATACGTGTTGGGCGTCATCCTGTGCACTTTTGCTGACAAATAAATGAGGTTATTTGTGTACAGGTCAAATGGAGAAGAGTAAAATTATGAATTATTGTTTAATGAATTATTCACCAACAACGCAGGCGTAGCAATACGTAGCTAGGCCAATTATATTATAAAAATCAGTAACACTATTTTACAGTGTCGTTGTTACATATACTTAACAGTATTAACAGTATATTATGCATAATTACATGCAACTAACCCTCAACCAAATCCCTAATCCTACCCTAACCCAATAGTAAGTACATGTAGTTGCTTAATATTACTCAGTACTTAAATATATAATAACTGTAACAATGACAACTTAAAATAAAGTGCAAGCTAAAAAATCTTCTTTTTTAAATGCATTGTAATGTCTAAAACTTGGCCTTGTTATACTAATATTGTTGTCATGTGTGAGGAATTGCGTGTGATGTTCCTCATGTGTAACTTTGGATAAAAGCATTTGTTAAATGATTCAATGTACCAATGTAATTGAAAACACACTTGAGGTTTTTACCTGACTTCATCCCAACATGTAAAAAGTGACAATGTTTTATGTTACGGAAAGAAGATTGAATTGTGACCAGTAAAGGCTCCCAACCTTCGCTGCTGAAAACGCAGTAGTCTTTTAAGTACTGGTTCAATCTCTTATTAAAACACATCCAGTTTAGGTCTCGGGGCCTCTAAGACCATGGGCGTTTGTTAAATACAGGAAATATCCCAAATGTGCAATGCAGTGCTACTCCTGGACCAGGATTACAAAGAATTAAAGCTTTCTAACCTATGTCAGATCACATTAATGCAGAACAGATCACGGAGGTTACTTAGCTCAGTCTGATCAAAACGCATCACTGTCATGTTATTGTTGTCTGTAGTTTGCAGCAAACACATTCACATCCGTCAACATAACGCATTAAAGGAGCTTGACATATGCTATCGCTTGGTACATTACCTCACAACCGATCATTACAATATCCAACGCCCTAAAACAGATTATTACTTCAAGAAACACATAAATCACATGATTCATTGGATCAGCTGGATCAATTCAGTCGACTACGGCCCTCATACAAGTTCAGAGCAGCTAACAAGCTAACTAATGTTTGTCGACAAGCGCCGCTGCTTCCTGGGCGTGGGTTATAATGTTTGCTAACGCTTTTATTCCTCCAGTTTCGCGCAAAAAACTCACACAATGTTTTGGTTTATGAAATGCGTCGTCTGTTAAACGACTGTACCTGTGTTCCTGGATGCCTCCTGTGTCAACTAAACTCTGCGAACGTCACCGCGAAACTTACGAGTCACGTGACACGCGTCCACCAATCAACTGTAAGTATAATTGTCAGCGTTATAAGCGGGTGCAGCTCTATGGTGCAGATAGGCA
Source organism: Chrosomus eos (assembly GCA_036326025.1). Taxonomy (NCBI): domain Eukaryota; kingdom Metazoa; phylum Chordata; class Actinopteri; order Cypriniformes; family Leuciscidae; genus Chrosomus; species Chrosomus eos. Next base: position 11,432,556 of record CM070820.1, read on the forward strand.
GCTGTAAGCCAAGCCAACTGCAATACCACGTGTGCAATTTAAAGCCCACCTGGAAAACAGAAAGTAGACAGGGATGGGATGGGATGGGATTAGGGATGTCCCGATCCGATCAAGTGATCGGAAATCGGGCCCGATCACGTGGTTTCAGACTCGATCGGAATCGGACGTAACTTCCCGATCAGGACTCGGGTATAGATGTATATTAGGGGTGTACGCATACAAACCAAACCAGGTCCTTGGATCATTTTTCCTGCCGTCAAAATCCGCGCTGGCGTGAACGTGAACAACACCACAACGTTGCGCAATACCAAATGACGAACGTAATGAAAGCGGAACGAAACTGCGCTACGATTATATTGTGCTTGTATGGACCGTATCATTTCGGACCAGCAACATCTGTGCAGCGCGAGTCGATCTTGATCAAGCGACACTGTTAGGCTACTACACAGCACTATTAGAGATCCAGTGAATAAAACATTTGAATTCGCCACTAAAGTAATAACATCGCTGCGAGATCTAATGAGAAGCATTCAAATTTCTCCGTTATTAACCGCAGATCTCTATATATAGCACTGACGTGGAAACCAGGAGAAACATTGTGCCGTGAATGAACTAGTTATAGGCTTTAAGTCCACAGATCAGCAACATTCACCATGGATTTAATATAGTAACACTAACTGTAGCCAACTAGCCATGAAAGTTTGCCTGGAATAGTGAAATGCTTTCAAGTACTTCACACATCTTTTCCCAGCACTTCAAAACTCAAATATTATCTAAATATTATATATATATATATATATAAATATATTTAAATGTGATGACCAAAACATTATTTGTTCATCCTTCAAAGATTGCCCCCATTTTTAAACCTGAAAGTTTCAAGATGTAGGAAAGCTCAAACTTATTTAAAAATATTTTTTTAACAAATAGGACATTTCTCTGGCATTTCTTTCTTTTTACTGTATTGAAAACATACCGAACCATGACACCACTGTATCGTATCGAACTGAACCGTGAATTTTGTGAACCGTTACACCCCTAATGTATATTCTCATAATTTTTTTATATACTATTTTTTTTATTTGTTTACATGCCTGCTATTTTAAAGTTGAGGTGCTATTTGTTTTTATATTAGACTTTTTTTTATATATTTACTGTTGCACTAAAGTCCAAAAGTGAATAATTTATGTTATTTATTACTTGATTGTTCAAGCTACCTCACAGAAGTGCTCTGTTTGTTAACAGAGTTTTTGAATCTTAAAATAAGGTGAATTAAATAACAAATAAGGAACATCCTAGATCTGTTTTTTTTTTGCTCTTCTTTATTCTTTTTTTTAATGTAGCCTAATATAGAAGTATCGGATCGGGACGACTCGGTATCGGTAGATACTCAAAATCAAATGACTCGGACTCGGACTCGAGGGCAAAAAAACCTGATCGGGACATCCCTAGATGGGATGGGGTGAAATGGGATGTAAAAGGACAGGGTAGGATATGTACATTGGAATTGGAAGTGATAGGATGACAGACACTGGACATGTAAATTCAGGGTGGATTAATTGTATGAAACTGAAAGGAATTAATTTCCAATGAAACATTTGTTTATTGCTAGGTGCTTCATAAAATGTGTGTAGGCCAGAACATTTTCAGAAAAATACAGCACTGCTATAATACTATATGCTACTATATTGTTATGCTATAATACATAACAATAAATAAAGGTTTAGTTATCATAAGCACCCTATTTTTATTAAACATATAAAGAACACAACAAAGCAGCACTGCTGCCTTAAAACATTAGAAATCTAAGGATTATCTAAGAATGTATACCTTCATATTTAACTGTCAATTCATTTTAACTGTCATAAATATAAATAAATAACAATAAATAAAAGTTTAGTTCTCATAAACTCCATATTTAAAAAAACATATGAACCCTATAATTAAATAACAAAGGCCAAAAAAGCAGCACTGCAAAGAAATAATGATTGGAGGAACAACAACATGTTACACAATATATAAACTATTTCACCTGATCATCTACGAATTTATTAAGTCATAATTTATCCGTCAATACATTTGAACGGTCATAAAATATGTTACATAACAATAAAAAAAACGTTTAGTTATTATAAACTCCCTATTTGTAAATTAAAACAACCGAAAGCATTTCTATAAAATATAGCAGGTTATGAATGATCAAAAGCTGTCAAAATGTGGCTGAGCAAAATACTGAGTGTGTGTGTGTGTGTGTGTGTGTGTGTGTGTGTGTGTGTGTGTGTGTGTGTGTGTGTGTGTGTGTGTGTGTGTGTGTGTGTGTGTGCTTGTTTTTGTGATATATGAGGACACAAATGTGTATAATGACATGGGTATTACACTGGTATTACAACTTACACGTGAAATATGAGGACATTGCATGCGTCCTCATATTTCAAACAGCTTAAAAAACATAAAAAAACAATGTTTTTTTTTTAAATGTTAAAATCCAGCATGTCTCCTGTAAGGGGTAGGTTTAGGGACAGGGGCAGTGTAGGGGGATAGAATATATAGTTTGTCCAGTATAAAAACCATCACGCCTATGGAATGTCCTCATAAGTCACAAAAACAAACATGTGTGTGTGTGTGTGTGTGTGTGTGTGTGTGTGTGTGTTGTGTGTGAGTGAGTGTGTGCGCGCGTGCGTGTATGAGTGATGTGTTCACTCGTTAGGCGGCGCAACTCCACACACTCACTTCACTTTTCCTCTGTATCTGTGTGTGTGTGTGTGTACTGTAGCACAGTAAGCGCAGGAAGGGGGCAGGGTTGGTTGGCGCTTTTCCTTTGCCTGTTTGACCATCACAATTTGCTGAATCACACAAACTCTTCCGCGTCGTCAAAACTTTGAAGACACATCGCAGTGGATTTCAATCCGTGGATACATAACTCGACATTTCCCCGCCGTCAGACAGAAAAGGTGTCCCCTTTCGTGCAACTCTTCATGGCGAAAAGACCCTTCTTTCTCACTTCTTCCTTCTGTCACCTACGGGACCACCGCTCGCGAGACACAAGCCTTTAAAAGTTTGCCTTTCATGTGAATGTACAGGACTGTACAGAAATGAAGCTTAGCAGACAGTTCACAGTTTTTGGCAGTGCTATATTCTGTGTGGTGGTATTTTCCTTGTACCTGATGTTGGATCACTTAGATTATAGCAAAAACCCTAATGGAGAGAAAACGCAAAACGTAAGTACAGCGTCATGTTTGTCAATAAATTGTGTTGTAGCTACTCCTTAGATGTGTGTTTTCTGTGTTCAAGCTATTGGTCCGTGAACTTATAAAATTGACTCGACTGTGATGTGGGGTGGATAAAAGACACTTAGTATAATTGATTGATTGCTCTTTCCAAGTGACATACACTAATAAAGTAATACACCGGTACAAAGATGGCTGTGATCAGTAGCCTAGTCAAGTCAAGTCAAGCCTGCATTCCTGTTTCTCAAATAGTGTAACGTGTTATATTTTATTTAAACCATGTAGATTACGATACTGGAGCCAGTTGCACAACAGGGCTTTACTAAGCCTGGTCCTAACTGCTAAGTAGGTCTTGACCAGTCTTTGAGTTGTTCATTTCATTTCCTCAAAGTCCTCAGCGTTCATAGACAAAATTCCTAGGAGCTGCCTATCTAGACAGCACACATTGTTTCCTGCTCATCTCTGTTTTTGCGTTCAAATAGGTTCAAACTTCCGTAATTGGTCCTACCTACACGTATAAACTTTTATAACATTTTTTAAATAATTAAAATTAACATAAGTTCTTATTTTTAATGGAATATTGCAGTATTTATTATAAATTATTTATCCGTTCATTTATCCATATAAATATTTTTGTTAAATTCATGTGCCCATGTAATCTTTAATTAAAGTAACCATCCCTCTTGCTACTATATTTTCTCTGATGACGCGTTTACTGGCGCGAGGGCGGGGCAACCTGTCACTCACGTGAGATCACAGTCATAGCTTTAATTCATCCAAATAATTCCTGATGGACAAAATCATTTTCTTGTTCGAGAAGCTACTTCAATCAGATACATGTCACTTAAGGAAGAAAAGACTCGGAACTTTCGCTTCTTGCTGATTTTATGTGCATCTTCAGAGACAAATTGTCAAATAAACAACCATATGACGAATTTCATGCTCCTTAAGTAAACAAAACATTTGTTCAAATTGAGTCCAACATGACTGAAAGAAAGTCTGACAAATAGGAAAATTCTTTATTTCGGCAGACTGATAACATTTTTATGCGTTTTGGCCATTCGTTTACATGACAACAGCGAAACTTGACATCCAAAAAGGGAGTCAATTCTTAATTTCTTAATTTTGCCTATCCCTGGTAATTAAAATAACTTCTCCTCCCTCTTGCTAGTTGCTACTACAATCTTCTTTGAGACAATTGGTAGTTACCTATTGTCCATTTGGATTTTTATTTTTATTTTTTATGTAGGCTATGTTTAGTGTTTATCAGAAATGACATTGCTGTAACGGAAAACATTTATTTTGTGTGCAGAGGGTTCAAAAAGACAGCCGATAACCAGTGATGTTTAGGGTTGTTTCTGCAAACAATAATTCACGAACAACAAGTCCCGTAGGATTCACATGTTTTTCATACGCTGTTTATTTAAAATCCAGTAGACTACCCCTAAACCTCATCTTAAAACTGTGGCAGCAGCAGCAGCAAATGCGAATCACCTGAGAGTTTTACAAGGTTTAGCAATGATGGTCTTTGTCACTGATGTACAATGGCACGACGAATATTCAAACACCTAGTTTGAATAACTTTTGAGAGCCACATAAAGTGAAAGAATTCAAACCAAGGCTCTGTTTTACTGACAGGGCTTAGATTAAGCCAGGATTAGGCTTTAGTTAAATTAGGGCATTTAAGTAGCTTTTATAACCGAGCCTTATATATATATATATATATATAAAAATCATTACTGGTGTGCATCTTGAGACAAAACAATGGCACTGATATATTAAGAAGTTGCTTTCAGTTAAAACATGCATTTTAGTCTGGCCCTGGGACTAGTCTAATGCCTTGTCTGTGAAACCGGGGATAATGTTGTACATTTTAATCTCTCAATTTTCACAAACATGGTCCTTGTGTCTGGAAAAGTTGCAGGCCAGATGCTGCGTTTAATTACTTTGGTTGGATGTTCATTTTTTTTCCAAAACCCATAAGGCCCGTTAACAAAGTCTGCGACACACTTTATTCATTTAAGTTTAGGTTATGTGGTAATATATTCAGTTATGTCATTGTCTGAATTTTGTGCTGTAGGGCTTGTGATCCTGTCCAAAGCAGTGTTAAAAGTGTTACTCACCGTTTTTTTTTGTTTTACAGGGCCAGCTTGGTATTCTGCAGGACAAAATAGACCACTTAGAAAGACTGCTTGCAGAGAACAACGAGATCATTGCCAACATCAGGGACTCCGTAATTAACCTGAGAGAAACTGTGAAAGTTGGGAAAATGTTTCCTGAGGGGAACATGAGTCAGGGAGACTTGGAATTGCTGCCTCTTGCTCCTGCGCTGATCCCCATCCACTCAGAGGACTGCCAGTTTGCAGCACAGACGTACTCCAAGGCAGCGGATGGAGTTCAGGTATAGAGGGAATCGGGAGTATTAAAGGGATAGTTCACCCAAAAATATATATTTTTTAAACTTTTTTTTACATTTACTCACCCTCATGTTGTTTTAAACCCGTAAGACTTTAGTTCATCTTCGGAACACAAAGGAAGATTTTTTGATGAAATCTTTCTGTCCCTTCATTCACAGCTACACAACTACCACTTTGACGCTTCAATACGTTCATAAAGAGATTGTAAAATAATCCATATGAATTGAACGGTTTAGTTCAAATTTTCTGAAGAGACACGATCGTTTTATATAATGAAAAGATTGAATTTAGGCTTTTTTTCACATATAAACTTTGATCAGTGAACATAAAGAGTAGCTCAACTGAACCTGCTTGACACGCAAAAACAAACCTTTTGTGTAAGCTCAAACTTGCTGCGCGACACATGAGAATGAACCTCATTGGTTCTCGCACGTCAAACAAGCACGCTTGAACTTCCGTTTACCAGATCTGATGTGTGAGTTGATGAATGTTTATATGTGAATAAAAGCCTAAATTCAAACTGTTAATCCTATAAAGCCATCATGTCTTTTTAGAAAATTTGAAGTAAACCACTCGATTCATATGGATTGGTTTTACGATCTCTTTGTGAACTTTTTGAAGTTGCAAAGTTGCGTAGCTGTCAATGAAGGGACAGAAGGCTCTTAGATTTAATCAATAATAACTTAAACTTCAGTATTTTAGGTTGAGTAAATGATGATAGAATTTTCATTTTTGGGTGAACTATCCCTTTAAGATTAAGTAGATCAATTGATTACTATCAGGGCTCAAAACCTTCTGTTTGCCAGTCAGGCCAGTGGTTTATATTTCTACCTGTCCTGGTAATATTTTATCTGGCTTCAGCCTCCAACACAAAAATAAAAAGAAAGAAATTTGATTTAAAAATAATTAAATAAATAATATTCATAATAATAGTATATGTACAATCACAAATCATGATTTCCACAAAAATATTAAGCAGCAGCACAGCTGTTTTCAACATGAATAATAAGAACGAATGTTTCTTGAGCACCAAATCAGCATATTAAAATGATTTCTGAAGGATCATGCAATAATATCTGTCTGCAGAGCCGCAGACCCAGTTTCACTCCAGCAGTTTTACCCCAGCAGCAGTTTCACCCCAGCAGCAGTTTCACCCCATCAGTTTTACCCCAGCAGAAGTTTCACCCCAGCAGTTTGACCCCAGCAGAAGTTTCACCCCATCAGTTTGACCCCAGCAGCAGTTTCACCCCAGCAGTTTGACCCCAGCAGCAGTTTCACCCCAGCAGTTTTACCCCGTGCATGCTAAGTTTCAATACAACAGTTTTACCCGCGTATGCGTGGTCACATTGTTCTGTCCTAAAACGATCTAATCATGGTTATTGTTACCAATTATTTTTGCTTATTAGTTATTTTTTGCTCCTATACTGTTGCTCGCAGGACTTCATGGTCCTTTACTGACATAAAACAATACTTGGGTCATGAACACTTTAATCTTTTAGGTTTTTCCTCCAAAAACGAACAGCCTGGTATAATATGTACACACTTAATTGTTCAATGCCTGGTATAACACACAAACTTCCGATTAGACATTCAAATGCCAACTATTAGTCTAAGTCAATATATTAATTATTCTTAAATTAATTAAATCTGCCTGGGTTAATGTGTAAACTTGAACACAGATAAAACAAATGACTTGAACACAAACTATTTACAATAATTTCAAATAAACCAAAATGCACGGGTGAAACTGCTGGGGTGAGACTGTGGCTCTACGGCTCGGATCATGTGACACTATCACAGGAATAAATTACATTTTATATTTATTAAATAGAAAACAATTAATTTAAAAATGTTTAAAAAAATGTCACAATATTACTGTTTTACTGTATTTGTAATGTGCATAAGAGACTTCTTTCAAAAACATGAAAAAAATCTTAACATAATTAACTAGTGTACATATTCATAAATTTATAAAAGTTTTATAAAAAGTTACAATAAATTGCAATAATTTATTAGTTTTTGAAGCAAAAATAGCTGGAAATAAACTAGCTTTTTTTAATGGTTTGTAAACAACATTTGCATGGATAATCTGTAATAAAGCTACATTTTGATATTAATTCTTCCTCTAAATTAAAACCTCAATGTCATCATCTTTTTGTAAGACGTACTGTACAGGGCTGCTCAATTATGGCAAAAATCGTAATCACAATAATGTTAGTCAATAATGAAATCAAGATTATTGATCAAAGTCTTATTTCATGATACGATTCATTTTCGATATCAAATTTTAAAATGATCGATACTTCAGCAAAAACTAATACTAGGTTAACTAATGTAGCCAAGTAAAATGTCTTCAAAACTGTTACAGAAGACAAGTAAATAAGAACAAAGAAACTAATTGCACACAAAAAATACAGACAAAAAATACAACAGAACAAAAATACAAATTAAATAAACAGTGCTTAAAAAGTTGTACAGGAAGATGTACTAACAATGGGATTCGGATAAGTAAGCCTACAGGAACTGAATAAAGTAAGCAAATGTAAAATAACACTGCATAGTCTTCACTGTATAAATGAAGTATAGATAAATCCTTATTAAAGCTACAAAAATTATTCATTCAAGAGCAATAAGTGATTTTATCTTTGCCTTTTGTTGTTTAATTAACATTAATGACACAGACTGAAGCAGTAATATTAGGCTGCTGTCACTTTAAGACCGAATGCACTGTTTCACAATGCGTTTTCTTTCTCAATGTTTACATTCACTTAAAACACAGCGTTTTGTATTGACGCGTGTAGGCTATTTGACCGTTTAGGCATGTATCTGAAGCACGCAGTATACAATATATTGCTTATGTGCGTTCTGCTCCGTCTGGGAGTGCGGGCACAGAAAGCTGCATGGGAAACAGTATCTCTTTCGCGGCTTAATGAGCTTTTAATAACACTGTTTAATATCAGGCGCGTCCCATAGTTTAGCAGCAGTAGACTGGAATTTACAACATTCACTTATTCAGCTGATTTAGATGTTTGGCTCAGGGAGGAACAAAAGCGCACCACTAAATTTGGCAGTGGAACAATAGTCGTATTAGCTCGATTATCTTGTTTTCATTGTTTACGATTTATCACACAGCACGATACTGCAATGTACACAATAAAACCACACTAAGCATACATGGTTAACTACTTTAACTGAAAGTTTAAGGGTGTTCACAAGTTGTCACATGTGTTTGTTTTATACTACCTTTAAAAAAGTTTTTTATGCACAAAATAGGCCTACTTATTGGAGATTTTTTGGTTCGGTAAACATGAATAGATCAATGTCAGAGAGACTTGTTTTGCAGAGACCCCACTGGCTGTTCTTTGAAGGTTGAAGAATTGTTACTCTACCAGACAAATCTTTGCATACTTTTGCATCTAAGTTTGTTTATGGCTTGCCTTGTTTCTTAATTCCATTGTTTTTTTTTTTACATGGGGATGTGATGTAATATAAGCATTTACAGGTGCAACGGAAAATATTGTTTTTCCTCCTGTCTCTAAGGGAAAAAATCTCTGCTGAATTTCCTGTTTTTTGAATGACCAAACACCAGAGTTGTGTGGTGCTTGCCACTTATTTAATTTCATTCCTGTCCAAATCTTTAAGTTTATGTGCAGGAATTCTTAAAAGAAAATCTTTTTTGTTTTTGCTTCGGAGAATTTTAAGGAGTGTCATCAGGAATGAAATTGTGTAAAAATAAAATAAAATTGCATCCTTTCCCCCCTTTTAATTAATTGACATTTGAATGAAGCATATCTTCACATAAATGTAAATTAATTTTTTTCAAGACTTAGGCTACCTCTGCCCAGCCTTCAAATAACTACGCAAAATATGAAACACTTTTGTAACTAATAAATATTGATGTCCAGTACTCAGTCAACAATTGAATGGAAGTGCATGCCTGTTTCAGTCCAGTAAAATGATGTTCTCTCCTGCTTTATTTCAGATGCTGGATGTTTATGATTTGCTCAGCTTTGATAACCCTGATGGTGGAGTATGGAAACAAGGCTTTGATATCTCTTATCAGGCTGATGAATGGGACAGTGAGCCACTGCAAGTCTTTGTTGTGCCCCATTCACATAATGACCCTGGTGAGTCAAAGTTTCTTGACCATTGTCATGTGTTTGTCGTCAATGAGAATCACCATTTATCAAGCAAACAGACATGTGTTTTTCTCAGGTACTTTGGACTGATGGTTGTATGTGATGAATATTACAAATATTTGTGATTAACGGCTGAAAATCGATTGGCAGCAGACACGAGTGCGGGTTAAATTCAGGGATCTAGCTACTAGTCGAGTAGCTGTGCACAAAACACTGTATAGGCAATAAAATGCACTTTTTTCTCACCACTACAACTGAATATATTAAGTGGTACTTAGAGCTGGGCAATAAACTGATAACGATACCTATCGGAAAAAAATAATTCCTCAATAGATAAACATTTTAATATTTAGCCTATATCTAAGTGTGTCGCATCATGTTATATCTGTCTTTGTGTGAATGAGCAGTGTGGTTTTGTCTACTCATACTCATGCACGCATCACGCTCATGGAGTTTTCGGCATCTTCCGACATGAACGCATGAACTTCATCTCAGATGTCTGCTTTCACTGACATTCACTTAATCAGCATTTCGCCATTTCATTTGAAAAAAAAAATTGTCAAATACAAAACGAACGCAAAGTTCATAACTATAACCTGCCAAAATAAAAGTTTGGTTTAACTTGAATAAATTATGACAGAAGTATTCTTTTATTGCATAGTAAAAGCATACTTTTCAAAGTATTATTATTGTTGGTATTATTATTATTTTAAGGAATATCATACAACCAAAATATATTATATGTATTTTCATTCATGTTTTAATTTATATAGTCTACAGTTTGTGTTGCACCTTATGTGACAAAAATGTTGTTGTAAATTATTTCATTTGATTCAATGTGATTAAGTTTTATGAATTCATCTCATTAGGCAAAAATTTGATGATGAATTTGTAGTCAATCATAAAACATAGAACCCAGGAAAAAAAAAACATAAAACTTAAACATAAAAAATTAACAAACTCATGGCATCCTAAATTAAAAGCTAGCTTGTTATGTGGAGTTTATTGATAAACAAACAAGTTTTTTTTTTTTACATTTATTGGGCCTAATAAACATATGGAATGCATTTCCTTTCTTCATTAATGAAAAGAATATTGTGATAAATTGTGTGTTGGCGCTTGCATTGCCAAGGTCATTGATTCCCAGGGAAAGCAAGAATTGATAAGAATCAATTTAAATTGAAATGCAATGCAAGTCCCTTTGGATAAAAGCGTCTACCAAATGCATAAATGTAATGTAAATATTTATTAGGATTGATATGTGTAAAAATATATAATATTTTTGGCTGTATCGCCCAGCCCTAGTGGTACTGAGGATGTGAGATTTCTGTGTGCTTTCAGATACAGACATGTTTTGAGTATTATTAGTGTATTCACTTCCTGTTAGAGTAATGCAAATGAAGTGGGAAAGTATTTCAGATTCAAGCAGAAATATGAAGCTTGAATTTTTGTTAAAGCACTAAGAGTTAGTGTAAATAGTTTAAAGCTGCAGTCTGTAACTTTTTTGTGTTCAAAATATATATAATAAGTGAGTACATTATGAATCCATTTTCCAAATCGTGTTTTTGTCTAATCCTAAATCACTACTGTACACCTATAATAAGTGTTTATATTCAGACTATTTTAGATCGGTATGGGTCGTACCACTCCAGTACCTGCGTGACTCGTCATAAACAGAGAGAAGTAGTTCCGGCTACAATGTTCTTCTACAAGACGCATGCAGTTTTGTTTTTTAAACGCTAGAGCGCCAAAAGTTACGGACTGCAGCTTAAAAGTCCCACTGTAGTCAATAATGTTATCCCTTAAAACTCATCTTTGATCACCAAAATGACGTATTTAAATGTTTCTTCCTGTGAAAATAAATTCATCATTCCTTAAAATGGCATAAATCGAACTCTACACCCTTGGTTCATTTAGTACACGCGGGTCCATGAATATGCTAATTAGCCCCACCTCCACTCACGTTAGCTCAGCGATCCACTCGGCCAACTTACTGAGGTAGCTAAACGCTGCACAATGGCATCGCTCTTTACAGCTATGTCAGCAACATAGCGGTAATTCATATGATTAGCCTTTTCTTGACTATGTTATCAAGCAGCTAATGTGTTGCTAATGTTACACAAACTATGTTCGCGTTCGCCATTTCAGTCAGGCAGCTGCCTTCTAACAATCATCAGAAACGCTTTGAACAACTCAGAACGTCTGAGGAGAAAGGCATATTCGTAGTTCATCATAACATCGTAATAAACATCATACACCCCCACTAAATTGCTAAATCTACCCGATTTTTCATATCAACAAAAAAATATACCGGGATAACCTGGCATCTCTCGAGACTCCCCTGCTAGTTCGCTGTTAATGATATGCTAAAGCCCGCCCGCATGTTGACGTGATTGGTTAGTTTGTGACGTCAGAAACACCAGTGATTTCAAACCCCTTTTTTGAGACTGTCTTTGGTTCACTGCAGTTTTAAAGAGAAAGGTCTCAGCAATGGTGTTGACTTATGAATTTGCACATGGTTTGTCATAAACAGTGGCGGCTGCTGGTATTTAAAAGAGTGGAAGCTGTATGAATGAATGACATTAATTTTTTGACATTATAGGGGAAGCCGAGCTTCCCTCGCAGTCTTAAAGAAATCCCAACTGGTCATAAAGCACGTTAAAAATGCCACATAGACATATAAACAACATTAAAAACTTGATTTTAACCATTGGGGGACTTTAAATAGTCTTAAAAAAACTATTAAATTGCCAAATTGGCTAAATTGTCCTTTTTGAGGTGGGAATTGTTTTCCAGGTGGATGAACGTCTGAGTTTGTGTTACTGACAAAATTCCCGTGGGTGGAATTTGCTGTGTGTAAAACTGATTTACACCTGGTATAAAGCTCAGTCTCTGGTGATCTGATCACTGGTAGAGACGACGAGACAGATTGCTGTTTACACCTTACACAGTCTCAAGCCTCAAATCTCTTGTGACCGGTCGGATCAGATTTCAAGTGGAGGGTCTCTGGTTTCATCATCACCTTCATACACCACACTGTGTTAGTGTGTGTTGATTTAGCATAACAATTGAAAACGCAAGAAAATAAAGCACTGCAAAAATTTCCACTAAACTTGCGGCATTTACATATGAATGCCTTCATTTGAATCTAAGCACAAACGAGATGTTTCAAGTACAATTCTCCGGTGAATTATTCTAAACTTTTAATATGTCACTGCATGTTGATGTCAAACATACTGAAGAAGAAGTGAAATCTTATGTATGTATTTAAATGTACCGGTAGGCTATGTTTCGATCAGGCAGTTATTGTCAATTAAAGCCGGGAAAAGTTTCAAACCTCTCTTTAACATAGTGGATGATTGACAGACGAGTAGGCGTTCTCTCACTGCTGTCTCACTACAGATGTGATGCGCTCACATGCACTTCTTACTATCTCGGTGTTAGGGAACATATGGACCCCGTTTGACCACTTGTGAACGGATCAGACAGATATTGATTCCAGGTGTAAACAGGGTCAGAGTCCCTTTCCATATCATTTTACACACGAAAGGTCAATGAGTCTAATATTTACACAGCTATACTTTGTATTTTGTTTATTGGCTTGTTCCATGTTTGTCCATTGTAAGTGCCTTACTAAAACTGGGATTTTCAGCTTAATAAGAATATCTTGGAATTGTATCTCCTGTGGTGATGGAAGATAATGCTGTCGATTGCTGAACTTAACATAAACTGCTGAACTCTGAATATTGCTTTAGACCAGCTAACTGAAAAGATTTTTCATTCTGAAGGTTTTTCCCAAGGTATTCCCATAGCTGTGATAGACGAGATTTGATATACCTTCCTCTTAACAGTTGTCGTACTCAACGCCAAAGAGTTAACAATGAAAGGGCATCCTACAAAAGCAGGAAGTTTATTATTTGACTCTCCCAAGTGAATTGCCAAGTGTGCAATTCATATTTTGCATTCAACATGAGGGTTGACAAGAAAGAAACCATTGTCAGGTATACAGCAGTCTGTCCAAAAATGAATGTGCAGTTTGCTTGAGAATGCTTCAGCCAGGGAATATTTTCAGCCATTACTTTTTAAACAATTTCAAGGTCAGTCCTGTTTTTAAGATCTCAAAAAAACATTTATACATCTCCTCTATGATGAACATTTCGGAATTTCAATTAATTTTGATATTTTATTAAAAAAAAATATCTGGTTGGTTTTGATTTTTTTGTAGAGCAAACAATTTTTTTTTAAATATCTGGTTGGTTTAACCATCCTCAGGAAAAAGTTATTTTTTTAGCTTCATAATTTATTTTTGGCAAAAATGTTTCTTTATTATTTCTTAAATAAGCTGTGAAGCGTTTTGTGTAACATTAATATTGAAAGCAATCTGGAAGCCGTTCTGTTGTCTTGTTACAGGAAACCCATAAAATAGGAAATTAAATCGCAAACAGAACCCTTGATCAGACGTGATATTTACATAAGATGTGTTCAGCTTGATGGAGCACAACAGAATACAGGGTCACAAGACTCTTCTTAGCAAAACGCTGTGTTAAAAATGCATCGCTCATGGCGCAAGATGCTAAAAAACCAGCATGTGACGCAGCAGTCAAAGAAGCGCTTTATCAGAAAAGGTTTTACTAGGCAAACTGTCTCACAGCTAAAACACAGCACAGTGTGGGCATGCTAATTAATGATCCCGCCACAAACAGAAATGAATAATTAAGTTCTAACTACTCACTCAAGTGTGACTAGTCTGTTGTTGGGTAACTAGCATCATGAACCTATTCCAACTATTTAGGCAAGCATTACCAAATGAATAAACGTGCAAATATATCGCAGACTTTCTTTTGACCCAAGAAATATAAAAAAAATGTGTTCTCATCTCGTGCAAAAGGACAATTGGTACAGTTGTATAAACTTAAAATAAGAGAGGAGAATGAGTCAAACATCAAAAACGCACAAAATAAATAGAATACTTTGAGTGAAATGCATGGATGCTTAATGTTTTGATGTCACCACTGGGCAATAACCTTTTTTTTTAATACAGTCTTGCAAACACGGTTTAATTGCATCGCCAACAAGTTCTTGATTTGAATGTAAACCGGTAAATCGGGTCATTTCAATAAACTGAGTTTTGGTGTGCATGTAAACATGCTCATTGTTGCTGTGTTTGGTAACCTGACCTGTCCTGTTTTTGTCGACATTTTCCTCACTTATTACATTGTTGTTTCTTGTCAAAATGTTGAAAAAGTGTGCGAAAACAGACTTGCATTTAATTCATAATCAACTTTAAATTTATATTTATGTAATTATACCGTATTTATTCGAATTTTGTTGGACAGCAACTGAGTCCCATCAAGATAAACCATAAACCACTGCTTTGTGGGAAAACTGGAAGGTCATGTTGTTTTTCCTGTTTGATGTCATGTGATGGTTTCTGGTAAAGGATGAATAGCTACTGCCAGTTATGGTCTGTTGCTTATGCCGTTGTCTAAATAAAGCACTAAAAGGTGTTTGGACAGCTGCAAGTACATCTCTGTTGGTTATTAGGATTAGTTTTCTCAATAATGTTTGAGTTAAAAATCATTCATATTATTAATGACTGTCAGTTCATGTTCATGTACATTTCATGTGGGATTAAAATATCTGTAAGTGTTAGTGAAGTGGGTGTGTCTGTTTGCAGGGTGTTAAGTTTGTGTAAATAATAGAAGACAGGGAGTGTTTGGGAAATCTCCTTTTGTTTGCAATTTCGTTTGGTTCAGATTGTGGTGCAGAAATTACACACTTCACTTTTAAATATTTGCCAGTGTTCATTTAAAACTTCAAACTTGTATTGCTCATTAATCTGAGCTTGTAAAATTGATCAATTCTGACACGAGGTCATGCTATAGAAAGTTACAATAGTTATATTATACATTATGTATGTTGTCTATAGTGACACAAAGATGTAAATTGATAATTTAACATTGTTACAAAAATTCTATTTCAAATAAATACTGTTCTTTTGAACTTTCAATGTATCAATTCAAAATGATCAAAGCCTGAATATTACACAGAACAACTGTTTCAACATTGATAATTATAAGAAATGTTTCTTGAGCACCAAATCAGCATATTAGAATTATTTCTGAAGGATCATGTGACTCTAAAGACGGGAGTAATGATGCTGAAAACTCAGCTTTGCCACAAAGCTGAAGTTCAAAATATATTTAAAAATTGATATAAAAATATTTTTTATTAAATTATTTTTAAAAAATCATTTTAATTTGTATTACCAATTAACAATATTACTGTTTTGACTGTATTTTTGGTAAATAAATGCAGTATTGACAAGCATTTTTTTTTTTTTTTTTTTAAATTCTTGCAACCCCAAACTTTTGTTTTTATACCATGGAATTTTCATGTTACCTCAAATAATACTATAATGGTAATGGTACTTGTCCAAAAACATGCTGATACCATAATGCTTTTTTTGTTTCACACCCCCATTTAAATGCAATCTACTCATTTCTTGCACCACATATTAGCTACTTGTTTCTTCCATTGAACTCAAATTTAGATATTTTGCAGAATATCCAAGCCGTCCTTTTCCATACAATGTAAAATAAATAGTGACTACGGCTGTTCCTGATCCCCCATACATTGTCATTTAATAGCACAAACATTCTGCTAAACATTTCATTTTCTGTTCCACAAAAGAAAGAATTGGAATGAAATGAGAGTGAATAAATGATGACAGAATTTTAATTTTAGTTAAAACCGTTTTAAATATCAAGTCATAAATAACAATCTCAGCAACCTCTGTTAAAAATGTATTTGATGTTTTTCTCAGGCTGGTTGAAGACGTTCGACGACTACTATCGAGACCAGACGCAACACATTCTCAACAACATGGTGGTGAAACTACACGAAGACATTCGGCGAAAAATGATCTGGTCTGAGATCTCCTATTTTGCAAAATGGTGGGAAAGCATCGACGAGCAGAAACGAGACGCTGTCAGGAGGTGAGGCTGTTCTCTGTCGTTAATATCCATCCATCCTCATGTGTCTGGTGTAATTCGTGGATTCATTAATTGCAGCGTTCACACACTGGTCTGGTGTAAGCAAGATGTTGTGGAGTTCTGGACGACTCCATTGTGCTTTCGGTCCCATTTTAATTAAGCTCTCAAAGTTTGTGCTTTATTGCCTAGCTCTCAGGTGACGGTTTATGTGCAAAAATGAAACAACTACAAAATTAATTCCAGACAAAAAATCGATACAAACATACTATGTTTTAATTATGATAATGATACCAAACATAGATTCTAGTATATATTTATTTTCATATACAATGTACAGTACCTGGCCAAAGTTTGTAAACATTTTTATCGTTTTTGAAAGAAGTCTCTTGCTCACCATGGCTGCATTTATTTGATCAGAAATAGAGTAAAAACAGTAATATTGTCACGGTTTGGTTCAGGGAAGACAGACGAAGAACGTAGTTTCAAAACTTTCTTTAATGATCGATGCACGGAAGACAGTCGAACAGGTTAGACAGCGTGTAAACACAACTTAGAGTGAATCACACGAACAATACCGGACAAAGAACAGAAGACAGACAGGAACTTAAATACACAATGATGATGACATTAACGACAGGCAGCTGTGAGGAAGGTGATTAGTGTCCATAGTGCCAATGTCCTCGCGTGAGAAAATCCTAAACAAACTGAAAGTGACTGAGCCTATTGGTGACAAATATTGTGAAATATTATTACAATTTAAAATCATTAGTTTATATTTTAATACATTATTAGATTAGATTAGATTCAACTTTATTGTCATTACACAAGTACAGGTACAAGGCAACGAAATGCAGTTTGGGTCTAACCAGAAGTGCAATAGCAGCAAGTGCAGGATATACAGTGGTTCCATAAGTGCAGTACATGGATATGTACTGAATAAATATAGAATTGAATACTATTATAAACAGATTTTTTCTGATAGATTAGTCCTATGAATATAATATACAGATAGCTATTATTGTGAACAGAATTTACAGCTAGATATGTACTGAATATAATATACAGATGGATATTACTATAAACAGAATTTTTACAGATATGTACAATGAACATAATTTACAGATGGTTATTACTATACGTAGTTTACAGGTGAATATGTACTATGAATATATATAAAGATGGATTTAAAGTAGTGCAAATTAAGTTGGACAGATACTATCCGAGTGAAAGTGCAGTGGAAAGTAATTGCATATTACAGTTAAAGTACGGTATTGCAATGTATATGTAAACAATTGGTACTGTAAATAAACAGTCGGCAGTGCAAATTGATATTCCAGTCAGGTAAGTAGTGCAAGATGCATATGTAAACAGTTGTTACTATAATAATAGTAATAGTAGTCAGCAGTGCAAATGAACATTATAACATTACAAATATCAAAATGGAGGCAGGTGTGATGAGGGAGAGGAGAGTTTATCAGTATATGAGGGGAGTGGGATCAGTGAGGGTTAGAGTTCAGTAAAGACACAGCTCTGGGGAAAAAGCTGTTCTTTAGTCTGCTGGTCCTGGTCCGGAGGCACCTGAAACGCCTGCCGGAGGGCAGGAGAGAAAACAGTCTGTGGGCTGGGTGAGAGGAGTCCTTAAGGATGCTGCGAGCTCGGTGCAGACAGCGTTTCCTCTGGATGTGCTCGATGGCAGGTAGTGGAGTCCCAGTGATGCGCTGGGCGGTTTTCACCACCCGCTGCAGTGCCTTGCGCTCCGCAACAGAGCAGCTCCCATACCACACTGTAGCACAGTTGGTCAGGATGCTTTCTATTGCACAGCGATAGAAGTTCACCAGGATAGTCGAGGAAAGCTGATTCTTCCTCAGTGTCCTCAGGAAGAAGAGGCGCTGGTGAGCCTTCTTGACCAGGCAGGAGGTGTTGGTTGTCCAGGACATGTCCGCCGAGATGTGGATTCCCAAGAACTTGAAACTGGAGACACGCTCAACAGCCATTCCATTGATGTGGATGGTGTCGTGTGTGCCTCTTGACTCTTTCCTGAAGTCCACGATGAGCTCCTTCGTTTTGGTGGTGTTGAGGAGCTGGTTATTTTCAGTGCACCATGTGGCCAGGTGCTTGATCTCCTCCCTATAGGCAGTCTCATCGTTGTTGCTGATGAGACCAATCACCGTAGTGTCGTCCGCAAACTTGATGATGGAATTAGATTCGTACACAGGTTTGCAGTCGGAGGTGAAGAGGGAGTAGAGAAACGGGCTTAGCACACAGCCCTGTGGTACACCAGTGTTGAGTGTGATGGATGTGGAGCAGGTGGAGCCAGATCGAACATTCTGGGGTCTGTTGGTCAAAAAGTCCAAAATCCAGTTGCACATGGAGGTGTTGATGCCCAGGTCTCCAAGTTTGGCTATTAGCTTAGTTGGGATGACCGTGTTGAATGCTGAGCTGAAGTCAACAAACAGCATGCGTGCATAGGTGTTCTTTTTGTCCAGATGTGTGAGCACAGAGTGCAGTGCCATGGAAACTGCATCCTCTGTGCTTCTATTGCTACGGTAGGCAAACTGATGTGAGTCCAATTGGATGGTAGAGAGTCTTTAAGGTGTGCCAGGACCAGCCGCTCAAAGCACTTCATTACGATGGGTGTGAGTGCTACAGGGCGGTAGTCGTTAAGGCACTTCGGGCTGGAGTGTTTTGGCACTGGCACAATGGAAGTGCATTTAAAGCATGTTGGTACAGCTGCTTGGGCAAGAGACAGGTTGAAAATGTCTGTAAAAACCCCAGCGAGCTGCTCCGCACATGCCCTGAGTACACGTCCAGGGATGTTGTCTGGTCCAGCAGCCTTGTGCACGCTGATCCTGCTCAGTGCATTGCAGACATCTGTGGAGGAGAGTGTGATTGGCGGGTGGTCTGCTGAGGATTATAAAAGGTAATTTATTCCTGTGATGGAAAGCTGAATTTTTAGCATCATTACTCCATTCTTCAGTGTCAGTGAAGAGTAAGACATTTATAATGTTACCAAATTTTTCTATTTAAAGGGGGTGTGAAATGCTATTTCATCCATAGTGAGTTTTTTACACTGTTAAAGAGTTGGATTCCCATGCTAAACATGGACAAAGTTTAAAAAATTAAGTTGCATGTTCAATTGAGTATTTCTGCACTCAAAATACTCCTTCCTGGTTGTCACAAGTTTCGGAAAGTTTTTTTCGAGTATGACGTCAGATGCGCCGGAATTTCCTTATACGGTCCTAAGGGCACTTCGCTCGGAAGGGCGCGCGCGCAGCTGTAGAGCGATAGCCGTAACCTATGCCCATCATAGCGCTGTGCATCGGCTACGCTGCAATATGTCACCAAAGAAGTGTGTTTTCGGTTGCCAAGGCAAGACAACACTGCACAGATTGCCAAAGAATCAAGCGTTAAGGGACCAGTGGATGGAGTTCGTTTTTCCAGAACATCAACACAGTTGTTGTAAAAGTGTTCTTGTTTGTTCCATACATTTCGAGGATGATTTTTTTATAAACAAGGCCCAGTTCGAAGCCGGATTTGCTAATCGTTTAGTTCTCAAGGATGCAGCAGTCCCAACACTAAAGGTTAACGGTCTTGCGTTGGAACCGCAGGCGGTGAGTAGAACTGCTTCAAATATCTGTGTGTGTCTATCGGCGTGTAACTTAAGCACAGCAAGTAGGCTAAACAACATGATCACGTATAGTTAATGTATCTATGTGTGTTTGTTTCAATACATTTGTTTAGGTGGCTACTGTAGGTGTCTGTTTGTTTATTGTAAAACCAAATCATAAACCACGAGTAGACACACACAAATGTTCTAAAACTCGCGCATGACATGGTGTTCTGAAAAGAGGGTGTCTCAGCTTCCAGACGCTCTCAAAGCTTCACGCGCTCGTGATTATTTTGCTCCGCCCACACGGCACGCCTCCACCCGCTCGGCTTTTTCCGGAAAGACTCGGTACAGCCTATCTTTCTTTTATAAATATAATAAAACTAAAGACTTTTTGGAGATATGATGGATGCAATATTACTCTATAGGTACTCAAGATTAACATGAGATTGAGTGAAACTGAGTGTTTCACCCCCCCTTTAATAAATGGAAATAAATGCTGTGCATTGAACTTTCTATTCCTCAAAGAATTTAAAAATTTTTTTTTCACCATTTCCCCCAAAATTTTAAGCAACACAACTGTTCTCAACATTGATAATAATAATAATAATTGAGCTTTGCCATTGCACAAATCTGACATTTAAATTTTTTTTGGATTAAATAAATCCAGTCTTGGTGAGCACAAGAGACTTCTTTTAAAGACATTAAAAGGTTGTAATATTTCCAAACTTTGGACTATAAATGCATGTCAAATATACAGAACTGGTCGTGTTCATTGTTGAACTAGCCTTGGAAAGACACAAATGCATGTGGAAAGTAATAAACAATCTGCTGTGGTTGAATTCCAATAAGCACGTTCAAACGGCCTGAGGTGATGACTGAAGTCAAATGAAAAATCCAACACCATATTATTCATTATTGATTTGATGCACAGAAGAGTTGAAGCAAAGTTGCCACCCCCCCCCCCTCCCCAAACCACCCCCCCCCCCCCCCCCCCATATTTTCAAGAGCATGCTGACTCCAAATCAAGATTTTTGGCAGGCATGAGCAGGTTTTATTTCATTTTATATCAGCCGAATCAAGGTCTAGCATAATGATTCAATTTCTTTTACTACCACACACATGGAGTTGTATCTTCAGAATAAATCAAGTTGTCTGTGCTTGAGAGTCTGCTCAAGAAAATGGGAACTGCAGATAAGTCCATAAATTCCACTATATGCTAGCATATATATATTTAATTTGCAGTATTGGGAATGAGACTTTTCAAAGATTTCATATGCTGCTAATCGAAGAGTATGTCAACAAATTAGTCTAACCTCACCTGAACCTCAATTTCAGTTCCTGGCAACATTTAACTTGATATAGGAAGCATTTAGAAACTCATATTCCGTGGTCTAAATTGCAGCTGTAGTCTGAAATGAACCAAATACACCTTAAATGATGGAGAAAGGGTCATAGTAGGGTCTTCATCCATTACTTGGTATGCATCGCATTTTTCAAAAAACATGCATTGCACTGTGCACAATAAGACCAGGGAAATGTATGAATGCAAGAATATGTATAAGGAAAGTGAATAGGGTAGTTTTTGAATTCATGTTGACTTCAATGAAGGATCTAATCACTGCTGCCCAGTCGATTTTTTTCTTGGCCAGTGATTGATTCAGAAATAACAGACCATTTTTCAAAGTAATTTTGAAAGTTTCTGTTAGTTACGTGCTGAGCTAGTGCTCTTGGTTTTGCTAGCGCCGCTCTTATTACCGGCCTCCAGAGGGCCACGCTATACGATTCACAGCTGAAATATTCAGCATTACAGAGAAAAGCTGCTGACTAGCAATCAGGCCTGGAGAAGTCTACTTCTAATAAGGGTTGCCATTACCCAAGGTGTCTGCTCTCTGTTCAAGAAAATAATTAGTTTGCAGCGGCAAAGCTCAATAAATCTGAAAATATAAAAAAATGTTGGTTACTGCGTGTAATGCTGCATATGTGAAGAAAGTGCTTTGTAGTGAAAACCCTGAAGAAATGCTGTCGATGATGTTGCAGTGTTGAAACATTTTCAGCTCCTTTTCAAAGCTTTAAATTCATCAGAATGGATCTTGTATACTTTACGTTCCTGGTGTTATAGCGCACGTTATTCTAAAGTTAAAAAAGGGTCTTCATAGTCTTTATCAAATGGTATTAACGTTCTAAATCGGATGTCTTTGTCTGATTCTTCCACACTTGAACCTGTGGTTCTTAACTGGTTGTCCTTCAGGACCCAGATTTTATATTGGACATGAAGTGGCAACTCAAAAATTTAAATCAAACTCATAGTCTTCATATTCCCTAATTCATTATATTAGGCCAATATTTGTGTTCTATTAAAGAAAGGAAAAAACGACACTGACCCGGCCAATTATAAACCTATATCGCTTTTTAACGTGGATCAGGTGATTACAAAAGTGTTAGCAAATAGACTTGGAAAACATATCTGAACAATAGTACACCCAGACCGAACTGGGTTTATATCATGTCGTTTTTCCTTTTGCAATGTTCGTCTCCTTAATATTTTTTATAAGAATTTTTGGTTAGGAAGCCTCAGGAGTCATTTTACTGGATGCCCAAAAGGCATTTGATCAAATAGAGTGGCCATTCATGCTAAAAGCGCTTGAGCACTTTTGGGTTGGGAGTCGTTTTATCAAGGGGGTAAACTTGTTCATCCATTCTGACAAACTCTAAACAAATCTAACCCCTTTGAGTTGTGTCGAGGAGTTAGGCAAGGAGATCCTCTTTCTCCTCTTTTTTTTTTATATTACGTTAAAACTGAGGGATCAGAAGTCACCCGCATATACATGCAAGATTGGAAATGAGGAAGCTTTGGTTAGTCTATATGCTGATGATCTTTTAATATATCTCTCTGATCTAGCCAAATCAGTTCCCCATTTACTTGATTATATTAATGCCTTTGGTAAAATCTCCGGGTATACTTTTAACTAGTCCAAAAGCGAGTTTATGTCACTTGCTAGACACACAAATCCCAGGCAGGTTGGTCCCTTGCCTTTCAAAATAGTCGAAGACGACTTTACATACCTTGGCATGTGATCCAAAGATCCCTAAGCAAATATTTAAAAAAAATTTTTTAGCTAGGATTGACAAATTAAAAGATAACATAGAGCAGAGGAGGCTCCGTTTGCAATCTATGATTGGTAAATAAAATGGTCACTTTACCACAATTCCCTGACTTTTTTCAAAATTTGCTGATTTATATACTTGTATCTTTTTTCAAGCTTGTTGATTCAATTATTGTACCATTTATTTGGGCTTACAAGAAACCCCGAATAGCAAAAACGCACTTACAGAAACCCACCCAGATGGAAGGCCTAGGTCTCCCACTCCCAGTGTTCAAATTTTACTATTGGGCAGCAAATGCCAGGGCTTTATTTTATTGGCAGAAGGGTATTCCTGGTGAAACTTACTCTTTGGCTGATCTTCTATGGCTTACGGTAGAGACATTGTCTCTAACAACATCTTGTCTCCAAGTTTTACTTTTTTCTAAAGTGTCTCCCTTATCAAAACTAATTGGGACCAATTTAACAATTAAAAATTCAATACGAATATTAAATTAAATAAGGAAACATCTAAGGTTCCTGATGTCTCTTTCCTTACACCCTTTGCTAAAAATCACATATTTAAACCCTCTCAGCTAGACTGAGGTTTTATTGAATGGAAAAGCAAAGGCCGGATGTCTATTGGGGATCTTTATATAGATGGTAAATTTGCATATTTGAATCAATTGTAATCTGCATTTAATCTCCCAGGTTCCGACTTTTGTCATATTTATAAGTGAGACATTATGTTCAAAAGGTTTTTCCACAATTTATTGACAAACCAAAGTCTAACCAATTTGAGGTTGATTCAGTTTAAAGTGGTACATAGACTTTATTATTCCAAAACTAAATTGAGTAAAATATACAATTCTATTTATCCAGTCTGCGACAGATGTAAAACAGAGGAGGGTTCTTTGTCACATTATGTTTTGGTTTTGTTCCAAACTGTTTAATTTTTGGAGTGCCATATTTGATTTTTTTTTTCAAATGTTTTTCAAAAGGAGTTTAAGCTAGACCATGGTCTTGTAATTCTCGGATCTTCTGAGACATTAAACACTCTTCAAGCTTTTCACACTTTTCTACAAACTCTCAGAAACGACCTCTGTTGATGTGCATGACTCTTGTGAAGAAGAAAAACAATACTTTTTTTAAACTGGAAATTTTCAGACTCTCCATGTTTCAAAGCTTGGTTGGGTGTCATAGACCCGGAGAGGATGTGTTCCCTGGAATCCAAATCTAATTTACAAATTCCAAACTGTATGGCAGCCCTTCGTGGATTTCCTCAAGTCTGAATAGTGTATTATTATTGTTCTCACTGTAATAATTCATTGTATCTGTAAATATGCTTTATGTTAGCCCCCCCTCCCCCTTATGCTCATTTTGACCCAAAATTATCATTATTATAATTTTTTGTGTGCAAATTTAGTGTTCATCGGAGTGATCCAAGACCTTTGGTATTTCAAGAACTTGAAATACACACAAAAAGAATTGACTGTATTTGAGGAGTTTATGGTTGTAATAAAAATAGAAACACCTCCTTCCCTCACGGGTCAATTTGACTTCCTTAAGATTGAATGAAAAATTGGGATTTTTATTTTTTTTATTTGTCAAAACAATATAAAAATCTGGCACAATCCAGAACAAACACACACTAATGAAGGCATGAGACTATAGAACATCCCCAATGCAGAACACACTCGCATGTGTACGTACACACACCTAGGACATGCACCAAAAGTGCTAGTGTTAAAGCACCCTCATGGTCGAATCAATTCCTGATGCATCTGATCCTTACAGAAGTACAATGCGTTTGTGAATGCAGTTTCATGTTGGCTAAGATTTTCTCTCCTTCTCTTTTGTTCACTCTCTTTCTCTGATACAGGCTCATAGAGAGCGGTCAGCTCGAGGTGGCTACAGGAGGCTGGGTGATGGCTGACGAAGCCAACACTCACTACTTTGCATTGATAGATCAGTTACTTGAAGGCCACCAGTGGTTGGATAAAAATTTGGGTATGTAAATGTATTGCTTTTTTACTTTGGTTGGTAACTCCTCATCAAATCTAAGAGACGCTACATGTTTACCTCATAGCTGCATAACATATATGTTATGTGAAAAGAGTAACGGTGCAGAAAAATTGCGGGAAAAATCTGGTACGTTTTAGTGAATGCAACGTTGTTTTGGCGGATTGATGATAAATGCTGTGTACTTTTACACCCAGAAGTTCTGTAAAGTCAGCCAAATAGATTATAACCAGTTATATCAAGAAAAACTTTCCAGTTTCGCGGTTCGAAGGGACTGTGGGCGGTCCTAGGTTGAACTGGGTGTCAATATCTTGTTTCAGACCTATTTAAATTCTGAATCAACCTCAGCTCAAGATGTGGGTTGTGAAACCCAGAATGCTAAACCTCTTAACTGCAATGCTATAAGGAATTTTAGCTCCTCTACATATTTATGCTTCCCATATTGGCTCGAAGACCTCTGGGAGATTTTTTTTCCAATGTTCATTATTAGTGTATTAAAACATGGAGCATAGCACTGGCTCTCATTACTACACATCCACTCTACCATCTGCTCTCCTGATATCTCAGCTGTCAGTAGACCGGTTTCTCAAATATAGATTGATTGAAGAGACGGATTCTACAATGAGTCTTTGGATTTCAAACCACACTTGTTTAGCCGATGATGCCATGCTCCCAGTATTACAATCAGGAGAACTTTGTGCTGCTGAGTTGAGGTTTGCTCATTCTCATGTGCTCATGAATATAAACACAGGTCTCTTCAGGGTACACATGCCTTTCAAATTACCTGAATCTCCTGGGTTTTACTCCGT
Source organism: Chrosomus eos (assembly GCA_036326025.1). Classification (NCBI taxonomy): domain Eukaryota; kingdom Metazoa; phylum Chordata; class Actinopteri; order Cypriniformes; family Leuciscidae; genus Chrosomus; species Chrosomus eos. The sequence continues at coordinate 11,458,855 of CM070820.1, forward strand.
TCCATGAGTCCTTTCTGAGAATCGCATCACCTTACATTCAGAGCTGCTGTAAATGCTCTACTGATTCACAGTTTTTTTTAGACACACACTAAAAATCGACCCTAACCAAGTTTTAACTTAAGTGTATGATTGTATTAGCTGTTTCTAAAAATATGACAAGGGATGGGTGATATAGCTAAAAAAAAAAAAAATCGGTAAGTGCTCAGAATTTTGGGTTCAGTTTGATTTTTTATGAGTGTGTATGAAAGAGTTGGTCACTAAAGCTGCTTTTATGTAATAGAAAAAACAGTAGAAACAGTAATTTTGTGAAATATTATTTAAAATTAATACATTAAATGTATTCCTATGATGGAAAGCTGAATTTTCAGTGGTGATTATTCCAGTCTTGATTGTCACATACTCCTTCAGAAATCATTTTAATATGCTGATTTGGTGCTTATTATTTTTGTGTAAACCGTGATACTTTTTTTAATATTTAGGATTTTTTGATGAATAGAAAGTTCAATGGAACAGCATTTGAAATTGAAATTCTCTAACATTATAAACCCATGAATCCAATTCATCCTTGCTAAATAAAAGTATTAATTATTTCAACAGCCAAAAAAAAAGCTTATCCAAACAATTGAATGGTAGTGTATATTCATATATCTATAATTGTTCGGATGGCTTTCAATCAGAGCAGTAAAATACAATCAAAGTTACACAAGGAAGAATATTATTCAATCAATCAATCAATCATATTTTATTTCTAAAGCACATTTAAAAACAACACGAGTTGGCCAAAGTGCTTTACAGACCCAAATGTACAAAAACATATAGACAAATACACCTTAAAACAAAACACTAAATAAAACCACATATAACTAAGAACAGTTAAGAGTAGCAGAGAAGAGATAGGTCTTCAATCTAGTTTTAAAACACTTGATGGAATCACAGGATTTAATGTGTAATGGGAGAGTATTCCAAAGGTCCTCAAAGGCACGATCTCCCTTGGTTTTTAACCGAGATTTGGGAACATTTAAAGTAAAGCTTTGGTCTAGCAGCAACATGATGCTGTAACAAACTAGAGATATATACAGGGGCAAGCCCATGTAAACCTTTGGAAACCATTAAAAGGACCTTGAATTGCACCCTATACTCAACGGGAAGCCAGTGCAAAGAAGCCAGCACCGGAGAGATACTGGAACATTTCCTGGTGCCAGTCAACAATCTGGCCGCAGCATTCTGCACCAGTTGCAGCCGTGAAAGCAACTTTTTAGACAACCCCAAATAAAGAGAATTACAATAATCCAATCTGGACGAAATGAATGCATGGATCACAATTTCCATGTCTTTGAAAGACAGGAAGCATTTTAATTTGGCAATGCCCCTCAATTGAAAAAAAGCTGCCCTTAACCACCGCATTTACTTGTTTATCAAATTTCAGTTCGGAATCAAAAATCACACCAAGGTTCCTCACTTGAGTATTAACATTCGAGGCCAAAGGGCTCAAGTCAAGTGCAATCTGATTTGCTAGCTTTGGTGGACCAAAAATAATTGAATAATTTTCATTTATATGCATCAGTAATGCTTTAGAGTAAGTAGAAAATAATGATCAGAAATAGGCAATTTATTGAATTATATACATTTGTTCATTTAACCTAAAATTGTATTCCTCCTCTTTTTGTTAGGAGTGAAACCCAAGACTGGCTGGGCTGTGGATCCATTCGGTCACAGTCCTACCCAGACTTACCTGCTCAGACAGGCCGGTCTGTCCAACATGCTGATCCAGAGAGTGCACTACACAGTGAAGAAACACTTCTCCTCCCAGAAGACCCTAGAGTTCTTCTGGAGACAGAACTGGGGTGAGCAACTGATCTTAAAGGAACACTCCACCGTTTTTTGAAATAGGGCTTATTCACATTCTTTCCTACATTTAGATAGGTGTGCAAATGCATTTTTGTCTCAGTGCATGCATTGTTTTAGTTTGACAGGGTCGGTGCTAGCTTAGCTTAGCACAATCAATGGAATCCTTTGTTGCCAGCTAGCATGTCCTGAGGAAAAGTGATTATTTTTTTTTTTTTAAAAGACGTAATTACTTCTTGTGGCCTGTGTATTCACAACGAGTACAAATAGCGCTGCAGATTAACACTAGGTGATTTCCTAGGCAGATATTGACTTGGGACTATATTAGAGGGAAGCACAGGCGAAGCACTGCTGCTTAGGCGAAGCACTGCTACTTGGGATTTCATGTGTTGCGTGATATCTCTGCGCCCAAGTAGCAGTGCTTCGCCTGTGCTTCCCCCTAATATAGTCCCAAGTCTATATCTGCCTAGGAAAACGCCTAGTGTTAATCTGCATCACTATTTGTACTCGTTGTGAATACGCAGGCCACAAGAAGTAATTACATGGTTTTTATTTTTATCACTTTTACTCAGGACATGCTAGCTGGCAACAAAGGATTCCATTCATTGTGCTAAGCTAAGCTAGCGCCGACCCTGTCAAACTAAAACAATGCATGCACTGAGACAGGTGTGCAAATGCATTTTTATCTAAATGTAGGAAAGAATGTGAATAAGCCCTATTTCAAAAAACGGTGGAGTGTTCCTTTAATGTAGGAAATAGAGAATGAAGTTATATGAAGTGTTTTTAGTCGTTTAATATTCGTGATGTTTTTTCTGTATCACTGTAAAATAGCAAATAGGATGGGTAACACTTAATAAGTATACAGTAATAAAGTACTTACAAACTAAATTGCAAACTATTAGTTTTATAGTTTATTCATAGTTAAAATATTGCAGGCTCTGCATTGTTAATATATTAAAAGGCTATATACAAATAGTGAGTTCTTCATTCATTGTCACTATAATTAACCAAATTATTATTGTTTAATTAGCTCATCATGTAGAGTTAGATAATGTTTCATTATGCTTTGTTTACAACTTATGAACTGTAAATAATTCTCACTTTAGATTAGGTCATGGAAAATGGGAAAATGTCTTTGTGCTTTGTGATTTGAATTATGTGCTTTAAGCCAACCTGTATTAGACATTAATTGCATCAGTAGTGTTCCTATACATAACATAATATATAACATATATTTACAAGTACATGTAAATAACATATGCCTACATAATGTATTTGAAAACATTTTAAGCAACACTGAATATGAATGTATATTCATGTCTAATATAGGTTAGTTTAAAGCACTTCATTAATGATATTTTCCATGCCCTAATCTAAAATGGGATCTTTTTACTCCTAATAACAATTGCTTTAGTTGGAGCTAATTAAACAATAAAAGTTGTGTTTATTACAGTAGCCATGTTTCAATCCACTTGTCAATCGAATTATCTGAAGTTCGGTAAAAAAAAACGTATGCGAATAAAGCTGGTGAAAGTGTTTCCATCAAACGGCTTTAAAGCGAATAAAAACCTGTGCGTAATGACGTCACATGCTGTTTTGCGATCAAATTGGTATATCGAATTTATTTGAGACATTTTAAGGATTGCACAACATTCAAGCCAACATTTGCGAACAAAGTTTTGCTAGGCAAAATGGATCGCGTCATAATAACGTTTCCATCCGCGTTTATCGCATAAGCCGTATATCGATCAAGATCAAATCCGATGAGACCGATCGTATTTCATTTTAGTCGATATTCATGAAATTCAATCGAATTGTACTGTTTCCATAAGGCATTTTTCATTCGGTATCACTTAATGCGGATAAAAACGTGTGGATGGAAACATAGCTAGTGACAATGAATGAAGAACTCACTTTTTTTATATAGCCTATTCATTAACAATGTAGAGACTGCAATATATTAACTATGAATTATAAACTATTAGTTTGTTTATGATTTTTAAGTACTTTATTACTGTATACTTATTATAAAGTGTTAGCATATGGGGTATTTGATTGCAGGTCCGAGGGAATGACTTAAGATATTAAGGGCCAGATTTACTTATACTCTTTTAGCATTAAAAAAACTACTGTCAGGATTTACTAAAGACACGCAGTGAAAAATTTGTGATGAAAAGACTTGGTTATTTTTGTGGCTGACCTTATTACATTACATTTACATTTGTAGGAGTTTCCCTTTCAGAGGCAAATGTATGGGAGGAGAGAATTTAAATGAATCACGCAAGGTGATTTAGTAAAGGGTACCTATTATGGCATTTAAAATGTTCCTAATATTGTTCTGGGAGTCCCCAACAACAGTTTTACATGCATGCAATGTCAAAAAACACTTTTGTTGTCTTATAATATGCATTTATTTTTACTTGATTTGCTCACCGACTCTCAAATGATTCGTTCGACGACTCATTTTTCCAAACCCCTCCTTTGCGTGACGCTAATCTGTGGTGATTGGTCAGATGACCTAGTCAGTTATTTTTCGCGTTAACCCAAAGCTTAAACATATTGACAAATGCACTGCAGTACTACAATACGCTCTATTCTTTATGACAACTCCAATAACAGCGACAAACATTTTACATATTTCAAAAAAAAGAAGCTGCGCAGCCTAGAAGCTGCACTGAGCGTAACACACACACACACACACACACACACACACACACACACACACACACACACACACACACACACACACACACACACACACACACACACCACACACACACACACACACACACACACACACACACACACACACACACACACACACACACACTTATTGAGCATGCTACAAAACCCATAAAAGCAACAATTATTAATAATACTTACAGGTTGTGATTCGGAGGAGGAAGCCGATCCAAATAAACTTGGTACTGAAGAACCTTCCTTCAGTATCAGGCGACTCGAGAATCCACACTTGAAAGCATTTATGTTTGTAAAGGAATCGTCATTAAAATGACGCGAACACAGCACAAGGTTTGGGTACAGTTGTAAATATAATCTCTAGCCACTGATTCTTCACATGCTCGTCCCTGGGCAGTGAAAAAAAAGTTCGCTTTTGATTCGCACTTCACAACACAGCGTCTCGTCGACATGATGTTTTCAAGTTTCACTGGTGTCTACGGCGCGCGCAATGAGTGGGCGTATCTTATTCAAATAACTTGTCGAGGTGACGTCATAAAGCTAGAGAAAAAGCATTGTTCGCCTATCGATTCATATCAGCGACTCAGAGTCGACTCTTACTTTTGAGAGACAATAACTTTGTATACGGTAAACTTTCATATTTAAAACTTTGCAGGATGTTTTCGTTCACTTAGATCTATGTTACACACTACATGAAAGGTAATTCCATAATAGGGGCCCTTTAAGGTTTGCACTAGTCAATTTACTGGTATTTGTGCCATTATTTACCACCCAAAAAAAGCTTAAACCAGAAGCTAATTTTCACAGTGGCCCTTAGTCTTTTTTTCTGAAACATTAATCAAAGTTTAGTGACTTCATGCTTAAACCAAGAAAAAATATCTGCCAATGGGGTAAGAAAAATAAGCTTGTTTTGTTCTTTAATCACTTAATTAATTTTAATACATTTTTCAGAAAACAAGACTTAACATCTTAAGTAATTTTGCTTCTTAAATAAATGCATCTTGATTCAAGAATGTAGATATTTGTAATGGAAAACAAGACATAAAAAAAAAAATTCTGCAGTGAACATCATTTTTATTTTTGGACGAACTGTCCCTTTAAGTCTCAGTGTGTGTCAGAGTGTGGCCTCACACGTTTGATTGGAAATCTCTGTAGGAGCCTTTTCTAATCATATGAGCTGCTCTATGGTGCCATTCACGCTTCCCATTGATTGAATCCATCTTTTATTTAGCGATTACGTTGATTAAAACCTGGGTAGGAGGGGGTGCTCGTTACATGTAGCCTCATGATTTAGAAATAGAGGTCGAAGTGAGATAAATCCAGTTTTCGGTGAAGCATTTGCAGCTGCTGGCCCTGAAGCAGTTGGTAACGGACCCAACACCGTCTGTGCCTAGTGGAAGCTCACTCTCGTTCCAGAAACATCTCCATCACTGGAGGTTATTCAGCCCCTCGCCCTGAAAGATAACCACAAACTGAGATGTTGACAGGAGCCGTAATGATCTACCTCATGCTTGAAGCTATCGTATGATGTTGTGTCGTGTGGGTCTGCGATGAGTTGATATCGCTTGTCCAGTTGATGCTCTCCTGATTGTGTATTTGTATGCGTGAAAACTTTCTGCTCACTACCGAGCCCAGCTTTCAGGTTGGTTGAGTTCATCAAACAGAAAAGCCTGGAGCTCAGAAAGCTCTTATCACACAGGAAGCCAGGGTAAATGAATGATAATACTGGAGCAGTGACCGTGCATCACACCCTGGAGTCCTCCTTCTGCATTTCATCATTTATAGCTGGATAATTATTGTTTGATAACATCCTGCGTGTAGATACATGTGGATAGTGTTCAAGTTCACTCATGCCACATTTTGTATCATGAAAGAGAAAAATATCTCTAATTTCTCAATCTTACTGAGATACAGTTGTGCTACTCTTCACATATCAAACCAAGTAGCATTTATTTCTTTTAAAGCAGAAGTAAATGCACAAAATGATTATTAGTAACACTTCACAATAAGGTTCCATTAGTTAACTACATAACAATGAAAAATACTTCTAAAGCATTTATTAATTTTAGTTCATGTTAATTTCGATATTTGCTATTACATTATTAAAACCAAAAGTTGTATGCTAAGATTATGAACAGATTTGAGCAAACGAACAGTCCAGACTGTAAAGTCTGTAAATGACACAAGTATTTTGTCTGTGGTTTCATAAAAATAATGTACATTATTATGAACTTTTTGAAAACCTAAAAATAACCGGTTATGAAAACAAAGGATTTAAGGGTTAAAACTTCAAAGACTTTTTGTAACTGGTTATTTTTAGTGTTATTATTATAATGTAAATGTGTTTGCTCTGTTATTCTGATGAAGGAGATAAAAGAAAGAAAAGCGTATTACAAAAGCTTATGGCGTTTCATTCATTTAATAATTGAACACAGTATTTGTTTTTTTTTTCCACACTGCTGAAGTACCAACCTAACCTCTTTCAATGTTATGAATTCAATTAAATAAGCTATATATTAAATATTAAAATTATTATTCAAATAAATAAAACAATATTTAAAACATGAAGTATCCTAAATTTTAAAACATTTATTTTAGTTGGCATTATGAGAGTGCTTATTATTAGTGAGACAAAATCAGGTGTAAATAATTCATGTTAAGTGTAATCCCTACAACCTTCAACTATTCTCTCATTATTTAGGGCAAAGTTTCTCAATTCATAGTTAAGTGCCCTTATTTAACTACATGTGGTTTGCTAGGACACCTGTGTAAACTTGCAGAGAACTGACTTAATACATTCACTAAAAATCATCTTGGTAAAATCATTGTCAAAGAAAAATCTAAGAAAAAAAGATTTAGCAGCATTTGTTAGGTTGGAGATTTTGTTATCTCATGCTATGACATTCATACATTTCACACTCAAGTATTTAAGTGTTGTCATATTTTTTTGGAGCTGCTGTTTGTTGCTCCATTGGCACTTGTTCTCTACTGATTTGAATATAAAATAAGAGCTGAGGGAAATGAGTAAAACGTTACAAGGGCTGAATTGGAGCCAGCTTTTCTCAGAACATCAAACAAAAGAGAAGTCAGGGGAAATGTCCTCCCACATCCCTTCTATTGTTTTCCGTTGTCTTTCTGTTCAGTGTCATCTTGTTTGGGATACGATGTTCTTCCCAGAGCTAGTGTTAAAAAAACGATGGAAAAATGGACCCCTAACTTAGATCTCTGACAGTAGCCGCTGCTGAACAAATATGATTACAGTTCATTTGGCTGCACTCTATGCCAGGCTGAATTAGTTTTCTACTCAGTGTAATTCCTATATCACCATTTAACAGACAGCCAGACTACTCTGTGCTTCACATCTGGTCCCTTGTTTAAAGGGAAATCTTGCATTATTTATTCACACAGCTTTTATGAAGGTCACTCTGGAGCACATGCTGTGCTGAATGGGTAATTGAATATTTTTATTGCAAATTAAATATGATTGGATTTTGACATTAGTGGATCAGTACATAACTTGCTGCCCTGAAAATGGATGGACTCTTTTGTTTGTCAAAATCGCACTCTGAATTATGTGTAAACAAAACATTTTCAGTGTGTAATGGAAAAATCTGGGTCTTGATTCTGTGCTTCAGCAATTGGTTGTATCATAAGTAAGTGGGTGTTACGTACTGTACGTATTTGCGGGAAAGACCCGAAATTGAGAGGGGAACATTTCAGAGGTGAACAAAGTTGTTTTATTTTACATATTTATTTTATATGTAACATTTAAAAACACTGCCTTGCCAAGAAAAATAAGTCTCTTTTTGGATTTAAATTGGCAAATGTTTAAGAGGATATTATTGGATCATTATTGCATCATTATTACTGTTTGGCTACAGTTCATCTAATCCTAATTGATGGAGGGTGTAGCTTTTAATTTCTTAAACAATCATGTTGGAAGACGCATTATGGCCATATTCCAGGATGACAATGTCAAGATTCATCAGGCTCAAATGAATGAATAAATGAATGAATGAGGCATTTATATAGTGCTTTCATATGTACTAAATTGTGAAAGAATGGTTGGGAGCATGAAGAATGATTTTCACACATGAATGAGCTCCTCTGAGTCCAGACCTTTAATTCAGTGAAAGTCTTTGGGATGTGCTGGAGGAGACTTTACAGAGTGCTGGACTCTTGCATTGTCTATACAAGATCTTGACCAAAAATTGATGGAAATAATATTTTTTTGGCTGGGCAGTGTATATTAAACTTTAGTTGTTGTCAAATATACTGTTGTGCTGTGAATTTTTCTGGGTGAAAACCAGTCTTTCAATAGGAATTGGGATTCTCAATTGGGAATTTCACGTAAGGGAAAGATTTTCTTATTCAGATTTCGCAAAGGGTTCAAGTTGATCACGCAAATTTGCCACGTTGACCGGCAGACAGCTGCTTGGCATGAAATTAACTTCTGTGTGATTCATTGCTACACTATTGACTAAAGGCAATGGATCTTTTTTTGTCTGTGAAATATGGATACATTTTTAATAATAATAATTTCATTACATTTATATAGCGCTTTTCTGGACACTCAAAGCGCTTTACATAGAAGGGGGGAATCTCCTCAACCACCAACCAATTGCGAGGCAGCCATATTACGCCAGAACGCTCAACACACACCAGCTTACTGGTGGAGAGGAGACAGTGATGAAGCCAATCAGTATATGGGGATGATTAGGAGGCCATGATGGAGATAGGCCAATGGGCAAATTTAGCCAGGATGCCGGGGTTACACCTCTACTCTTTCGAAAGACATCCTGGGATTTTTTTGTGACCACAGAGAGTCAGGGCCTCGGTTTATCGTCTCATCCGAAGGACGGTGCTATTTTGACAGTATAGTGTCCCCATCACTATACTGGGGTGTTAGGACCCACACAGACCACAGGGATAGCACCCCCTGCTGGCCACACTAACACCTCTTCCAACAGCAACCTGGTTTTCTCAGGAGGTCTCCATCCAGGTACTAACCAGGCTCAGCCCTGCTTAGCTTCAGTGGACAACCAGTCTTGGGCTACAGGGTGATATGCTGCTGGCAATTTTTGCCAATTTTTTTGCCAATGTGGCTGCACCTTTAGGCCGTGTGTCTACCCAAGCGACTGCGTTTTTTACTGTTTTTTTTTACTCATCATTGTCACTTTTTACCCAGCAGTTAAATCACAGTGGAGGAGAGGCAGAACAAATACCACCCCGTCCAACCGCCACATTCTGCTTCTACAACGTCAACAGATGACGACAACAAGCATAATAACGGAACAACATAATTTTAAACAAGAGCCAGAGCAAATATTTTACATTTTACATATCGACATTTTTAGATAGAAACAATACAGAAACTAGGGCTGTATTCAACCAAAGAAAATCTTGGTTAACTGAAATCCTGAAATTTTCGACTAAAAATCGACTAAAAATTACGTTAATGATCGAAAAAAAAACCCCGTTAAATTAATTAGCTGTGCACTGTGCGCAGTACTTGTTGTCCGCCTAAATGAATTATAAATAAACATAAAAATCTAGTAGGCTATTTGCAGTATATTAAATCGTTTTTGACCTAATTTTGCACTGAAATGAGTCAGATAAACGAGTCTGTCGGCTCTGACAGCGCTGCATCACTGCACCTGCGCAATATCATAGCCTATGATTTCCGAAATTAGTAGGCTACTATGTTGTCAACTAGTGATATCATCACAAGAACTGTTGAGGAATATGCAACATGATTTAGACAATTATTTTTGTCATATGTTATAATAAGTTATAACTGTCAGACACTATTTCAGCCGCTCTGCATGTCCTCACACCGAGCTAGGCTGAACATGAGCTCAGCTTCGTGGCTGAGACACGAATAGACTATTAACTTAAAGCTTTTACTCTTAATAAACACAAAAGGCACGTCCACGTTAATAAAAAAATCATATTTATTAAACAAACCAGATCAAGAGCAGAAACAAAATAAAGTGCATAACTGAAAAATAAAGCATCTTAGGCTCAAAACTAACACACAGTCAGCACAGCGCAATTGCGCATAAAGGCTCCAAATAAAAAATAAAAAGTTAGGTTATCACACTAAAACATTGAAATATGCACATTCTGATATGTTCATAGCCTACTCAAAACAGAAAGGGCAAGCTAACGCAGACAAGTTAGCTTACCACTTTTAGATGATATGTCTAAAAGATGATGATCAATTTTAACAAAATGCTACCACACTGAGGACTGACAAGTAAACGCTCTCAAAATTAAATAAATAGTATTCAGCATCAAACTTCTATACTTATCGTTCTCTCTTGGTTTGGGCTAATCCAAAAAAGGTGAAAACAAGGGGGGTGTTCTGAAGACAGACTGTCAGACAGGGTACTCTGAACCCCCCCCCCACCATGAATCCAGAAGTATCGACCAAACTATATCGACTAATCGACTGGGACAATACAGCCCTAACAGAAACAAACTATTTTTGAAATGATGTACTAGTAACACTTCCGTGGATAATCCATATCATAGCAAGCAAGGCGTCTCAACTGGAAAGCTCTCAAGTGCTCACAGCTAGGTGTTTTCAGCAGAGTGCCAAGCATTTTTAGCGGGCTTTAGACACGAAGACTGGTAGCTTTAAAATTGAATTTGGTGTGTTCAAGTCATCCTGGAAAGTTTGTATTTTTGTGAAGTTGTAATTACCACAACAGGTGTGTTCAAGTCACTGTGGTTGGTAGCAAGCGGTGCTTCATACATCCCAACACTATTGACAATTGATAATGGACCTTTTAATGGAATTTTTGTGAAATTTCACCAATGTGGCCATACCTTTAGACTAGTAAATTTAAAAATGCATTTGTCTTTGATTCCAACAGATCAGGACTCAAGTTCAGACATTTTGTGTCAGATGATGCCATTCTACAGCTACGATGTTCCCCATACATGTGGTCCTGACCCAAAGATCTGCTGCCAGTTTGACTTTAAAAGGCTGCCAGGAGGAAGAATCAGCTGTCCGTGGAGAATTCCTCCTCAGGCCATCACAGACAACAACGTACAGGAGAGGTACACCTATACACACCAGTCAGTCACAGACTGGAACTACCTTATTGACTTGCAACAACCTAGAAAATACCTATGATTGTTTTTAACTATGTCTTGAAAAAAGTCTGTTTCAATGAATAACAATTTTTAACCCTTTTTCCATGTCATTGTTTGTGGATTAGTGTTCCCTCAATTCCGATCAGACTTAGATTTCCCTCCACTTAGTTTAGTCTCTCCATGTTTAGAGTTCAGACGCTGTTGGACCAGTACAGGAAGAAATCCAAGCTTTTTCGGACCAAGGTGCTGCTAATACCACTCGGAGATGATTTCCGCTACACTGAAGCTGTCGAATGGGACCAACAGTTTAATAACTACCAGAAACTCTTTGACTACATGAATTCTCACCCTGAGCTCCACGTCAAGGTCTTGCTTCAGTGTTTGCTTAAGTCACTTTGAAACCTTTGTATATTTTCAGACGTTCATTGTAAATGTATTTCCATATATTCCTCTTTTGTTTCTCTTTGCAGGCCCAGTTTGGAACCATTTCAGATTATTTCGAGGCCTTGCGTAAAGCCACGGGCATGGATCCGGATGGCATGAACGTTGGCCAGTTGGCGTTGCCTGTGGTAAGCGGTGACTTTTTCACTTATGCGGATCGAGACGACCACTACTGGAGCGGATACTTCACCTCACGGCCGTTCTATAAACGCTTGGACAGAATACTGGAATCACATCTTCGGTATGCTTTACTGAATCCAAATGCACTGCATGAATCTCTACAATCACATTACATTAACACTCGCCCAGTGCCAAATGCAGGAAAAAGTTGGCTTCAGTGAGTACATAAAACTGAACTAAAAGTCAGATTCTCACTGCCGAATCAGTCCATGAGAGAAAAGATCAGTGACAAATTTTACCACATTTTAAAATGATTAAATGAGGATGATAAATATTTTTCTTTTAATAATACTTTGTGTTGCACAGAAAAAAATTATTCATTGCACCAAAGTGAAGATATGAAGAACACAACCCAAATGCACTGCATAAATCTGCATAAATGGACTGCATAAATATTTCTGTCCAGAGTCTAAATGTCTAAAAACTGAAACCATTTCCATATGGCTGGACTTAATTTGCCTTCGAGACCATGAGTTCAAAATTAACATTTAAAAGTTAATTTTGAACCATTTAGAATGCTTACTAATATGTGCAAAAGAATTTGCAATTCATATTGTATAAACGAATGACATTACCTGGAAATTCAGCTTATTCAAAGTCCAATCACTTTCTTTCTAAATATTCACCTAGTTTTTTTTTTTTTGGTCTTTATGGTTTTTGTTTTGTCAACTTTTAGAAGTACACTGGCATACAGATGACCTAACACACATGTACTAAAAACCCCATTACTCTAATTTGATTTCATGAGGTCTTTAATGACATATCATAACCTTTTTCAAACTTTCAAACTCACACTTACACAGTCCCGAACGGATCTTGAGTCTTTCTGTAGGTAAAGGAGCTCTGTGATAACAGACGTTACCGTCTCTTTCTTCCTGGGCTGTATGCTGACTATCACACAAAGCTGAAGGTCACATGTCTGTGTTGTGACGATACGACTGAAGCCATGTGACAAGGTCATAGCAAACTAAAGCAGCTCAATGGCTTCAGTATTTTATATGTATATATATATATTTATATATTTGAGCGTGGCCATTGACTGTGGCATCTTATCTTGTGTGGGTGCTTTACTAACTTTACTCTTTGACACCTTTTAACATGATATTGGCCCTGGAAACATTAAAATTGATCTTATTAAGTAAAAGCCCTTTATAAAGTAAAATTATCGCTAATATGTGGTATTTGAAAGAAATAGCTCTTTGTTTATTTATTTATTTTTATAGCAGGAAATTGTTAAAACGTCTTTGCAGGGCTCATCAATTGGCCCGGTTCTAGATAATGAGACATTACAGTGGTACATATTGATTTTCTACATTGATTTTTCCCTACATTCTCCTTCAGAGACGTGTTTATTTTTTTATTTTTTTTACACAAATCAGTGTAAAGCAATGTAGAGCAGTGTTGTTACTGTTAACTAAAACTATTACAAATGGCTTTTGGTAATTGAAATGAAAACAATCTAAATATTAGATGAAAAGCTTAAATTAGAAAAACTGGCTATTAACTAGTTTTAGTAGATTATTTTGTAATTTGATTTTTAGTATTTAGATATTTGACCGGTGTTTGTGTGTGTGTGTATGTCAGGCTGCCCTGCATTTCATTGTTTAGTGCAAGATCGTGATAAGGATATGAATTTATCCTCATTTACTGACTGTATTGTATGTCTGTATACTCTGTCCTCTCAAATGCGGCTGTACTTGATCACACAAGTGAATAGATTGGGTACACCTTCAGCTTGCGGATGCGGAGAACTCCATTTAACACAGTATTTGCATTTTGATGGGTGTCTAAATGTAGGCAGGAGACAGCTTTCATCAGTATGCAGTTGTTAAACTATCCCCCGTTCTACACGATGCTTCTTTCACACAGCAAATAGGACTTTGTTCAGCTCTGCTCAGTTTCACACACACAGACACACAGCAGATTGATTAGAGAATAGAGATATTCAGTCCAAGGTCATTTCATGTTTTAATTAATTATTAAAGTGTTCGGCTGTTCTTGCGAGTGCAGAAAGCAGATGTATGTTTGATGTGAGGTATGTAGGTCGCATGTGCTGCGTTTTTATCTTGTAACTACTGTCTGTGAACCATATACAGATTTTTTTGATCTGTTGAATCTACTTAGGCTCATCTCACTTCAAAGGTCTATTTAAAAAAAAAAAAAATTAAAAATATGGATTATTGTGAAATGTCACTCCAGTTTGCAAATATACTCCGTTGAGAGGTCGTAGATTTCGTGAAGGTGTTGGTTTTCAATAAAATGTCACTAAAACCTTTTAGACAACTGCACTTTTTGCACATGTATCTTAGTGAATCTCAAGAAAACATGTCCATGTAAAAATAAGAAATAATTTTATAAGAAAGTATTTTGCATAAAGAATTAGCTGTTACCTCATTTTATGCATTTTACTTGCATTTTTAAAATATTTGTCAATTAGTAAATTAATTATTCTCCCTAATCTCCTTATTAGATTCTATTTACTGTAATACAATTTTATTTAAATCAGCATTAACTGAAGCAGTACACAAATACTACATTACTGTACATTTAAATTAAATGTATTTCTATATTTATATATATAAACTTCTGAAACTGAGCGTTTTTGTGATTCCAGATGTTTCAAGAATCGAATGTTCTTCAATAAAACACTATAGTTATTGCTGTTTAGTTATTGCTGGAATAGTTATTGATAACTGATGGGCCTCTGGTTGAGAACCAGTACCTTCATTTATATCATTATATCAAAATATCATATTTTCTTTCATCCAGATGTGAAATATGACTCATTTCCAACAGGTTTTGTGAGGTTCGCCCAGCTATAGATTTTCATGTCTTGTAAAACATTTAAGAAGGTCATTCTTCAGAGAGATGACACCTGTATTGTTACCATAATGTGGAGAGATGCTGGTTGTATTGTTGTTTTCCATTGTGGGAGCATTCCGACACGCCCAACACAACAGGGACCAAACCAGACTGTTGTCTCGCTTTTCCTGTAATGTGAACATAAGCCTGATACAGGATGTTTTTTCATGCTAGATGGATTCCTGTAACAGTGTGGATTTGTGGGAACTTTTTGATCTTGCGAGGGTGGGATTTCATATGTCACTTCATGTTTTTCCGTAGGGAAGCTGAGGTCCTCTACTCTCTGACCTTGGCCAACATTCAGAAGTACGGCCGGCCCAGTGAATACCCTGCTGTGGATAATTATAAGTTACTGACAGAAGCCAGACGCAATCTCGGTCTCTTCCAACACCATGATGCCATCACAGGCACGGGCAAAGACTGGGTTGTTGTGGACTATGGAACCAGGTAGCACATCTTTCTTGAAACATAGAAGTGAGATCTGAGGATTTTGAGAGAGATTTTCTTATCCAACCAACTCGCTCCAGTCACTGTTCCCATGGAACAAACTTGGGTTAAGTGTATTAAGAAATACAATTTTCATTATATTTAATATTCACATATGATTATCACATTTTGCTCCAAAGTGGCAGTCACACAGAACTTTCCAATTGGTTGTGAAGCAGCCGTTATCCTCCGCTTAAAATAACAATGATCAAATTATACGAATAATGAATTTATAAATATATCCACACAGAACAAAATACTGCCAATATGTTTGAAATAAAAACAATACGTTTTCTAGGGCTAATCAACCTAAATGATTCTTTAATAATTGTTAAACAATTATTTTGGACATAATTATTCATAACTGCCCATTTTAAAGAAATAGTGTTTAAAGAATAACATTTAGTGGAAAAATATTGATATTTAATATATACCATGGTACTGAATTATTAAACTGTCATATGGGTTTTTCAGTGGCCTATATAATATTAATATATAGAGCGCCCAATGGCTGATACAGGAAAAACAACAATATTGTGAAATATTATTACAATTTAAAATAACTATTTTTTAAAATATATTTTACAATGTTATTTATTACTGTAATGGGAAAACTGAATTTTCAGCATCATTACTCACATGATCTTTCATAAATAATTTGAATATGCTGATTGGGTGCTCAAAAACATTTCTTATCATCAATGTTGAAAATAGTTGTGCTACTTAAGATTTTTGTGGAAACCTTGATACATTTTTTCCAAGATTCTTTGATGAATAGAAGTTAAAAAGAACAGCACATAGAAACATTGTAACAATTTGAGTCTTTACTGACACTTTTTTTTTTACCATTCTTGCTGAATAATATTTTTTTTTCCCACAAAAGAAAAAATTAACTCACGGACCCCAAACATTTGAACATTAATTTAGAACCTTTTGGTTGACAGGCCAGATTAACCATTAAGCCACACAATTTCCAAAATATTAGTTTATATGAACTTTACCTTACTCTTAATAATGTCTAACACTTGTAAAAATGAACGGTATTTAAAAAAATCGGATTCTTATTATCTGATATTATCAAGCAAATAAGACCAAAAATATTAGCCGTTATGGTTGCTGTTATAGTAAGCATCCATACTGAATAACACTACTGCTTGTTAACAGTTTAATTTACCCAGGAATTCTGGCACACACACACACTGTAGAAACATGATGATCTTTGTTATTTTTAAGGTTGTTTCACTCTATTCTGAACCTGAAGCGAGTGATTGTGAGCTCTGCTCATTGGTTGGTGCTCAAGGACAAACAAACATACCACCATGATCCTTCAAATCCGTTTCTTCAGATGGTGAGTGTTCATACTGCATATCCGCAACATGCTGGCATCACTCCTAAATTTGGAAATTGCCATCTGCACATCACATTTTTGCTGGTTCTGTATTATAGGATGACGTTCAGCCATCCCAAGACGCCCTACCTCGCAAAACTGTTCTTGAACTTAGTGAAAAACCAAGGTAATGCAAAATCAATGTTTTTGTAGTGCTTTATAGCAGAATAACGTTGAGTTCCTGAGAAGGGCTTCATGGTACATGTATTAGTTGACAAGAGGCAGAATTTGTGTGGTAGAAAATGCTACATAAAAATGGCGTTCCCTTTTCTCAGGTTGCTGGTAGTTTCCAACCCCACAGAGCAGGCCAGGACATCCATGGTTACGGTGTACGTGAACACTGCTAACGTGCGCGTGCTTAATGCTCTTGGTCATGTGGTCCGCGCTCAAGTCAGTGAAGTGTGGAATGATGCCACTCATGCTGCTGCCGACGTCTTCCAGGTGAGGTTTGCTACATCGATGCATCAGATCACAGCATTGTATGGAAAAGATCAGCGTGAAGATTGTCGATGTCCTTGTCGGTTAGTTTGAGGTCTTCTAAATGCTCTTCAAGCCATGGTGTCTTTAAATGTGTTTGTTTGCAGTTGTCTTTCGTGGCTCACGCTGCTCCTCTGGGTCTGAGCGTGTACCAGCTGATGGAAGGAATGGAGCCAAAGACAGAAGCTGCGAAGTACATGTTTCTTCAGGATGGCGGCCACATTTCGGTCAATAAACTGGAGCATTTCCGACAGTTCTACCAAAACGATGTAGCTCCCGTGGACATTGAAAATCCTCACCTGAAACTCTCTATCTCTACAGCTACAGGTCTTTTAGAGGTTAGACTGCTTTGTGGATTTGATGTGGAGGGACAGATGTGTTTAGGAATGACTCTGTGTAACGTTCAGAAAACATCTCTTCTTTGCAGAAAATGAGGTCGAAGGACGATGACTCAGAGCACCAGGTCAAAGTGGAGTTTGTTTGGTACGGCACCACCAGCAATAAAGACAAGAGTGGCGCCTACCTGTTCCTGCCTGACAAAGAAGCAACAGTTAGTACTATACGTTTTTTATTCTTTCTTCGATTAATCGGTTATTCTATATCGATCGGTCATTGAAAAAATAAATTAAAAAGTTTAAATTTTACAAGCACAAATGCTCACCTTACTCTCGTGACGTTTCCAAATTTTTTCCAAACTATCATTTCCAAATTTTATTACATTACACCTTCTGTTTCTTAAACAAGTATAATTTATCTAGCCGTGGTTCCACTGCTGAATAGTGCTGCAGGAAAAACTGGGTTATATATCGCCCACTCCTATAAAAACTGTTTATTTGCAGCAGGCTTGCAGTTAATTTGTGGCAAACAAATGATTGCTATGAGAGTGCTGAATTATTTGGTAAAGTTTCATCGAAACTTATAACATCAGTGTGTGTCATTCAGCTGATTAGAGTTATAAATGTAATGGCAGTTTGGTCACTGCTCACAGAGAACACTGGGAAACCTCATAATAGCTCACCTCAGTCTTTCATCAGGACAGTTTTGTCATGCAGTGTTTTTTGTAGCCCTGCTTTGAGGGGATTTTTATGAGTGTGATTTGATTCACATTGATTTTCTTTCTCTCACACACAGATTTACTCTCCCTCGCAACCGCCGGTGGTTCGAGTCACCAAAGGGCCGCTGTTTTCTGAAGTCACCACTACCTTCACACACATCAAACACACTCTCCGGCTCTACAACATCCAGGGTAAGGGAGAACGGCAAACACTGAACAACACCCGCACTTCTCACTTTCACTTATTCAAATAATCACCACTATTTACAGTATGTAAATCAAATATTTACACCAGGAATTTGCAAAACGACATCATTTCATGTTTGACTAGTCGCCTTGATGAGTTCCTGTATATTTAAGAAGGTTTCTGGTTTTTGTTTATGCTGGAAGTCAGTGGTGGGAGGGCAGCAATGTAACCTCAGAAAGTTGATTGACCCCTGGGATAGAAAAAAAGAGTGAATTTCGAAATCCTTGAAGTGCTGCTGGATGACGTCCTTTTCTTTTCCAAGTAATCTTTGTTAAGATAGCCTTTTACTTACAGTCCTATTGCAGCTTGTTTTGTACAAGTCTTTTTTTTTTTTATTGGATGCAGTACAAAGTGTTTTCTAGCGCAGTTTTTGCAATATTAATCTTTGAAGTTTGAAGGTAAGCTTTTAAACGTTCCTCAAACTTTAACAAACAATTTGAACTGTGTGATCGGCAATGCCAAAAGAGGCAGTTCATTACATCAACAAGTAACAAAAATGTAATGTTTAAAGTTTAATGGTGTGCTGAAAGTGGGATCATTTCGTATAAGAAAGAAACACATTCAGTTTTCATGCTTTTTTTTATCAAGAGCACCAGGGTGGTCGGTTTGTGACCCCTCTGGGTGGGTGAGATAATGTACATGAGTGTTTTTGAAAGAGCGGAGCAGTCACATAAGCCATTGCCCAATAGCCCTAGGGACCTTTTCCCCCCAGTGGTGTTTGTTTTTGTCCAAAAAAAGAAAAGAATGAAACCTCTCGTGGGTTATTCCCTTGAGTTAAAACTGAATTTAAGTTGCAAAGTTTTAGAAGAGGAACCTTATCTCACACAGAAAATAGTTGTCCCTCTTTTGTGATTTTGAAGGAATAGCTCATATAAAAATATAATTCTGTCATCATAATTCTAAAATACAATATATATATATACAGAATATACTGGCCGCTCTTTTCCATGCAGTTACAAAAAATAGGATGAAGCTATTAAGCTTCAAAAAGGACTCAAAGATATAAGTGGTCCATCCGCCTTGTTCACTATAATTCAGGTGTTCATACAATAGCTTTATTTAATCTGTTATTCACTGGTAATCTTCCCTTCCTGTGGACTGATAACCAGCTCTTTGAGAACCTGATCAGTTAGATTTGTGAATGAATCATTCAGGGGTGTGCTTCCCAAAAGCATTGTTAGCCAACTATGGTTCCGTCGTTATCAGCATAGTTCAACGAATCACTGTTTCCCGAATCCATTGTTCTGACGAACAATCGCAAACAGCATCGCAAAGTTTTGTCGTTGGAACGACAAATCTCAACCTGTTGTTAGAAGCATAGTTTCTTGTTTGCATGACATGTGGACTCAATAAATCCTTGTCTTGAGCAAAATAAGCAAGCTGACATTCAGTACAATCTGTGTCTTTTATTTATGGCGCTTTTCCACTGCATGGTACGGTACGGTTCGGTTCGGTACGGCACGCTTTGGCGCTTTTCCACTGCATGGTACGGTACGGTACGGTGCGCTTCGGCGCGCTTTAAATGGTACCTGATCTGTTGAGGTTCCAAGCGTACCGTACCGGTACTAAAATGTGACGTGAAACACTGCAGATCACTGATTGGTCAGACAGACAGACAGAATCGTCACTACCAGCGTCATTGGATTTGCGACACGAGACCGCTATACAGAGTCATATAACCAGTAGACAACAGCCAACACGGTAGCACCTGTGTTTTACTTACTTGAAAAAAAAGAAGAGATCAACACTTTAAAAAGGAAATGGCTGAATCGTGGTCGAGGTGCAGACAATCCTCTCGTTGGTTGCCTAGGAGCGGGTCCAGCGAGAGCTGGATGGGGCAAAACAGAATGAAAAAGTGTTCCAAGAAGTAGCAGCTAGCTCAGCTCGCCGCACACGGCTATCACCGGACCTACAAACAGTGTAACGATCAGTCCCACCCACTTTGAATGGGTACTAACTGCAGTGGAAAAGCAACCGAGCTAGCGAACCGAACCGTGCCGTACCGAGTCGTACCACGCAGTGGAAAAGCGAAGCCAAACCGAACCGTTCCGCGCCGAATCGAACCGTACCGAACCGAGTGTACCATGCAGTGGAAAAGCGCCATTAGATTGCATACAAATGTCATTTACGTCTTTTAGTTTGTCAAGAGATTTAAAGCACCATTTTTGAAGAGTGCGCGTGTGCGTAAGTAAGTGCTCTATCACGGAAGAACGAGCCTTTGAATGAATCCGAAAATAAAGCAAAATAACTGAGAAAAATGAGAAATAGTCCTCAGATGCCATGTCTGTAATTTATAGCAGAACATCTAGCATTAAAGCTACAATATGCAGAATTTTTCGCCACCAGGGGTCGCTAACCTCTTACAATAACAAAGGCGTATATTGATGACGTATATTCCGCATTAAGCAGAATTATGGATCTTGTCGTCAAGCTGATGGATCTTTTATGGATGAGTGAATACATTGATGTTTTTAGCATGACTGTGGTATGAAGCAGAACGCGATTGCTAGACGTATACCAGCGCCACACGCAACACAAGTCCCGCAGATATAAGGAATAAGGACATTTCATTCTACCGAATTACACGCAAGTGCTGAATTAATACTCACACATGTCAGTTTATTAGACGAATTAAATTTGAGGTAACACAGCGCTGTTTCACTTGCTCTAACACTATCACACTAAACGGCATTTGAGTGTGTTGAATGTTGTTAGTTAGGTTGTTTGTTGGCTGTATGAGACTAAGTAAGCTAGATCAACATTAAAATAACATATAGATCATATTCTAACATTTCATCATGTTGAACTAAATAACATTGATTAGTTTTATGTACATTTGTTCACCTGTCTAATAAAGTAACATGCAACACTCGCGTCTCTGTCAAGTCGAAGTTAGTCGCGGACGTGGAGCTCTCGGCATCTCGAAAGATGCTGATCTTCGTTTTAGTCCTCTTTTTGTCTCAAGGTCTGCTTGCCATGGTCCATCATGTTTGAACAAAACAACAAAAGTGTGAGCGTCCTGCTAGGCATAACGGGCATAACCCAGTTGTCAACGTCTGTCGCCATGGTTACTATGGCCGTACGAGGCGCAAACCTGGCGGAAACCGAGGGTAACGCGGATATGACATCATTGACTGGTGACTCCTCACCCCTGCTCACACGCCCCGTTTCCTTGGTTAAAATCACACTTTTCAGTAACACTTTATTTGAAGGGGTGTGCATAAGACTGACATGACACTGTCATAAACATGACATAACACCTGTCATGAACATGAAGGAGTCTTTATGAATGTTTATGACTGTTGTCATTAAGTGTCATTCGGTAAATTATGACACTTTTAATGCAAAGTTGACATTGTTTAAAATGTCTTTGTTATGACAACTTGACATTACCCAACACAAAAATGTCTTGATTATGACAACTTGACATTAACAAAGACAGAAATGTCTTTGTTATGACAACTTGACATTAACCAAGAAATCATAACCTGTCAACCTGTCACAACTTTGGCCGTCATGACACCATTATAACTGTGTCATGAATATTACCTGTCCTCAAGTAAAGTGGAACACATTGTACTAGTTATAAAGATGTCATTAAGGGTTATTACACAGCAAAATGCTTTAAGTTTGATAATTAGACATTTCTGTCTTTGTTAATGTCAAGTTGTCATAATCAAGACATTTTTTGTCTTTGTTAAAGTCAAGTTGTCATAAAGACATTTTTGTCTTTGTTAATGTCAAGTTGTCATAACAAAGACATTTTAAACAATGTCAACTTTGCATTAAAAGTGTCATAATTTACCGAATGACACTTAATGACAACAGTCATAAACATTCATAAAGACTCCTTCATGTTCATGACAGGTGTTATGTCATGTTTATGACAGTGTCATGTCAGTCTTATGCACACCCCTTCAAATAAAGTGTTACCCAATTTTCTAACAGTTTACAAATAGTTGGAAACATTTGAAACATTTGTCAACTAAACAAAATATATAACATTGGCCTAGTGGTTTTTGGATATTTTACTGCAAAAATCCTACATATTGTACCTTTAATTCAATCTCAAACAGATTCATTAAAAGAAGTTATCACTCCACCACGTGCGTGACATCCTTAACCAACATTGTTGAACGACCACTTTGTGACAATGCGTGAATAGCTAGTTGTTTTTTTTAACGATGCATCGTACTATCGTACATCGTACTAAGCAGCGAGCAGCGTTGTACGGGAAACACACCCCAGACCGGTTTTATTAACCGGGTCAATTGATTCATTTAATATATCCAACACAAGAGTATGATCCATTCATGAAGGGCTACTATGGTTGAACTTTAATGCTGTTTTGTCATTTTTTGCACAAAAAAATACAGTAAAAACTGTACTATTGTGAAAAATTATTGCAATTTAAAATTACTTTTATCTTAATTTATTGTTTGAGTGCATGGTGATTGTGTTCACTGGCCAAGTTCTCTTGTTTTTGTCATGTTTGTTTCTATGTGCCCACCCTGAAGCCCACCCTTCTTGTTACCTTATTATTGGTTCATTTGTCCCTCCTGCTGTCCCTAATTAACCTCATCATTTCCTCTCCTATTTTGGCTACGTTCACACTGTCAGTCCAAATCCGATTATTTGTGTGTCTTGATTGGAATCTGACCAAAATGACTGACTGTCCACTTTAGCTATGTTCACACTGTCTGTCCAAATCCAATTATTTGT
This sequence comes from Chrosomus eos, assembly GCA_036326025.1. Lineage (NCBI taxonomy): Eukaryota > Metazoa > Chordata > Actinopteri > Cypriniformes > Leuciscidae > Chrosomus > Chrosomus eos. The sequence goes on from CM070820.1 coordinate 11,482,357, forward strand.
TTCTTTGATTGGAAGTTATTGACTGCCCGCGCTGTGTATCGCAACTGCTCTGATCAGATTTGTGTGTCTCATGGCGCTCTTTCGTTTTACGGAATATCTGCATTGGTCTCTAGGGCAATGAAATTGCTTTGGTTGGCAAAAACAACAACATGGAGGGGTTTACAATACAGATGTTGTTATTTACAACATGGGTCTACTGTATTTTATGAGGCAATGTAGGAGGCTGGTATGCGCGGCTTATTCTGTTGCTGTCGTCTCCACCGGTCTTAAATTTCAACACGTAGTTTTCTGCTCAACCGGCACTTTGCAGCAACACAACCGTGTTTCTTCAGCGACTTTCAGCATGCTTCCTATATCAACATCTGACATGTTTACGTTTTAACCCCATCAAAGCAGACTGAAACAGATTTCCGGAAATGGAATTGAATCAGATTTCAAACCACATATGAATGTAGCTCAAAGCAGATTTGTAAAAATCGGATTTCATTTTCATCTTTTTTTTTTTTTTGTGCCATTCACACTTGCTGAATATGATCGGATTCCAACCGGATATGCACAGACATCAGATTTGGACTGACAGTCTGAATGAGGCTTTAGTGTATCGCAACTGTTCAGATCTGATTTGTTTGTCCCATGCCGCTCTATCGTTTTCTGGAATATCTGCATTGGTTTCTATGGCAAAGATATTGCATTGGTAGATATACGGCAAAACAACAGGGGGTTGCAATAGCCATTTTGTCACATTACAACATGACAATCATCACAACATCTTTTGCTCGTCACAAAAACACAACCTTGTTTCTGCAGCGACTTTCAGCATGTTTCCATAACAACCTCTGACTTTTACATTTTACTTGACGTGAAAAAGTCACAAACCACGCAAAAACCAGAGTGATCAGACTGAAACGAATTTCCAGAAATGCGATTTGAATGGGATTTCAAATTACATATGTGGCTCAAAACAGATTTTTTGTTGTTGTTGCTGTTTACACTTAATAAATCTGTTCGGATTTCAATCGGATATGCACAAAACCAGATTTGGAATGACAGTCTGAACAAGGCTTTATTCTCCATGTGTTTTCTGTCCTGGTCTCTATGATATTCTGATCTCTAGAGATAGTTTGGATCCCTTCTTTAGGATTTTTCCACCAGCTGAACATCCTAAATCAGAAAATCAATAGCACACACCTCCTCAGCAAGCCACACTGTTTAAGATACATTTACTACATATGCATTCCAATCAGTATCTCTCAATATAAGCAATATTTCCCAGTGAGGGCTGCTCACTAAAAGTGTTGTGTTACCAATTACCATCTCGTAATGAGCTAATGAGGACACACTCATGTTGAAGCTATTCCGAGCTATCGTACACCATACAAACAACCTTGTTACCGTGGTTGTGCTGCTATATAGAGCATGTGCTTCTACCTTTAAGGGTTTTTATTTTAATTAAAGGAAACTGAACATATTTGTTTATTGCACTGTTTTATTCCCAGAGGCTTAATTAGCATGTAGGAGTGTTCACTTATTTTCATTGTACTTGGTAAATGTAATTGCTCATATTGTCATCAGACTTAAGCTAGGAACACCATAGAGAAAAACATGCAAGTTAAAAAAGGGAAAGCAGTCATTTGCCACTGGAAAATGTAAGTGATTATGCACGTTTGTAAGTGATTATGCACGTTTAATGCCAAACAGTTAATGAGCAGTTGTTTTGTCCATTATCAACCTAATGATACTTATTGGTCTATTAGGATACCAGTATACAAACAATGACTTTACAAATTTCCTAAACAAATCGGTGTTCCACAGATACAATAACAGTATACAGGTTTGAAACAACATGAGAATGATATTTTGGGTGAACTTTTCCTTTAATAATGAGAGAAACTGTCGTTTGGAAGTGGAGGAAACGGATGTCCAATCTCTTTTCTATTGCCTGTGCTCAGTCATTTTGACCTCTCTCTCTCTCTCTCTCTCTCTCTCCTCTCTCCTCTCTCTCTCTCTCTCTCTCTCTCTCTCTCTCTCTCTCTCTCTCTCTCTCTCTCTCTCTCTCTCTCTCTCTCTCTCTCTCTCTCCTCTCTCTCTCTCTCTCTCTCTCTCTCTCTCTCTGTCTGTCATAGGTGTAGAGGGTCAGTCTGTTGAGATCAGTAATACTGTAGATATAAGAGGCGAAATCAACCGTGAAATTGCAATGAGGATAACCTCGGATCTGAACAGCAAGGATCGATTCTTTACTGACCTCAATGGCTACCAGGTAGGACAACAGTACATTATTTATATATCTTTCCTGACACCCACATACACATTAAAGTTCACACAGTTTATATGTAAGTGTGAATTATACAGGCGTCTAGTGCTGCAGTTGGTGGTGGGCCGGGGCTTGGCGGGGGATCTGCGGATATCTCTCTGAACCGGCCCATATTTTCACTGACTTTATACTGAGCCGAACAACTGTGTAACTATAGGGAATTGCCTTTATGTCTTTTTTATGCCATCAAAAAAAAAAAAAGGTTTTGAGAGCAAAAATAACTATATTGTAATTACAAAATAAACGATTGCATATATATCTAACACACTCTGCAATGCTAGATGTTAGACTCACACCGGGGTAGTGGGCGTGGCCGAATTATTGTGCCAAACGAGAGTGACCAATTGAAACGGGTCTTTCATTATGGTGCTTAGATACTGCCCACTGAAATGCGGCTTCACTTGAATTCAAAACTTTTTTAATCGCAAGCAAACAATTTTGAGTCGCAAACAATGACAGCAGAACAGGGAGCCAATTTGTGCGTGCTTGATGAAAACTGCACAAAGAAAAAGATTTACTTGCACTATAAAGTGTTTTGTTATCAGTTACATTATTGTTTTGTAAATAAAATAGCTTTTTTAATGTGCAATCTTTTGTAATTGGTAACTCCATATTACTGTTACTAAATTCATCCCATCAAAACATGGTTATTGTCTGAATTTAAAAAAAAAAATAGAGCAGTCAGTCTAATAAAGTATTAATAATTAATCATTTACATATTTAATCATTTAATTTCATAATTAATATTTATTTACATAATTTCAATATAAATAAATAAAACAAATTCTAGTTAACACCTTCAGTTCCATTATTAAAGAAAGACATTGATACTTTTTTTTAATCACGGATGCATTCAAGTTTTAAAGCATTGCAATGTACAAAGGAAAAGCACAACAAAATGAAGGAGTTGTGCTTTATATAGGCCTACACAAAGTGAATGCCAGCAATCATTTATTCATTAACAAATGCACAAAACGTGCAAATTAATAAAAACATTATGAACTTTACGAAACGATACACAATTGAAGTTAAATTCGTGTTTTTTTTTTTTTTTTAATAATCCATTTAACCTGCTGAGAAACGAGGAGCGTGAACTAAAATGAGCAGTTCCACGCGCATGCCCGGGAAACTCATGAATATTAATGTCGGCTCCGCCCACTGCCTCTACAGATGCACAATTCACTTCTGCTCCACATTTCACGAGATATATGGTGCGAAACTGGTCACTTGAAAGCGAAAAACAGTTTTTGAGATTCGTCGCAGCAGATTCAAGCAGCTGTAGTTGTGTACTTGTGTTTGTGCTAGAAAAATATACAAGACATTTGTGAGAAGAAATTCTACAAGTGTGCAACTCTCATTGGATGAATTCACATACTGATTTGCGGATGAGCAACATTTCTCTGTGACTTCACATTTTTTGATGCAGGTGTGTAAATGCGTTTTGCACCATATTCACTGCAGCAACTGTAGCAAAAATGTGAGCGTACGAGTTTCTTCATTTGTGATTTGTAGAATAGGATTTGTGCACCTGCAATGAAGAATTTGAGAAGGTGTAACTGCTTCAAGTTTGCAACTTTTCAAGTTTGTAACAAGTTTGCAACTTTTCTCTCCGTGACTTCAAATTTACTGATACACATGTGTGGCTATTGTCTACAACTACAGATTTCACTGTCACAGGCATTCAGTTGATTTGCACCAAAAATATCTTCATAGAACGGTTTGACGAATCAACTTGAGTTCCATGTTTTTTTGTCGGCGTGGTCTGAAGATCATCTGGTTAGATTTTTCGTAAACATCGGATGAGCGGTACACAAAAACACAAAATGGCGGAAACATTTTCATGACGGAAAATTATGCCATAGAATGTAATCGTCTTGTGCCAAGGAATCAGTAAAAAAATTTTTTTTAGTTTCAAGCCCTTACAGGTAAAGTTACTAGCATAAGCGTGAGTGCAACTTTGAACAGTTGATGGCGCTAGAGGGATTGAGTTAGAGACTCCAAAATGGCTGTGGTTAATGTTCAGACTGTCTTCTATCTGTGTACCAAATTTCCGAATTTTTTACCATATGATTCTTTAGGGCTGCACGTTTTCAAGTTTTTCATTAACCGTTAACCGATGCCCTTAGCGGTTAATACTCGGTTAACCATAATGTGCGCGCCGCAACCCCGAGATACAGACACACGAGAAAGGGGTAGTTCATTTTTAACACCTTTAATAACTGCACAAAACATCTTTAACTTTTAGGTGGCAAAATATTGTTTTAGGCTACCTAATTCTGTGAATTACACTGCACAAACCAAAAGTACTAGGCTACTGCCGAATGAAGAAGGGTTAGTTCTCCCCAGAACATAAAATATTAATTTTATTTTATTTTTCGTGTTCGCATTTATATTGAACAAACAATGGGACGTGACAGTTCTTGAAGCGGCACAAAAACTTCCAGAGACCTCAAACAGAAAGCACAAAGCCATTCTTTAAAGTGAATTTCGTTTTGTATTAATTGTATCTTAATTTTAATCAATATTTCATCAACCAAATATATACCTGGATTTATTAAGAAGTAAATATAGCAGACATTAGATAATCACGACACGGAGCCGACACAGTGCGTGAACTGAGCGCATCTCATAAACGAACCGAAACTCCGCGTATAAGGTAGCCTACTTAACACACCTGAGAAATATATCTATATTGAAATGTCTGCTTTTAAACAGAACAATTCAAAACGAAAGAAAACAGACTGCTCTTATGTAATCCGTATGAAAAGTGCATTTCTCTTTGGCGCGTTCACTGTGAAGATCGCGAGTCAGCATCGTCAACTTCATCTTTCCAGCCGGAGCCGAGTGAGCCGACACTGACAGAAAACACTTATTTATTAATAAACAATTTAAATGTCTCCTTGCTATATTTGACATATTTATAATCATTACTTTTGCCTGTTCTTTTTGACAGCTTATAGGTTATTGGCAGCGCCACCCAGGCTACATTGAACGCGTCAGCACCGAAAACATGATTTTTTTTTTTTTATAATCGCACAACCTATTTGATATTCCAATTAAATAGGCTACTCAGTTAGGCTACTCATCCGAACCAACTATTAAAAAAATGTTTACTTGTAAGCGGTCTTTTTACATGTTAGTTTTTCCGTGAGCGGGAATTGAAAACCAGGAGTGGACTATGAGCGACGTGATTTAAAGAATGCTTAGAGTGGAGAGAGGAACGTGCTTTTGCTCCACTCCAGGCTTTGATCACATCCCCCTCAGTACGGTGAATAGGCTACACCTCGTCTTTCCTTACCTCGTCTTTCCTTACTTTAAGACCGATTCAAACTAAAATTAAGACATTACACTATTTGAGAAATGAAAGCCTATTTACGGCCTTAAAATTATGAACGCGTGACATCGCTTAGAGCACCTTTAACCGAGCAAAATGTTTCACTCGGTTACGCAATTTTTAACGGTTAATCGGTTAATCGGTTAACCATGGACACCCCTAGATTCTATGGGCTGCCATAGTCTCAGTCTCAAGAGCGGAAGAAGACGACTAAAGCCCCGTTCACACTACACGCGACCAAGCGACGTGATACCATTCATTTCAATGGTGAGCGGGCGACTTCCAGCGCGACAAAGATGAGATCTGTTTAACTTTATGCAAATGAAGAGCGACTTTCGCGAGCGACAACCAATAGGAGTGAAGTCATTGGAGCGCGTCACTCTTCAGTGCTGAGTCTGACCGAGGCAAGTTGAACGAGAAGCTCATTTTAGCAGTCAGAAACTGTCCTATAATGTATGATATATCTCCGTGTACATACAGTGGTATTCACCGTACTGACTCCGTGCCTGGATGGTTTCGGGAACCCAGATAGACCGGTATTTGCCCGTTTGCTGCAGTTAAATAGCCGCGATGGCAAAGAACACTCACTGTTTCTCGGTCATCTTTAATATTATGCATTTTATGTACTGATTCCATTTATATTTAGGCTTTTCCTTCCAAAATGTGTGTTTGTAGTGTCAAGAAAACGTATTTGTTGTCTAACATAGAGTAACATCCGGGAATGTCACTCACAAACATTACTAGGCAACCAGTAGTGGGAACGCCCTCCATCGCAGCCACTGGCGACCTGCAGCGACAAAGTCGCGTGTAGTGTGAACGGGGCTTAACGGATATTTTTAAAAATGACGACCTCAAACTTTTAGGTAGCGTATGCATATATAAAATGTATAAAGACTAAATAAAAAAGGGTACAGTTAACAGATATCATAAAATAATGGGTACAGTTAACAGATAACATAAAATAATGATCACATTTTATCCCCAAAACCACATTAATACAGGGTTGCCAACTCTCACGCATCTGGCGTGACACTCACGCATTCAGCCTCAATCTCACGCTCTCACGCTCACCAAAGAAATCTCACGCTAAATTGGACATTCTTCTGTGCTGTATTTTTTTTTCACTCATGTGCACTAATTTCCGAATTACCTGCTACTATAAGCAAGTTCAGGCTCTAACTACTGATTGGACCACTGCATTTTCTCACGAAAAATCGCGGGAAAAGACCGACAGACTAGACAGAGAAGGTTACTTTTGATATGGAACGTTTTGGCGCTTTTAAATGTGACAGATCGCTGTAGCGCGTCAGTTCAAACGGCAGGTGATACAGTTGCCTACAACACCCACCCAGGACACCCAGGGCCGGATTAACAGGCTACACAGGCAACCGGTCTGCAAGGGCACGAGCAAAATACTGTATCTGGTAATCTCCCGCTTTATATTAAACAAACTGTCAACACGGGCTTTTGCGCTGCACAGAGACACGCTGCGCTGCCTATGATTTTGAACGTGAGTTGAGAGCGTAAATTTGGACTACGTGCCTGTCTTTTAAGCAAAAAGAGACCCCCCCCATTGAATATCTACAGTGGCGTAGGGCGTGAGGTGCTTAAAAAGCAGCTTTTGACGCGTTCGACCCGAGTTCGAATCCCGAGGAACTCTCTCTTCTCCCTTTTCCCAACACCGAAACCGTGATATGGCTTTGTGCCTTTATAAAACAGCACAAGACTGTAATTAAGTAGCCTATATAGGTATTCTGTTTGTGCTGCGTGATTTAAAGAAAATTCCGCACTTTGCTCAGGCAATCAGCATGGTAATCATGTGTTTTCTCCAAAATAAAAGCTTTATTTCTTGCAAGTGAAGAAATTAGGACAAAAGTGTTGTAATTTTCCTATACAATAGTGTAAGTAAAATATACTTTTGAAATATTCATTTTCATTTATACAGTACATTTATAGGCTATATGGATTAGGAATAGGAATAATTATATAAATCATTATTACATTATTATAATAATCGTTTGGCATCCTAAAACAGACTGAGACTCTATATCATAACTAAAAAGATTTTTGATCCCTCTTTAATGTCCAGATACAAGTCAATGCTTTTCCTTTATTCAATGTCACACTTCATGGGTTGAAGCCGGTTAAACTCTTAAATTTGAGCTCTCAAAGTGCACCAGATTGATGCATTTAACCTTAAAATGTACAAAATTTTCTTGCGGGGGAGCATGCCCCCGAACCCCCCTAGAGGGACAGAGGTCCACCCAACATAGTTTTAAAAAATCATATGGGAAAGAACTATAATTTATGAACTTTACTCCAAAAACATTTTTTTTTTATCTGTAAAACTGTTAGCCTAATGCCAAATTAAAATTGGACAAACTATACATTTGGCCTGCCTAAGGAGGGCCTACAAGACAGGAGGCCTCTAGTCTCAGCCTCAGACGTCACGCCCACGGAACGTTGGCTAAACGTCTGATGCATATGGTACACTTAACTGGAAACACTTCAGCAATGTCGAAGTCGTCATCTGATTGGATGAATTTTATCGGATTTCCGGGGGGCGCGAGTGTCGCGTTTATTATCGGTCCGCCGGGAAACAAAGCGCAGACGTGTGATTGCGGAAGAAAAACGGTTGTGTTTACATGAGTGACAATGAGCATTTATCAAGTTCAGCTAAACGTAGTAAAAGTAGTAATCAGTAAACGTAATCAGCAATGACTTACTGCTTGTTTTCTTCTCCTCTTTGATTGTCTATGCTGACTGACTTGTTGCACGCTGGTCTGTTGTTGTGGTGACATTTCCACGCCCCGAAACGTGACGCTGAACGAAACGAACTGTAATTGGTTGTTTGACATGTCGGTCAAACGGCCTTATGGGCGGGCCTTGGCCAAAGAAAGCTGCTATGAATTCCAGACCTTCAGCCGTCAGTCTGAAGGTCTGGCTACGCGAGACTAGGAGGCCTCTGAACTCTTAATCTCAGACCGCCCCCCCCCCCATACCCCCCCCTGCCCCCCCCCCCCCCAACAACAAATCTCACTCCAAGCAAAACTCAAAAGTTGGCAACCCTGTTAATATCAACAGAAGCTGCTCTTATGGCCGGGTCATTTGATGAAGCCAACACTTTCATTAGTCTCTGAATAAAGATTACACGGCTGAAAGAAAGTAACACAAGTTCAATTTAAATACATGATCTGAATGTGTGGATACAGACAGCAAGCTCGCCTAATTATGTTTACTGACAAGTAAAACTAATCAACAAAAGTCATAAGAAGTTAGTTTTTTTGCTTGAAGTGGTTGTTTTGACAGTCTTGTTTGATTTTGGTTGATAGTGTCAAAATGCAATGTTGGTGTTTTTGGATGGCATAATGAAAATGTCAGTTTATTTTTCATTTCTCCTGACAAATAATTAATCACAACAATTTAGAGTGGGCTGTTTGGCTGACCAAAACAAACAAGTGTCAATTTAAATCACTCTGTCAAGTTGTCTTGACATGTTGGAGTATTAGCGTGGCATTTAATTAGCTGATGATGTCTCTCTGGCATTGGCCGGGATTAAGTGCTTCTCTTCGGTCCAAACTAATTAACTGACTTCACAAAACAAATGCCTCATGAATAAACAGTGGAATATCCAATCCATTTTTCCTCCAAGTCACATTAACACACATCGAAGCTCATCAATTGACAGTGTTTTTCCTTCAGATAAGTGTCTCCACATGCCCAGGCTCATTGTTTTCAGGTCTCTAAACAAGGGGAATTTTGAGTTTTTTCTTTCTGCATTGCTAAAAATGCCTTGGGCTGTTTTTACAGGTGCAGCCGAGGAAAACCATGGCTAAGCTCCCCCTGCAGGCAAACTTCTACCCCATGACCAGCATGGTCTATCTACAGGACTCCAGCTCCAGACTCTCTCTACTCACGGCACAGTCACTCGGAGCGGCCAGCCTCAAGAGCGGTCAGAGTTTTAACTCGCTTCCTTCCGAGTGCTTTAAATTTTATTTTCATCTTAAAGCCTCAAGAAATCACTATTGAAGCTTTTTGGCTTTAGCCCATGTCTTTTAGATGCCATGTACACTGGGGTCCAGTGTAGTAAAATATATTCAAATAGAAAACTCTTATTTCGAATTGTAATAATATTTCACAATATTACTAGCCTGGTTAAAACCAGACCCTTCTCAGTTGAAACTGAGTTAGGGTCTGGCAAAGCTCCATAGACAAATCATTTCCAAAGGGGCGTCACTAACGAACGTCCCTCAAATGCCTCTTGGCGCAATTGGCTAAGACCCACCCATTCGTTTAGTATTGACCAACGGGGCTCGTTGTTATGGGAAGGAGGAGGCGGAAACCGGCGAACATTCACACATTTTAATGACAAAATAAAACAAATACAAAGTCCCTCACGGTCGACTGCCGCCCCCACATAATAAAACAAAACATGAAATAAAATTCAGGCCTGTCCTCTCTCGATCTTCACCGTCGTCGCTCCTCCTTTTATGCTTCCGCTCCTCCGTGAGAGATGCGAGACCGGCCTCACTCACGCCGTTCTCTCACGTCCCTCGGCCTCGGTCGTCCTGCTCGCCACACTGGTATATCAGACTTTTGCCGAATCCAGTCGGTAAGACAGCGATAACATATTTTTTAGACATGAAGGCTTTGAGTGTTGTACTTTGCTCGGGTTATAACGAAAGGGATTTTTTAAAATCGCTTAAAACAGACGCGATAGCTGATTCGAACGAGTGATGTTAGACGGCGACATCCATCTTGTAATGTAGGCTTCAAAATCCCAGCGCTGTCGTCATCGTGTAAAGCCCACCCCAACGCTTCTGATTGGTGCCGCGATTTCTGCGGACTGGAAATGGACTTGAATGAGCTCTTTGCCAGACTAACTTTCAGAGCAAATCTAAATTTGCCGGAAGTTGTCTGGGTTTTCCCAGGCTACAATATTACTGTTTTTAGTGTAAGTTTGATCAAAAGCATAAGAGACGTATTTCAAAAAGGCATTAAAAATTCCAGACTCCAAAAAAGTCCCCAGATTTTTGAACCGTAGTGTATATGATGTCATGCCTAAATTCACTTAAAGCTGCCGTCTGCAACATTTTTTTGATCATATTTAGTGAAATTGACACTATAATCCGACAGAACAACATAAATAAAGTGGTTTTAGAAAAAAACTGAGCTTCTAACTCCACCTGGAGTGTGTTATTTGTTTTGCAAAAATCCACCACTCCCGGATCATCGGGTCCAATCAGTGCAGGGGGGTGTGAGATCTGACTGTCAATCACAGATCGTGCACATGCCACCCCTCGCGCACGTTACAATCACATGCAGTAGAAACATCTGCGGGGACATAGTCTTCATCCGACACTTGTATCTCACTTTCAAAACACTAACAGATCAAGTAAGCTCATTTAGAGTATAAATGGCGTTAGCAATTGCAATCTATCGGTAGATTAGACCGGGCAGCATACCTCCAATTTCAAATACTCCATGGTGTTGATGAATGCTGATGAGACGGGCGCATTCACAGAAAATCTGGTTCACACGCACTGACGAGCACGAATTCGTTGATAGTGGGGGAGGGGCATGAGAGTTGTAAACATTTAAAATTTTGCCACTCAATCTGCCAGACTTGCCGACTGCAGCTTTAAGCATCACAACATTGATTTGACATTGACAAAACTTGATTTTAGTGTGCTTTATTTTAATTTAATTTTAGATTAAATTGTTTATATTTGTAATATACAAAATGAAAGGGTGAAAACGTAAGCCGCTGAACTGCAACGTAAAACAAAAAAATCCCTAACTTTACGAGAACTTTAATCTCGAAATATTTCGACTTTATTCTTTTAATTTTAGAAGAAAGAAAATGTAGGTTTTCTTTTTACGTTGGGGTTCAGGGCTTCCGTAGTCACCCTTTCATTTTGTATATTAAAAATCTATACAATTTCATCTAAGGACGTTAGGATCTTAGGACGTTACAAAATATACTGCGCCGGAATAGACTTTACAGGCGAAAACACTTTTCAGACCGGATGGAGGTAGCCAGCTTTATATTTGAGGAAATCATGGGATTCGGTCAAATGATTGGATTGGATACAATATTTCGACTTTATTCTCGAAATATTTCGACTTTATTCTCGAAATGCTACGACTTTATTCTTGAAATACTACGACATTATTCTCAAAACTTTTGATTTTTTTTTTCGTTGCGATTCAGGGCTTGACATTCTGAAAAAATCATTTTACGTTTCACTGAAGTTATGCTGATCATATAAAATTGTAAAATAGAAGCTTTTTCTGTAGAGTGGTTTTAGACATTTTGACCTTGCTTTGAATGTTATTGTAGTCATAACACAAAGTTAGCAGATACACTTAAAATATACAGACTTTTTCTTGTGGAAAATGGGCTGACATCATCGGGTCAAGGACATATAATATTATATTCAATGAAATGATCTTTACAATGAGACTGTCTTTCTCAGTTCATTATAAATGCCAACCTAATACTGCAACAGTTACAAAACCATAAGCAAATAATTTGACAGCATACCATTCAGACACATCATGACCATCAGGACGATTATCCTTGGATCTTTGCTTAAATAGATTTGTCCTATCAAATAAATAAAACACTGGCAGGTGTACAAGCGTAGGTGTATCGGTTGTGAAAACACTCCGCAATTGAATGTAAAGTGCTTTTGTCCATAATTCAATCTGTCAAGTGTGGTTTTGTCAGGTGGTTTTATAAAAATAGATTTATTTGTTGGGTGCTCAAACACGGCTCAATGGTCTCATTGACTTTGGCACACATGATTTATGCATGTCCATTGGAGGCATCAGTGAATGTTCTGGTGAAGTATGTGTGACATACTAATGAAGCTCATTGGTGTGGATTCCACAGGTCAGCTGGAGGTGATAATGGACCGCAGGCTCAATCAGGATGATAATCGAGGTTTGGGTCAGGGAGTCCTGGACAATAAGATCACTGCCAACTCCTTCCGCCTACTGCTGGAGAAGAGGAGTTCTGCGGAGGAGGTAACTGAGCTAAAGAAGGAAAACATGACGACAGTCTGACCATTGACTCGCAGTGTCTGGATTTTGGAAATTTGGGCGTTCATTGTTTTTAATTTATCGGCATCTGTTAATACTGGATATTTAATTGCACATGCTCATTTCCACTATTTAAACGTTTTTATTTCCGTTGCCATCATCTAACATTCATTTAAATGTGATCTTTATCCAATCTAAAAAAAATGTATAACCATTTTTCATATCCTAATGCTTAAAGGGATACTCCACTTTTTTTGGAAATAGGCTAATTTTACAACTCCCCCAGAGTTAAAGATGAACTAAGTAACTTTTTTACCTTAACCGAACAGCTTTGGAGTCCGTGTAATGTTTATATTACTAATTTCGTGTTGAATGGTGGTAGTCTCGCCCCCCCGTTGGCTGTGAGCGGAAAAAACGCACTTGCAACTTTGAGCCGGCGGCCCGCCGCCGCAGCACCAGGAAATGTCGCGTGATATCAGGTCTCGCAATGTAACGAATTGCTTTACGGCAAGAAAGATCTGCTAAAATGAGCATCAAACAGAAATAACCCGGCGCCGTGTTCGAGGCGCACATACAATACAGACTGCCGACAGTTCAACAGGCCGCGCACAGCTCTTAAAGGGGCCACACCTTATTTCCACTCGTTACAGCTTTCATCATACTGAACAGGTACCGGTGTACAGGGGGAGGGGATCAGGCCGTGAGTGCAGAGACATCTCTGCGTGCGTGATATTTACGACAGTACAAGTATCCCACAGCGACTGTAGGGGTCACTGTTTGACAAAAACAGAAATCCTGCATAGTGCTGCTTTAAACAGTTGGGCTTTACCGTTTTTGAATCCATTCAGCTGATTTTCTGATATTTAGAAGAATATCAGTAACCAGACAGTTTCTGGTCTCATTGACTTCCATAGTATATATTTTTTTCCTACTGTGGAAGTCAATGCGGTAATAATAATCTCATGATTTGGATGTATAAACATAGCCCCTCTCTATGAATGAAAACTTTATACCTAATCTGTCTTCTGCGCAGTGCCACTGTCAGCATGTCATGGTAGGCATCTTTAAGCACATCGTCGTCTTCTCAAAATCCTAATTGCAACATCGTATAGATTAGGGATGCACCGAATATTCGGCCAATGAAAATTTTCGGCCGAAAATGGCCCAAAAGTGCATTTTCGGTTTTCGGCCGAAATACTTTTATCACCAAAACAATACGGCCGAAATGTTGTGATGATGTAAACAGAAACCGCGACCTGCACGTGCTTGTCTGAAGCAACATGTCAGCACGTATTTCAGTATATATGAGAAAGACTCGCCACGGACAGCGGTTTGCAAAACATGTAATGCCGAAAATCCAAACATTCCGATCGCTACGCTGAATATGAGCGGCACAGAAAAGGAAAACGCCTCCGACGCGCGCGTTCATCGACATTGTCAGCGCGGTGTTGGACAGATTTGTGCAGCGGTGTTCCATGATGAGGGAGAGAGAGCACGCGCGCGCGAGAGAGAGAGAGAGAGGGACGAGCGAGAGGTAGTGCTGCACGGCGCTGCAATCAAATACGATTTTAAATAGGCTTAGTAAAAATATTGTGTACCAGTATGCTCAGTCTAACCGCACAAAGGATCGTAGTAGTCATACAGAGAAAAATTTAAAATGCACTTGACCTAAATGCACTTTGTTTTTATGAGAGAACATTTAATTTTAAAACCTTTAGGCCTGCACATTATAATTTAATGTATAGAGTGGGGTCAAGTTAAACATTTTAGTTTGAATTTTATTTTATACTGTGCATTGTTGCAATGTGCTAAATAAACAGTTGAATAATTTGTAATTGAATTATTCTTTGAAACTTTAATATTAATTTATGCAATTGCAATACCTTGATTTTAGTAAAGTTAGTACACAGTCATAGCCATAAATTCTAATAATTGGCATAATTTCTTTCTGTGTTTCGGTTTTCGGCCTTGGTTTCCTCTTTTTCGGTTTCGGCCAAGAATTTTCATTTCGGTGCATCCCTACGACATTGTATTATATGATGCTCATTAGTTTCTTCATATTGCATTTGTAGAGAATAACACCAAATCAGTAAAAGAAGAAATATTGCATTACTTTCTGCTTTTCCCTGCTTCAGAATTCCTGTCCAATGAATGGACGACCTTAGCACATGTGTGGTTTTGTTTACAAATTTTGGTTCACTTGCAAAAAGAGCAGTGTGAAAGCAAACCGTACCAAACAAAAAAAATCAACTTTGTATTTGGTCTGGACCAAAGCAAGTGAAGAATCGGACTTTCCTGGTGTGATTACACCCTAAATAACTTTGGGCCCTATCATAAACCTGGTGCAATGAATCGCGCCAGACGCGACACAAGTGTTTCAGCCTGACGCAGTTATCATTTTCACGTCCTGCGCCACGGTGTTTAAAGATGAACTAAGTAACTTTTTTACCTTAACCGAACAGCTTTGGAGTCATTGTAATGTTTATATTACTGATTTCGTGTTGAATGGTGGTCGTCTCGCCCCCCCCTGTTGGCTGTGAGCGGAAAAAAACGCACTTGCAACTTTGAGCCGGCGGCCCGCCGGCCGCAGCATCAGGAAGTGTCACGTGATATCAGGTCTCGCGATGTAACGAATTGCTTTACGGCAAGAAAGATCTGCTAAAATGAGCATCAAACAGAAATATCCCGGCGCCGTGTTCGAGGCGCACATACAATACAGACTGCCGACAGTTCAACAGGGCGCGCACAGCTCTTAAAGGGGCCACACCTTATTTCCACTCGTTACAGCTTTCATCATACTGAACAGGTACCGGTGTACAGGGGGAGGGGATCAGGCCGTGAGTGCAGAGACATCTCTGCGTGCGTGATATTTACGACAGTACAAGTATCCCACAGCGACTCTAGGGGTCACTGTTTGACAAAAACGTAAATCCTGCATAGTGCTGCTTTAAATAGCAAATGCATTTACACCCATTTGTGTGCCCATGGGCGTGCTGGTCTGAAAACAAGGACGCAACTGGCTTTTAAAGGGGAATCAGAAATGCGACTCTGATTTCACGTTGCGCCCAAAACACATCCATTACTCATTAAGAGAATAGAGATAACCCTTTTAAACCATGCGTCGGGCGCGCCGACCATTTTCCCCGTCATTAAACTTGCAAAAGCCGATTCAGACACGCCCTAAGTGTGCTTGCACCGTGCGCTTTAGATCATGCACTTAGATTGTTTAAATAGACCCTTTAACTTGCTTAGCTAAATTTTCTTTGAAAGATTACACAGCTGCTACACCATGATAGTCATAGAAAAGACAATTTTGCTCTAATGCAGAAGTGTTTGCATACATGGACTTGCATTGTTCGAATATAAACAAATGAATTAAAGAGGCCGTATTGTGTCCTTTTACAAAATCTGTCTACTAGAATAGGTTTTCATGCTTTAAAGTAACGCCAAGTAAATTTTCCTCTTCGGTCGTCCTACTGGTTAGAAACGAAATTGTCCATTGCCGCTGTCGTAAATAATTTAGCCTACCGTCGCACGCACGCTCGCTGTTTATCCAGCACCAGCTTTAGATGTCCACAGACAAGGTAGAGTATGTTACATGATTTCATGAAAGGATGATGTATTGCGACATCAGAAACGAAGAAAAACGAAATAATGACTATTGTAGCGCTTGACGTAAAGCAGTCGAATTTTGTAGTTCTTTTTTGTGCACGGGTTCCTACCCGAAACCCGAAGTTACATAGTGCCAGTAAAAGCGATACAGACCACGTCAGGCTATGGCAGACGTGTCATTTAACTTATTTTAAGTCGATGAACCATCACAAGGGTCTTGTAAATATATTATGAAGGTTGAAAAACTACATAGTGTTACTTTAAAGTTCAAAAAACATATTTTTCACATATTTGACATTGTTGCAGCACCTCTCTTCCCCTCCTTCCAAAAAGCGCAATGTGCTCTGATTGGTCGGCTGGACCAGCGTGTTGTGATTGGTCAACCACTTTGATCGATTTTCGGAAATTTGACGCCCCTTACCATTATCACGAGTTTCAACACTACTAACGCATCTTCTCAACCAGGCTTTGCCCATTTTTTTGTGTATGCCTTTGGCGGGAATTTTTTTAATGAGGAAATATTGTGATGCGTGTGTTCCCGGAAAGAAACTTTAACATGTAAAAAAAGCATAAAAGGTCCTTTCGAGTCTTTTTTCTCTGCTAATGTACCACTTTTCTTTCCTAGGCCCAGAATGAGGAGACCACACCGAATAGTTATCCATCTATACTGAGTCACATGTCATTCATGTACCTCAACCATCCCCTCATCTCAATGCCAGTCAGTCAGAACTCGGACGCTCCAGCCGTAATTCCCTACAGCCCTCTGAGCGCCTCCTTCCCCTGCGACTTGCATCTGGTCAACCTGCGCGCTATCCAGTCTAAGGTATGGCTCAATTGTGTTTGTATCTTCTAGAGGATTTGAAAGAGCAAGCTGAAAGCTGTTTTGGTCGTAATTGGGGAGTATAGGACTGCTGGCTCAGTTCCTAAGAGGGCCATAAAGTGTATTGACCTTCAAATTGATATATCACAGTCCCATTTCTCAGGGCTGAATGATAATATTTTAAAACATGACAGGATAAAGGTAAAAATGCTCAGAAGGGGGCTCATGGGAAAGATTTAATAGAGGATGTGAGGATGTGATTCATGTTGGCTTAAATGCTTAGAGGGGTCTTATAATGAAAAATCCCATTTTGCTTGATCTTTTGAGATAAAAGACTTCATTGTACTAAACTGTCAAAACATACTGTAATTTTAAGAACTCAGTACTTCCTTCAAATAGACTTGTTTATTGAAATTACATATAAGCACATGACTGCCAACATCAACATTTCAAATGCATATTTAGTAGTCATAAATGGATATGGATAGTTATTATTAACTCCAGTACTCTTCTGAAGAATCCCAATGTTAGAAAGACTGACATTTATTTTGAACAATATCCTCGATTAACAGTTTATGTGGCACATTTCAGCTTGGATTGTCGGATGAATCTATCATATATTATAGGATGCTATTGAAGGGTTGGAGAGCAAATATGCTGTTTGTGAGTAAACAAATTCATGGAGTCTTAAAGGCACAGCTGCAAAAAACTAATTGTGACTAAATTGAGTTTTGGTACATAAACTTTATTAACATTTATAAGCAGACCCACAGGGAAAAATAATAATAAAAGGAAATTATATTACCCATTAATGTATATTTCACAAACAGCATTGCTCTATAACAGGGATTTTCCAAACTCTAGTGAGCTGCCTCGCTGTCTACATAGGCAGCTGCATTTTAAGGTTGCATATTAACTGAGAAGTGCACCTAGTGTACTTCAACCTGTAGTGTACTTCAAATAAAAGTTTTTTCAAATTTATTTCAGGAAATTCATCTGTGCACTTTAACCATATTTCAAATTTCATATTTCGAGGATTCACACGGATCCTCGAAAACGACTAAAAACACTGTATTCTGTTTCCAGGCCATTAGATGGCGATGAAACACTATAGACTGAACACGTAATACGCATGTGCATGACATCATCGCCTTCAGAGATTGGCGTTTTTGTTGTTTACACGGAGACCGTTTTCAAAAGTTTGCATTTTCATGCACACAAAACGCTGTAGTCGTGTAAACGAATGGCCAAAACGCATAAAATGTTTTACGTTTTTAGTTGAAAATGGTGTCATGTAAACAGCCCTTAAGTCTCAGGTATCTGACCTCTATCCTTTTGTTTGACTGAACAATGAAATCATCAAAGTTAGAGTCTCTTGCTTGAATTATGATTGACAGATCATCCGAAAGCCAAAAAAACTCACCTTAACTGCTTATTTGTGAGGCTGAATTCACTCTCAGTATCTAAATATGAAATAAAATGATTAATAGGACAGTTGGCTGCACAAGCTTTTGGTGCACTATGTAGAGCAAAGTCTATGCTAAATAATGCTTGAAAAGTTCCTTTGTTATGTGTCATGGCAATATCCACTCAAGGACATCCTCTATGCAAATGGATAAGAAAAGTGTTTTTTAAGCATGGGAGACTTTGGCTACATTTCATTTATTTTTGCACAACAAAAAAATTCATCTCAGTTATGAGAGCTTTATGGACTGTGCAGAGTGATTTACTGTTTCTGTTGTTAATCTAGTGCTCCAGGTTTACAGTGATGAGAGATTCTGCTGGGCAGAGTTGTCTGTAGAAATGTTTTCATAATGTCATGAAGGGGCAAGTACAGATTCGAATGCAAATTTGATCATGAATAAAGACAGAGAAAGTTCCGGGTGCTACCATAGAAAAGATTTCCACTCATTTCAGTTTGAAAAAGAAAAATGCACCTGCAATGGACATTTATGGGGAAAGACTGTGTAATGGGAAAAATATTAAAACAGTAGTATAGGCACAAGATCCAAAGGTGCATCATTTTTTGCTAATTAAAATGTTTTTTTGATGAGATTAATAGTGATTTTTTTTTAAATATGAATAAAATGATGCACACACATTAGGCCTGCACAGTATTGGGAAGAAACTGCCATTGTGATATTTAGTTTTTCTGCGATATACTATATAGTCCGATATGAAAAAATTTCCCCAGAAACTTGAATAGCTCTGGAAAGAATGAATCCTTCTAGAATGATTGGGGTGATTTTGTAAGGAAGTGAATCTGCATAGTAAATAATAAACAAATTACAAGCAAATAAAAAACAGTGCTTTAAGTTTTTCAGGTCAGTCTAACAGCATTCAGGTACAAAAATTGAACAATACAATGGAAAATAAACACTGCATAGTCTTCACTGTATAAATTAAATATAATGAATCTTTGTTAAAGCTATAAAAGAGATTTTCTCTTTGTCTTTTTGTTTTTTTTTTACTTATAAAAAGTCAAAAAATGTATTTATATTGTTTGATGTCACTTTAGAACTAATGCACTGATCCAATATATTGTGTCATGAAATTGTATGAATTAATAATAACAACAACAGTAGTAATACTATTATTTAAAGGGTTAGTTCACCCAAAAATGGAAATTAATATATTTTTTTCATGAATTACTCACCCTCACATCATTCCAAACCCATAAGACCTTCTACGTTCATTTTCCGAACACAAATTAAGATATTTTTCATGTGTGTGGTGCTGACGCTGGAGCCAGCCAATCACGGCTCTATATAGATCAGTGCGAGCCAATAATGAGCCGGCGTTCTGACGTAGAACCCGAAAGCGCTGCTGTGTTTACAACGTGAGCAGTGTCAAGAGACTGACATGGAAGAGAAGAAATTGTTGAATAAAGTCATTATTTTAGTTTTTTTTTGTATTTAAAGTAACACCAAGTATTTTTTCCTCTTCGGTCGCCCTACTGGTTGGAAACGAAAATGTCCATTGCCGCTGTCATAAATAATTTATCCTACCGTCGCACGCACGCTCGCTGTTTATCCAGCACCGGCTTTAGAATGAACGATGTCCAATGACTATTGTAGCGCCTGACGTAAAGCAGTCGAATTTTGTAGTTCTTTTTGTGGTCGGGTTCCTACCCGAAACCCGAAGTTACAAAGTGCCAGTAAAAGCGATACAGACCACATCAGGCTATGGCAGACGTGTCATTTAACTTATTTTAAGTCGATGTACCATCACAAGGGTCTTGGAAATATATTATGAAGGTTGAAAAACTACTTAGTGTTACTTTAATTGGGGCCTATATTGTGCTATGATGTATAACTATTCGTCGATGTCTCGCTCTGGAGGCAGTTATATGCAAATTAATTTGCCAATGTGAAGTCACAGGTGTCGCGGTCGGTGGCTGGAATGAGTGCACTTCATTGAAGGACATGATCAAAATAAATCTTTACTCCGAAAATCAAACCAATAAACAAGAGAATAACTGAAACACAACCACGAACACACTGACATCAAACAATGCAATACAAGGAGTTAACAGAAAGTGAGGGCTTAAGTTGAAGGGCAAACAAAGGAGCTAATGAGATAATTAATGAAACGCCTGAACTGAGGACTCAAATCAATCTGTAACCATAGAAACAATCAGGCAGGGAATGGAGAAGAACTGATTTACAAACTAGAAAGCTGACCTAGACATGAACAGAAAAGAAAAAACAGAGAAAAAACAACCGGACAACCGGTCACTCGATATCAAAACGAGCTTGATTAAATAAATGCTTTGTTTATAATGAGGAGGATATTTTAAGCTATGAAACTTGCACGATGATTTAATGGTACAAAGACCTTGAAGGGGCTGTTTACACAACATAAAAACGGAAGACTTTTTATGCGTTTTGTCCGTTCGTTTACACGACGACAGCGTTTTGGGTGCCTGAAAACGGTAACTTTTGAAAACAGGCTTCAAAGTGGAAGTTCTTAAAAACGGTTTCCGTGTAAACAACAAAAACGTGAATCTCTGAAGACGATGACGTCACGCACATGTGTATCACGTGTTCAGTCTATGGTGTTTCGTTTCAATGGTCTCGTTTGTACGCTGTAGTCTCAAAGGACAAACTTCTCCGTTTTAAGTATATCGTTGTCATGTAAACCTTATATGTCAAAAGATCAAGGCAAATTTGATTTCTCATATCATGACCCCTTTAAAAAAAATAAAAGGTTACCATCAGTAACGCATCATTTTTTTAAAGGGATACTCCACTTTTTTTTTGGAAATAGGCTCATTTTACAACTCCCCCAGAGTTAAACAGTTTTCGAATCCATTCAGCTGATTTTTTGATATTTAGAAGAATATCAGTAACCAGACAGTTTCTGGTTTCATTGACTAGTAGGAAAAAAATATACTATGGGAGTCAATGAGACCAGAAACTGTCTGCTTACTGATATTCTTCTAAATATCAGAAAATCGGCTGAATGGATTCGAAAACGGTAAAACTCAACTGTCTAACTCTGGGGGAGTTGTAAAATGAGCCTATTTCCAAAAAAAGTGGAGTATCCCTTTAAACAACTTTATGGAAATCCAGCTTTGTACAGCTCAAATAATACAAATTTCAGATCTAATATGTCTACTTCATAAAGAATAAGTGAAAATTCATTTCTGCTTTTGAACCCCCATCAATCCATTGTAAGTGCATTACTGTAAATGCAATCTTTGATTCATTTACAAGCCGAAGGACGTTCGGCAGCCCTTCAACATGCTGTTGATAAAGCTAAGTATTTCGAACCAGGACGATTGCTTCAAGTTCCTTTGTTGAAGGATCAAGTTGTGATGGGAGATGCTGAGCTGGAGCTGATGAGCGCAAGCACTGCTCCATTATTGGCTCAGTGAGAAGAAACAGTGTTGTGTTTATGCGGCCTGAGGCTCCATCTTTTTTTTTTTTGCAGGAGGAAGGGGGAGGTCCATCGAGCAAGCTGCTTTGATACTGCACAGAAAAGGCTTTGACTGCGGCTTCTCCAATCGGAACACTGGCCTACTGTGTGCCACCACACGTGGCAAGGTAAAGCAGCAGATCACGCGGCTTCCCACACACAGACGCATCAAAAATTCAAAGAGAGTCTCATCACTGCTACTTAATTTTGGCCTGATTTTGAAAGAACTTGAGGATTATATTTACAAATGTGTACATTTGTTCCCGAAGGGATAGTTCGTTAAAAAAATGAAAATCAGTTTTAAACATAAAACACATATTCCATAGAACACAAAAGGGAGAACTTAGTGGTCATTTTTTACCATCCAATTATGAAATGTGATGAAAGCATTCAAGTTTCAATAAGGGCACAAAAAATCACCATAAAGGTGATAGTCTTTTCAAGTTTTTTGAAGTCATGCAGTATTTTTGGAGAAACAAACCTACTTTTAAGTTATTCACTGAAAATCTTCACCTTCAGTGAGTTTTAATCTGAGAACTGCTGCTATTGAAATTCGTAGTCTGGTGAATATATCGCCAAAGCAGATATTTGGCATTTTTTAAATATCGGAATTTTTCTGTTTGTCCGATGTGTCGGAAGCGGGACTTTTATTTTGACAGCACTGAGAACGCCAGATATATCTGCTTTATATCGCCATCGTACACCCTACTCTCAAAGATATTGCATCGGCATCAACAAAACAATATCGGTCGACCACTAATTGAAATATTAAGTCACTGCGTCGAACTTGAGAACAAATTATTCAGACCAGTTTTGTGAATCGTATCAGCTGATTCATTTAAAAAACAACTTAAAGGCCAAATCACACTGCAACGACAGATTGAATCATAAGATTACAGTACATCACTTTTCAGACATTCCACAACCCAAGCACAGATTCAGCATAAACAAAGCTCTGACAGACAGCAACATAACCCGACACACTGATCCTACAAAACCTCTGTCTGTTGCCATTTGTTGGTGCAGTTTGAATTGGCCTTAAAAGAAAGTTTTGTTTCACTACTTCACTAATAAATTCTCATGAACACACCAAGTAAGCTAGGGTGGATGTACAAATGTTACGTCAACAATTAACATAATCTATATATAAAAGTATTATGGACTAATTGTTTGGTGGTTTAAAATATTTGTTACTATTAGTTATGAAACGATCAGTCTAATAATATAATGAGGTTAAGTGTGTAATTTCTAAACAAGATGGTAAAAATAATATGCAAATATCTGCAAAATATCTAATAATATCTAACAAAGTATTGATAGTACATTAAAAAATTACAAAAAACCCTAGCAAGTTAATTTCTCCAGTTATGCATTGTAATATGGTAGTTAGGCATAAGCAGCGAGTTTTTGTAATACATATCATTGATATCATTTCTCTGTGCCATTGTTATTATAGTTGTGGGTGTCGACAATTTTTTTATATTTAGAATGATTTTTAGAACTAAAACCTTAAAGCTACACTGTGTAACTTTTTTAGTTCATTCTTAGCTAAAAACACTTAGTTCTTTCAAAAATATATGTGCTCATTAATGTATA
Organism: Chrosomus eos; assembly: GCA_036326025.1. Taxonomy (NCBI): domain Eukaryota; kingdom Metazoa; phylum Chordata; class Actinopteri; order Cypriniformes; family Leuciscidae; genus Chrosomus; species Chrosomus eos. Next base: position 11,505,997 of record CM070820.1, read on the forward strand.
TTTACTTCGTTCAAGTAATAAAGTATTCTCGTGAGTGTATAATATGCCATTGAAAATACATACGGGTAAGGGGTTCTAATGTCGGTCGCCATGTTGCTCCTCCATCTTGAAAGTACATTAGCCAAAGAGGGACATACCCTGTTAATTCAAGCTTCACCTTTCGCGTTTTAACACGCGTGGGTTAGCACTCGAACTGCCTAACACTCGAACTGGAAGCCATGTTAATCTTGGACTACATTGGCCACCGTAGGAGTTAAACCGAAATCGTAATTGAGAGGAACAGAAACTAATATTCACTGGATGGTCATATACCTTTTCACTGCTAGATGGGGGTAAAAATCACACAGTGTAGCTTTAATCTTTTTATTGTCCTTGGTGTGAAATCAACATACGAAAGACTTACAGAAACATATTAAGATAGAAGAGGAGAAAGTGTTTCAACATCCATTTTTTTAAACTTCACCTCAATGATGTTTATGTAAATAATGCAATGAGCTATAAATCCCATAAGTAAATAAAGTTGTTTACTTTCCACTTAGTCCGAAAGGTGTACAAGCTAAGCCTGTGAACCGTCAGATATGCTAACCATCTTACGTTTCACAAGTGAAAAGTCTAAGGCCGTGACTCAATGCATGCTTGCTTGAACTTGTTCTGTTGGAAATGCTCTAATCAACGAACTGTTTGCTGTGTGTGTAGATTCATTTCGAGAAGCTCCTGACGGATCTGAAGGTGAAAAGCATCACTCCTGTTTCGCTGTCTCTGATGCACACATACAATAGTGAATCCGCCCCGCAGGAGATCAGCCTTAAACCCATGGAAATCAGGACTTACCGCCTACAGCTGAGCTGAGCCGCAGTCACACCGGCTAATGCACTCGAGAGCCTTCAGCCGAGGACTCGTTCAATGATTGTCAATAGAAACCTTATGCTTCACAGCAAAGTGCAATATGAAATCTACAAGAATTCCCAACCAGCTCTCTCAGGTTATTTTCACATAACGTGAAGCTACTTATGTGTGATTCACTGTGTTGAGAGTTGACGTTTTTCTTTGCTGGGATCGTACAAGTTGTTGTACGGTTTTAAAGTGTTGCTACAGTGGGAATGGTGCAAGAAACGCTTCTGTTATTTGATAAAGAGAAAATCCTCTTTTTTGATCAGAGGGCTTGTGCCCTGTTCAATTGATCCTCAATTCCCTGATGAAAGTTGATATATAGATTGGAAAATTTATTGGATTTACAAAATTTTTACTCTGAATTGTGCCTTAGTCTCTCATGGTGGTGTCTTTTTTTAATGGATGTGATAAAATAAGCAATTTTAAAATTGAACTGTTCACTGTTAATTACAACATAGAAAACACTAACAACAGACATTTTTAATTTTTAATCTTTATTTCTTTAAATGTCCCTTGATAATTTATAGCAATGCAAATGACTGCAAGTTATGTGTGTTTATCACATTCATTGAAATGGATCATTTAATGTGACTTGAAATTTAGATGATGAAGCCTCATATTTTCTTAAGTGACTTTTGTCATTATCTGTTTTTTTTTCTAAATATATTATATATATATATGGTATATATTGGTTGCTTTTTTTTCTTTCACTTTAGTCTATTTTATTCAGTCTGAACGATTGTAAATAGATTCAGTAGCAACATAAATTGACCAAAGGTTGGTGGCTGTCTTGTACTAAATAATGTGTATTGAAGATTTAATTCCATTGTTCCCACAGATGATAATTATCAAATTTTTATTTAATATATTAGGGCTACACTGTAAAACATATGATCAATAAGTTATGACAACATATGTTTTTACATTGCTTTAACTCATCAAAATAAGTTAGACAAGATACAACTCATTTTAATGAAATTTAAGTTGAAATGACTTAAACATCCAAGTTGATTGTACTTGAAAATTGAAGGCAGCGATTTACAGTATATATGATTATAAACATCTATAGAAATATAAATTTTCGCAATGGTTTAAGTTGGAAGGAGTGCTTGATCATAAAATGGTGTCATGGTTATTATGGTGATTGTGTTGAAGCTTATGAATGGAAAAAAGTTCGATTTATTATACAATCAAACTATGCAAATGTACATTTTTGTCTTATGCAACAATGATCTATTTTTTTAGACCTTAAATCACAGACTTCTTTAGTCAGACATTGCCTGGTAGTAATTCTCCAAGAGATCCCAATTTTACCTGGCGAAGTTCTTGAAACGCTTTCTGATATGTAGATTTGCATGAATGAATGTTTTTTCTCAAATGCATTGGCCTTCGTTCTGTGATGTTTATTCTGGAAGGGAGTCAAATATCTGTTTTATACTCTGGGTGTCTTTTTTTAAGGCTGCTTGTTTCGAGTGTGAACGATGATCATTTGTTGACTTGCTACTTGTGATTTTTTTTCCTCTCCAAATGTTAATTGAGTTGATTCAGCATGTTTTTCTTTTTCCTTTTATGAAAATTTCGACTTGCGTGTTGTTCTGATGGTCAGTCGGAAGTGCTGCGATCACTGTATTCCAACTAGCTGCTTAATTCACACTTTTATGACCAAATTGGTCTGTGACTAGTGAATCAGGATAATGGAAGCAAGCCAATGCTTTCTGACCCTGTGAGAATATTCCTCTATTTTTAATCTTGAAAAGTGTGGCGACTATCTGAAGAGTGTATCTTTTTACAAGTGTTGCCAATTACAATTTTAGCCAACGAATGTCTGTCTGTCTGTCATTTGAAAGGAATGTTACAGAAAAATAAAAATTGTTCAGTCTTGTATTTGTTTGCCACTATTTCTCAGTGATTTATAGACTTAAAGGTAAAATCATATATTGGTTAATGGTAACTCGTAAGGTTTTGTGTTCTTTTTGACCTTTTCCATGCGTTTCTTCATGATCGCCTCTTCATCCTCTTGCTTTCTTTTTTCCAGCACTGTCTTTTCAATTTCTTCCTCTCTTTCCATCATTTTTTCAATTCCTTTTGCCACTAAAAGATTTGGAAAGTGTTTGAATAGATTATTAGACATTCTCTGCACAGACTCTTTTTCCAGTTTAAAGCTCCAACTATTGTTATCTAAATACTTGGTTAGGAAAGCTTAGCGTTTTGACTGGCTGATGGATTACTCGCTGAATCAAAGGGAATGCAATACTCACTTGATCTTCCACAACTTTAATCAGATCAATATCAGTCCTGGTTCTCAGGTCCAGATGAGAAGGTCTATGTCTGCCCTGTCTGATCAAATTTGGCACATGTTTGAAATGAAAGAGATGAAATTAAGTATTGTATGGTACCATGACACAGTGATGTATTATATGATAATATTACAGTATTTTGATATACCATGGTACTTACTGAGACATTAAATGGTCATAAATAGTTTTTCAATGGCAAATGTAATATTATACAGTATTGAGAGTGGTTAATGGCTGGTGTAATGATACATGATGCAATTTAACGAAAGCAAATGAGATCAAAGTTTGGGGTCTGCAAGATTTCAATTTTTATGAAGTCTCTTATGCTCACCAAGGGTGAATTTATTTGATAAAAAGATATGTTTAAAAGATGTGTGTCTATTTTAAAATGATTTTTTTTCTGCGATGGCAAGTCTGAATTTTCAGAATCATTCACCAAGGCCTTCAGTGTCACATGATCCTCCAGAAATCATTCTAATATGAATGATTTGCTGCCCAGGAAACATGTCTTATCATTATAAATGTTGTTTTTCAGGATTTTATGATGAATAAAAAGTTCAAAAGAACTTTTGTAACATTGCCTTTACTGTCACTTTTGCTCAGTTTAAAGCATCTTTGCTGAATAAAATTATTGTCTTACAACAACAAAATCTTTCTGATCCCAAACTTTAATGGTAATGTATATATATTTTTTGAAATGTTTTACAAAGTAATATATCTGTCAATATATTGTCTAACCACAATAATTACAGTTAAATTGTACCCCAAGAACTGATAAACCATGGTTTATTAAAAAAACAACAACAAAAAACAGTACTTTTATGTTAGTGTACCAGCTATAATTTTAAGAAGAGAAGCCAATAACCTTGGTGTCTTGTGAGCGTCTTTAGTAATAGTCTGAGGTGGTTCAGGGCATCCTTCTCCAGTTCTGGCTGTGGAAACGGCCTCTTTCCTGGGTTTGGTGGTTTTCATTCTGTGTCGGTGGTTTGCAGAATGAGTAGTGAGCTGAACTGGAGGCCAGATCTTGGAAAGAGTGTGTGCCAGCCGCCTTGTGATCCACTCGCTCTGTGCACATACACGCACATAAACTGTGTGTGAACTTCTCATCCTCTCGCTGTGGTTCTCCAGGAGCCTTTTATCACCCTGGAAAGGAGATAATAACAGGGAGAAACTGCAGGTTCTATTGATCATGTAGTAGAGGCTTGAATTAAGATTCTCTTCTTGACTCGTCTGAATTCATTGCCAGAGTTTAATGTAGTATCGCAGCAGATGAATGTTTAAAGCCAACAATGTGCTTTAGCATTTTGTTTATATTCAGATTTACTTAGCTTTCTGATGTCTCATGAACTCTCTATTATAATGTCATCTCAATGTTGGGCACAATATAACTTTAAAATATGGACTGAATGTACAAAAAAATCTTCATGCATTATTCAGCTGGATTAGAGGGAAATTCAACACGAAACAACTGCTTTCTTTTGTTTGATTGTACTGTAAAGACCTCATGAAATGGCCTGACAAACACAACTGACTTTCCTGTACTGATGTATTTCCTACTAAAACAAAGTTGGGGTGGGACAAAAGAAAAATCTTGCTTTTAGTTTACGCCAGGATAACATAGTACTTTTAAAATTGTTACAGCGTATATAGTATGCGCTAGTGTTTAAATGTTTGGGGTCAGTAAGTGGTTTATTTTTTTGGTTTGGAAAGAAATTAATACTTTATTTCAGCAAGGATGCATTAAATTGATCAAAACAAAAATGATAAAGACACTAGTGTCACAAGTTGGTTCCACATTGAGGTGAATAGAGGATCCTTTTGCAGCAGTTTTTACTAAACTAAATGAACAGAACACTCTGGCATAAGAAGATACAGAAGAACTAGACAGGAGTAACAAAAACCAACCTTAACCTTGAAGACACCAGACAAAGAACTGAACTGAATGGAGGGTTTAAATACACAGACCAAACATAGATACTAAAATAGATGCAGATTAACACAATGGGTTGCTATGAAAACAAATGAAGAGCAGGAACAAATGAAACAGGAAAACAAGGTGAAAAACTAGAGGTCCATGAAACAAAGCATGACCGTGACAGTACATTTCCCTCCCGGATGGCGTAACCAGAGGGAAGGAGGGTCAAGGCGAAGCTGGGGTTCCAGAAGCGGAGCCAGAGCAAAGATTGACCAAGATGAGGCCAGAGGGATGAGGTACAGAGCATGAGGGACGACAGACCATGTTGGAGCCAAGAGGGTGAGGAGCCAAGGCGAAGCCGATGGGAAGAGAGAGCCCGGCAGAGCCTGAGGGACAACAGACCACGGTGAAGCCAAGAGAGTGCGGAGCCAAGGTGGACCCGATGGGTCGGAGGGCTGAGGTTGAGTCTTAGGCTCGGAAGGCTGAAGTGGAGCTGAGGGATCCACAGACCAACGCGGAGATGATGACTGGGAAGCCCAAGGCGGATCCAAGCAGCTTGGGGGGAACCATTAAGGAGAAGCCGAGGGCCTGAAGGGAGCCAGTGAATGCAGGGCAGAGGAACTGCAGGGCAGAGGAACTGGCTTCGGCAGAGAATAAGTAAGAGGAAGGCTGGGCTGGACCATCTGCAGTGAAGGAGACTTGGAGCTGGCAATGAAGGAGAAAGACTGGATGGGACCAGCTGAGACTGGAGACCTTGAAACATCACATCACCCAGAACATCAATTATGTATACACTGGGGACCAAGCTTAGTGGACGGACCTCAGCGACAGAAGTGTAGATGGGGCTCCAATCCATATCCTTGAACTCTACCAATATGCTTCAGTGACAGACGTTGGTGCCAGCTCACGCACCTGGTCCGGCTCCAGAACGAAATTGGCCCCTGTTAGTTACACTGACTCTAGCTTCGTGGGGGGCTCATTCTCTGAGACTGCAGTGGGCTCTGGATGATGGTTCAATGTGGGCATGTCAAGAGGTTGAATGGGCTCTGAATGCTCTGGGGAGGACTGGAACATCTTTGGCGTGGTCCTCATACAGCTCCTCTACAGTAAAATGTACTTGGCTAACATCGTGCTGTCCCTTCCTGGCAAGAGGAAAACATACAAATAGTCATCCAGCACCTCCCAAAAACATGCTTTAGCATGTGTCTACTCCAGGGGATTCGAGAGTATAAGTCCAAAAAAAGCCTCCATACACCTCTCCAGGGGGTAACCATTCTGGCAGAGGTTTAGTAGCTAGTACTCAGGGCAAATGTGGGCTGCTGCGAGATCCATATTATTAAGGTCTGGTGTTCTGTCACGAGTTGGTTCCACAATGAAGCGAATGGAAGATCCAGCAGTCTTTATTAAACTAAATAAGCAAAACAAAACACTCTGGGATAAGAAGGCACAGAAACACTACACAGGACTAACACAAAGAACTGAACTGAAATGAGGGTTTAAATACACAGACCAAGCGATGGAGCTAAACGAGATGCAGGTAAACATAATGGGTTGCTAAGGAAACAAATGAAGAGTGGGAACATGGGGAATAAAGGAAATTGGAAAACAAGATGAAACAAACTAAAAGACCATAAAACAGAACAAAAGTCAGATTGACTTTTCTGGTAAATACACAAATGTGCTGGTCACACTAAATTCACTATCTGTCCAGTTTTATTTTTTTACTTCTGAGTTGAAAGGCGAAAGGGGATGATCACAGAGAACATGTTTTTTCTCTTAAAATCTCGAGATGCATTATAGTTATACAGTACTGCAGTTACTATAATAGACACAATAGTAACTGCAGATCAGTGATGCTGGAGAATGGACAAGAAGGGTCTCGAGCACAAGACGTAGCACAATGGTCAGAGGTCTGTCTAACGCATACTTACATAGAAAAACAATTAAAAGCAGCAGAGCTTAAACAGGTCAGACAGAGCTTTATTACCTCACACCAGTGTAAAAAAATGTATGTACAAAATAAGGGCATTGTAGTTTTTGAGTTTGCACAGATGAACTGAGACAGGGAGCTGTTAGTCTTCTCTGGTAAACCTGACCCAGCCAATTTTTGGCTCTGATTTTTGCTGGATTTATGACAAGAACTGGGCTTGCTCTGACAGAGAGCATGGCAACTATTTTCCAATATTCCTCACATCTGTGACCTGAAAAAAAAAGGGAAAAATCAGGTTTATTATTTAGTCATATTTTGAACAACAACTTCCTCCCATTTCACAAGGTGTCCTCAGAGGACATACAATAAAATATTATTTACATTTTTTTTTTTTGCTGGGTAATATATCTTCAAAATATGTGTAGTTCAGTACCTTAAACCATTCATGGAAAATAATCTTGCCCAAATCGAGTCAAGTTGGATCACGCTGCAGGCAACAGCAGATCAATTGGCAGGACTCTGTGCTGAAAGATAGGAGAGACATTATACCTTCATACCTTCTCTTTTTAAACTGTAAGACACGACTGGAGGTTAGAAATGTGAAAAAATCCTGCATTATCTACCTTGCCATGTTTTATTAAATAATTCTCTTTGTATGATTTAAAATTAGAATGGGCCTTCTTTGTTGAAATAAAGATCTCACCTTGTGACAAGCCAGATAATGGACAAATGGTTCAGATTGATCAAAATCAAGTTTTGGGAGTCTGTAAATTTCCCTCATACTAACGAAAACAAGAGCACCCCCAATGAATATACTGTTGCTGGCTCCCCGTGGTACTGGCCATTTGATATAAATTCGGGTGGGCAGTACAATCATGTGCTTGTAAGAAATAGATTTGTATTATGGGTATTGCATTACCACAACATTTTGTCTTGGTGTTTATTAGCATGCTAGAAATCATTAGGTGTTATTTTTGAGTGATTCCTATTCTATGGCTTCAATACATACCCATGAATGTAGTTTAGGTTGAGCTTTGAAGGAGGTTGCCGTAGCCAAAGTAAATCAGTTTGACTTCTAGGGTGTTCTTGTTGATTAAAAGGTTTTCCTTTTTGATGTCTCGGTGGAGCACTCCTTGTTGGCAGCTCATGTAAGCGGCTTGTGTTACTTGCCGCATGACAACCCGGGCTAACTTCTCATTGATTAGTCGCGTTTCCACTGCCGGGGCGGGCCAGAGCTAACAGCGAGCCGAGCCAGTGGCCTCGGGCCTCAAGCACCGGGCTCACGTTTTCACTGCCGGGCCAGTAGCCCTGCAGCGCTGCCCTAAACCCCGCCCCAACACGCCTTTCTGGATCAAACGTCATACAATACAACCCAACCCATTTCAGCGGGTATTATGAATTTATTTATAATAGGAAGATAGCGTGTATATTAACTCACCGGCCGTGGCTGCAATAGTGTCCCGATTGTCTCGCGAGTGGACGGTGCTGGGTCACCGTACATCAAGTCGAACCATGGAAAGTCCCTTCTCTGAGCTTCGCTTTGTCCATTGTGCGTTTTAATCGCCTTGTACAATATACTGCGCCCGCGACTTGTTTATTTTTTCCTGAACTTGAAGCGTTGCTCGCTGAATGCTTAGCTTAGAAAGTTCAGCATCGATGCATTTTATAACGTCCTCGTTTCTTCACACGCGATCATTCTTCTGCCCAAATGCTCAGAAGAGCTTTGGTATCTTCGACAGACCAGTACAGGCGATTCTCCATTTCGAGCAGCGATTATTTTTCGCGATATAAAACAGTGAAATGTGCATCTTGCTTCAGATCATAACGTTCCATAACACCGATAAACTCCGCCTTTTACCTTGAGCACGCCTCTAGCCCGAGCTGGCCCGCTTTGGCCCAAGGTATTCGACGGGCCAGAAATCCTGGCCGTTGGCCCCGAGGAAGCCCCGCTCAAGCCCCGGAAGTGACAGTGGAAACGTGACTGGCCCTGGCACGCACCAGCACGGCTCGGCCCTGGCCCGGCAGTGGAAACGCGGCTATTGATTCAAAAAAAAAATTGGAGCTTGGAAGCATCGGCACTCCAGTAAAACACATAGTGGGCTTGAGCTTGGAGGACGTCCATTCTCCAATCAGACACATTGAAGAATGGAGCTTGGAGGGCGTCAACTTTCCTGCCGCATACATTGCGGGCTGGAGGTTTTAGGGCGTTGACACTCCAGTCGGACACATTGCACGCTGGAGATTGGATCGCATCTACACTTCAGTTGAACTCAGTGAGGAACGAAGACACCAGTCGGACTCATTACATACTGGAGCTTGGATTTCGGCAACAGTCCAGCCAGACTCACTGTTCTGAAGTCATTGCGTTTGGAAACAAAGATGAAGTTCTCAAGGTGAATGCATACCTTCACTCTATGGGTCAAACAACTAATAATCAAGTCAGGAATCTTGGTGTGTCTCTAGAGTCAGACCTTAGTTTCAGTAGTCATGTCAAAGCAATTACTAAATCAGCATACTATCATCTGAAAAATATTGCAAGAATTAGATGCTTTGTTTCCAGTCAAGACTTAGAGAAACTTGTGCATGCTTTTATCACCAGCAGGGTGGATTATTGTAATAGACTCCTCACTGGCCTTCCTAAAAAGACCATAAGACAGTTGCAGCTCATACAGAACGCTGCTGCCAGGATTCTGAGCAGAACCAGAAAATATGAACATATCACACCAGTCCTCAGGTCTTTACACTGGCTGCCAATTACATTGATTTTAAAGCATTATTACTGGTATATAAATCATTCAATGGGCTAGGACCTCAATATATTGCAGACATGCTCACTGAATATAAACCCAACAGATCACTCAGATCATTAGGATCACATCAGCTAGAAATACCAAGGGTTCACTCTAAGCAAGGAGAGTCTGCTTTTAGCTACTATGCCAGCCGCAGCTGGAACCAGCTTCCAGAAGAGATCAGATGTGCTCCTACAGTAGTCACATTCAAATCCAGACTCAAAACACATCTGTTTAGCTATACATTTACTGAATGAGCACTGTGCCACCTTTGTCCGACTGTTTTTACTTTTTTTTTTTTTTATTCTAAACTGTTTCATTTATTCTGATTTGTTTTGATTATTTTATTTTCTCCTATGTAAAGCACTTTGAATTACCATTGTGTATGAAATGTGCTATATAAATAAACTTGCCTTGCCTTGCCTTGCCTGGACTGGAACCTTCAGGGTATTTACACTCCTGTCGGACTCAGTGCGGGCTGAAGCTTGGAGGGTGACATTTTAGGTCTCTCCTGTGACCAAAAAGTACCATCCAAAACCGCTTTTCTTGTTACATTTCTTCTCCTTTCTCCTTTTGTCACATCTACATTAAAAGTCAGGTGGTGTCGGAGTGGGACTTTTAAACTGGAAATCTTATCTAAAAAGAAATGACCAATCAACCAAAATCAAAATGTTTCAAGATGGCGGAGTGAGTGGTAGCACTTTTGCAGGCTCTGGTAAAAAGTGTCTTTTTAGTCCTAAATGTGATAAACTAGTGTAACAACCCCTCTACTAAACAGATATTTAACGTAGTGTCAAAATTAGGGGGCAAAACTAAGATATTATAACATTCTGGGGGGGTTTTCTTTTTTTTTTTTTAATCATGTCCGACCACAACTACAACTTTTGGCTGCTCTCCACGAGGCATGAGACGATTTTGACATTGAGGAGTAAATGGAAGCGGAGCAACATTCATCCAAAGAAGACAAAATTAACAAAGAACATAAGCCAATTAAACAGCTGAATCCAAAGAAACAGAGACACCAAAGTGAAATTGAGGACACGGATACTGGCACTGCAATTCTACAAGCTCTGACCAGAAAAATGGACGAGCAGACGAACTTTTGAAAAGATTCGACAGATGTATTGAAGCTAACACAACCGCAACTAAAGAAAACCGAGAAGAAATCGGTGTGCTTCAGAAAAAAATAGGAGGCATTCAGAGAGAAAACAGCCTGTTAAAAGAAGCATGTGCAGAGAAAAACCCGATACAAAAGAAGGTGGAATCTAAGGAGGATAATAAAGGATGGAGAGGACACGAGAGAAGTTATCATCGTGATACTGACAAGAGTTGTTCCAATGTCTGTGGAGCGGCTGCGAGACACCGTTCACCGGCTGGGAAGGAAAGGCAACGCCGCTACCTCAACTAACACACCGAGAGCAATCATCATTCAGTTCGGGATGAGAACGGTGCGTGATAATGCTTGGAAGAAGTCGAAGGATGCAAGAGTGTGTAGAGACATGCACATACGTTTCAAAGAAGACTTCACGAAAGAAGTTATTTAAGGGCATTTTCTCAGCAGCCAAATTCAGTGGCATCATAACACTTGTATTTAAATTAATTTTATATCCAGATATTTCTCTAAAGTTTTCAAATAATTGAGATAAAGTAGGTAGCGATGATTCAGGGTTAGTAAGATATAATATTACATAATCCGCGGACGATATTTTGTGTACATAGTCTCCTATCTCTAGCCCAGAGATAGATTCATGTGCCCGTATAGCAATGGCCAGGGGTTTCACCGCTAGTGCAAAAAGTAATGGAGACAGAGGACATCCCTGTCTGGTTCCCCTTGACAAATTAAAGTGCAGAGATAAATCAGAGTTAGTACGGACGGTTGCAAAGGACATCTATACAACATACGAATCATATTAATAAATTCAGGACCGAAATAAATTTTTTGCAAAATAGCTATTAAACAAGGCCATTCTACTCAGTCGAAAGCTTTCTCTGCGTCCAAAGAAAGAGGAATCACCGGAGAGTCTATTTGTTTCGCCGAATAAATAATATTCATAAACCTCTGTATGTTATCAAAGGAGGATCTATTTTGACAAATCCGGTTTGATCCATGTGAATTAAACTAGGCAAAATCTGCTCTAAACGTAGCGCAATCATTTTAGTGAGAATTTTATAGTTCAGACACACTCTCCCGGTTTTAATCGAGATTAAAGACACATCTCTAACTAGTAACTAGAGGGTAGGTCAGCTACTCATGAGCTACATGAAGACGTCAGATTCCCAACATTTTTAAAAACAAATCTATTCTGTTCTATTTTTGGCAAATGTAAAGGGCCTTTCATACCAAAGGAGAAATGACTACACTTTTGTAACAGTTTTACGGACTTTTTTTTCTTTTGAACTCTTTCTAGTTTGTTGTCATGGTCACTCATTTGATTAATCATTCAGTTCAGATGTGTGTGATTAATTATACTTGTTTGCCTGTGTATTTAAATTTCCTTGTTTCTGTTCATTGTTGTCGTGTCTCCTCTATGTTTGTATGTGTGATACACTACTCTCTTTATATGGATTTGCCAGTGGATTTATTAAAAACTGTCTTATACCTTCATCTTCGAGTTCATGTGTTCTTGCAACACAGACCGTGAGAAGACCCGACCCAGAAGTGATTAAAACGAGAAGATATATCTCGATTTTCCGTTACGTGTTTTTTTTTTTTCACCATGGACTATCCCTCATTCCGGTTAATATGCCTTAAACAGAGAGAGCCATTCCTCGAAGAAACATATGGAGGAATTTCTCGATCTTGCCTACTAACACCTTTCTCAGATGACTGTCTGTGCTCGTTCCTCGTTCCTGCTCGTTCGGGCTGAACATCAACACCACCATAGAGCAGTTGTCCAGGAAGGGTCCTCGAGTGAGCTTTGCTGCTTATGTGGAGTGGGTGCTGGTATCTTGTGGATCGCCGCTCACCACTGGAGCCAAAAACGATGACGCCAGTCCCACTCCCAACCCAGTGCCCAGCCAGAGGCCATCCCGATGTGAGGAGCGACAGCACGAGCCCACAGCAGACCAAAAGCCCGCCTCAGCCGTGATGTTTGAGCCCGTGCCAAGTGGAGCGATCGAGCAGGACATCACCCCGGAGCCTGAGCTAGCCAAGTCTGACAAGGTGTAAGAGCTGGCTGGCCCATCCATCGTTGTGGGTCCCTCTTGAAGTACGAGGGTATGGAAGTAAGCCCTAACCACCATCCCACCACTGAGAGTTTCTGGTATTAATAGACTCTGTTTTTGCAGAATTTGATCCCCTGCCTCCTTTAATGCTTCCCAAATTTGAATCTTCATCATCAGACCCACTGGCCCCACCCAACCTCCATCTCTCACCTACACTCTAAACTACAACCTTGGCCTTAATATGTTTGTCAAACCTTGTGCTTCTCGTCAATCTCCTCTCCAGGCCTTAGCCACCCAGGTATCACTGTCTCCCATCAGACCCTCAGTACCACCCCAGCGGTGTGGCCATACCTCGTGCCTGCTGTGAGCCACCTCCTCCTGGTTGTGGGGAGTTCGTGGCTCTGCCTTCGGCCTCAAAACGCTCCAGTCCACCTCGACCCGTCGCCCTGGCTCCTGGACCTGCACTCCGTTCTCCAGCAAGGAGCATCAGGCATTCGGGCTCTCTCAGATCATTGGCTCCACCTGTGTCGGACATCACACCACCCTCACCTCGAACTTGCAGGCATCCGTTGCTCTCCGACTCCACCCCTAAGGCTCAGGCTAGCTCCGCCCTCCCTCTGGCTCCGCCTCTGCCCTCGGTCGCCATTCAGCTCCACCTCTGGCCTCCAAACCCTTACTTCCATCTCGGGAGATCGTTGTTGCGGCTCCGTTGAGGCCGTCAATAACTTGGGTGTCTCTACGCTGCATCGGCTCTTCGGTTGCACGGTGGGCTCCAGCCCCCTACGTCTGCATTGTCTCCAGTCATCCCCATGGTGCTGTCTGGATGCCTACCTCAATGGGTCCTCCCTCCAGCGCCGCCGCCATGCATCAAACTTCTGGTTGTGGCCTGGGTCATCACCTGCATGTCCTTGTTCAAGGCCATTCCCTGGATCACACCACCCTGGACTTTTCGTTCAATCCCTCTCCCGGACTCTAGTCCTTCACCTGAGTCTCCTCTATTCATCTGCTGGCTCGAGGTCCCGTCTGTCTGGGAGGGGGCATAATTTCACAGTTTCACTCAGTTTGAAGTTTTTTAATTTTGCACCGCTTCTCCCTGCCTAGTTTGTTGTCATGGCCACTCATTTGGTTCATCATTCAGTTCAGATGTGTTGTGTGTAAATGTATTATTCTTGTTTGCCTGTGTATTTAAGTTCCCTTGTTTCTGTTCATTGTTGTCGGGTCTCTTCTATGTTTGGATGTGTGATATGCTACTCTCTTTACGTGGATTTATTAAAGACTGTATTCCATCTTCATATTCATGCGTGTTCTAGCAACACAATCTGTAACAATCTCAGGCTGTACAGGGCTAACAGGAACGAGGAATCCAAAACTCAAATGCTTACAGTGCTGACAGCGAATGCACACCAAAAGAAACAAGACTTCATAATGAATGCAGGGCAAAAGGCATTTAAATAGACATAGTGAGGAACTAAGAAAACAAGACACAGCTGAAACAGCGAATGGGCAGAGGGTACTAAGACATGAAGTCCAGGAATAAAAGAGTATATGGAAACAGTAAGGGACGATGCTGCCATCTGCTTGTACTTAAGGGTACAGCAGCTGACAACCCTAATGGCAGCAAAGATATTGGTCAATAAAGTGAGATTAAATAAATTAAGTAAACTTTTTGTAATTTTTAACATATTTAATCATTTCAGCGCACATTACACCTCTGCTCCTTTACTCCAGAATTGTGTCAACATGGGGACAGGAGAGGTGTCAGTCGATAAATTATTATTTGAAAAGTAACTTGGATATTTTTATGTAAATTTAAACGTAATGCAATACTTTACGATTTACTTGAAAAAAGTAATCTGATTACGTAACTCACGTTACTTTTAATGCATTACTCCCAACACTGCTCGTAACTAATGTTTGCTGACTTCAGAAACATAAATCCCTATTAAGCAGAGGGAAATATTCTAAACAAGAAAAGCCGAGTGAAAAGAGATGAGTAAGAGTGAAAGACGTAAGTGTTAATAAGAGTAATTGACAGGCCAGTTTGAGGGCATTTGTTTTTTCCTTTAGTTATGAGTAGTGTGTTAATATTTGGACTAAATATAACTTTGTAGCAGCAGGAAGCTGGAGTACCTCAATGATCCTCACAGCATTGATTATGCGGAGGTCTGTCTCCCGGGTCAGGTGTTTCTGAAGTGTTATCCAGGCAGTGTTCCTCAGACTCTCTGAAAGCGTGATCCTCCGGCTGATCTGTGCCAAACCCTGAACCACACTGTACCGCAGCCTCCATTTGTCTTCATGCGCTACAGACACATATATCTGCTTTACTTGTCTTTATAATAGACATTATCTCTAGTAGCCCTAGTTTCTAGTAGCCAAAAAGTATTTGAAAAGGTTTTTTTGTTGTTGTTGCAAACACTTTTAGTGGATGTATGAAGTCAACAAGTTAACACAGGTGTCCTGCAGTGCAGTGACCACAGGTGTAATAATTAACTTACTTTACAGGTGTAATAAAGAAACGTAATGTTATGTGACAATACTTTTTGGAAGCCACTGTATAAAAACCTTATCCCATAGACTTTTATTATGTAATTACCCACTAGTACTACCTCTAGTTCTGAGTATGATTCTAGTTTCAATGCAGACATTGGCTGTGTCCGAAAGCTTAGGCAGCTGACTTGATGCCTCGCTGCCTTGTCAGGCAATGACTTTGCAGCGTTTACGCATGAAGGTTCCTCAAGAAACTGATTTCAAACTTCTGAGGCGTAACGGTTTACTGATTTACGGTTTAGTGAACAAAATAGAGAGAGCTTTGGTTATAACTAAGCAAATATTTAATTACTACAATAGTAATTTCCCCCTAGAAATGCCATAAAAAGGGGAACACGTTGGTCAAAAATGTACATTTACACACAAACTAACCACCAACCACCAGATGAAGGTATCTCAGGAGACAGGAAGTAAAGCTAACATTGGATTTGGATGTGCCTTGATGCCTTTCAAACTTGGAATGCATCCTAACAAAGGCAGAATTTTAAATCTTTCGGACACAGCCTTTATGCATATTTCTATCTAAAGAACTTACATTGTTTTAGCAAAGTTAAAAGTCCTCCTGAACATCTGCACGGAAAAGAGTTTGACTGCCCAACGAGGGCTGTTTTCTTAATTTCAGCACAGCAGCTGTTCAGGCAAATGTCAATCAAAATGGAGCAGTATATGTGCTCCAACTGCCATGGCCAGGATGCTTTCTGTGATGCCATTTCCTGCATAAAGAAAATACAAACAAATAAATAATTTAAAATATACTTTCACAAAATGAGTATTAATTAATAAAATGATTAAAGATTTATTCGGAACCTTTTTGAGTAAGAAAGAGATTTATTTAAAGGAAAATCTCACACAAAATCTGTCCAAAATCTTTCAGTTATCTTATTTGTCACCAGCATCAACGACGCTGATGTTTTAGTCCAATCTAATTATTTATTCAAAAATACATTAAAATGCAAATCCATAAATACACATATAAGTGTATCACCAGCTTCTGGTTGTGAAACTGCCGAGATTTAAATTCCAAAAGAAATGGTATAAAACTTTCACAGGTGAGAATGTGTTGGTTTGTGTTTTTATTATGTATTAACTCAATATAATTTTTTTAAATTTTATTCCAGGTAACTTTTTAATGTCTTGTTAACTGACACCTTCGTCTTGTTGTATTGTGTTAGTCCAGCAAAATCATCTGCTGAAGTCTATTGCAGATATAGATATTCATACATGCGTCTACCTACGCAGTCAACTAGCTCATGAGTGTTGATGTATAGCAGCCCATAGAAACAGCCGACCTATGCATTTATATCTTTGTTGGACACAGTGACCCACCATCTTGATGTTCTTATCCCATATTGCTTTCTAATTATCACTTTTTTTAACTATTCCTTTAAGTTCATAAGTACTTTCTTAAGCACCTGAGTGCTTTCTTGTGTTTGGACCATGTGAAGGCTCATAAGAGTCTGAAGGCACAGCATGCTAGATTTAGCAACCTCTCCCAGAATCATCAGTCCTAACCCACAGTCGACCCTGAGAACAGTGGAGGAAAAAAAAAAGACTGATGTTACTCTGGGATTTTAACCTACAGTTCCACCCATAAGCTGCTTATATAACATAAAAACCTGTGGAAAGTATCTCACAAACACACTTCACGCACCAGTTGTCTTGTTGAAGTTTATCTCTCAGCAACACAAGCTGTTTGATCACTTGAGAGAGCTGAGTGCTATTGTTTTGCACACAGTGATAGCTGAAAAGGCACTGCCTTAGGACCTTGTTAACACCATGCTCCTGTGCTTCCACAGAGACCTGTCAATCAAATAGAGTTTTCAATACAGTGAATCGTCAGTTCAGCACTCCTTTTCTGACATAATTGACCTAGCTTTCAAACCTGCACTGAAGTGTCCTCTGTAAGTTTGAGACCACACAGAACCTCCCCGACGCGCATCATGAAGTGAACAGAAAATAACATGTTCGGGAACTCTTGGTAGTGCGTTTCACAATTCAACAGCCCTGTCAACAGATAAAGACAGCTGCAAACTTTATATGCATTCCACTGATTCTTGCGACATTCAACAAAAAGTCCTACAATTTCACCTGCCATTAGCAACATTTAAACTTTGGAATCACTTGTCCTGACTCTAACCCAATACATTACTTGGTCACACTTTAGTTTAGGGTCCAGCTCTCACTATTGACTTACTATTAACTGTGTCTTTTGCCTCAAAAAACTCCTAATTACAGCTTATTAATAGTAGATAAGTTTAGGTATTGAGTGGGATTAAGGGATGTAGAATATGGTCATGCAGAATAAAGCATTAATTTGTGCTTTATAAGTACTAATAAACAGCTAATATAATAGTAAGATGCATGCTAATAAGCAACAAGTTAGTAGTGAGAACTGGATCGTAAACTAAATTAAACCATCATTTTAATAAAATATAAATATATCATATATAATATGATTAAGGAAGCCTGTTTCTGCCACCTAAATATAATAATAATGTGTTGTTAAATCAAAATTATGACATACTAAGGAGATAAAATGACACATGAAAAGTGATGATGTATTTTTTAATATCATAATTTCAACTTTTTATCTCATAATTTCACAATTTTCGACAATTTCTGACTGACTTATTAATAAGTCATAAATTTGAGTTTTATTTAAATGTTTTATCTCATAATGTCTTATGGTGTGTTCACACCAAACGCGAATTTAATTATTTAGTTTACATAAGTCAATGCAAAGATTTGCGCGAATTGGGCGACGTATTTGCTGCGAACGCTCGATATTCGCCTCAATCGCGTCTTCCGCGCATGTTGAAAATTTTCAACTCGAGCGGAGAATTCGCATGACAAGCAGTGGCGCCAGACACGTCAACGTTTAGCTTTCCTGTGTATTTGGGACTTTCACAACAAGTACAGAACAGCAATAGTATTTATTTCAGACATGACGAGACGACGGAAAAAATGGCAGAAAGAAATTTTGTTGATGTGTGTGAAGACACTCCTTTTCGTGCAATATTTTCATTCGTGCAAGTGACGCGAAAAACAAGAAACATCCCGCGAGTAATCTAGAGCGAGTAAATTGATGCGAAGTTTCACTTTGCGTTTGTGAACACACCATTAGTATCTCATTTTAACTTTTATGTCATTATTATGATTTACCAAAGCATGATTTTTTTTCCTTATGTTGCTTAAATGGGCTTCTCTATACATAATACTATGTTATGTTAAAGGATATTAAGCGATTTCTGAGAAATGCTGTTAAAAGTTGATCAGATGGAGCACCACAACACACCTGTAGCCAATCAGCAGTAGGGGGCGTTTACACTCATGATGGGGGAAGAGAGATAGAGTGAGCAAGAGGGAGATTTGAAGAAAGGCTGTAGAAAAGGAGATGGCGTTAATATTAGAAAAGCTTTCCAGAGCTGGAGCGCCCTAAAGCGGACCCTGAAAACAGATGCCGAGGTTGCGTTGTTTCAGCTTTAGTGTTATTGTTTGTGTGGAGCTGGCGACTAACACAGAACTCTTGCTTGTATATAGTCTTGTGCATTGCATGTTAATTTTTTATTCTTCCTTATCGTTTGTTGTTCGCCATCTTCGCTTTATTTTTTTGCGAAGCATTATTTTGCTTTACTTCAGCTATGATCAAGAGACATCCACTCTTGCATTGCGTATTTGTGCATTTTGGCAGTAGCACCTCATTGCAGTACACGAGATCCGGGGGGCGGAGTCGGATCCAGATTAAGGGGTGGGGTTGGGTAGGTTTAGGGGTGGGTTTAGGGATAAGGGGTGGAGCTGGGTAGGTTTAGGGGTGGGTTTAGGGATAAGGGGTGGAGCTGGGTAGGTTTAGGTATGTAAGGTGGGAGGAGTCGGATCTAGATCCGACTCCTCCCCGTGGATTTCATGTTCTGCAGTGAGGACCATCTCCATTTTGGGGACGGAGCAATGAAGGGAGGGGTGTGTTTGTATGGGTAACTTATACATTCAACTTAACATTTATTTTAACATTTTTACCAGAACAATCTAAAATAATTCCTTGGTACATTAACTTTTATTTTGCAGTCCTGTAGTTTTGTCACAACCCTCAAAAATATGTTTTATAAACATTTTATTGTTTTGCAATAATGATTAAGTTGAGACAATCTCAAACCTTTTAAGCTGTGAAGATATATGCTGCTTAGCTGATGTCCATTTAAATTACCAGCGAGTTGAAAGATGAACAGCCTCAGAGAGACCAAATAACCAAGCTGTAAAAAACAAAACTGTCAGCAGAACTATATATAAAGAGACATATAATTAAAGACTTATATATATAGGTAATTCTGTAACAACTATAATAAAGGACCCATGTTTAGTGATATTTATAATGTGTAGCATATACCTGCAGCATCTTGGTCTTATAAGAACTTGGAGGGTCCGACAGAGTTGAGTCAGAGCACAGGAAATTCTGGATTGACTCTGCCAGGTGGAACAGCACAGGGATCTGATCTGCATGGATGGGTGCATGGTCCAATGACACGATCAGGACATCCAGTGAATCTGAAAAAAAAAGAAAGAAATCATGGGCATTACCTTTCATGTTTTTTTTTACTACCAAAATGAGCCAAATTACCCTTGTAATGTTATGTTTTTATGTTATGTATGTACCATAGTAACCATGGTATGACAACAATATTGCAATTATTCAGTCTTGAAAGGTAGGGTAGGTAATTTTCGGAGCGGCTAGCAATAGCCAGCTAGCTTTGAAAACATGAGATCCCACCCTCCCTTCAGAGCAAAGCAACACCTCCTCCAAAACAAGTGAACGCACAGCAAGGAGCAAACAAAAGTGTCACGAGCTAGGCGTTAAACAACCTCATGTCTCAAAACACATAACAATACAATAATGAAAACTAAAAGAGCACTGCCCTGTAGTCCTGTACCACCTAACTGCTGCAGTTTCATTTCAGCGTTGATAGTGTTGCCATTGAAAAGCATAAATTTGAGTCATGAACAGCTCCGAGTATAAATTCATGGGTTTCCATCTCTTTCACATGACAGTAGATATGGTGTGAACGCAGCATAAGGTCGTTGTTTTGGTTCAGGAGGAACTGTAAAAGGCGGCTGCTGTTTCGGTTGTGGTGCTCTGTGACTGGTGTCTTTCTAACTCTGCAATATAGCATAAAGCGCGCTGTGATGTCTGACTGTGCGAGCAAGTTGCGTGAAGGTATGGAATTGTATTGACAGGCTGGTAGGACATTGTTTCATTGCATTGGACCGAACTTTTTTATGGTCCTACACCTTTCACATCCAATATATACACATACAAATAAATTAAGACCACTTAACTTACTGATTGCTATCAGGATGTGAAGAGACTTTCAACCAGCATAACAGAAAAAACATTCTAGAACAAATCACCTACCCTGCCTCTAAAAGTGTAATTTGTCAAGGTGTCAGATGTTATCGCTCTGAGTTCTAGAGTCAACAGATGGTTCTCAATGAATTCTGTAACGTTGTAACATGTTTTTTTTTTTTTTGTTGTAAAAAAATAAAAAAATTGTTTGCATTTAATTGACACACCATTTCTAACTTTTCCATTGCACAAGCTCAGCAGAAGAAGCTGTGTCCAGGCCCCGGGGAGATCAACGTGTTTGCCTTCACCGACAGATATGAATCCAGCACGACGCTGAGGACAAAAAGCCGAGTGTTTTCATCAATAGAGGTTTGTCTCCACCTGGTGGATGGAGAGAGTAATGCTCCAATGTCATAGTGTGATTACAACTAGTCAGGCGCCCTTTTTGAGGTTTCTGTGGCCAGTTGCACAAACTGGCACAAACGTAGCAAAGCCACTATGATAAGACTCTCTCTTAAGAATTAATTCGACACACTAGCAATTAGTCAAAAGGTAATCAGTCTTCTTTTTTTTTTAATTCAAATTAGACCGATCTACCTTTTTATGACTTTAAAAAATTAGGAATAGACTTGAAGATAACAAGTAAGTTAGATGACTTAAGACAGTCGAAGCAGATTTAGACCAAATTATGGCATTTAAACCGGGCAAACAATAAAGAAAACGTTAATACCTTGCATCGAATTAGAAACACATCAGCGAGATTTTCATATTTTTCCTGCTCCTTGGAGCCTTGTGCCTTATTGTATTTTTCAAGGAAGCCCTCTATTGTTTCAAATGGGTTTCTATAATAGGAAAATGTCATAGTCAGTTTAATAATATAATAGTTCATTTTGGCGTCAGCACTGCAGCAAAACAATAAATAATTGCGATTCATTGGTTTAAATACCTTCTGACACTGGAGGTTCTTGCAGTATCCGTTTCTTCGGCCCATTTTCTGAAACGTTCTTTTCTAGAAAAATCATTTTGTTGAGACTGAGAAACTATTCCTAAATAATGTTTGACAGGAATTTTTAGTATAGGCATACTGATGCGTTCAGGTCAGCCTCGCACACAACGCAAAAAGCCCACACAGCACACACTGCATGTGGCAGTGACGTACCTCTTCATGGTTGAAGTTGTCTTAGCTACCTTGTCAACAACAACTTTTTGCGTGTCATATTTTGAAGGAGCCAAAATTCATTGCGATGTAATAAAACCAAAAGCAAATCGTCATGCAAAATATCGTGTCCTATCGTACCTATGAAAGCCCATTTTTGTCTCCTTATAAAAATTCTTTGGTAAATCATAAGACGTAAAAGTCATAATTATTAGACAAAAAGTCAACATTATTACATACTTTTGACATATAAGTAGTAATTATTTCTTTTTCATAATTGACTTTTTATGCCGTAATTTTACTATTTTCAATAATTACTTCTCAGTATATAATTTATTTTTTTTATTTATAATGTTTTTGTATATTGCATGTTGGTGCGGTAATTTTCAGAGCGCCGCTGGTGTAGTGGTATCATGCAAGATTCCCATTCTTGCGACCGGGTTCGATTCCCGGGCGGCGCATCAATTTTTTTCCCTCGGTAAATCTAAATATTTCACTGACTTTTCCTAGTCTATCACTGTCATACCATTCTGTAAATACATTTGTATGTAATGTACAGTGCGCTGGTCAGACGCATTTTCAAAGCTTGCTTTCTGTGCGCTTTGTAGTTCGTACGCGCATGCGCTCAAGCATTTCCGGTCCGGTTCCTCCGCCATCTTATGTCGCCTTTCCATTGTTCATAACTGGAGTCAGCCGAGGCGGCATTTCACATTTACTCTCATTATAACAGGTTTGGCTGAGAACAGAGAGGGTAACAACACTGGAAAGAGCGAGACACAGGCGGAACTCGAGATCATCTCAAATATACACAAGAGGATTTTCTCTCAGGGTTCGTTGTCTTAATTCGATCGGGAAAATATGATGGACGACGAACAGCCCAAGACCCTGTACGTATTATCGGTATTGTACGCCAACACGTTAGACAGAAAACTTAATATCAGATCAAGTCATTCATACAATAGCCTTTTAAAAACACTTTCCGTTTTGTCATTTCGCCTAAGTCATTTCTAGCTCATAACAGTATTGTGTGTGATGCTAAGGGAAATGTAACCACAAAGCAGACGTGTACATTTCTGTGTCCCAAACAAAAGCTCTGATTAGCTACTGGGAAAAGAGATTCACTATAGCGTAAAATTAGCGCTCAAGACTGGTAAGCACAGGACAGTCGTGTGATTTCAAAGAAACTCGTACACCATGTGCTAGTTATTGAGTTAATTTAGATAATTGCAGCAGGCCTGTTGAGGCCACAGCAGGGCCGCTCTCACACACTGCTGTCTGTGTTTGAGTGTGTGAAGTTGCCTTGTACTTACTGAAAGCTCATTGTCGTTAGGGAATTGCTAGACAAAGAACCCGTCTTAGTGTATTTACTGACGTATTTGTAAAGCTTTACTTCTATAAGTGCAGCATGCTTATTCAATTGACATTGTCGCCAGGGTGTACATACGGGATAAAACTGCATATTTTGGTCATATCTGGCTTTTCGTCCCTCGTATCCGACAGCGCAAGAGCTTTTGTTGCTGGTCGCGCGCTGCCCTGCGCGCTCGTGCGTGCTTCTGTTTTGTCATCTCTTTGTTTCAAACCTGTATACATTATAAGCAGCTCATTTCTGGATGAGGTTAAGTAACGGCCCGTGGGTTCTCATGCCTACCTAATTCCTTTGTAATGTAGATTAGTTGGATCATTGTAACTCAGGTGCTTGAAGATGGCAAAGATTCCCCCCCCCCCCCCCCCCCCCCCCCCTGTAATAACTATCAAATTATAAATGTAAAAGTATCATCTATTCAACCCGTCACTCATTGTCATGTCCATATCCCTCTTTTTTGCAGGTATGTTGGAAACCTGTCACGGGATGTGACTGAGGCCCTTATTATGCAGCTCTTTGGTCAAATTGGCCCCTGTAAGAGCTGTAAAATGATTGTGGATGTGAGTATATAATTTGCTTACACAGCAAGTTGTGTGCTAATGCCGTCTTTCAGCATTTAGATAAATGCATCTTTTTTAATATATATATATATATATTTAGCATTGATATTTTTTATTTCTTGCACCAGTAACTTGTTTTTCTTGTTTTTCATAAGCATCTCGATACTAGTAGAGGCGTGAATCCTCACTTGCCTCATGATTCGGTTATGATTCCAAGGGTAATGATTTAATTATAAAACTATTCTCTATGCATCGCTATGCATCTTTTCCTTCAATTTATTAATAATAATTTCTATATTAATAACTGTTTTTTTTTTTTGTTATTTTATCTTTGTTATTTGCATCTTTGTTCTAATTTTTAATAACAAAGTAGATACAATATAAGAAAAAATGGAATTAACAGCACTTTCAATTTTTCATTTTATTTCTACTTAACACAAGTTAAATAGTAAGAAATATAGAAATTGAATTATCAGATTTATAAATCACTGTAGTTTTTAGTGTAAATTACAAATAAATATATTATTATTAAAGCTACAAAAGTTATTCAGTCAAGATCAAAGAGTGATTCCATCTTTTATATTATTGTTTGATTAACATTAATGACAGACAGCAGCAAGTTTATTAAATTAAGACCTAATGCATGGATCTAAGACTGCTTGCATTCACTTAAGACATAACTCGCCAATAGGGGTGGGAATTGGCAAAAATGTGACGATTCGATAGTATTGCGATATTTGGGCCACGATTCAATATTATTGCGATTCTTAACATATTGCGAATTTGCGATACAGCAAGTATTGCGATTCGATTCTGCAATATATTGCGATTCATGCCCCCCATATTATTCAAAGGCATTACAAAAAATAGAAAAATAAGACTCAACTCACTTCAAATGTCACATTTAATTCTGTGAATATTATCTTCTACACATTAACTGAACTGCAAAAAACTTTTATATATAATTCCACCAAATCAGCTTATCATTGAATGGCACAGCTTTATAAATATCTAAATGTACACTCTTAAAATCAGTCAATCAAGCATTATATTATGATAATCAAGCATTAGCCTATTTAATGATAGAACTTCAGTAATTAGAACTAAAACTTGATAATCATGCATGAATGCATATTTTTAATTTTAACTGAACTTAAACTGAACTAGTGGTGCTTAAGATATTGTTAGTCATTCAGTGTTTCTGTAAAAAAAAAAAGATAATAGTAATTATTATTAAAAGATAATCTCCTACTACTAATTCTACTAATAATAATGACAATATACAACTATAGTCTATAAAAATATATAATATAGGCCTACAACACATGAGCTGCTTGGTTCATGAATGTAAATCATTTGACAGCATTCGTTTGCTCTGATTTGCTGAAATTAAAACAGGCATGGGTGCCATCCAATAAGATTGCCGTTTGCGCATTAGTTCCACTTCCACCCACTACCGGAGAAACCGGCATCTCTTCTGCTTGTTCTTAAAAGCTGAATAATACCAGATGAACTCAGTTATTTTGACAGGAAAATACAAACAAGAAATCATTTACATGTAGCGCGTCGATTTTGCGTGGTATAATGTAACTCTCTCTCGCTCTCTTTGCGTGCGTGAGAGAAACGGGCCGGCGAGTCGCGCGCCTTCACACTAGAGTAGGTGCTGGGTACGTCACACCAGAGCCCGTCTGGTCACACACACAGAATGATTGCTTGACGGAGAGCGAAAGTCTCAAGCGCTCAGTCCAGCGAGTGGAAATATATCTATGCTAAACTTGCACTTGGCATCTACATTTTCATTTGAATTTCCGGTTGAATGCACGACAACAAAGCACTGAAACAAGCGCTTCCTTGTGGATGTAATACGCGAATGTAAATTATCAGAGTAAACTCCGAGAAAACCCGGAAGTAAAACAGATAATTTTATAATTAAATATTGCGATACTTTGCGCTACTGTATCGATATAATTGCGGGCGCAAAATATCGCGATACTGAACAGAATCGATTTTTTCCCCCACCACTACTCGCCAAGACAGATATTTTTAAATAATTCTGTATAGCTCACCATTCAAGCGCAATGCTCCGCTAAAGATACGTTCACATCAGCATCTCAATGCTTTATAAAAAATATTATATTACACAACTCCTATACATATAGTGTTGTCCGTCAATTAAAAAAAAAAAGTGTGTATATTATATATATATATATATATATATATATATATATATATATATATATATATACATACACACACACACACACACACAGGTGAAACTCAAACTTACAATATCTTGCAAAAATTATAAATTTGATGATTATGGCTCACAGCTTATGAAAACCCTAAATTCAAAATCTCAGAAAATTAGAATATTACATTAAATCAATTAAAAAAAGGATTTTAAATACAGAAATGTCGGCCCTCTGAAAAGTGTAATCATGCATGTGTATATAGTTATATATATTAAATGTATTAGTTTCACCTTTGAATTTGAATTACTGAAATACATTAACTTTTGCACGATATTCTCTTTTTTTGAGTTTCACGTGTGTATGTATATATACACACACACACACACACACACACACACACACACACACACACACACACACACACACACACACACACACACACACACACACACAACAAGGTTTCTTGCAGCAGTTACTTAGCCAGTAGAAAAGACAAGGGGCTTTTTATCTGATACTTGTTTTTTTTAAGACAAAATGTGCCATAAAAATTGTGAAGGCTTTCATTAAATAAGTTAATGTAGTCTAATCGCACTAATTTCCCTTCAGACGGCAGGTAACGATCCATACTGCTTTGTGGAGTTCTTCGAGCATAGGCACGCAGCGGCCTCACTCGCAGCCATGAATGGGCGTAAAATAATGGGTAAGGTAAGCTATCGTATCTACAGGGTGAGTTGGGCTGGGACGGGAGGGTGGAACAGTTCAGATCTTCTGCAAACTTCATGTGAAGTACAATGCCTGTATACTGGATGTGCAATGTGCACTGAGAGGGAGATTTTGACATTTTTCATGTTTCAGGCCATATAAATCTCATTATCGTTTACTCAGATTTGCCAAAATAATGATTAGTGAAAATGCTACATCATTCATGAAAAGATTCAGCTCTGTGGCCTGACCTTGTTGACCCATGCTTTTGTTTGTTCATTGTTAGATGAATCGCTTCCTTGAAATGTGAATTTAATGCTTAAGCACAGGCAGGAAATCCAGTCAAATTGACTAACCGCACCAAACATTACCACTTTTTTTTTATTGTACATTTTTATAGTCATGTATAGCTTTTCAATGTAATGCTTTAAGATGTTTTGTCATACACTACCATTCAAAAGTTTTCGGGTTGGTAAGACTTAAAAGTCTTTGACAAAATATCTTATACTTACCAATTCTGCTTTTGTTAAAAAAAACCTAAAACCAGTCATTTTTAATGTTTGCTGTATTTTTCTGTTTGCTTGGTTTATATTTATATATGCAATTTGTATTTTTGTAATTCAGTTTTTGCCACGAAGATAGCCACAGAAGTTGACATGGCATTAAATAAAACTATACTGATCAAATTTAAAAATGTAATATATTCCTGTTATGGCAAAGCTGAATTTTCAGCATTGTTACTCCAGTTTTCAGTGTCACACAGTGCCGATTTGATATTTTTGTGGTATCCATCAATTTCTTTCAGTATTCTTTGAATAGAAAGTTCCAAAGAATATTATTTATCTTAAATATTATTTTAATCTTTTATAAAAGTTTAATTTTTTGCTGTGACTTTTAATCAATTTAATGCATCCTTGCTGGATAAAGTATTATTTTTTTTCCAAATGTTGACTTCAAACCTTCAACTAGTAGTGTGTATTCAATATTATTCTTTCAAATATCAAGAATTTGAATCCACAAGTCTATTTCCAATAGATTATACATTAGAGGCAGATTAAGTATCTTATGCCTATTCAGTACAAAATATTTTATCCTCAACAGGTAATGAAGGACCATTTGAGGAGTAATACAAGTTGGTAATTTCGCTTGTTTTGTAAGTCCCTTGTTATTTGGACCTTTTTACTACCAAGATTGTTTTGCCTGTTCAAATAAGTTCTCACTAGGACAGCTCAGTGTGAATTGAGTATCGTCAGGTCTCCCTCCTCTCTGCTGTACATTCAAACATCCATTTTGTTAAGGAGAGTGATTTATTGTCAGATAAGTAGAGAGCAGCGACTTGAACATGTCTTTATCATTTCTAACATTTCTTTCAATCTTTTCCTCCTTATCTCCTTCTAGGAGGTAAAGGTGAACTGGGCTACATCACCAAGCAGCCAGAAAAAAGACACAAGCAGTGAGTAGCTTTCCATGTTCCTTAATGCCTAATGAAGGCCAGATATCATCTGATTAATAGACTGTCACTCATTTGTACCCACTGAATGTCTGAATTATTCTGAATTAATTCTTCAATCCAAGTGACTCCTGTCTGGTGCTTTTTAGATCACTTCCACGTCTTTGTTGGAGACCTCAGTCCAGAAATCACCACTGATGATATCAGAGCTGCCTTTGCACCCTTTGGGAGGATATCGTAAGTGACATCATGCATTTTAAATAAAGAAAATCCCTTTTTCCACCCTAGTGAGTTGAATTCAACTATATTGAGTCTGTTTAAACGACCTTACACAATACTGGCTTTAGTGTACAATTATGTAAATGCATTTTTATCTATACATCTACACGGATCATATGTGATCTTATACGGATAATGTAAAGACGGTCAACGTCTACATATTTGCCCATTACCCCACTTTCAGTTTGGTTTTATAACTTAGTTTTTTTATTAAATATGTATATATGATTATTTGCTTTGTTAAATAGTGTAGGATTTAAAGGGTCATGAAACCCCCCTCTTTCAGCTCAAGTCTAGCTCACAATCTTTTTGAAAAATGCAACTTAAATGGGCGTGGATGCTGTGAGAAGAAGCGAGGGAGTGGGTGTGGTTTGGCCATCACTGTCATAGCCAGTGGTGGCCCATGCATATCGACTGTCACTAAAAAGCAGTGGTAAAACGTGAGGAAATGCTAGATTTTTTTTATAGCTGGCAAAGTTAATGTCTAATGAAATACACTGACACTTTTGTCCTTTCAAAAGTAACTGAATGCCCTGCTAAATATATTAGCCTACAGTAATCGTAATTCTATTTTAAACATATTAATGTAGACTACATGTATAATTATAATGTCATTATAAAATATATAGTTGTTTATATAGACACTAAATGCATATATTTGAAAATAATTAATTTTCCGCTTAAAAAAAACAACGTTCTGTGCATAGCCTAATATCTACGCGCCCGCTGAACTCCCATAATAAAGATGGCTCTGTAGGACTTCTCATTTTAGACACACACACACACACACACACACACCTCTGAAGGGATAGAAAAGTCCTCGGGACTTGGTACCGCATCATTCGCAAGACGCAACCTGCATTGGTCGTCAACAAGGCGAAGTCCACCATTCTCTCTCGAGAAAAATGTTTGCGGCACACGCTATAGTTTAGATGTGTCCGTGGTTGATCAAACCAACCGCCCGGAGCCAGAGTCCAGCCCTGGCAGCATCGCGGGGAAACATATTCAAACCACTTGGACTTTTGCACCACGAAAACAAACACTGCGTCCCATGATTGTCTCTCTCATCTAGGCTACTACGCGATATCACAGTTTGACATGTCTGTTATTGGAAAGATCCACGTGGTGTCATGAATAATTAAGAGACAATGTCTTCTCATAGGATATCAACTCAGTCTCATTAATAATTATGAGACACCGATGAGTCATCAAGCACTCACAGTGCACGGCCACGTCACAGCCTGTGACGTGGACACGATGAAGATTTTAAACCCGGAAGACGAAAAAAGCGGAAAAAAACTAAAATGTAACCATTTTAACCCTATTATTAAATCTAACAGATGCTAACATTGTCTTCAATGGTGTTCAACACACATACCTCTGTTAAAATCTCAGAAAATTTGGTTTGGGGTTTCATGACCCTTTAAACTCATGGAATTGGTTTTCTGGCACGGTCAGTTTTCTCTTTTTGTCTTAACACTTAAAATTGTTTTATTTAGTAACAACAACATCTCCTGCTTTCTTTCATGGCATGATTAATTTATTAAATCATAGAATTAACTCTGGAAATATAGTTGTGATACGTGACATAAGGGCAGCCCTGCTAGTAGTTACACCGTGTCCATTAATTATGAAGATAATTTTTTATTTATCTCAGCTCTGCCTTTTCTCTTTATCTCGTTCTCCTGCGCATTTTTTCTACGCACTGCTCGGCCACACACACTCACGCACTGATTGAACGCTGTGTTGATGTGTGTGTGCATGCGACCAGTCGCGTGTGATGACAGAGATCGTATCAGGTTAAAATAGGCGGGAGGCCGACGGTATACAGGTTTGAGGGACTGTGGCTGCCCTGTGACAGATTCAACTTTATATTGTCGTTTGACAAAAGTCTGGATGTCCTATTTTGCGCGCGCAGCGGCACTGCAGGAGAGCGTGAGACGCGCCGTTGGTCTGGATTCTGCTATTAAAAAAGATCGCTATATCATCGCTGCCGCTGGTTAAGTTGATAATTTAGGGCAGACTAAAACAGCCCTCAGTCCGACGGCCAGTCCGCGTGTTTTGTTATTTCAGATGCCTTTTTTTCAACACGCCAAAGTGGCTAGTGGGAGTGACTGTTACCCGCCACGGGTGAAATCCACCCGCATTTGGCGGGTTGGCGGGTGTTAATGTCAAGCCCTGGTGATGTTTAAAAATCAATCTCAAGTATTTCATTGTAATTGTTTTTGGAATTTAAATGCTCTTTTCTCAACACTATCAACTTTTGCTCTTTTTTTTTCCTCAGGGATGCACGTGTAGTGAAAGACATGGCGACGGGGAAGTCAAAAGGCTATGGTTTTGTTTCATTCTTCAACAAATGGGTGAGTCACAGTTAAAAACCTGCATTTCCTGATGTTGGGACTAAGCAGAACCAGGGTGTGGAACATCTGCATTTGAATGCAAATCCCGGAAGCTTTTGCAATGCTGATGTTTTTGCACTGGTTGTTTACAGGATGCAGAGAACGCTATTCAGCAGATGGGAGGTCAATGGTTGGGCGGCAGGCAGATCAGGACTAACTGGGCTACAAGAAAACCCCCAGCACCTAAAGCCACCTATGAAAGTGAGTATTCATATGCATTTGCCAGACATCTCCACTATTATTCATCAGGTGAAAACTAGCTGCCATCATGAAACCCCTGCCTAACTCGTGCTAAAATGTTAGTTCTGCCAAACCGTAAATTCCTGTAATTTACTTTAACCTTTGTTTCAAACCTGTATGAATCACTTCACTACGGCTTGGGCCATTGAGCTCCAAGATTGAGACGAGTAGCATTAAAGTGATCCGCAGGACTTTGTGTTATATTAGATGTTTTCACAAAGCTTTTATTTAATCCAACTCATCCACAGTCAAAGCTCATTCAGTTGTATTATGGCATGTCAAAACATGTCACTCTGTTTTTAACGTTAATGATGGGACTTGCAAGAACGTGTTTGTTGTTGCGTCAATCCTGGTGCAGTGGCTTGGTACAAGGGTATACTAGATGGACCGAATCTTTTGTTTTTAAGGGTGTATGAACTTGAAAAGAACAGAGACCTGTAAAGATTAATCACAGGCCTGATAGCGCTCCGGCGCCACGCCGGATTTCCGGCGTACAGACGTGTCTGCAAAAAAAAAAAAAATCAGATTCACGCTCGCGTGATCACCTGCCAACCTGTATGCATTTTGCGTAGCGGGTACGCATATGACCTCAAAGTACGTTGGTACGATTTGTCACTCTAAACTACGCAAAAACCCTATATGGGGCTTCTGTGCACGCGCAGTCCTCAAATCAAGCAACCGCAAAAGAAGCAGAGTTCGACCAATTATAGCGCTGGTATTCCCCAAATAGGAAGCGGGGATGATTGACAGATGCGTAAGGCCTATCATTAAAAGGAGACTAAAAAAAGAGAGAAGAATCCCGCTCGATCCATCCATCCGTCTGACTGAGTTCATAACAGCACACTGAAGGTAAACAGCTAGGCTGGGGTGGATGTGGAAATTTGAAAAATTGTAGTTAACTTAATCTGGATTCGATGATCGCACGGGAGTGATCGCATGGATTATCTTAAAACATTCCGTCATTCATGGTCACTCAGAGGAAGACATCATTCAGACATGCAAATTATAAAATGCTTAAGTATTGATGAACAATAAATCTAAATAAAATTAAAATCGCTATGTCTTAGTGATTACAGTTCTGTGATCTGTGGATTACTGATAAACGCGAGTCAGGCGTTTATTTATTTATTCATTCATTCTCAGTGTTGAGAAACGCCTGCATGTGTTACTTTATTGTGTTAATAACTAAAGTATAATGTATGAATGTATGAAAACTAGCGCATTAGTTACTTATGGATTAAAAAGTACCAGTGCTGCGCGAGCTCTCTATCACAAACACTGACGCGCGCGCACAGATAGAGAAGATAATTGAAAATTGACGGGCTACGTTTAAATTTTGTTCTTGGTTGTTTTTTTCTGTCAAAATGTCAGAAAGCATTTTGTATTATCCATCTGTGTTTTTAAAATTCTTTAAATTTACACAGCCCCATATTTCGGATTTATCTAAAATTATACTTGATATTCTTTTTAGAATAAGTGATTCGTTTTGCTATTATTGGTCATGTGACAGGACTCATGTCTATTCATTGTCATTTTCTATAAATATGTTTGTATTGGCTAACGTTTATTCAGCTAATGGGTGTCCTGTTTAAAATGTGCAATGTTCAAATGCAAAGACAGCACGTCACAAATAAGTCATTTTTTCACAAATAAAATATTTGGTATCATATTTGGATATTGGAATAATAAATTAATTAGCACTATCTTAAGTCAATGGGTCCCAGGAGCTCTGGTGCTCTACACAAATATGCTACTGTAATATAGGCTTGTATTGAGTTTGTTCATCTCATGTCTGAATGATGTCCATTTGTCCATTGAAGACATGTCTACAAAAGTCACCAGAATCTATAATTTTCCGGTATTTATCAAAATGTTTTCCCAGGGGAGCGCAGCCCTGGATCCCGCTTGACAATTATGTTGATCAGGGCATATATCTCTCGCTTACCTCCCAGGGAAAAAAGTTCAGGCTCAGGATTTTTTTCTACTATCACCCCTGTAATCAGCATTTCTTTAATCAAATTCACAGCAAACACCAAGCACTTGTCGTTCGATGAGGTAGTGAACCAGTCCAGCCCCAGCAACTGCACAGTTTATTGTGGTGGAGTCACTACAGGCCTTTCAGGTGAGAGACTTGTCTGTGTAACCCTTTTGAATGCAAGCTAATTCTAATGGAAAGTCATTTTTGTAATGTGCCCCTCTTCTCTTTTTGCTGTAGAACAACTCATGAGACAGACCTTTTCCCCCTTTGGCCAAATAATGGAAATCAGAGTGTTCCCAGACAAAGGCTACTCGTTTGTGAGGTGTGTTTGTTATTGGTGTTATAACATATGTTTGGTGGTAACGCGTCCTAACGGCAGAGGTTGATGTAACAATCTCCATCCCTGTAGGTTCAACTCTCATGAAAGTGCAGCTCATGCGATAGTGTCTGTTAATGGCACGTCCCTAGAAGGTCATCTAGTGAAATGTTACTGGGGTAAAGAGACTACGGACA
The DNA here is from genome assembly GCA_036326025.1 of Chrosomus eos. NCBI lineage: Eukaryota > Metazoa > Chordata > Actinopteri > Cypriniformes > Leuciscidae > Chrosomus > Chrosomus eos. The sequence continues at coordinate 11,539,698 of CM070820.1, forward strand.
TGGTGACCCCCATGCAGCAGGTGCAGGTACCTCAGGTGAGTAGTAGTATGTTCTCATCCCCTGATTTATTCAAGAAAATGTAGAAATGTAATACAGCAAAATATTAAAAGTGGTAGTGGAATTCATGCTTGTGAAGTATTGTTACCAACATAATGAGAATAAACATATAAGTAAATGATAGGCATGTGATTTTATGTTCTGTGTTTTTCTGATTTTAAAGCAGAACAAAGTTGGTTTCGCCGCACAGCCATACGGCCAGTGGGGACAGTGGTACGGCAACGCACAACAAATTAGTCAGTATGTCCCTAACGGCTGGCAGGTACCTACTTACGGTGTGTACGGACAGGCTTGGAACCAACAGGGCTTCAAGTAAGTCTACAGATCTTCATACCTCCATTTGCAATGAAGAAGATTGCATTTTAGCAATTTCTTGATTTTGTAATCCTATTATAGTGTTTTTTACAAATAAATTGTAAAAAACTTGAATAAAAAAATATTAAGATTTACTTGCTTAGGTATATGATATAAACTAAATGCATTAAAAGCAGTGTGCTTGGTTACCTGGTAAGTGTCTATGCTCCGGACATCATATTTTCTCAATTATAGACCAGGTAATGATAATTTTACATACAGTACACAGTGAATATGACCTTGACCAACTGGAAATGGCGCAGGATAGTTTGAAATCAAGGATTTTAATTTTGTCGGTCGTGCGTGTCCAGTGATGACTGGACAAATAGGATGAGAAAGTATTATTGCTGTAGCCTTTCAATTACTAATAATACTATTTCATATACCTTTTTGTTTACTTGCTTCTAACATTTGTCAAATGATTTTAAACGACTGTTAAACAAGATAATAAAATGAAATCGAGGAAGTGCTGGCGCGGTCAATATAGAACTCCTGCTTCTGACACTTGGCGGCCAATGCGGATTTAAAAAATGGCATGTATTGGTCGACCACCAAATGTATATATTATTTTCCATAGTTCAGCTTAAATATTACGTTTTAATTGCTCTGTGTGCTGTATCTACAATTGCCGTTTTCTACATGGTCTTTAGGGGCATGTGAATCAATGTTCATAAAGTTGTCAATATTAAATTGAGGGGTTTGCTCCTAAGCTCCACCAAATAAATTAGTGTAAAATGTGTGAAGAGACTGTGGTTTGTTTCCACTCAAGTTGCTAAGCCCTCCCACCCAACTCCTTACAGTATGTAGATTTAAGGTTTATAACAGCTGCTTTTGCTTAAAATATTATTCACCCCAAAATCTTTTAGCCAAACACAATCGGTTAAGTTAAAAAATATCCTCTTCTAAGCTTTATAATGGGAGCGAATGGTACCTTAGGTTTTGAGGCCGCTGTTGATGGAAGCCAGTGATTAAAAACTTTAACTTCTGGAATCACAAAATAAATTGTGGTTAATTTAATATCAGTATTAAATGCCTGCAGCATTACAGCAGAAATGCCACAAATTATCTATGAATGTTGTGTTGGAAAACGGAGGGCCTTCGAGTCGGTTGAACCAATTGTAGTCTAAAGCAGAGCTTTTTAACTCCCAAATATGATCAATATGAGGGGCCACCAGCCTAAAATGAGAGTGTTTCTGGTATAAAGACCCCAATATATATAATTGCTCTCTTCTCTTCCACCAACTATCAGCTACTTTGTCTTGTAGTCACTTACAGGCTGGCGCTGGGTGGACTGGTGTGAGTGCCGTGAGTAACGGAGGCGTGGTGGAGCCAGCGCAGGGAGTCAATGGAACCGTGCTAGCCAACCAGTCCAGCATGGGCACTGCAGGATACCACACACACTGATGGAGCACTCCACTGCGGCCGCAGCAGGGATCTACACACCACCCCCACCCCATTCTCAAACACCTGTCAAGATGCCTGGCATGGGGAGGGGGTGTGCCAGTCCCCCCCCCCCCCGAACCTCCTCACCCTCCACTTGTAATTTTCCTTGAGTTTGAGACTTTGAGGCAGATCTTGCTCATCATTGCGGGGTCTCGAGTTGCCCTACACTGGGATTAAACCACACACCCTGATACACAAGCATATTCAGACACACACCCACATAAATCCACAAGTCTTCGGCCTGGTGTCCGACTGACTTATTCGGAGAGGACTATGCCATTTTTAACTCGAAGTACTATAAATGAATAAAATCAACAATAACTGCAACTTTTCCATTTTGCTTTTTTTTTTTTTTCGGGTTTGTTTAGAGCGATTTCAGCTGCTGATTTTGTAATATATGAAGCTTTGCCTTTTTTTTGGACTTGCCATTTTAAAAGGAAAATTGTTTTGAGAGGAGCGACGACACCAACGAACCGTGTGAAATGTCAACTTTTTTTTGTTTATAAAATGAATAAAATGGATGTCAACTGTTGTATTTTTTTAATTAGACATTCAATTTCTCAAACTAAACCAATTGCAGGGATGACTGCCACATTTTTTTCCTTGAAGGCAGATGAATATTGCACAATATTAATACGTTTTCACAAAAATTTGATGTTACGCAAATTTTAGGTATTTTAAATTGTTTTGCATTCCACTTTTTTTGAGGGCTTACAAGTACAGTATACCATTCTGTATGTAAATAACCAAACTGTGTTTAACTGTTGGGACGCTATATAAAGATAATTCAGATGTTGATTATGGATGCTTGCTTGCTTGCTTTTTTTTGTAGGTTGGTGGGAGGGAGGATAGGTGGGTGGGGAATGGGCTTGGGCTTCATTGCAACTTTGGCATTAGTGGCGCTGTTAAATGCTGGTCCATACGGTTTAAGGATTCTTCCAGAGAACTCTCGGAGAAGAAGTTGCTGACTCGTGCTGCAACAGACATTTTGTTGGAATTGCGATTAATTCTGTATATAAAATCGAAAAAATCGAATTTTTTTTTTTTTTTTTAATGAAGTATTTAGTATCAAGACGAGAAACCTGAATGGATCAGAATTTTGCACTGTTGCCCATTGGAGTTTTAATACACGAGACCAATTGTGTTGCCTTATTTGAGTTAATTTCATTTGAAGAAACTGATGATCATTAAACATACTAGGCAGTGCCTACGAATAAATCGAGACCTTGTGTTTTGAGAATTTTTTTTAAAAAAATGTTCATCTTACAATTATGTATTCTTGCTTTGTCCCATTAAAATGCAGATGCAAACAAATATTTCTGTCTGCCCTGTTGTCTTTGAGCTGGATTGTCTTTCACTATCACTGGGGTTTCTAGTTTAGGCAAAATTATTGGTTGTGATGGAAATGAGTATTGTTTTTCTTAAATATTGATATAAATCATTACCACAAGAAATAAAATGTCACTATTTTTTAAGTGTTAAGGTTAGTTTTAATAATGTAGTAATGTAAGAGAAATGTTGGTAACACTTTGCAATAAGGTAGTTAACTAGTTAGCATTAACTAATAATGAACTGTACGTATACAGCATTTATTCTGTTAACTTCAACATTTACTAATACTTTATTAAAATCTTGTTAACATTAGTTAATGCACTGTGTACTAACATGGACAGCTGTAATTTTAAGTAACGTTAACAAAGATTAACAAATACAGTAACAAATGCTCATTGTTAGTTCATGTTAGTTAATACATTAACATGTTACCGATATGTTTTTAATATGGAATATCTAGGATGAAGGTAAAATAAAATCTGTTCATGATTATCAGAAACAGCAAATATTAAAAAAGTGAAAAACATTATCATATAAGCGCTAATATAATTATTTGCAGAAAGAAAATAAACCGAGTCAGTAAAACTGAGACATATATTATGTCCAAAATGTTAATTAGTTTAGATTTGCTACTGGCTTCAGTTCCCAGTATGCATTTGATTGGTCACCCTATGGCCAATCGGAAAGCTCGTTACAGCCGCAGCAGAGCGTCTGGATGTAAGGAGGAATGGCGACGGTTGCTGAGTCTCTGAAGTAAAATCCTCCGTGGGATCTGACCACTGAGCGCCTGGAAAGCGCCTCTGTAGAGGTTGGCCCGTCTCTCATTATCATTTACTTCACTGCATTCATTCACTGTCACACAGCTTAGGTTAAACTCGTCATTTCAATGCTTTGTTAATATATACGGTAGCCTACTGTATAATTGCAGGAACATGTCATTGACATTTTCATGCGATTTGTGCAAAGAATTTGTAGAGAAATTTGATGCAGCATTTTTATGAATGTTTAATGCTTTTTTGTATTTTATTTGTAAATTTACTTTATGAAGTGTGTATTAAAACTACTCAAATAATTGTTTTACTAATACCTACCTGATGAGGGTTATGGTCGATCATTTAATCAGTTTTAATAATTTTTATTTATCCTCATTCGTCATTTAATATTGTCTTGGATTAGCCAAATACAGTACCATGGTACCACAGTACCACCGTGGCAATACGCTGTGTGTGTTTTTTTTTTATGTCCCATGCCAACATTTTTTTTTAACATACAATGGTATTCTTTGAAGTAGCATGCCAAAAACCATGGCATTTTAATGTTAGCCACTCAGTGTCATTGCCACTTGATACTATCACTGTACTACCAGGATCATTTTTAGTCTTTCGTACTGTTGCTCAGCCCCCAGCCAAAAAAAAAAAAAAAAAAAACCATAATGTTATGTAAATTATGTGAATTGTCTTTACTTATAGAGTCATTCACAAGTTGCATGCGACTGAAAATTTTGTTTCCAACAATAGATTGGAGGTAAACATTCAGCGCTCTCTTTGTAGGCTGTCCTGTTATTTTTCGTTTTAGTGTTGTGTGTGAATGAATCAAACTGTCCGAATGAATCAAACTGAATCACAAACAATGTCAGAGCTTTTTGCAAACATTTACATTGAATATGGTAATCTCCACCATCATATAATGATTTATCAGTAATATTTTACTGGGACAGCGATTATTTCAATGGGGTTTGTGCTCCTGTAAAACGGGTCTAATGATTCCACTGCATTGTATCGTAGTAGCACTACAGGCTACTAAACAGTATTTTGCTTAGGGCTCAGTTCATGAAAAATAAATGTGTTCCCTGTATCACTCTCGGTTTCAGTGTGTGTGATAATGGATGGTCCTCTGGTAAATTCTGGAATACCGCTGGCGGTTTCTCCTGTCACTCAAACCTCCAGTAACTTAAGCGGGAAACTTCGGGACAAGCGGAAGACTCCTGCGTTCTTGTCCAACTTGGGCAAGGCTACCTTAAGAGGCATCCGCAAGTGCCCTCAGTGTGGTATTTACAACGGCACTCGCGGTCTCAGCTGCAAGAACAAGGCCTGTGGAACAATCTTCAGGGATGGGGACCATGAGACGGGACGTTTGAAGAAAGGGGTGTCTGAAGTGGTTCGAGTTGTGACGGACAGCGAAGGTGGTAGAGCTGGAGGGCCGCAGGTATTCTCTTTGCGTCAGCGAGGACGTGGCTCCGAACAGCGAGGCTTTGTTGAGTTAGTCCTCACGGATACAGCTATTACTACCGCAGATGGAACCTTGCTGACCCGTGTCAACCTCGGTCGCTGTTACATGCCCTCTTGCCAGCAGAACGAAAGCGTGTCGACAGTTGAAGGAACCAGTCAGCAGACATCCAAAAGTCCCTGTACCCATGTGAAGCAAGCAATGGAGTGTCAGACCCAAGCAACACCTCTGCCACTCAAGAGCTCCGTGCTGGAGGCCCTGGCGGCCACTTCCCAGGCCAAGGAAGAGCTGTGGAGGCTGGCTACAGAGACACCGGGACCCTTAGTGCAGAGGGTCTCCAAAGGTACCCTAATAGTGAAGTGCCAGCCAGGTGAAGCCCACCCTCTGGGACTGCTGCATTTGACGGTAGGCTTATCTAGTGTTAAAGAGAAGACTGAGGGTACTGCTCTGTTTCGCTGTGCATGCTACGCACCCAGTGCCAAGGGGGATTTGGGGGCAAGAAGTGGGGGTCAACCTAATGTCAAAGAACGAGAAAATTCCCATGAGCACAGTTTACCTGAACATTGCCTGCACTTCTATGCCTGCGTTTGTGCCTTCACTAGTGATGAGAAGCTTGCCACTGAGTTTTCAGCTTTCCTCAACTACAACATGAATGGTAAGTCTACCATTTAGCTCAGGGGTCTCCAATCCTGCAATCCTTTCTGCAAGAGTATAGCTTCAACCTGCTTCTACACACTTGCATGAAAGTTTCTAGTAATTGTAAGGGTACGTTTACACAACAACGATGTACTAAAAACTGAAGTTTTTCGTGTGCGTTTTTTGTGTACAGATGACAACGTTGTCAAAAAACGTTCCCTGTTCACACGTATATGCATGCCAGGCCAGTAGTTGGCGAGGTGACTTTGTAAACAAAAACTATATGCCTATACACATAACTGAACACATAATGCGCAAGTTTTCACAAATTAGCATTTTTCTGGTTTAGCGAGTTAAAGTAACACTAAGTAGTTTTTCAACCTACATAATATATTTCCAAGACCCTTGTGATGGTACATCGACTTAAAATAAGTTAAATGACTCATCTTCCATAACCTGACGGGGTCTGTATCGCTTTTACTGGCACTATGTAACTTCGGGTTTCGGGTAGGAACCCGTTCACAAAACAGAACTACAAAATTCGACTGCTTTACGTCAGGCGCTACAATAGTCATTATTTCGTTTTTCTTCGTTTCTGATGTCGCAATACATCATCCTTTCATGAAATCATGTAACATACTCTACCTTGTCTGTGGACATCGTTCATTCTAAAGCCGGTGCTGGATAAACAGCGAGCGTGTGTAATTAGTTGCAAGCTTGTGCTTCAGAAAATGTGATGTATTTTCCAGTAAGTGCATTGTGGGATTTTTTTGGGGAGTGAAAGTTAGTTTGTGACGTCAGAAACACCAGCGATTTCAAACAGTGTTTTTGAGACTGTCTTTGGTTCACAGCAGTTTTAAGGAGAAAATAGTCATCAATAGTGTACAGCAATAGCAATAGTGAATATACAAAACAAACTGTTTGCTGAAATATTAACAACAACAACAACAACAAAATAAGAACGCTCGGTTTATGCGTCAGTTTCTATAAGCACGTTTTATTTCAGAATCCTCATTGGTCCAATTCATTTTTATTAAATAAAATAAAGTGATGTTATCATTAAGAACTAAAATGATTTAACTATTGACAAGAGCATATTCATAAAACACTTACCACGGTGGACAAATATGTGAGAAGTTATTCATTACTTCATGATACCTGAATTAGAATGTAGTGCAGGTTACATGTAGCCTGGTTCTACCAGACTCTCGTACATTTCATTTGTACAGAGAGTCTGGCCTGGCTCCATTGAGAAACGTTTACTTCCTTGTAGGCGGATTCTCTGTTAAAGTTCAAAACTATTGGATCTGCCCAGAGTCACTCAGGATCTGCCATAGCCAATCGCTAACATGTGGTCGTGCGAACCATAGACGGTAAAAAAGAACTCATTCACCACTAGCGGAGTGAGCTGGAAAATCAAACTTTTCTCGAACCCCGTGGGGAGGAGGGCCACAACATCATGGCCACCAACAAAACTTAGCAAACATTGTTCTTGCTCCGGCTTTAACTTCTGTATATTCGGCAGTTTTGCAACGACGGACCGAATAGCTTTTCTCACGTCTTTCTCAGCTCCAACTCAAACTGACGCACTACATCGACGTCATCGTTCTCAGCCACTACCTCTGTTCGCTGATTGGTCCTACAAAAAATTGATTTCAGCAGTCCCAGACGTAGTACTGAAGGAAAATGAAATTGAGCGGAAGTGCGTAGGATGGCGCAGCCAGGCTAGGTTACATGTGCAAATGGCAATAGGCCTACATATTTTGTTGTAAAGCGTTATACAACACCTCTGACCCCCTGAAATTCCCTGATGTCACCTTAAATAGAGCCATCAGTGTCCCAATGGGTATTGAGCCAGGCAATAACCTAATTCGAGTGCACAATATACTGATTCACAACCCAGGAAGCTGATTGACACGCACCCCTTGATTCAGTTGTGTTTGAGTAGGATTTTAGCTCAACTATGCTGGAGGGATGGTGGCCCTCCAGGAGCAGGATTGAATACCCCTGATTTAGGTTGTCTGCATCTTCATCCACATAAGCTCTATTCTGAAAAACATAGTGCAGTGGTTCTTAAAGGGATAGTTCACCCAAAAATGAAAATTCTGTCAGTAATTACCCACCCTCATGTCGTTCCAACCCCGTAAGACCTTCGTTCATCTTCGGAACACAAATTAAGATATTTTTGATTAAATCTGAGAGCTGGATCACTCCTCCATAGGCTTCTAAAGGATTGAAACTTGACGGCCCCGAAAAGTTATTAAAGAAATCGTTAAAAGTGTCCAACTGACTACAGTGGCTAGATCTTAAGTTTATTGACCTACGAGAATACTTTTTAAGCGCAAAAAAAACAAACAAAAAACAAACAAAAATAGCGACTCTATTCAAGTATTCACTTTGGGCCTGGAGATTTCACGCAGTGTTATTGCGGAATTGCGCAACGCTTCTGGTTGAACGTCACACGCATCACACACATGACCAGCGTCGGCCAATAGTGAGCCTAGTGTGACGTATAACACAGAAGCGCTGCGCTGTTACACTACGTCAACAGCTTAAGAGAAAGACACGGAAGAGAAGAGATGGTTGAATAAAGTCGTTATTGTTGTGTTTTTTTGCACGCAAAAAGTATTCTCGTCGTTTTATAAACTTGGACTGTTTTAACGATTTCTTTAATAACTTTTCGGGGCTGTCAAGTTTCAGTCCTTTAGAAGCCTATGGAGGAGTGTCCAGCTCTCAGATTTAAATATCTTAATTTGTGTTCCGAAGATGAACGAAGGTCTTACGGGTTTGGAACGATATGAGGGTGAGTACTTACTGACAGAATTTTAAATTTTGGGTGAACCATCCCTTTAATTCTGGTCCTGGCGACCCACCACTCTGCACATGTCTCTCTTATCTCTAACACACCTAATCATTAGATCATCAATAGTGATGTGACGTTCGACTTCGAAGCTTGAAGACTAAATTTTTTTTTAATAACGAAACATCTCACAGTGAAGCACTGTACTGGGAACCCCTTTTGCAGGTTTCAAGAGTCATTCACTTTGATAAGAATAAATCAATAAGAATATTTACAAGTGTAGTTTTGTGCACGTCAATTTGAATTCGCTAATCCCCAGTTCACAAGCACATTCTTTTTTTCCCCCTATAAATTTTATTCAGACTCATTTATTCATACAGTTTCATGACGTGTGAAAGACACTTATTTATATAGCCTACATACTTTTATTGACATATATACATATGGGTTTTGATTTTTTTATATGAAACAATCAAAAAATGTCTGGGTCTTCTGGGACGTAAAGGCAGCTTTTCTACCTTTGACCACAAGATGTCGTTAATGTGCACCGTATTCCAAAGCTTTGAGCAATGAACCATTTTACAATACATTTGAGAGGAAAGCCTTGGTGCTTCACAAAGCTTCATTTTACCATCACTAATCATCAGGGCCCGTATTCCTAAAGAATCTAAGATTCCTTTTAGAAAACTCTTAATTTAGCTTAAAAACTTTAAGAGCGATTCGGGATCAATCTGAGAGCAACTCTGAGTAAGGAAAAGACAAAAACTTTTATCTTAGTGAGGAGGCGGGTAATCTTTTGAAGACTGTGATTGGTTGGTTGTCCAAGAAGGAAAAAAATAGTGATTTAAGTATTCAGGTGAAACTGGAAAAATTAGAATATCGTGCAAAACCTCATGTATTTCAGTAATTTAAATTAAAAGATCAAACTAATATATTTAGTATATATAACTATAAACATATGCATGATTATACTTTTCAGAGGACTGACATTTCTGTGTTTAATAATAATAATACATTTTATTTCAGGGCGCCTTTCACACCCAAGGACGCCTTAGAGAGCAAATTTAAAACAACATTAATACTAGCCCAACAATAATATCATTTGTAAAATCAAATTAATAAGTACAATCAAAAAATGGAAGTAAATCTATGTTGAATAAGCTAATCTAAACAGATGAGTTTTAAGTTGAGATTTGAATTGAAGAAGAGAGTCTAGGTGACGAATGTGAGGTGGGAGAGAATTCCAAAGATGTGGAATGTTTAAAATTATTATTATTTTTTTTTATTTCATGTAACATTCTAATTTTCTGAGATTTTGAATGTTGGGGTTTTCATAAGCTGTAGTTAATCATCAAAATAATAACTTTTGCACGATATTCTAATTTTTCCAGTTTCACCCGTAGGGTCTATTTTAAGCCTTCACTTTGAAATTACATGCATAATTTTTCCTATTTGACTGTTTTCACACACACACACACACACACACACACACATATTATATATATATATATGTGTATATAAATCCTTTTTTTATTTACAATGCTGTTTATTTCCTATAAGGTATTTGTTTGGCTTATAATGATAAAAATTGTTCCACTCTTTGGCGTGTCTATTTAAGTGGTGGTTTGAATGTTGGTTTTAGTGTACCAAACTCACAAAGGCAAAGTGCAGTAACTACACATTTGGTCAAAAATGAGTTAAAACTTTTAATGGGCTTTATGACATGTGTTCTGTCTTGTGAAAAAATATTTGGGTTAAATTATGTATCGTTTCGGAGATGCATTACCACTAATCTACCCATAACATGTTTGACTGGCTGGTATAAAAAACTTTAAAGGCCTTTTTCTCAGTTTCTTTGTTTGCGTAGTTACTGCACTTTGCCTTTGTAGGGCATTTCTTCTCCCTCTTTGTCTTTCTGCCATTTTCTCCTCTGCTAAAGAAACTCTTAAGCCTCTTAAAAGTCCTCGTCCGTGCTCCTAACAATTTTGACCTTAAGACCTCTTTTAAGGGTTAAGATGCTTTCTGAATTACTTTTTTCTTTACTAGGATTTTTTCTTTAATTTTAAGAGTAAACGCCCACATTTCTAAGAATTTTCTTAGAATTGTTTCACTAGGAGCTACTTTTTGCATTAAGATTCTTTAGGAATACGGGCCCTGCTCATTACAGGGCTCCAGACTAACTTTTCCACTGGTCGCACTGGTGCTACCAACTTTCTCAGTTGGTCGCACCAGCATACGATTTGGTCGCACCTTTTTTTTTTGCTACATGCCATGGGATTAATCAATGCATGCTTATGAATAGTGGTCTTAATGGACCAAGGGTAACAAAGGCTTTCTGGGTTGCAGAATAAATCCCTGTAATATATTATATAAAAACTAGGGGTGTAACAATACCCTCATGTCACGATTCGATACATATCACGATTCTGAACTCACGATAAGATATTATTGCAATACTCCAAGACATATGATAAAAGGTTATCAAAAATTAATTTACTGTTGATTAAAATGTTACATTTTGATATTACATTGTGGGTTTAAATGAATAGGCTTGGACTCTGTGCTTTTAACCCAAGGACAATAGAGACACCAGAATAAACATATTCATGAATCTGAAGCTGAAAAGAATTATTTTAGACGAATATTCTGGCACTTTTTCACTGACTAGTAGATATATTTCAAATAATATTGGACACTTTTTACTGGTCAGGTAACATAAGACATTTGGTATTATGGATTTTGGACAGTAATTTTATTCTGTAATTTTAATCATTTTACATTTGAATTCTATACAATCTATTTACATTTGAATCACATTCTATCTGTCTGTCTGTCTATCATCATCTTTCTATCAACATCATCTTTCTATCTTTTAAAAATCATTAAACATTCAAATGTATGCATTGCATTTTAAAAGATTAGAGTATTATAATACACTGATACAGATTTTCGTTATCAAAGTTTATAGTTGTAACAAAAATCAGAAATCTCACACTCCTTACCTCCTGCATTTTATAATCATTTCTTTTTCCTCTGTCGAGTGATTACTCTCATCTAACCGCTGAAAAGATGTAGGAAGGGGCTCGGTGTTTCGTGAGACCTTTTCATTTTTATTTGCCTTTAATTCGTGAATTCGTAATTGGCGCATTTTTTTTTTGATTTTTTTTTTTTTGATTTTTTTTTTTTTTTTATTGAAGAAATGTTTAACATTAGTGCAAATATACATTTCTTAGAAATATAGACCATTTCCAAAAAGCATCTTATTATACATAGTCAAATTTTCACAATCATAGGATACAGAACGAAGAAAACAAACAAAACAACAACAAAATAAAAGACAAATAAAAACAATAAAAAAATTTAAAAAAAAAAAAAAAGAAGAAAAACGGCAGAGATATAGCTCATGGTACATGAAGGATCTCATCATATTTTTTCAGAAAAGACGTACATTTTCTGTTATCAATTGTTCTTAGTGATTTGATTAAATATTTGACTTCACAAAGGAAATCATTAAAAGAAGGAGTTTTCTTACGAAACCTTTGCTTGTGAAAGTAAAATTTTGCCACAATGATAAGAAAGTTAACAGTAGACTCTAAAGATTTGTTAGGGTTTTCAAAAAGACAAATTACATCCTTTAAGCATAGATTACTGATCAAATTAACTTTCGAAAAACAATAAGCACTTAAATCATTCCAGAAAATTGAAGAAACATTACAAGAAAAAAACAAATGACAGACGTCTTCGACTTCATTATTACAGAAGGTGCATACCTCAGCTACATCACAGTATTTGGACAAATGTGCGTTACAAGGGTATATATTATGCAAAATTTTAAAATGCACTTCTCTCATTTTATTGGGTAAACAGTATTTAAATGGTAGTAACCATGTTTTCCTCCACTGAATGTTATCTATTATAGAATTCCAGAAGAATTTTCCTTTTGGAGTACATAGGTTTCTAGATTGAGAGAGTTGACGAATAAATTTATTATTACAATCTTTACTTAAAAGTGAAACACCACCCAGACATAACAAAGATAATTGCTTAGGACATGCCTCAAAGGTAAGGGAAGCTTTCATCAGACATTAAACCACTCGGAATAGCCTTTGTAACAGAGTTAAATTCTTTAAACGGGACAGGATATTGGTAGATATTCATAAAACTCTCATAGGATAACAAATCACCATTAGAGTTGAATAGATCTGCAATAAAAATTATGTTTTTATTAAACCATTTCTCAAAAAAGAGTGATCTATTTCTAATTTTAATATCTGAATTATTCCATAAAATGGTTTTATGGGGGGAAAAGTTGTGGTTGTAAACCAGTTTCCAGGCTAACAGGCTAACTGATTTTTTAATCCTACACTACTCAAGCTCCCAAGTGTCTACCATTTACACTTAGCTTCGAGTTTTTTCTAAACTACTCTACTCAAGCTCCCAAAGTGTCCATTGACATCTTTAGCTTCGAGTTTTCTGAACTACTCTACTCAAGCTCCCAAAGTGTCCGTCGACATCTTTAGCTTCGAGTTTTCTCTAATCCTAACTTTCCAGCTGCGCAGCTTTTAAATGACAGACAGACTTCAGTAATTATCCCTCAAATGCTTTTAATTAACGGCCAGGAGAGTTCTCGAGCAATACTCTCCCAAGTAAAAACAAGGCCGGTGGATCTCAGACAATTTCCATTGAGAATCCCACCGAAAACACGGAAACCACAGTTTTTATACAAAAGGGAGGTATGGCATAATGACATTAATTTGATTGGTTATTCATTCACAGTCTCTTCTGTTACTGGGTAGAGAATAATATGTTTTAACCATTACTTCATTTATCACAAGTTCTAACTAGTCATCTCTGTCTAGTCTCATTTCCCATATTTGTTATTTTTACACATAGTCATGGGTTCGACACACACACACATTCACCTAAAATACAGAATGTCTTAGAACATTGTTTCAGAGATTTAGCAGGTCAAATAAGGTCAAATGGCAAAACATGTTTAGCTTAATATTCAGTTTAAATTTTCCATGACAGTTTACAAACCTGGATAATCCCTCTGCTTTGGATAAAAAGACTCTGCCTAAAATTGACATATCTCTTTGTAGCCAACTATTAAAAATAAATTTAGTTTTGGACAGACGTGAAGAAAAATTCAGAAACTGTCTACTAATTAAATTTTTCGTTATATGAATCCCCAAATATTTCACTTCATTTTTAACTGGTATATTTTCAATTTCAGATTCTACATTGTCAAATAAGCAAATAATTTCACATTTGGATAAATTAAGTTTGAGTCCAGAAGCATTAATTGTAGTTAATACTGGAGAAACTTGCTCTTTATCTTTTAAGAATAAAGTAGTATCATCTGCTAATTGCGAAATACGAATCTCTCTGTTAAAGATACTAAGACCAGCAAAGTTCTCATTACGCAAAATATCAATGGATAATGTTTCTACAACCACTAAAAATAACAATGGGCTTAAAAGGCAACCCTGTCTTATTCCGCGAAGAATAGGAAACCTAGGAGATGTTCGTGAATTTAAAATTAAACAGCTATCAATATCTTTGTACAACATTTGGACAACATTAATAAAACTGGATGGGAATCCAAAGGCCCTTAAAGAGCTTATAAGGAACTGGTGCTCTACAGTGTCGAAAGCCTTGTAAAAGTCAAGGAATAAGATGATTGCATCAGACTCAATTTCTTCTTTGTAATCAATAAGATCCAGAACAAGACGAGTATTACAGCTAATATGACGTCCTTTCATAAAGCCGGTCTGTGTTTCATTAATGATATTATGCAAATGTTGTTTTAATCTCTTGGCAAATATAGAAGCAAATAATTTATAATCAAAATTTAAAAGTGTAATAGGGCGCCAATTATCAATTAAAGTTACATCTTTGTCTGGTTTGGGAATAAGAGATATCACTCCTTGTTTCATAGTGGGAATCATAGTTCCAGATTTAATACATTCTTGAAGCATTAATAAAAAGGGTTGCTCTAAAATTTCCCAAAAGTGTATAAAGAATTCTAAAGTGAGGCCATCGCAACCAGGCGATTTCCCTTTTTTCATCGATTTCATTGCATCCCTAATTTCAATTAATGAAACAGGATCCTCACATAATAACTTAAATTCATCACTAATTTGCGGTATATAGTTCTTAATTTGATGTAGGTATGAATCACTTTGGTTTGCTTGAAAATCAGAGGAGTATAAGTTTCTATAAAAATTTGTAACAAAATTCTCTATTTCTTCAGGGTGTTTTGAAACAGAATTATTAATTTGCAAAGCAGAAATGCTTTTCCTTTTAAAATTCCTTTTCTCAAGTGAAAGAAAAAAACTCGTATTTTTCTCTCCCTCCTCAATCCATCTCGCCCTAGACCTAACGAAGGCACCTTTAACTATTTTAATATATATCTGGTCTAATTCTAATTGCATGGTTTTTAACTGACTAATTTCTGTAACAGAGATTCTCTTTTTTGATTAAGTTATTAATGTTGCTTAACAAGTTAGCTTCTTTATCAGCATTAACCACTTTAAGGGCCTTAGCTCTATTAATAGCTAGTGATCGAGCTTTAAATTTAAAAAATTCCCAATTAGCATCATGTGACTCAAGCTCATTTTTAAAAAATATTTGTTTAACTAATCCCTTGATCTGATCATTAAATATTTTATCTTTTAGCAGAGTATTGTTCATCTTCCAGTAACCACGCAAGGTGATTTTGATTTGTTTGCAAATTCAACTTAATTACTAAATGGTCTGAGAATGGAGCATAATGGTGACTAACATCAAACACATACTGCAGTATCTGTTGAGAAATCAGAAAAAAATCTATTCTAGATTTAGAAGTTAGCAACTTATTACTCCATGTAAATTCCGTAACATCTGGATGATAGTAGCGCCATGCATCTGCAATATGGAGCTGGTCACACAAGTTACATATAATGTTATTACTGAGGCCCATTTTTGCAGGAAATCTGTCAACTGAATTATCTAAAACAACATTAAAATCTCCAGCAATAATAATAAATGCCTGTTGATATTTATTTTTTAAAGCTTCAATTTTACCCTGTAATGACAAAATAAGACTCTTGTTAGCAGAACTTATATTGTGGCCATAAATATTACATATTATAAAAGTAGAATTATCAAGTTTAGTGACAAGAATAACCCATCTTCCTTCCGTAGAAACCAAGGACTCCACAATATCTCCATTAAACTTGTTGATCAAAATGAGAACACCAGCAGAATGGTTAGAGCCATGACTAAAGTATACCTTATCCCCCATTGTGATTTCCAAAAACGAACATCACTCTCACATGAATGAGTTTCTTGTAAGAGTATTAAGTCAGCATTTGTTCTTCTACGGTATAAGAATAGAGCCTTTCTTTTAGTGAGATCTCTCAAGCCACGAGTGTTTAACGAAATAA
This sequence comes from Chrosomus eos, assembly GCA_036326025.1. Taxonomy (NCBI): domain Eukaryota; kingdom Metazoa; phylum Chordata; class Actinopteri; order Cypriniformes; family Leuciscidae; genus Chrosomus; species Chrosomus eos. The sequence goes on from CM070820.1 coordinate 11,555,976, forward strand.
TACTCAAAGAATTAAATTCCACGTCTTGCATTTACACAAAACAAAAAAGAAAAGAGATAGAAAAAAGACAAGAAAAAAAAATTACTTGGATAATAAGAATAAAACCCAGAACAATAACAAGAACACAGAAGGTTTTGCTTACCGCTGTAAACGTGAGCTAACACGGAGGTAGTTTAAAGTTAACATATATCTTGAGTCTTAGGCAAAAGTGCAACTGTAAGGGAGGACAAAACTTCCGATGCTGTAGGAACCACAGCAGAAAACAACAAACTTGCTCCCTGAAGGCAAACCGCAAATAACGAGTGTCTATGCGCAAAGCAAGAGTCAAGTTCGAGTGCAGGTGCACTGTTCATGAATGTAGGCTGTGAATTAGAGAAATCAGTTCACATCTTAAGAATTAAACTTGAACACGGTTACACCTCGAAGTTGCATTTCAGGGGTTAATTTCAAGCCTTTTCCCAGCAACAAAAGCATGGGGTCCCTTCCATGAAACCACCTTTCCATCCTCACGAGCCTTCTTGACAAGCGGCCATAATTTGGCTCTAGCGTCCACATCCTGCTTGATCAACGCCTCCTTGATGCGAAACTTGTTATCCTTTAGAAAGCGAGAGTCTTTTGCTGCCCGCCATACCATGTCTCTGTAGGTTCGCATGGTAAAACGCATGATGATATTTCGGGGTGCTCCGTCGGATCTCCTTGGCCCCAGGCGGTGTACAACATCAATTACATCATCCATTTTGTTTTGGATACTAGGGATCATCTTTCTTAGGATGTCGATCGTTACGCTTCTCGCATCTTCACCATCGCGTTCAGGGACCCCTTGCAGTTTAAGGTTCCATCTACGCGAGTACCGCTGCATTTCATCCAGGTTTTCTTTTAGACATACGTTTTCAGCTCGCAGATCCTTATTCTCCTTTTCAAGTTGAACGATCTTGACATCGTGCCTCCTGACATCTTCACTAATTTGAGAGACCTTTTCAGACAGTTTGTCGAGTTTTTCACAAGAAACGGCAACCTTGCCGTGCGTTTCATCCACTTTAGTAGTTAGCTTCTGGATCGCGTCAAGGATTGTGGACAAAGAAACATCGTTCTTGCCTTTTGCATTCGCAATATTCTTGGATGGAGTAGAGGAAACAGGCCTTGCAAAAACCTCTTCAAAGGCACCGACTTCTGTCTCAATATTAACATTCTCCAGGTCGGCCGACTCCATGCAGCTCTCTTCTTCCACGAGGTGTCCAGCTAATATAGCGCTTTCTTGAAGGGACTGATTCTTCCTTTTTTTGCCCATTGCAGCAAGTCAAAAAATAAAGTATTGCCAAAAATAGTCGATGGAAATAATCACAAACTGATCATTACTCAAAACTTACATCTCATCTTGTCTTGTTAACTTCAAACTCCTCAAACTACTTGGACGCTTAACTAACGTGACTATTCACACCGCTGCCATCTTGGCTCCCCAATGAAACACTCTCTGTAATTGGCGCATTTCACCATCAGTGTGCAATGCGCGTGACGTCTACGTTCGTCAATAAATAAACTGCACGTGTCTTGCGGAAGAACATTGTAGCCGGAGCTACTTTTACTCATTACTCCGTTAATGTCTATGGCGAGTCACGCAGGCACTGGGCAACTCCGCAGCCGAGGCGAGCCGATCCCGGGATAAAATAGTCAGAATATAAACACTTATTATAGGCGTACCGTAGTGATTCAGGATAATTAAAAAAAACAGTTTGGAAAATGGATTAATGATGTAGCCTACTCGTTGATTTTGAACATAAGTTACGGACTGCAGCAGCTGCTGATACAACAGCGTTCTGTTGCGCGAGCGTCCACTCGCACTAATGCGACCACATAAAATTTTAACTCGCACATTGTCAAAAAATGGTCGCATATGCGACCAATTTGGTCGCAGTCTGGAATCCTGTCATTAGGAGAGATCTCCATGATCTGAGTGTGACTAATACAAACTGTGCAGAGTGGTGGGTTGCCAGGACTGGAATAGTGAACCTACTTTCTGTCTAGGGCCTCTCTCCCTTGTGATTGACTTTTCTGCAGAGTTCAGCTCTACCCTCATAAAACTCACCTGCCTGTAGCTTTCTAGTAATTCTGAAGACCTTGATCAGCTTGTTCATGTGTGTTTGGTTGGAGCTAAACTGTGCAGGAAAGTGGATATCAAGGACCAGAGTTGCCCCCCGCTGCTCTGTGGCAGAGTTATAGAACACTTTTCCTGGTCCAGCTCCCTAAACCAGCTAATCGATGATTACTTTGAAAAACATTCAAGTGTGTATTAGAAGGCCTGAAACTGAAGTCTGCAGGAAGGTAGTCTTCCAGGGTTGGTTATCCTTGCTCTAAGGTTGCATCCTAACCCAGGTTCCAAAAGTGACAGATTTGGGAAAGCTCCATATAGGAAGTCAAATCACCTTTATTTCTATAGCGCTTTTTACAATACAGATTGTTTCAAAGCAGCTTTACAGTGATAACTGGAAATTAATGCAACAAAGTTTGTTTCGGCTGTACTGCAGATCTAGAAGAAAAAAGTCTCATAGTTCATCTTAAGTAAGTTCAGTGATGGAAGCAACTTGTACAGCTCAAAAATAGCACTCCTTGTGTGAAATGCACAGAAAATGTAATTGTTTCCGATGATTTTGATGTTACCACGATGCTCTGCTATCTAATAATGTGTAGTAGACGAAAAAATTGGTCAGACTTTACATTTGAAAATATGGAACTTTTTATTGATACTTCTTGGTACTGAATTAAGCATATTAATATATTAAAAATTTCCTCTTGACAAATGTTTTTAATACGTTTTTGGCACCGAGTTTATCGCAGTCAATTCTGGAAATGCCTTCTGCATTTAGGATACATGCAATGCTTCTTTATGGCAAGCATTTGTGTTTAGTTAGGTTTGGTAGAGGTCTATATAGGCTATGGTGCCTGGAGTGTTTTTCTATGCATCAGAGATGACTGTCATCTGTTATTATTGTGTATGTCCAGGACTGCAGGACAGGCCAGATGCCACAGCATTTGGTATATCTCAGCAGCACATTGAACCCTCCATCTCTCATCGTTCCAAGAGACTCAAATTTATGGAGTCGTCTATGGGTAAGTTTCTCTGACCAGCCATCCACAGATTGTCTTGGTCCCACTGTTGCCAACTATTTTCAGTGGAGGAGCTAAAGTCTGCTTGAAAATGGCTAAATGTCATTGGATGATTAGACAATGACGCTAATTAGCATGTTAAAGGATGAGTTCACTTCAGAATAAATTTTTTTGATAATTGACTCACCCCCACGTCATCCAAGATATTCATGTCTTTCTTTCTTCAGTTGAAAAGAAATTAAGGTTTCTGAGGAAAATTCAGGATTTTCTCCATATAGTGGACTTATCAATGGGTTGAAGATCCAAATTGCAGTTTCAGTGCAGCTTCAAAGGGCTCTACACGATCCCAGCCGAGGAATAAGGGTCTTAGGCGGAAGTACCAACCTAGCGTTTACAAAGCGAACGTGCAAAGACTAAATCAAACACCCTTTACAAAATAAATAAATAAATAAATTAAAGGTAAAACAACGATGTCGGAGGATTTTGAAGTTGGAGGAGAAAATGAGATGGAGTTTTTCGAGATTTAAATTTTTTGCCTACGTCACGCGTTACCTTTCCAACATGATTACGTAATGCGCGAAGTCGTTGACATGCAAGACGAGCATGTGTGGTTAAAAAGTAAAAAAAAGAAAAAATTATATGTAATTATTATTATTTTTTTGCAATTTGGACCTTCAACCTGTTGGTTCCCGTTGAAGTCCAATGTATGGAAAAAAAATCCTGAACTGTTTTTTGAGAAAACCTCAATTTCTTTTTGACGGAAGAAAGAAAGATATGAAAATCTTGGATGACATGGGGGTGAGTAAATTATCATGCAATTTTAATTCTGAAGTGAACTACTCCTTTAATGCCGTGATTGCATTGTATTTTCAGTCTGCCTAGTGTTAACCCTTTACATCTATTTACTTCTCTCCTACTCTCTGTTCTCACATATTGTATTTTAATACAGACGAATAAAGCTGTTCTTATTTACATATTTTTCTTTATGAAAGTATGAAATTCTGAAATCTTTATTTATTTTGATCTGATAAAATCACCACAGACATAAGTTAAAGCCAATGGCTGTGATTTTTGGTTATATTTACGTATAAAATTATCACTCATAGTGAAGGTTAGAAATGAAAAAATGTCTTTCAGTGCATAACCACCATCTGAGTAACAAACCACAAGAAGGAAGGCTATTCTGTTTTCAATCAGTGATGATTAAGCCAAATATTTTCTATGGAAAATAGCTATGGTTTGTCCAAAAAATCGCTAGTTATGTTGCTAGGTGCTTTTTTAAAAAAAAAAAGCGGTGTGCAACTGGAATGAAAAAATGTGTGACATACTTTGATGTGTGAATTTTGTGAATGATGGATATTTGAATTTTGATAATCTTGATGCAAATTCTGTGTGGGGCTCAAAATGAATCCTTCCTAGAGCCACTTCTTTTCCACCCACTGAAATCTGTTGTTGACGTCCAAATGCTGCTGTTATGTTCTGTGGTTACTGACCACCTCTTCTGTAATCTGTATTCCTTTTTTATTCTTTGGCTTTCTGGACCTGTCACTGTTTCACACAGCTTCCTCTGTGTCCTCTGCTTCTCCTCTGGCTGTCAAAGAAACTTCTGCTCCCACCCTAAACCAGCGCAAGCCCACTCACAGAAAACACTCCAGTTCTACTGGAATTAAGAACCCAGGTGCTCCAGATATTTCCTCTTATACGATTTTGCTTTTCTTTATTTCTGTTTCTTTTCTAGCACTCTGGCTGTCATTGTTCTTTAGCACTGTTATAGATGTTGAGAGATTTGTAATCACATGACCCCTTTAAATGTGAAAATATAAATGACGTACACGTGGCTTTCATTATCATAATTTTGTAGTTTTTGATGTGTGTAATGTCGTCGGGTGAATTAAACAGGAAGCAGCCAGCCGGTGGATGAGACACATGTGTCATTGGGTTTCCAGCAGTGGTTAGCCAGTGTTACAGAGAGGATCCATCAGACGATGCACTTCCAGTTTGATGGTAAGAAAACATTAGAAAACAATTTGCTTTTCCTCACATTTTTATTAATCATTTTGTAGAGTAAAAAAAAAACAGTTTTTTGTCGAAAAGGTGCATTTCCATCTTGCTCCAACCAAAGTAATTTGAACAGATGTGACGTCGTAATTACAGACATTTCAGGAGAACTTGAATGCAGGATATATTAGGACAATTAGGATTTCTCCTATATTTGCAGTTTTTCAATATTTGACATTTTTATGATAATTAAGGACAATAATGAGAATCATCCTACTGTGTTTTTTTTTTAATGAAAAGGGCAGAACAACAAATACTACTATGATTGATATATATATATATATATATATATATATATATATATATATATATATATATATTTAAATAAGTCATACAAGAATATGCTTTTTTAAAACTGAAATTAGTGTAAAAATAGAATAAGCTTTTTTATATAAAAAGTACAATAAATCTAAATGGTCATAAAATATTCAAATTATATATATATATTTATATGTAAAGGATACATCATGCAGATGCACTGGGACACATCCTCAGTGATGTATCCTGGAGTCATTGGGTGTTTCGGGTCTTTCAACATCAGACACCCTCACCCAGGCGATCCGGCCGGAGTTGATCAGACCCCGGCCTGTGTCCCAGCAGAAATTGCCCACGGTTCTGCCCTCTTAATCCAAAGCCACCTAGCGTGGCTTTCTCTGCAGCTTCGGTTGCGTATCTGACACACTGCAGAGTGATCGCCCTGCAAATCCTCTGCAGCCCACCTCCAGAGGCTCACAATGGGTTAGCCAGCCCTGCCTCCTACACTCTTCAACTAGCTCCCGGTACTTGGCGTGCTTTCTCTTATTGGCTTTGTCCATGCACTCTTCCTAAGGAACAGTGAGCTCCAATAAGAACAATTGCTTGGTAGAATCTGAGACAATAATCATGTCTGGATGAAGCCTTGTGGCTTCCGAAGCCCCGAGGCTCTTGACTGGCTTCTCAGTAATGTACGGGATGGTGACTCCGGCCAGTGAAAATCAAAACTTATCCACTACTTTCCCCCCTTTGAGCACTAGCAACCTTGATTTTACTGGTTTAAAGCTCATCCTTGCCCAGTTGATGAGCTTCTCTAGCTCTTGGAGAATCCACCTGCTGCCCGGTACGGATGTAGTGGTGACTGTCAGGTCATCCATGAAAGTTCTTATTGGGGGCTGTCGCACTCCAGAATTCATCAAAGGGCCTCTGCACTCTACCTCCGCCGACTTCATAACCATGTTCATGGCAAGGGTTAAGAGAATGACTGAGATGGTACAACCTGTAATTATGCCTTTCTCTAACCGATGCCAGTCTGATGCACCTGACCCAGTACTGGCTCTTAACCTGAACTTGCTATAATAATCCAGGATAAGGTTCGTGATTTTGCTGGGAACATAATGTCGCTGGAGGGCAAGCACAATGAGTTTGTCATAAAACATTCAAATTTTATGTTTAAATTTTTCTTTTTTTTTTTCTTTCTAATGTCAATATATTGTATACTTTCTTTATTAGGTGCACCTGTTCGATTGCTCGTTTTCACAAATATCTAATCATTCAATCACTTGGCAGCAAATCAATGTATTTAGGTATGTAGACATGGTCAAGACGATCTGCTGAAGTTCAAACTGAGCATCAGAATGGGGAAGAAAGGTGATTTAAGTGACTTAAGAGACAGGCTGGTCTGAGTATTTCAGAAACTGCTGATCTACTGGGATTTTCACATACAACAGTCTAGGATTTGAAGAGAATGGTCCAAAAAAGAGAAAATATCCAATGAGGCGCACTTCTGTGGGCAGTTTTATGCCACAAAAAATTAAGGCAGTTCGGAAAGGCAAAATGGGGTCCAACCCAGTACTACCAATGTGCACCTTATAAGGGTATGGGCAGTGAGTGCATTATTCTGTTAATTTTTGGATAAAGTATGACCAGACATGTTCTTGCCAGGCCTGATTTTTCCCATGTTTTCAAGTATTTCTACTTTTGTATCAGATTTTCAGATTAGAATGTTGAGTTAACACTGAAGTTGAAGTTTGATGTGAACAGGCAAGCCAGAGCCGTTGGTGTTCAACATCCCTCAGACTTTCTTCAATGCCCTACAGCAGCGTTTATCATTGGCTCAAAAAAGAGAAGGCTGCCCAACTACACCACCAGTGAGTATAATATATGTAGCCATTGATCATGTGCTAACAATCTAATTCTGATTATAAATCTTATAATATTATACCTTGTTTTAATATTCTGTCATTTTGTTTTTAGCATTTGTGCGTGATGACGCTTTGCCTCTGGGCTCTTTCTCTAAATACACCTGGCACATTACCAACCTGATGCACGTGAAACGAATCTTTGATACACCAGAGGTGTGTACCCGTTTTCTTCGTTTTCAGATCCTCACTAATGGCCATAGCATCTGTGGGCAGTCTCTAAATGAGGGCACTCTATTTGAACAGTTACCTCTGGAACTCACTCAGAGTTTTGTGAAGAACAGTGATGGCTCCTATTCACTGTACCGCTGCCGGGAGACCCCTCCTGATCCTGGATCAGACACCTGCCACAATTCACGTCCCAATAAGCCTCTGGCCATCAGACCACTGGAGCTACGCACCTTCCTCAGAGTGGGTAAGTGGATGTGTTCAATTAGGCCGGGGCTGTTTACATGACACCGTTTTCAACTAAAAAACGAAAACCTTTCATGCATTTTGGCCGTTCGTTTAACTTGACAGTGCATTTTCAATTAAATTTCAAAGTGCATGTTTTTGAAAACTAAACCATTATCGTCTCTGTGTAATCTACAAATATGGAGCCGGCCGTCACCCTCTTGGCAGCGCGTTACTGTGCATCATTCCCGGATAACCGGAAATGGTCAAAGAGGTGGGATTAGCTGAGGTGACGTGACGGCTAACAGACAGCAGACAAACGGCTATTGACAGCAGTCACTCAAGTGACCACGCCCTTAATTATGCAGAACTTTAAAGCTTAATATAATTTAAATGGATGTTAAATTATCACCCCCCTCACAGTCATCATGAAGGGCAAAATTAACTATATAGACCAGAACCACTTATTGTACTGGGCTGTAAACATATTTTTTTCTGCTGTAAAGTTGGGATTGACTCTCTTTTGGAGCCTGTCTCTAGCAGCCAGTCGATGAATTGCAGTTTAAGTCACTTTCGTGTTTCAAGAGAGAGATGGGAAGGTTGCCGCTTAGTATAACGTGTTCGGTCTATTGGCATGTAGTGTTTCTTTACAAAGTGATGTCGCCACCTACTGGCATGGCAGTATAATACAGCTTTTTTTTAAAGGGTACCTATTATGGCATTTAAAATGTTCCTAATAATGTTCTGGGAGTCCCCAACAACAGTTTTACATGCATGCAATGACAAAAAACACTTTTGTTGTCTTATAATATGCATTTATTTTTACCTGATTTGCTCACCGACTCCCTAATGATTCGTTTGACGACTCATTTGTCCAAACCCCTCCTTTGCGTGACGCTAATCAGCGGTGATTGGTCAGATGACGCAGTCAGTTATTTTGCGTTAGCCCAAAGCTTAAACATATTGATAAAGCACTGCAGTACTACAATACACTTCACATAATTTCACATATTTCAAAAAACAAAAAAAATGACATTGGAGACCTAGAAGCTGCTGAGCGTAACTCTCACTCTCTCACACACACGCACGCACGCACACACACACACACACACACACACACACACACACACACACACACACACACACACACACACACACACATAAAAGCAACAATTATTAATAGTACTTACAGGTTGTGATTCGGAGGAGGAAGCTGATCCAAATAAACTTGGTATTGAACGTTCCTTCAGTATCAGGCGACTCGCGAATCCACACTTGAAAGCATTTGTGTTTGTGAAGCGATCGTCATTAAAATAACGCGAACACAGCTCAAGGTGGCTATACCTGTGTGGTATAGTTGTAAATATAAACTCTAGCCACTGAGTCTTCACATGCTTGTCCCTGGGCAGTGGAAAAAAAAGTTTGCTTTTGATTCGCACTTCAGAACAGAGTCTCGTCGACATGTTGTTGTCAGGTTTCTCTGTCTGCTCGGCGCGCGCACTGAGTGGGCGTGTCGAATTCAAATAACTTGTACAAGTGACGTACGAAAGTTAGAGAAAATGCATCGTTTGTCTATCGATTCATATCAGCGACTCAGAGTCGACTCTTACTTTTGAGAGACAATAACTTTGTATACGGTGAACTTTCATATTTAAAACTTTGCAGGATGTTTTTGTTCACTTAGATCTATGTGACACACTACATGAAAGGTAATTTGCAAAATTCCATGATAGGTACCCTTTAAGTCATTTTCAGAGATCCATGTGAACGGATGTAACAATGTTGTTCGTCGTCTGCACGTGAAAAACGTGCTTTTCCTTTTTTTTTTAGTAGATTGTTGTCATGTAAACGTACCCTTTGTATAGAATCGGATTTATGGGTTCTGGGATTGTTTCAAATCCCATTCCCCTTTCAATAACCATCCCCAATGGACCCAAAGTGATTCCATTGGCTAAAAGAATTTTCTAAAGCGTTCTTTTTGATTCCTGATCTAATATTCTACAATATTGCTTGTTGTTGACATGAAAATACATCATATGCCTTATTAATTATATATCACATGACCAAAGCAACAAATGGTCAAACCATGTTAATTTGACCTTTTCCAAAAAAAAAAAAATCATAACTCATAGGTTAGCAAGAATTTTGCTCTGCGTGTTAGATATCATAATACCCACTTTTCTCTTAATATTTGAGATTGATATTCAGTTTTCAAAGCAGAAATGTTTTTGGTGCCTCAACAGAAAGATTCTGCATTATATTCAATACAGTATCCAGATATATTATAACAACGCTTTCTGGAATACTTGATTCTGTGGAAGCCCATTTCAGCCACATAAGAAAAAAAGCATTATTTGGTGAATCATAATTATGACATGTTGAAACTATGACAAGTCAAAATTCTTGAACTCTGACTCTAAACATCACACCAATTTTAAAATTGGTCATTATTTGGCGTGGAGCCAGGGTGGGCCAAGGTCCTTACAGGAGCCGGGCCTGGGGATAATTATCACTCCAAGTATTCTGCTTTACTGTATAACTAAAACGCTGTGGTATCGTCTCTCAGGGACCTGTGCTGCTGAGCAGACGGAGCCAGTGCCCTTTGTGATCGAATGGATTCCAGACATCCTTCCTCACTCACAGGTGGGAGAACTGAGGATCAAGTTTGAGTATGGCCATCAGCTGGGTAGTAAAACAGAGCACTGCAAGAGCTCTGCTGGGACAGAGAGGACTGAACAAACAGTAGCAGATGCCATCCCACAACAGTGAAGAACCACTGTAGAAGACTCAAGACCCTCGGTCATGAAATTCTCAACTTATAAGGTGCTTCTCAGAAAAATGTTCATTGTCAGAAACTGTTGAAAGGTTGCATTACATCACGGGCCATACAGATGTAAATTATTTATATAAGTGTACAACTAAAATAATCTTGTCAACATATACGTTTTGTGCCGTACAATATTAACTCACATTCAAGATTTCCACGTTCCTTAATAATGGAATTTTAGCACAACCTTTTTACAATCACACTCTTCATACTGTAGAAATCGTGTGGTTTAGATGGACTGTACTAATGACAAGTGAAAAGTTCCTGTTTTCAGAAATCATGTAGATTTGATACCATTTAGTATTTATATGAAAATAGAGAAACATAATTATTGAGACAATGCTGTATTCAGACTGATGAACTAAATCAATGTAAATATATTAAAAGCCTTATACTTATTAAAATGTAGACACTTGATAATGTTCATGCATTAAGTTTTGTCTTAATTGCCAGATACTTAATATAGATGCACCTTACAAAAGACTTGTATCAGATAGCACAGAATGACTATTATACTAATTTGCCAAATATGGAAAAATAAAATATTTAAAGACCATTACAGTACTGGTACAGTCACAGTGAATTCCAATATCTGAATATTTATGCCTGGGAATCGGTTTACTCCCTAAATTAATTAGTTTTTTGATTACAACTGTAAATAAATCATTGTTCAACCCCCATTGCAAACCAGATTCATTGGCAAAATGTACAGCCTCTCAGCTGTATCAAACAAATGCAGAAAAATCAAACAAAAGTAATTAAAATAGCTCAACACAACACGTTTCAAGTGGTTTCCCCAAATTCAACAACAAAAAAAATGCAACTTTTAATGACTTCTGCAGTCTCAAATTATTCAACCCCATTCATGGCAAGCATGTTTAGTACTTAATAGAACACCTTTTTGCTGTTATGACCTGCTGCAAGCGAGATGTATAACCAGACATCTGTTTCTGGCAGCGTTTCTGAGGAATCTTTAGCCTATTCCTCATGAGCAATGGCCTCCAGTTCAGTAATATTCTTGGATTTGCGCACTGAAAGCACCTTCTTCAAATCCCACCAGAGATTGTCTATGGGGTACAAGTCAGGTGACTGTAATGGCCACTGTAAAATCTTCCAGGTTGACTTCTGCAACCGAGCCTTGGGGAATTTGAGGTATGCTTGGGATCATTGTTCTGTTGGAAGGTCCAATGACGCCCAAGCTTCAGCTTCCTCACTGACGGCATGACGTTTTCTCCTAAGATTTCCTGATACTTCAATTAATCCATCTTCTTGCCTTCCACACGCTGCAGATTTCCATTGCCAGAGGATGCAAAGCAGCCTCTGAACACCACCATGCTGAACTGTAGACAGTGTGTTCTTTTTCCAGTTTTTTTTCATTCCCAGGACATCTGTGGTTTATTTATATGATTTCGAGCACTTCTCTTGTGCTTTCGGGTCAGTAGTGGTGTACGTCTGGAGTTCTGGCATGGAAACCACATGCGTTCATGACATGCCTTACTCAGCAAGCTGAAACCTCAGTTTCTGTTGCCACCAAGTTTTGCTGTAAGTCTTTTGCAGTCACTCAAGGGTTTAGCAGTTGATGGCTTCCTTTTTATTCCCTGTCCTGGTAGTGTAACCACTGTTCCTTAACTTTGAACTTGCGAACTATACTTCCAACGGTGTCTCTTGGAACATTTAGTGTCTTCGCTATCTTTTTTGTATCCCGTTCCTTGTTTGCGGAGGGTGATGATATCTTTTCTCAACATTTTGGACCATTCTTTTGACTTGTGACAATCAACTAACCTAGCCAGTTCAGATATTTCATGTGTTCTAGCTCAAGCACACCTGGTGCAACAAATTAAGCCCTTGATTAGTTGCATCAGGTGTGCTTGAGACAACATCTGTTTTGGAGATTTGTGCTGTTGTGAGGGATTCTATTCAGCGGGTTGAATAATTTTGAGACTGCAGAAGTCATTACAAGTTGAATTTGGGTAAACCACTTGAAACATTTGTATTGAGCTATTTCAATTACTTTTATTCGATTTGTTCATTGCAAACAGCTGAAAGTTTGTACATTTTGCCAATAAACCTGATTTGCAAACTGTACATTTTGCAGATGTTTTTGGTTTGTCTTTACTCAAACAACTGATGTAACCTAATGATTGTAATCCAGGCTGGTTTGGCATAGTGGTTGAAACTCAGGGCTGGTAACAAAGGTTTCTGGCTGCATGCATTGCAAAAATGTGCAGTATGCAACAGAGAATACTGAACCTATTATGCAATGGTACTAAATCTTTCAATGCAATGCACAACTGACTATACCTTTTATTTTCAGTATGATAAATAAATTATTGGTAATATTATCTACATTTCTTTTTTGAACGATTCTTTGATCGGACAGCCAAAAGGCTAGAAATTCTACACAAACCGTTAAAAAAAAAGCTAAATAATTATTTATTTCCGAGACAATAACTGGAGTCCTCTAACATTGCATGTTTAATTCAGAGAGTGGTGTCTAGTTATTTTGGAAATAAAATGTTCATTGGAATTTTCAATTTAATATATTACTATTGCTGCATAATTTAGATACAAGTAGTATACTTTTCTGAATATTGTTACCATCATAATACGATGTAAAGTCTATTATTAATCTCAAATCAGTGTATCTCAATGTTAATTCAGTGTAGGTCAATAATAGCGCAAAGTTCATCAAATTTTTAAACTAGCTTAATCAAAGATTTGAGATAGAAAGGGACTTTGGCTAAATTCAGCTATACACCATTTACTAAACCGTATGCAGTAAAGCTAGTATTCCATTTTGAACAGAGACAATTTTCTCCTATGGCTCCTAAAACATACTGGTATCTATTTTCATGTTTCTAGTGCTTGTTTTTAGCAACTATCTATTCCATTAGTCACTAGTACTTTTTAAAGATACAAATATTTATTCATTAGATACTAGTTCTTAGTTATTAGATACCAGTACCTATTAAATGGATACTAGTACTTGTTCATTAGAAACTAGCACTTATTTCATCGTCTGAAAGGCAAAGGGAAAGGTGTTGCCGTAATATCTTCAGAATTACTGAGAAATCTTGTTTCAAATATAACTATTTTGAAGTGTTGGTGCTTAATGTAACACCATCTAATGTAAATGATAAATCACGTTTGAGATTTGTGCTGGCTACTGTATACATGCCACCAGGGCACCATACAGACTTTATCAAAGAATTTGCTAATTTTCTATCAGAGTTAGTACTGGCTGCAGATAAAGTGCTAATTGTGGGTGATTTTAATATACATGTAGATAACGAAAAAGATGCATTGGGATTGGCATTTAAATACATTCTGAACCATATTGGAGTAAGTCAACACGTGTCAGCACCTACTCATTGTCGTAATTATCACATGGAATCAATGTTGATCCCGTTGAAATGATCATATCAACCAGCACCTGCAATGACCTTTACACAGGAAGTAGTCCAAACAGATTTCCCCCTTTTCTTAAAGGGGTGACATCCATTGATGTAACACCACAGACATGAATTTGGGGAACACTACTTTTTTCTTAGATATTACAAAATATGTATATATATTTGTGTATAAATATTTATTTAAAACAATTTAATAAACTTACACATGTTAAATAAAATCTATATTCACAATATTACCACTTTTTTGTGTTAAAAATGTTATATTGTTGTAATTACATTCCATGATATCTCTCTGAGATATGGTGGGAACTTGCATATTTTGTTACAAATGCAATCTCTCAAACTCAATTAAATATGTATTTTAAAACTAAAATTTGACTATTAATAGTGCACAAATTGTGTTTATCCCACAGAATACAAAAATGCAAACATTTTATAATTTATTGGTATTTAAAGTTCATTTCAACTGTTGTAATGGGACACCACTTGCCACCACAAATGAAGAATGACCCACTTCGTTTAGCCAAGGCTTCAAAGCCGACTCCGTGTTACAAATAGGCTGTGATGTGATCTGGGAAAACCCATCACATGCTGAAATTTTACCTATTACAGGTTTTGATACCATATTAAAGCTGATTTCAAGCCCTTTCCAATTCTGTTTTTATTTATTTAGTCGTTTGTTGGTAACAAAAGTTATAGTTATCTGAAGTCTGCTGATTTCTATGATTTTTAGGAACAGCATTTTGAGAAAAACAGGTTTAATTAACTGTCACGTCCTGCTAGCGGGACGATTGTCGCTTTTATTTTTTTAATTGCCTTTTTTCATATCACATAATGTTCTGGTGTAGATAAAATGGTAACACTTTATTTGAAGGGGTGTGCATAAGACTGACATGACACTGTCATAAACATGACATAACACCTGTCATAAACATGAAGGAGTCTTTATGAATGTTTATGACTGTTGTCATTAAGTGTCATTCGGTAAATTATGACACTTTCAATGCAAAGTTGACATTGTTTAAAATGTCTTTGTTATGACAACTTGACATTACCCAAGACAAAAATGTCTTGATTATGACAACTTGACATTAACAAAGACAGAAATGTCAACTTTGAATTAAAAGTGTCATAATTTACCGAATGACACTTAATGACAACAGTCATAAACATTCATAAAGACTCCTTCATGTTCATGACAGGTGTTATGTCATGTTTATGACAGTGTCATGTCAGTCTTATGCACACCCCTTCAAATAAAGTGTTACCGATAAAATTTTTTTTTTTTTTTTTTAAACTTGCGTGCTGTTGTAGTTTACACAGGACTGGTGGGAAATGTGCATTGATATACATTTTATTATGTTATGTGGTTTATTTTGATAGCTCTCCTTCTCTTAACACTACAAAGACAGTTCACTTGTGTTTTTTTTTTTCATGCGTGTTCTTAAAGTGAAAGACAGTCTTTTCAGCTTGCCACTATTTTTCTGCACTAAACTAGTGAATTTTGCCAAGATATAGACAATAATAAGAATAATAATTTAAGGAAAACAAAAAAAACATTAGACAAAAAAAACCTGACATTCGATCGACATCCTTACTGAAAACATACCAGCGCGACATCTGACGGGTTTTCCCAGATCGCATCACATATGTTAGACCTATCTCTTCTGCCACTAAAGATTGCTTTCCTGATCAATTTCATCTCCTCAGCATCCCAGAAAGAACCCGATATTGCGACTGAAACAATTGACTCTCTTTTTTCCAGCACTTTAGACACAGTTGCTCCTTTGCGCTTAACGAAAATAGTCCAACGCCGTGGTACAACGAGCACTCGGGCCCTTAAGAGAGCAGCCAGAAAAGTTTTCGCATTTCATGGAAAGAGAGCACAATTGAGTAGAGGCCTTAAATACGGCTAGATCTGCTTATTTTTCACCCTATTAGAAGAAAATAAACAAAACCCAGGTATTTATTTGAAACAGTGGCTATATTAACGCCAGATGTTTCCAAGCAGCACAGCAGTAATGACTTTATGCACTTATTTACTTACAAGAAATAAGATATTGATAATATCAGGGAGAAAATTTATAACTATGCAACTGACTACAGTATCGCATCAGACAGTGAATTGTAGTCTCCCTGAGGAAAAATTGTATTCATACATTGCTATAGGAGAGGAAGAATTTTCTAAACTCGTTAAATCATCTAAATCGACAACATGCATGTTAGACCCTATACCGACTAAGTTATTGAAAGAGATGCTTCCAGAGGTCATAGATCCTCTTCTTAATATCATTAATTAATCTTTGTCATTACGTACCAAAAACTTTTAAGCTGGCTATGATTAAACCACTTGTTAAACACACTAGAAAAGGCAGTATCCTCACAACCATGTTCCTTTTTAGAAAGAAATGGTAGGATTTCCAAGGATTTCCAAGTCAGGATTTAGACCGTACCATAGTCTTAACAGCTCTCATTAGAGTCAGTAATGATTTGCTCTTATCATCCGATCATGGTTATATCTATCTATTAGTGATACTCGATCTTAGTGTCTTAGTGATCTTAGTGCATTTGATACTATTGACACACACAACATTATTTTAAATAGACTTACCTATAGACTAGCACGTAATGCGCATGTGCACGGCGTCAGCATTTTCACAGGTTTGCATTTTTAAAGCTTGCGTAGAGATTAAGGAAATAAATAAATATATATAGCAATTTAATATATATATGTATATGTATATGTATATATGTATATATGTATATGTGTGTATATGTGTATTTATATTTATTTCCTTCAAGGCTTGCACCTTGAAACCTATTTCAAGGTTTGCGTTCTTGAGCCATCAGGCACTGTTGTTGTGTGAATGACTGTTAGAACGGTGTTGTGTAACCGGCCCCTAAGTTAATAACTAATGATCTTTGCAACGGAAGTGAATCAAAACTAACTTTAGCTGGACAATAACTTTATTAAAGAGCTGCTGTAAAGCCCAAACAATCTCTGTTACTTTAATTTTCTATTATCACTGTAAAGCTGCTTTGAAACAGTCCATATTGTTAAAAGCACTAAATAAATGAAAGTGACTTGACTTGACATTAGATACAAGTACTTATTTTAACAGTGACTAACAACTATTGTATTGTTACTAGTAACACACTTTCAATTCTGACTAGCATGGATTTCCATTTGTGACTATGTGTTTATTATCTAGTTCTTTCATTAGATGCTTATACAATTGTAAGGGACGCTCAGTGGGTTTGGTTAAGCACTAGTATAAATGGTGGTCGGAGTTTCAGGTTAGAGAAACTGGAGCGAGAGAGTGTCCCAGCTGAAGGGGTTTATTTTGGATTATTTCTGCATGTTTGAAGTATTAAACGCATTTGCCCTTATTGTGTTCTACAATGAACAGAGAAAACAAAATGCAACATAAAATTTACAATAAAACATAGCTTCACATTACTTTGATAAATAGTGCAAATTCAGCTTACATTTCTAAATTATACTGCAGAACATGCACATCTAAACGGTAGCAAACAAGCATTTGACTTGACAGACTTGGTTAGCATATTTTACTTTGCGGCCTCCTCGCATACCGCAGGATTCATTGCGTTCCGGTGACTACAGGATTTTTTTTTGAGAGAAATTGCAGGATTACACTCTTAAATGTGGTTCTACCTACTCGAATAATCTAATGTATCTAACGAATCAAATGTACAAAATAAATAAAAAATAAATAAAGTTGTTCAAATGTTGACTTACATTTGCACGATGCAATTTTATATAGTCTATTATACTCTTTGTATAAATAGACCAAGGTAACATATTTAAACAGGTTGTGAACCCTGTTTTTTTAGGCAGTTGAATATAACTTTAAAAAAAAGTTCAGAACAAATGTTACTGCTGGTCGACTATGAAAGCTTTCACAGTTGCTAGGCGACAAGGACAGTCCTCCGTAGACATCCCATTTAAAAACGCTCCGTTCAACCTTTGCTTTTGAAGTCGTGGCCTTGCAAGAATGCAGCCTTTGAATTGGGACACAGCCATTGACATGCCCCTGATACTTGTTCAGGCATGTCTTGACTTGTCTAAGTTAGGTTAAGATACCTCCAGGCTGCGTTGTTGGGCTTCCGTAACGTTACAGTATTAGTTCTTATTTTATATACTAGTGCCTGTTAAATAGATGCTAGTATTTATTTATTAGATACTATTTATTATTTGTTAGATACTAATATTTATTAATTTGATACTCGCACATATTTTTTTAGCTACTTGTATCTAAGTACTAGCATACATTTTAATAAGTACTAGAAACATGAATATAGAAACCAAGTTATTTTTTAACGTTTAAATTCTAAAACGGATTGCCATTCATTTGATACTCATACCATTTAAATGGCCTACTGGCATCTAATACATAAGTACTAGCATGCAAGCTAAAAAAAAAAAAAGTATTAGTAACATGAAAATAGATGCCAGTAAGTTACTGTTTAAATCTTAAAGGGATAGTTTACCCAAAAATGAAAATTAAGTCATTAATTACTCACCCTCATGCTGTACCAACCCTGTAAGACCTTCGTTCATCTTCGGAACACAAATTAAGATATTTGTGATTAAATCTGAGAGCTGGATCACTCCTCCATAGGCTTCTAAAGGATTGAAACCTGACAGCCCCGAAAATTCATTAAAGACATCGTTAAAATAGTCCAAATGGCTTAATCTTAAGTTTATCAAGCGACGAGAATATTTTTTGCGCGCAAAAACCCCATAAAATAACGACTTTATTCAACCATCTCTTCTCTTCCGTGTCTTTCTCCTAAGCTGTTGACGTAGTGTAACGCGCAGCGCTTCTGGGTTCTACGTCACACGCAGGCTCACTATTGGCCGACGCTGGTCATGTGTGTGATGCGTGTGACATTCAACCAGAAGTGTTGGGCAATAACACTACGTGAAATATCCAGGCCCAAAGAGAATACTTGAATAAAGTCACTATTTTAGTTTGTTTTTTTGCGCTCAAAAAGTATTCTCGTAGCTCGATAAAATTAAGATCTAGCCACTGTAGGCACATTAAATATTTAAACATTTTCTTCAATGACTTTCTGGGCCGTCAAGTTTCAATTCCTTAGGAAGCCTATGGAGGAGTGATCCACCTCTCAGATTTAATCAAAAATATCTTCATTTGTGTTCTGAAGATGAACGAAGGTCTCACGGGGTTGGTACAGCATGAGGGTGAGTAATTAATGACTAAGCTACACTGTGTGATTTTTACCCCCATCTAGCGGTGAAAAGGTATATGGCCATCCAGTGAATATTAGTTTCTGTTCCTCTCAATTCCGATTTCGTTTTAACTCCTACGGTGGCCAATGTAGTCCAAGATTAACATGGCTTCCAGTTCGAGTGTTAGGCAGTTCGAGTGCTAACCCACGCGTGTTAAAACGCGAAAGGCGAAGCTTAAATTAACGGGGTATGTCCCTCTTTGGCTAATGTACTTTCAAGATGGAGGGGCAACATGGCGACCGACATTAGAACCCCTTACCTGTATGTATTTTCAATGGCATATTATACCTCACGAGAATACTTTATTTCTTGAACGAAGTAAATATACATTAATGAGCACTAGAGATGCGCGGATGGGCTATTATTTCATCCGCAACCGCATCACAAAACTCATCATCCGTCCGCCATCCATCCGCACCAATAGCCTGGCTAACGCCAGACCCAATCTCGTTGAGAATTGGGTCTGGGAACCACATGCGCAATTTCTCGTATTTGAGGCGTGGTTTCAGAATGCCCGTCGCAGTTTATTGGGTGCTAAGAATGTCTATCAATATGCCTGTACGTAGCTCATAGCCAATCGTTTCGATTATACCAGATGACGTATGTAGAGCGACAGAAATTAGACAAGGAAGAAGACGATGGGAAAGATCTTTTTTGTAAACAATGACGTTAAGTTTTTTATCAAAGAGTAGCTTCGCGTCTTCAGCCATGTTAAATCGAAACAAACTGTTTCCGTGTGTCGCATAGATGTCGTCATCGTCTAGCTGCTCCCTCCCCGTTCTGTGATTGGTTCCCTAAATGAGGCGAAAAATCTGGCCATGGTATCGAGACTGCCTTTCAGCGTGAATTGAATCGCGCTGCGGTAAGGCAGTATGGGGAAACCCAGGCTAACCGCACCAACGTTTTTGACCAATTTTCAAAACCGCACCCGCCCGCCATCCGCTGATTGGGCGATACAACGCGCTGCTGATGACAGCCGCGAGACTAGAACTCTCTCAGAATATTAGCTGTGAACTCCGTCTCGCGCAGGGATAAAAATAAATAAATAGCCTAAATTAAACGCACTTCGGCAAACCTGACCTTATCTGATGGCGCCATGGCAGCCTAAGTATCTGGGGGCCCGTTTCAATAATGTATAGCATTACCCACATAAAACATAAACATAGAGCAGAAAAGGCAAGGATTCCTGTTGGTTTGCATCAACTGTATATTATTTTATTACGTGCACTTTCAGCTTCATGAACAGGCAGATATAAATAATCCAACCTTATTTGATTAAAACTATATACAATTATAGCCTACAGCGTTTTACGTTGGAATAAGCCTCGCCCTTAAATTACTATTATTTGAAGTTAACATTATACAATATACGTCAACCTACTACACCACAAAACTAGTTGAGGATAAATTCTTTAAAATAGGGGAATCCGTTACGGACGTGAGCGCTCTGAAAGCGGCACTAAAAGACTGCTTTAAAACTTTCACAGAGACATAAAACAGAAAGCACAAAAGCCTTTCTTTAAAGTGAATTTCGTTTTGTTTTAATTGTATCTTAATTTTAATCAATATTTCATCAACCAATTGCCTGGATTAAATAAATGATAAGTAAATATAGCAGATATAGCCTATAGACTAGGCCTAATCACGAAACCGCCGGCGTGTGAACTGGAGAGCGTCTCAAAACTCAGCCTACTTGCCTCACACGGAAATCAATGAACTTCTGAAAGAACATTCAACAAAGAAACAACTGCCTCTGTTAAGCTGAACGCCTGACCATTCGTTGAACTGTCTGGAACAATGTAATTTCCTATTTGGCGTTAAGAAGCCGCTGTTTATGGTGCTAAGAATGTCTATCAAAAGTCATAGCAACAATCGTCATCGTCTTGCTGTCCTCCGTTCTGTGATCCTTCTTATGGTCCTAAATGAGCAAAATTGCATGTATCCAGACTGCTTCAGCTGAATTGAATCGCGCTGCGTAAGCATATGGGAACCCAGGCTACTCTGTTTAGTACGTAGAATGTGCATTTTCCTGCGCTCACTATGCGAAGTCCACACATCGTCAACTTCATCTTTGCAGGCGACAATGACACAGAAAACACGTTTATAAACAATTAAATTGTCTCCTTGCTATAGGCCTATTCGACATATTCATAATCATTACTTTTGCCGGTTCTTTGTGACAACTTTTAGGTGCTTTTTTGGCAGCGCTACACCCTTACATGTTACATGAACGCGTCACCACAACATCAGCACCGAAAACATGGGGATTTTTTACAATAAATTACAAGCTGCTAGTGACATTATTTAGTTAATCGCCTGTCGCGAGTGGAAAAGCAAAGCTGCAAAGCTGATTTAATCATGGTAAAACTAAATTAATTTACAAAATAGTTTTAATTTGTAGGCTATTTCAGCACTTCGCGAATAGACAGCGACTCTTATGTGTGTTCACACCGAACACGAATAGAGCGTCAAATACGCGTCTAGTTAGACGCTTGAACATATATTTTTCATTTGATTGGTTCAACCGCCCGCCACCCGCCCGAATTTAATTTAAAATATTTTTTTTCGTCACGTCATCCGCCCGATCCGCGGTTTATCCGCGGAGTCCGCGGCTGCAATCGCCAACCGCGCATCTCTAATGAGCACATATATTTTTGAAAGAACTAAGTGTTTTTAGCTAAGAATAAACTAAAAAAGTTACACAGTGTAGCTTTAATTTTCATTTTTGTGTGAACTATCCCTTTAAAACGGCTTGCCATGTTTCCTAGCATCGTGCACAATCCTCCTGTCCAACAGATGGCGCTAATGACACTTCTGCCTGCATTACTATGTGTCCGTGAAGGAAGGAAGACTGGCAGCTTAGAAAATAAACAAAAGACGAGCTCAGATTAATACATGTTTTTGAGGTTAACCATAATCTTTTAACCACGTTTGTGCAGTCTTTAGGTTGAACTCTCAGCAAGGGCTGTCCGACTGGCCATGAATTTAGACCTATCGCTGCGAGTGAGCGTCTTCTCCGAACAAGGAGGAAGGAAATACATGGAGGATTTAACTGAGGTGATCGTGGAGCTGGAACCCAGCGACGATGAGCTGCGAGAGGCCGGACACACTGATCTAAAGCCGGACCAAGAGTCCGTCTCTGAAAGCGATCCGCCGGACTGCACAAACAAGCCTTTACCCGTTATGATAACGTGGAGAAACACCCTGTCGACCGAGGAGAGCGACGGTACAGAGGAGCCGGGACTCAACCGGCGGCAGCGGACAGCAGGAGATCGGTCGCGTTCTTCGCCGTGTTTGACGGCCACGGAGGGCGAGAAGCCGCGCTGTTCGCTCGAGATCACCTCTGGGATTTTCTCAAGAAGCAGCGGGGCTTTTGGTCTAAGGATTATCGGAAAGTTTGTGCCGCAATTCGTAAGGGCTTCGTTGCATGTCATCATGCAATGTGGAAAAAGCTTCGTAAGTAACGTTACATTCAAGACTATTTTACCAGGACATTTCCTGACGATAGTGCTTTTTTTATTGATATATTTTTTTAATCAATGTCTAATGTCTACGTTGCGAGTACACTGATCACCATAATCGAAGCTAATTTAAGACCTCCAGGCAATTTTTAACGCCTAAAATCACATAACGTTACGTGTTAAAATTATTCTTAGACAGATGAATATAAATACTGGGGCTGCAATTGAGCTGTCGTAAATAATACACTTTTTGAAATTGGGCGCCACGCTATATACTTACTGTAGAAAACACGAAAAAAATCGAACCGGTTGGTCGCAGTGCGCATGCGCGGAAATTGACAGGTTTATAAGCAGGTCTATCTAAAATCTGTTGCAGAACCTTTTCACACTTTTAGAGGGATGAAGCAATAATACATTATACTACGGAAGCCGTTTCCGCCACAGCTGAGTAACATATGATTCTGTTGGAATAATTAGAAACTTTCTAATAATTATTATTTAGTATCTCATTATATTGAGAAAATTACTCATAATAATGACTTCCTATTATTATATCACTATTTTTATATATTGAGAAACTGTCCCATAACTGTGTACATTGTATTTCATAATAATGAGAAATGCTCTCATAAAGTTAATTTTATAGTAGCCTATTTATTTAAAAGGGAAATCAATTGAATAGATAACCTTTCTCATAATAATGGCTTAATATCGTGTAATACCTCGTAATAATGAGAAATATTCTAATAATGACTTAACGTCTGATAATGAGATTTTTTCATAATAATGAGGTTTCTTGTAATAATGACGTTGTATCATAATAATAAGAATCTTTCTCATAAATAATTATCTCATTATGAGAAGCTTTCTCGTAATAATGACTTAGTTTCACATTAGTATGACTTATTTTTTCAAAACAATGACTACAATGAGAAACTCTCATAATAATGATGACTTTAAAATGTAGAAATATCTACCTTGCACACCTGAATCTGTAGGTACAATGTAAACTAAAAAATGAAAAAGTCTCGCACACCACTGGAACTTGAATCACTTAGGCTAATGGTTTAATCTCTGCTCAACAGAACTTCCTCAGCCAACAATAAGGACTTAACATATCATCATAGTAATGACTCGGTGTTGAATACAAAAAAAATATATATATTTTTGTTTATAAATGTATCGTGCACATGTGCAAAGCCACAGACCACTGCCGCGTGATGGCAGGCTAGCGACATCTGTTGGTCAAAGCCGTGTAAATGCAAGAACACAGCAAAGATGGCACGTTTTGCAAAACTGTTGTTTTTATTCCTGTGTAATCTATAATATAATTAAATAACAATGAAGAGAAAGTATTATGAGATGTTAATTCATTATTATTTGAAAGTATCTCATTATGACTTCCAGAACTGAATTTTATTCAGCTGTGGAGGAAATGGCCTTGCAATCAATCAATGTCTTGATGCAGTAGTGTTTAACCCTGTGTCTGTTCTTCAGCTGAATGGCCAAAAACATTAACTGGCCTCCCCAGTACTTCAGGCACTACAGCCAGTGTGGTGGTCATCAGAGGGGACCGCATGTTTGTGGCTCATGTCGGGGACTCGTCTGTCGTGCTGGGTGTGAGGGAAGATCCCTCTGATAAAGTCATCAAAGCCGTGGAGGTCACACAAGACCACAAGCCCGAGCTCCCGAAAGAGAAGCAGAGAATTGAGGGACTGGGAGGAAGGTGAGAGCTTGATTTCTAATACTTTCTAATCATCATAAGAATCAATCTCTTGGTTTCATGCAGTCATTTCCTCTTATTGCGTGTGAGTATAGTGTGGTGAAGAAGTCTGGAGTGAACCGTGTGGTGTGGAAGAGGCCTAGGCTAACTCACAACGGCCCGGTCAGGAGGAGCACCCCAATCGATCAGATCCCCTTCCTCGCTGTTGCCAGAGCTCTGGGTAAACTCCTAATTACAATCTCACTCTGTACTGACTTCAAAAGCCATTGCTTTAAATGGTGTTTAGAAGGATTGTGCAAACCTGCAAAAATCCTGTAAAAATCCATTAGTCAAATTCAGTGCCTATTCTCTATTCATCATCAGGGATACAGTAGTTCACCCAAAATTTAAAATTCGATCATCGGTTCTGGCAGCATCACCCTCATGTCGTTCAACCACAAGACTTTCGTCCATTTACAAATTAAAATATTTCTAATGAAACCGGAGATATTTCTGTCCCTTCATCGAAAATCAATTCCCCAAAGCATTCACCCTTCATATGATTCGTTGAGTGGTTTAAATCCAAGTCTTCTGAAGAGACCCGATCACTTTAAATGATGAACTGAATTAATTTAGGCTTTTATTCACATACCCTAAAAACATAATATAGATTTTTTTTCCACAATTGCCTGTGTAATTTTAACAACTACAGGGAAACAGCATTGAAATAACCGTGAAATTTTGAAGTTAAAAGACTGAAATTGTATTTTCTTCAAAATCATAGCCTACTCCACTAATCTGTTTTATTAACAACTTCAAAAAATATTTTTTACAGTGTATAATCTTTGAATGTTCTCAGAATGTTTATACATTGTTCAATGTCCTAAACAGAAGCATAACTCTACTTGCTTGACATACAAAAACAAACCTCATTGGTTGAATATGCTTGTGACCTGCGAGAACAAGTCTCATTGGTTCTCACGCATCTAGCAAGCCTCCAATTACCATATAAACACTGATCAACACCAAATATGTAAAAAATATTTACATATAAAGCAATCATGACTCTGGCGAAGAATATCATTGAAATGAATGACTTCTGGTTGCTTCAGATCGCTGAACAGAAGCATTTAGGATTGTTCACCTAAACATTTTAATTGTTATCTTTTACTCTGCCTCCTGTTGTGCCAAACCTGTATGATGATCTTACTTCTGTGGAACACAAAAACATATATATTTTGAAGAATGGAAATGAACTGCATAATAAAATATGGAAAAATGTTTTTCCTAATGTTCTTTTGTGGTCCACAGAAGAAAGAAAGGCATTCGGGGCTTTTGCACTGTAAGAACCTTTTCAGAGTTCCTAGAACTATTGGCAGAAGTACTCGGATTTTGGTGTGTTCGCACCGCAAGAACTAGTAACAATTTTAGTTCTAGGAACTCCTTTTGGAGGAACTAATTTAGCTCATACTTCAGAGTACGGTCTGAACCAGCACTATAGGAACTATCTGTGACGTTAGTGTTCGTTGATTAGCTGAACGTCATTAAAAAAAAAAAGCAGTGTAAACACACAGATTATAACAAACTAACTCTATGAACATGGTAAACAGTGATAGATGGGCCTCTTAACCTTTACACTAAGGAGAAAATCCAACGCAACTTTGAGGGGACCAAGCGAAATATGATTATGCATTTCTGCTCAGCTAGCAACACTGGACATCAACCACACGGCATACGCTAATACTTTTTCATATACTGCCTACTTTCTTTGTATAACAGTTCTATCTAATAATGTATTAGACAGTATTGTTAGATTGTAAAATAATGAACACGGAGATTGTGAGCAGTTTGTTTGCTCTGGCTCTGGCTGGCGTTCTCAGCGTCGTCAAAATAAAGGTCTGCCGCGCCATCAAAACTTAAGTCACAACAATAAGCGCGGCTTACGTCACTTCAGAGTTCCTACTGGCGACCATGCAACCATGAAAATGTTCCTAGGGGAACCATTAGTTCTCGGGAACAACCCTAGAAGTAACCCACTAGCTCCTAGAAGTAAGTTCCTAGAACTACCCGGTGCAAAAGCTCCTGGTAACGCTTCCTTTTACAATCACCCATATAAATACTATGTACTTATTTTAGTAACTACAATTACTGGGTAATAACTAGTACTAACCCTGAACCTACCCCTGTTCCATGTACTTACCTTATATTAGCCAGTACATTCTAGGTAAGTACACTGTAAGTACTGTACTGTAAAAGGAAGCATTACCAAGCTCCTATACTGGTAGACACATGAGGGTGAGTAAATGATGATAGAATTTTTGTTTTTGAGTGAACCATCCCTTTAAACTTAAAGCTGAGATGGAATTGATAGACTTGTTTTTCGAGCTGATGGTCCTTAATATAAAAATGTAGAGATTTTTCCTGAAGCTTTTCTAGAATTTCAAGGATGTATTTATTGACAAATGCAACTGTATGCAAGTAATGTTGTAAACGTGTCCGTGCAGGTGATCTATGGAGTTATGACTTCTACAGTGGAGAGTTTGTGGTGTCTCCCGAGCCTGACACCAATGTGGTGACCCTTGACCCAAGACGGCATCGTTACATCATCGTTGGCAGTGACGGCCTTTGGAACATGGTGCCACCGCAGGAGGCTGTGACTGTGTGCCAGAGCCATGATGAAGCCGTGGTACGAAAAAAAAGTTTCTAACTATCACTGCTATTTGTGTTTATTTCTAAAGGCCCGTTCACATACATAACTATGATGATGATAACTATACAAATATAGTTCTAAATAAAAAAGAATAGCAACGTCCACACTATAACAATAACGGCATAGAGAAACAATATAGTTGGAATGACATTGACAACTAATTTTTTTCAGCTGATGAAAGATAAAATATTGACAGCCAATCAGAATCTGTCCTGCTTTAAAGAGCTTGAGTTAAATTGTAGTTATCGTTATCTTTCCAGTTATCATACTTGGTGTGAACGGTTTAAGAGTGCATTCCTTAAGAGTGTGTTTTACGTCCTGCAGGCACCCTTCGGGATGTCGGTTGCACGTCGGTTGGGCTGCCATGCATTGATGCGATGGCGTCAACGGATGCTCCGTGCAGACAATACCAGCGTTATAGTTATCGCCCTTCCTGAGCCTGGCAAACCCCACCTTCCTATGCATAGAGACGAGGTCATTCTCAGCCTAGCAGAAGGCCCGCAGTGTGACCCAGCTATAGGGTCCCGATCCAACACACCACTCATTAAGGTAAAAGATGCTTAAAACCACACTTTGAGAAGCAATGGCAGGCTGTTTTCAGGAAACAAAATCCTAAAATTCATTTTGCATTTGGTGCCACCAGTAGCTCAAAAATGACACCCTGCAATAGAGGGAATGCTATGATGTCACAGTAGGCGGGAGTCTCAAAAGTTACACCCACTGAGTGGCAATTAGAAGAAGTGGCAGTGTTTGTGTTCAGCATGAATGCTGCGAATAAGTAACACCCAAAACTAAAATGGGGAAGAGCTGTGTGATTGACTGTAGATTCTAGACAGTAAAAAAAAATAGCTCAGATTATTTGTTGAATCTGTTATGTACAGACTGCTAAAAAGCTACAGAAAAGAGAATCAGATGGATTGCTGGAAACAACTAGAATCCAGCCAGTGAACCGTGGATTTGCATTTACCATTTTGTCTCAGATATATTGATTTTTGGAGGTAAAATCATACCCTAGGCCATATATTGTACTGACAACTCATATTTACCATCTTAAATATTCTGCGTAATTGTATTATCAGTGTTTATTTAGGCTTAATCCCAATTCACCCCTTGGCCCTACCCCTTGTTTTCGAGTGTACCCCTTGGCCCTTAAAATAGAGTTACAAGGGCCAAGGGGTTGAAATATTCCCCTACGAAATGGAACAACCCTTCATGAACCCGATACGTCATCAGTCGTCGGCGATGGCTCTGTCGTTACAGAGTTTTTACAGGATTTCTCCATGACAACGACTGACAATGAGCGCAGCTGTTCTTAACTTTGAGGAAACATGATGATTATAGCATTCCTTCCTCAATGTATGTCTTTTCTGTTTCGGAAAGATAATTTATTATACAATTTCTTAATTTAAATGACTATATTATTATTATAAGAGTAAATAAAGTGCATGGTGGTGTCATCTGGCACTAAATTTAAATGTTTAACCGTTTGCAAAGCTATCTCGCCGGTGATTCGCAATGCATTCTCTGAACTTTCTCGTAGCCCTCCGTTTGGAGTGTGCCTCTGAAAAATCTTCGTTTCGAGGGCTATGTAGCCCTACCCCTTCGCCCTACCCCTCGATCTCAACAAGAATCGGGACACCCTACCCCTAGATGTGAACGTGCAAAAGGGGTGAGGGGTGAATTGGGATTGAGCCTTAGCCTTGTGTTCTGCAGAGGGGGGTGTATATATATAGTCAAGTCAAGTCAAGTCACCTTTATTTATACAGCGCTTTTTACAATACAAATTGTTTCAAAGCAGCTTTACAGAGATAACAGGAAAACAATGTTGTAATAGTATTGTTCAATTGAAAATTAAATGTCCCCAACTAAGCAAGCCAAAAGGCGAAGGCAACAGTGGCAAGGAACCAAAACTCCATCAGGTGACAGAATGGAGAAAAAAACCTTGGGAGAACCCAGGCTCAGTCGGGGGCCAGTCCTCCTTTGGCCAACGAATGAACAGTGTATGATTATGAGTTAGGCAGCATAATGCCAGGAGTCAGATGGGATCAGAACTTTCACGATATTATCCAGTTCATCTGGTTGGGTTGGGTCATCCGGCCGGTGAGGAGATGAGTGGTGAGTTGTCCATGGGCCTTCACAGCCCTGATAATGCGTGTCGACGTGTCCATGTGATGGTCCTTCATCAGATCTGGATATGCCCTGGATCCGGCGGTCTGCGGTAAACCTCGGGATAAACAGAGAGACTAATATTAGCGTAGACGCCATCCTTCTTATGATGTACAAAGTACATCAGGAATTATGGGAAGTGTTCCCGGTTCCGGCTGATCTAAACTATGCAGCCTAACATTGAATTATAGAAATCTATAATGTGTTATGTGTATGCTAAGCCAAAGAGATGTTTTTTAGTCTAGATTTAAACTGACAGACTGTATCTGCTTCCCGGACCGTGTTAGGAAGATTGTTCCAAAGTTTTGGTGCTAAATAGGAAAAGGATCTACCGCCAGCAGTCGATTTTGATATTTTAGGTATTATCAACTGGCCAGAATTTTGAGATCGCAATAGACGTGCAGGACTATAATGCGTTAAGAGCTCGCTCAAGTACTGGGGAGCTAAACCATTTAGTGCTTTGTAAGTAATCAGCAATATTTTAAAATTTATACGATGTTTAATAGGCAGCCAATGCAGTGTTGACAGAACCGGGCTAATATGGTCATACTTCCTGGTTCTGGTAAGAACTCTAGCGGCTGCGTTTTGAACTAGCTGTAGTTTGTTTAATAAGCGTGCAGGGCAACCACCCAGTAGAGCATTACAATAATCTAGCCTTGAGGTCATGAACGCATGAACTAATTGTTCCGCATTTGTCAGTGAGAGCATATGACGTAATTTAGATATATTTTTAAGATGGAAAAATGCGGTTTTACAGATACTAGACACGTGACTTTCAAATGAAAGATTGGTATCAAAGAGCACACCCAGGTTCCTAACTAACGTCGAAGACTTAACAGAGCAGCCATCAAGTGTTAGACAGTATTCTAGGTTATTAGGTGAGGAAGTTTTTTGTCCAATGATTAGAATCTCTGTTTTTTCAGAATTTAGTAATAGGAAATTACTGGTCATCCAATTTTTTATATCAGCTATGCATTCCGTTAATTTTGTGAATTGGTAAGTTTCGTTAGGTTTTGAAGAAATATACAGCTGAGTATCATCAGCATAACAGTGAAAGCTAATTCCATATTTCCTAATTATATCTCCTAATGGTAGCATGTACAGAGTGAAGAGCAGCGGTCCTAGTACTGAGCCTTGTGGTACGCCATACTGAACTTGTGATCGATAAGACATCTCTTCATTTACTGCTACAAACTGATATCGGTCAGATAAGTATGATTTAAACCATGCTAGTGCAATTCCGCTAATGCCAACATAGTTTTCTAGTCTATTTAAAAGAATGTTGTGGTCGATAGTATCAAATGCAGCACTAAGATCAAGTAACACTAATAGAGAGATACAACCACGATCGGATGATAGGAGCAAATCATTTGTGACTTTAATGAGAGCAGTCTCAGTACTATGGTATGGTCTAAATCCGGACTGAAAATCCTCGCAGATATTATTTCTTTCTAAAAAGGAACACAGTTGTGAGGATACTGCTTTTTCTAGTATCTTTGACAGAAAAGGCAGATTCGAGATCGGCCTGTAATTGACTAATTCTGTAGGATCAAGTTGCGGTTTTTTAACAAGCGGTTTAATCATAGCCAACTTAAAGGTTTTTGGTACGTATCCTAATGACAAAGATGAATTAATGATATCTAGAAGAGGATCTATGACCTCTGGAAGCATCTCTTTCAGTAGCTTAGTCGGTATAGGGTCTAGCATACAAGTTGTCGATTTAGATGAATTAACAATTTTGCAAAATTCTTCCTCTCCTATAGCAACAAATGAATCAAAATGTTCCTCACAGAGACTACAATATACTCCCTGATGCGATACTGTAGTAGACGGTTGCATAGTTTAAATTTTGTCCCTAATATTATCAATCTTATAAGTGAAGAAGTTCATAAAGTCATTACTGCTGTGTTTCTTATAAACTTCTGGGCTTGAAGCTTTCTTTTTCGTTAGTTTAGTCACTTGTTCAAATAAATACCTAGGATTATGTTTATTTTCTTCTAATAGGGTTGAAAAATAATTAGTTCTAGCATCTTTTAAGGCCTCTCTGTAAGCAATCGAGCTCTCCTTCCATGAAATCCGAAATACCTCTAGTTTTGTTTTCTTCCAGTTTCGCTCCATTTTTCTGGCTGCTCTCTTAAGGGCCCGGGTGTGCTCATTGTACCACGGCGTTGGACTATTTTCTTTGATCTTCTTTAAGCGCAGCGGAGCAACTGTGTCTAAAGTGCTGGAAAAGAGAGAGTTAAAAGTTTCTGTTGCAATATCAAGTTCTTCTAAGCTATCTGGGATGCTGAGATTATGAAACTGATTTGGAAGATTATTGATAAAGCAATCTTTAGTGGCAGAAGTGATAGGTCTAACATATTTATAACATGGAGTCGGCTTTGCAGCCTTGGCTAAATGTAATTTACACGAGACTAGATAGTGATCTGAGATGTCGTCGCTCTGCTGCAGAATTTCAACGCCATCAACATCTATTCCATGTGATAATATTAGATCAAGAGTATGATTACGACAATGAGTAGGTCCTGACACGTGCTGTCTCACTCCAATTGAGTTTATAATGTCTTTAAATGCCAATCCCAATGCATCTTTTTCATTATCTACATGTATATTAAAATCACCAACAATTAGGACTTTATCTGCAGCCAATACTAATTCTGATAGAAAGTCAGCAAATTCTTTGATAAAATCTTTATGGTGCCCTGGTGGCCTGTATACAGTAGCCAGCAGAATTCTCAAACGTGATTTATTGTTTACACTATAAATTTTTACATTAAGCACCAACACTTCAAAAGAAGTATATTTAAAACTAGATTTCTTAGTGGTTTTCAGAATATTACTATAAATTACAGCAACACCTCCCCCTTTGCCTTTCGGACGAGGCTCATGTTTATAACAATAATCTTGCGGAGTGGACTCATTTAAAGTAATGTAATCGTTTGGTTTTAGCCAGGTTTCTGTCAAACACAGCACATCTAGGTTATAGTCTTTAATCTTATCATTAACTATGAGCGATTTTGAATTAAGGGATCGAATATTCAGCAACCCAAGCTTTATCGTTTGCTCATCTGTATTATATCTGTTTTTTATTTGTTGAACATCAATTAGATTTTTAACCTTAGAAAGGTTTGGCAGTTTTTTGGATTTCCAAATTCGGGGAACAGACACAGTCTCTATATGATGATATCTAGGTGAAAGAGTCTCTATGTGATGAGATTTATCTGACCTTGGTGACGTGAGGCCGCTAGCAGACGGTCGGTTTAGCCAGTTTGTCTGCTTCCTGACCTGAGCCCCAGATTGTCATGTTTTATCTCTAAGACTATGAGCCAAATTACTAGAGAGAAGAGCAGCACCATCCCAGGTGGGATGAATACCATCTCTTTTCAACAGGTCAGGCTTGCCCCAAAAACTTTTCCAATTGTCTATGAATTCTATATTATGTTGCGGACACCAATTAGACAACCAGCCATTGAGTGAACACAATCTACTAACTATCTCATCACTCCTTCGAACAGGAAGGGGGCCAGAGCAGATTACAGTGCCTGACATCGTACTTGCGAGTTCAAACACCTCTTTAATATTAATTTTGGTGATCTCCGACTGGCGAAGTCGAACATCATTAGTGCCGACGTGAATAACAATCTTAGAGAATTTACGATTAGCATTAGCCAGCACTTTTAAATTTGATTTGATGTCAGGCGCTCTGGCTCCCGGCAAACATGTGACTATGGTGGCTGGTGTCTCTATTTTCACGTTCCGTGTAATAGAATCGCCAATTACCAGGGCACAATCAACAGCATTCTCAGTGGGTGTTTCACTGAGAGGGGCAAATCGATTTGTTATGGTAACCGGAACAGAAGAGTGGTTTTTTGATCCGCGACTAGAGCGATTTCTCACCGACACCCATCTGCCTGGCTGCACAGGCAATAACTCAGCCGGAACCGAATCATGTAAATGGTTCACTATGCTAGGCGCATCCAAAGTAGTATCTAAAGCTCGAGCACACTTACTATCCTCAATTAAAGTTTGGATGCGTGTCTCTAATTCTGAAATCTTCTCCGTCAGCCTGACTGTCTCCTTGCATTTATCACATATAAACCCTATGCCGACGGGGAAGGCTATGGTAAACATATGGCAGGAGGTGCAAGTGACAATAACAGGACAAGACATTACTCACCGTGTTTGTTGACTGATTCTTACTCACCTGGGCTTTTTATGAACTCAGATGTGCGGGCGCGCACGAGAAAAATAAATAAATAACTGAGCGCACGGGGGGCGCCTTAACAGGCTAGCGAGATACTAGCGTGTTGTGCTAACAATAACGGAAGCTAGCGATGTTAGGTAAGCTGTAATTAGTAGTATAAACAACTAGAAATGATAGTAAACGATGGTTCAAAACAGAAAGAAATGCGAGGCTTAGACGGAGCTAACAGCCTCGGAGCAAACACACTCACACACAACAGCAGGCAGCGAGGCAGACAGGAGCAATCCAGGCATATATATATATATATATGGAAATATATAGAGAGGGAGGGATCTAAAATTGATCTTAAAACTCACGGCTTTTTATGATGCATTGATGTAATTTCCACTGAAACAGGAAACTAAGGCAGGATATATTAAATGGCTCCTCCCCCTTTTCAAATAGCCAATAGCGTTTATTTTCCTCACAGAGTGAAATTCCTTGACAGCACCATGGAAGCAAATCCGAGCGCAGATGATACGTTGAATTCAATAGTAGAGGTGTGAATACAGTTGGAAAGCGAAATACAACTCGAGTGGTTTAACCGAACACACATCTCCCCAACCCATATTGCTCCGTGACGTGTCAACTGTAATGTTGTCCGGTTCGTGAAAGAATTGGGCCAGGTGGTATTTATTGCATAGGGGCGGGACATTTTAGATTCTGGAGCATTTGATTAGACAGAAGAAGTCCTAAAAAGCCGTCATACATTTTAGCGTAAGTGAGAGACTAAGTTTTGAATGCTTATATCTCCTAAATGTGAATTTTGTCATTGTTTTGGATCACACCAGCTTATTCCCCTAAAGCTAAAACTTACATTTTGATTTCAGGGGGCCTTTAAATAGATTGTTTACACCGCAGAACTCTGTATCGTCTGCCTGGCGGTTATAGCTGACAGTTTTCCGATAACTGTAAAAGTTTCTACATAACATATATTGAAACAACCAGAATATCCAAGCGTGAAGTGTGACCAATTGTCAAGTCAAATTTATTTGCATAGTTCTTCATGATACACATTGTTTCCAAGCAACTTTAAAGAAAGTCATAATGTTTGGTCTATAATGCCTTGGTACTTTATAGACCTAGTTTTAGGGCTAGGTGTTATGACAATATAATTTGTCCTAACCTGCTCCTGGAGGGCCTGTCCTTCAGAGTTTTGCTCCAACTTGCCTCAACACACCTGCCTGGAAGTTTCTAGTATGCCTTGTGACCTTGTTTAGCTGTTTCAGGTGTGTTTAATTGGGGTTGGAGCTAAACTCTGGAAGTGGCCCTCCAGGAGCAGGACTGGACACCCCTGTTATATAACAATGATATGATGATGTGATCATGTGGATTTAGATCTACCTGCATTGTTTTTATAGTGTTGTCTCTCAATCCTGGTCCTGGGGGACCCACCGCTCTGCACAGTTTATATGTCTCCCTCATTTAACACACCTGATTCAGATCATCAGCTCGTTAGGAAAGAGCTCTATGAACTGAACTGGGTGTGTCAGATAAAGTAGACATATAAAATGTGCAGAGCTGTGGGTCCCCAGGACCAGATTGAGAACCACTAGCAGATAAAGCGACATCTCAGCAACACGAAACATTTTTTAAAATGATACACATTTCTATCTAAATTTTATTCAAATTATACAGAAAGCCAAAAAAGAGTGGTCCCTGTCAATCACTTAATTTCAGCTCGAGCTCACAGTTCTGCACTCACTTGTGAATTCGAATTCATGTTATAATCAAAGAGACTGCCAACGCCTCACAATTAATCTCTTATTTACATTGTCTCTACACTTTGTTTGGTATAATAATAGGATTTGTAAGCATGCATAATTCAGTTTTGAGCTGTACTGTTTGGACTAGAATTGAGTGGATTATGAACTTAAATGTCTCTGATTAGCCATTGCATCTAAGCAGACATTTCTGTGACCCTGTTTAATGAAGAAACTTTTTGGTTGATCGGATGGGCGTAGACGAGGGAGACACATAGCCGTTTACACCTGGTGTTTTAATCCGTCTCTTTTGTCCAATTTTAACCACGTCTAGGGCAGTCTGTGGCAGGGTAAATGTATGTTTTTTTCAGATCTTTCGATCTAATGGACAAAATAAGCTTGTGCAATTTACATATTAACAAGCCCAGAGACGACGGAAAACCATACGGAGAGCATCAGCTTTTGTTTCTGCTCTGATAGCTGCAAGACCACACTGAACGGTACCTTTTTTCGTCTTCAAACCAAACTTGGTTCTCCAGTCGACAAAGTTTAAATCGTGTCTTGCTAGTGCGCTTCCTATCATGTTTACACATTAGGTCAGTAGGCAGAGAGTAGACGGTATTTGGCTGCTGAACACATTCAACAACATGAGCGTTTACACTACGAAAGCAATCCGGTCGAATGGGTTTTTGACTTCCTCTGGAAGTGGACAAAAGTGGACAAGCTCAAAAGGCTAACATCTTAAAGGGGTCATATAATGCCATTTTTGTACAAGTTAATAGGATTCTTTTGGGTCTAAATTCAAAGTTTGTAATATACTTTAATTAAAATTTCTCATTAGTATTGTAAGAAAACACTTATTTTACCTGGTCAAAAACAGCTCTGTTCAGCACGTCGTTTAAGTGCATGTGCCTTTAAATTATAATGAGCTTTGCTCACCCCGCCCCTCTGTTCTGTGCGTGCACCGTTTGTAAACACAATAACCATAACGCGTTGTTCGTTATAAACGTGGGATTATGAATTATATTGAGAACGTCGTACATAGAAAACATGCCCTAATGTACCTTGAGTGTAAACCTTAGACGCATTCATCTTGAACCGTGCAGCTAGCGATTTGCAAAGATTAATATAAATATTAATATAAACTAAAGGTTAAAGTCCCTGTAAAGGCAATTTCAAAAAAAAATTCTAAACACATTATAAATGTTAGAAATGTATTACTAAAACATATTACAAAGACTGTGAACTGTGAAGTTCTGAATTGTGGAGTTAGACCGTTAAACAGTTTTTTCACCGTTGCTATTTTCTGGATTTTCTGGGCGGGGCTAAAACGGGGCTCGATGACGCACTGGAGCCCCTGAGCTCCTGGACACGCCCCTACTTGACGCACTGGAGCCCCTCGAGCTGCTGGACTATTATTAGTAACAGCCTACAGATTGCTAGCTAGCTATGCCTTCGTCACAGAAATGCGTACTACCTGGATGCGATTACCGGATCACGTACAAAACAGATCGGTGTCCTTATTTAAATTTCCGAAAAACGATTACATCAAGAAGAAGTGGATTAATTTTGTGAAGAGCCACCTTGATGGAGAGAGCTGAGGATCACCGCCAAAACCCGCCTCTGTAAGTGATCATTTTACACGGGATAGTTTTTATAAACTTTCGTCGGAGACAACTGGGAATCACTGATAATCCGCTGTTACTGGTGGTGAATGGGGCCGAACCGACTCCCGCCTCGGCATTGATCCTCCCGTCGCGCCGACAACTGGTGCCATCATCGGCAGTGCGTGCCCACCGTGCGAGCATCCATTCCGGCTGCAGAGTTGAGTGTGGCGACGGCAGCTTTCCCGCGAGTGGGCTTGGTTTCAGCGCAGCCAGCGGACACGCCCCCAGCGCTTGAGAGCAGAGATTACTGCTCATTTTTTCAAGATTTTGATAGCTTATTTTATGTACTTGCTGGCTTTTTTTATCATTCAAATTTGGCTGGGTGACTAATAACACATTTTTCTGTGGTGTGACAAACTCAGAACACATACTTAATTTTGTCTTTACAGGGACTTTAATAAAACGTTACACTCACTTCAGTTCTTGGAGGTGCAGCAGGAACACGAATAGTTGGTACCGATCCTTTTTTCAGGAGCAGCTTCTTAGCAAAACCAGCTTTATACCGACCCTCCTCGTTTATAAAGCAGTCTGGTGTGTAATATGA
The DNA here is from genome assembly GCA_036326025.1 of Chrosomus eos. Lineage (NCBI taxonomy): Eukaryota > Metazoa > Chordata > Actinopteri > Cypriniformes > Leuciscidae > Chrosomus > Chrosomus eos. Next base: position 11,593,414 of record CM070820.1, read on the forward strand.
TTCGTGCAAACATGAAAGCATTGACGTTGATCGTGGGGAATATTCCCTTCGAAAACAAACTCAGCCACTGCGTCTTCAGCGGTTTGGATTTAGGAACATTAAAGTGTGACTGCTGTGTTCCTTATTGCACCCAAGAATAGAACACCACTTCGCTTAGACGCCATTCTGCTCATAGACACTGCTCCAGTATCAACAATGTCCGCGCGGACTATGATTGACAGCTCGCTCACGGTCTGTGTTGAAACACTGCTGTCAATCAACAATCGTGGGAGGGGCTTTTGACCGTGTGACGTCACATGGTCGAACGGCTCGATTTAAGATGGGAAAACATATGAGGAGATTAAAACAAAAACACTGGATGGATTTTTATCATTATAAGATGGTTGTGTACAGGCACTGCCAACACACATTTCAGTACAATCAACTTGTAAAAGTGCACCATTATATGACCCCTTTGATACCAGGTGTAAACACGGCCTGTGATTGGCTATAATGTTCAATGCTTCAAAAAAATGGACTTTTTTTATGCTTTTCAGAGCGAAACAGTGGGCACTAGTTAAAACTCTCTGTATCTTGAGTCTGGTATTGACCGTTCGCAAAAGCCACGCCCCCTAGTTATTGTTGCTACGCCCGTCAAACAAATGGTCAAACACGACCAGCGCCACAGATTGCCATGAATGGAAGAGGTATACCCGTGCGTGTCAGTGACCTTTTTTCGAGCAATTACCTCTGCGATATCCTCCAGATCGAGGCAAAATGGGTTACAGTATGCAGTGGAGGGATATATTCAAAATATAAAAATACGCAATGAAGGAGACACGACTACTATTGAGGCTAATATACCGGTCTCAAGCGAAATCTGAGAAACCCCATGACCTGTACGTCAAATGCAACCAGTAAATTACAGCCTTGAAGAAGATTTAATACGCTGGTTCAGTCGCTAATTGTTTGGAGTTAGAAATATATAATTCGCGCTGCATATTTAGTAATTTTGCCTCAGATACAGGATTATACATTCGCTTTAACAAGCAGGTTTTTCATTAACTTACCACGGCAACCGCTTGCGTGTCATGCTGAATCCGATTTTCGTGTTTAAAAAGTAACTATACATAAGAGACGGAAAGATGCAGATAACCATACATTTAAGGTTATTTCTATTCATTACGATATTGATTACGTTATATGAACTGATGTTGTCAAGTAAGCTTCATGCGTTCCCCGTTGCGAGCGTGCACTCTTCTAAACTGTAGTCTACAGGTCCTGCACTGCTCATTTCCCCCCGAAAATATCACGTTAACAACAACCCTTTAGAAAACGTACTTCCTTTGTGGATCCTCTTGATCTGCTCTCTCCATGTTTCTTTGACTAGCGCTAATCTCAGTGTGTCAGTCTCATGCACGCTGTTCGCGAGTGAACCATGTTCGACACATGTAACTGGGAGTGGGGCCATCCACACTGTTTTATCCATCGTAGGCACCGTTCACGTTGTGTTTTCGGCTTTGGGAACGAAAAGAACACAACTCCTCCAGACAATCTCTCGGGGTATCTAGTGTCCGGTTTACAAACGCAGTGGGCGCACCGCTTCACCAGCTTGCTTGGAGTCAATGTTTGACGGAGCTGCTCACATAGTAACGGTTGCTATGATGTGTGATTGGACAATGGCCGTTTTGGAGGAGGGGCCTGCGAACGGTCAATTGTCACATTTGAACAATTCCAGTATCGACTTGGTACCAAAGTACCAGTGCTTTTCGCAACATTTGTCTGCAACTTCAAGCAGACAAAAACAGGAGTTCATGATACCCTTGAACTTCAAGAGATTTCTGTACACTGTCCAGACTCACAGCTAATCAGAAGTTTTCAGATAAGACTTTTTACAGAGTTCCTGCTCATATAAGCCACACTTTGGCTCCATGCCCACCAAAAGAGACTCTACCACGCTGCTCATCAGTCCTGCCTGCTTTTCCCGATCGAGGCCTCCATTGTCAGAGCAGTTCCGATGGAAGCCATGTCTCCGTGTTTGTTTGGCCCCAGTGTGTTTGAAGCACGGCTCCTCCAGCTGCTCTTAGCTGTTTTGCTTCGGCTCAGAGAGCTGGAGAGTGGACAGATGTTTGTGTTTTTAATCCTTTTAAGTGGAGTGGATTTGAGGTTTAGGGAGGCCGCTTTGATCGTTTTTCCTGTTTGCTTGATTTTGATAGAGGGGAAATGAAAAATACAGAACAGGGCAAGAGAATGCAAAAGAGCAGCCGTGATGCGTTTCCCCTGTCGTAAAGTAGTGATGAAGACCAGACTTTAGACTCACTTTATTCATATTTTGTCTTTAAGAGTTGTTGCCATTTGTTTGCAGTTTGAATCTTTTCAATTTCTGGTACTTCCTGGATTTTGTTTTTTAAAAACCTTTTTTTTACTTTTAATATTTCTTATTACAGATATTAAAATCATGGCCGATATATACTGATCATTATTGTCATGATATGACTGATATACAAATTCTGCGCGATTTGGTCTAAATAAATGGAACACCAAATGGTTTCAAATGCTGCACGATTTCTGTGCATCAAAACATGATGTACAATATGGAAAATGCATATTAATTAAGACTCAATGCTTTAAACAAGGTTAATTAACATTAACCTTCAATATTAGATTAATGCAAAAAGGCAAATGAGCATGCATAAGCTCATTAGGATAAAGTTGGATATAGAGAGAATTTATTTATTGGATTAACTGGATTTATTGGAACTATTGCATTTTAGATTATGGGGGCACTTCTGGTTTGGGGAATAACAAATAATCCTTATCCATCAGTTTGACTAAATCTACTTTCAGAAGTTAGGAGAATAACGTTAACACGCCATTTTAATGTGATCTGGTATAACAAGAATATCTATAGCAAGAGCTCTATTTAGTCACTGCATTCTTTTCCTCCTGATTCTTTTCTCTTTTCCCCTTTGTATTTCCCTATACAACATACACTCCACATTTGTGGTCTGTTCTCCCGATTTAATTTGATATATCCCATAAATAATTCACTGGAATGCACTAAGAAGCTCTCGTTTTTCTCCCCAAATCCTCACGTCTCTTTCCAGGTTTGTTTTCACATGGATGCTTTAAAATGTACTCGTCTACCCTTTTCACTACTAACAATAGCAGTGTTTACTGGAATGTTTCTAAAGCAGGTAAATACAATATTTGTCTGTCAAAATGACTGAATTCCAGTTAATGAACATTTTTGATTAAGGCAATGTTACATACAGTTGTAATAGAAATTGTTCAACCAAATCAGGTTTATTTGCAAAATGTCAGGGTTTCCCATACATTCATTAATTTGTGGCGGGCCGCCACAATATCAACGCTGACCGCCACGGATTGATTTTCAGATTTTTAAACTATTTAATATGGGTAAAATTGTATTTTATTGTAGAGCTGCGCGCAGCTTGCTCCCCCCTCTCTCACACACAAACTGACAACGGAGGCGCGCACGAATAGCCCCGCCTCCTCTTCGAGCACAGTCTCAAAACAACATGAGCATGCGTTGGAGGACGGATTGTTGCGGTCACTGCGGAGCTTATTTTCCCAGCGAATATTCCAGAATCAATCCGGAGTTGAATGGTTGTTAATGAACACTGCTGCAAAACAACTCTGATAAATTATTCTATGTTAAACGCTGTCGCGTTTCCATTAGATTCAGGGTTTCCCGAAGCACTTTGTAACTAAGGCGGCCGCCTAAGCAACACGCGTCTTAACTAACGTTACGTCGTCAAAAAATGTATGAGCGAAGCCTGCCTTGTTACTCTGTCCTGTTTATAGCTTAAATTCTCTGCCGGGGGCAGAACTTGGGCCAATATTTCTCGCCGCCATCCTCGGGCCGGGCCCTTGATCTAGAGACGTGCGGCGCGGGACTAGATTTGATGGCCGAGTGCGAGCGGTAATGCACTCACTCTGTGTGTGCGGTCCGTGGGAGAATAAAACGATTCACAGGACTCCCGCAAATTATGAATATCAATGAATAAAACATATAAAAACTAATAAATTGTTATTAATCTATTGCAGAAAAGAACAACTAAACACAATTGAAACGATTTACTGGCCGGAGTTTCTATTTGTAACATGTTTCCAGCGTGAGCGATGTAGCCAATCACAGACATATGTGTTGATTTCTTAAGCACGATGACCAATCAGAAGCATTTAAGATAGACTCCCATCACCGCTCAAAACTGACTTTTTGTTCAGTGCTGAATTCTGCATGCTGGCAAATCCTCTAATTATAACAAACAACGTGTAGATATTGTGAAATATTCATTGTGCATTCAGCTTCATTGATAATAACAGAGATGTTTGAGATAGCCATGATGTCAGCTTTTTAGGGATTATTAACATTCAGTCATCATGGCAAAAGTAGCCTGCTTTTCATTTTGTAAATTCGCACCTCTGCATTTTGACAATGTTGTTTTGCACTTTATTTTGCACTTCATTGTTTTATAGTTGTAAAGTGTTTGTTAAAATTCAGTTGTTGTTTCAGTTGTTATGTTTTGCACTTTTTAGCACAAATAGTTTAAAATATTTGTATAGTTTGTTAAAATTCACATTGCAATTGTTGTTTTGAAAAGCTGGTTATTTATAAATCTAATTTGTTATTTAAATTTAATATAGTGTTTAATAATTGTTACATTTAGTACAGGGCCTGTAGTCTATCACACAAACAAGCCCATATGATGGGGCATTGGAATATTTTTTTCAGAAAGGCCCGTAAAATAAAATGTTCAAACAAAGGGTGCAAAATATGCAACAAGAAGTCTGTGGAGCAGTCATAGACGTGTAGCAATGCCATAGCAATAGCAATGTCTTTAAAGGGTCACTTCACCCATTTGCATTAAGGTTTGTATTGTTAGAAACCCAGTCATATATTATAATGATGGTGGAATTTTGCTTGTTTTTTTTATGAGATGGGAGAAAAAAGGATTTAAGTGTTTTACTTCCGTCCTATCGTGACGTAAATATCGTCATTTTGCGTCATGATAGGACGGAAGATAAATTTCATTGAAAAGTGTATAGACTACAAACATTAGCTCATTATTATTCAAGGGTGTGGGACCCACTCACCCTACAGGCCTATTACAGATCAGTGGGTGGGACTTCACTTGCAGAAACCGAAATCAATATCCGCCATCTTGTTTTTGGAAGCTAAGCTAACGAGCGCTGTGGAGATAGGAAGTATGACAATGACTGAAGAAACTATACATGATATGGAAGAAGAGGATTTTGAAAGTCTGCTGCTCGAATCCGATGTTCGTGGCTATCTTTACGAGCCGCAATATAGTGAAGAGCAGCTGAGGCTGATGGAGGAACAGGAGGCGGCTGCCTGTCGCGGTCGAGGAGCCCGGACTGGCTCGAGCTGAGGCGGACTGCTGTGCCTGTGCTCTCGCTGTGCGCTACGGACACAGATAGAGTCCGTCTGCTGCAGAGAATTTCAACGAAGGGACGTTTGTGTTGTGATGTGAACCACCATAGTTTCGCCTGACTGAACATCCAGGTATCATGCAGTAATACACCATATTCAGAAAGAAATACAAACGAGAAGTAATTCACTAATGAATTTGCCAATGTAACTTAACGTTAACGGGGTTTGTTGTTGTGGGAAGAAGGAGGCTGGAATCGGCGAACATTTAAACATTTTAATAGTAAAATGAACAAATACACAACGAAAGTATAAGCCAACAGCCCCTCATTGAAGACTGAAGTCCACACACAACATAAAATCAGGCCTGTTCCTCTCTCGATCTGCCGTTTATGCTTCCGCTCCTCTGTGAGAGATACGAGACCGGTCGGTGTGTCTCTTTACTTTCATTATCACTTACTAGAAATTTTGCGTGAAATGAATTTCAAACTCTGGTGGCAGCTAACGTTAGCCTTGTTGACGAAAGAATGATTTCTTTGATGTGCGCGCAGTTCCGGATTAGTGGGTGTGGCTTGCGGAGCTGTGCAATGTGGTGCATTGTGGGTGTTGTAGTCTTTCATACAAATGCACCCTTCGGTTATTTTCTGTCTTTTCTCGGTCAAGAGGGCAACAAATTCAAAAATTATTTTACATTTCGACTACATATATGATCCACTTTCAATAAAGATTCATGTTGAAATGGGTGAAATGCTCCTTTAAGTTATCTTACATTATGTGTCAAACCCCCCCCCCCCCCCTCCCAAAAAAAAAAAAAAAAAACCCACACCACCACACATAGAATCTAATTCTGTGGGAAACACTGAATGTACAGACTTTCAGCTGTTTGCAAAGAACAAATCAAACAAAAGTAATTGAAATAGCTCAACACAACAAATGTTTCTAGTGGTTTCCCCAAATTCAACTTAAAATGCAACTTTTAATGACTTCTGCAGTCTCAAAATGATTCAACCCCATTCATGGCAAGCATCTTTAGTACTTCGTACTACTTTAGTACTAGGATCATGTGACACTGAAGACTGGAGTAATGATGCTGAAAATTCAGCTTTTCCTTCACAGGAATAAATTACAATAAATTAGAAAAATGTTTCACAATATAATATTTTCACAATATTACTCTTAATTTGATTTATTCTCCAATTGAAGATTTTGTTTTTAATGCCAGATAAATGCTGCTCTGTTTTTCTTTTTCTGTTTTTAAAATTAAAATAAAGAAAATACTTTCTAATATAAATAATCCTCATAAATAGATTAATGTTTGTTGTATGAATTTCTTTCTCTGCTGAACACAAAAGATAATCTGAAGAATGTCGGTATCCAAACAGTTGGATCTATGGAGGTCAATGTGGTCCATCAACTGCTGGGTTACCAACATTCTTCAAAATATCATCTTTTGTGTTCAGCAGAAGAAATTCATACAGGTTTGGAACAACTTGAGGGTGAGTAAATGATGACAAAATTTTCATTTTTGGGTGAACTATCTCTTTAACTTGTTGTGGAGATGTCAACTTTCTCAAAAGGACTTTACCTAATTTTACTACTAGCTTGGCAAAAGCAGCCTTAAGTAGCTTCCCAACGTGTGAAATTTTTAAATAATACAATGCTAATTCTAGGATCAGAAATGGGTAAAACACAAAATGACTAAATCTTTGACCCCCTACAGACCCCGGATCCAGACCTGTCCTCAGCCAGCAGTGAGTCTCTGCCGGCGCTGGAGAGAAGGAACGGTCTGTCAGGAGTGAGTCTCAGCGCAGAACCCCCGTTAGAGGAAAACCTGCCTTACATTGAGCTCATGGACAAAGCTTCCTTGACTGTGTGCCCCTTTGAGGGCAACTGGACCCCAGAGATGCCCCTGTCCTCACCGGATGTCTCACGTCCGGTGGGGAAGAGGCCCAGACGCAGCCCCCTCACCCCGAGCAGCTCCCGCCGGAGGACTGGGGAACGCTCCGTACCCAAACGCAACCCCGGGAACGGACGCAATCCCAAACGGACGCCCAGCGTCACAATACTACAGCACCGTAAAGCAACCCTCTGCGTCTGCTAAACTCCTCCGTCAGACTGCACACACTAACAGAGGAGCAAAGATGGATATTCAACCTACATCCTGGTCTCTGATATTCTGCATAGTCACACGAATAAATAACTCCTATTGTTTTGACGGTGCCACTGTTTTTATTTGTAATGTATGATTTATTTTTTTGTCCTTTTCGTCTATTGTTAGTGTTTTTTCCCCCTTTCCTTTTACTTTTAATGATGTGAGGGTAAAAATAAGTCTCCCTTTTATTGTTCGGATTTATAGTCATTTTATATGGGAAAAAAAGAATTCAGATCAGTCTCTCTAAGGAATATTCTTTTAAATGATGTTTTTAATCTTTTAACCTTTAAATTAAACAGCAAATCCATCTTTTAAATTTCATGAATTGCTTGTACAGATTTTCTGAAAATGACCAAATAATTGTAGACGTACAATATATAATATTTTTATACTTGCTATATTTTTTTTTTCCAAATGACCAGTTTTCTTGCCCCACAACTCTTGTGCACATTTGTCCATGCCAATATATGTTGTGCATTAAATGTTCACACCAGTATTCAATGTATTACCCTGACTTTCTAATTTTGAGTTACTGCATGAGTTGAAACTGAGACATATCTCTGATCATCGGACTACAGAGCAATTGTTTTATCATTTTTATTTTTATAAAACGTTTGTAAAGGGTGAGAATTGCATGTTCTGTTATATCCTTAGAAACTATCTTTTTCTTGGAGCATTTTTTTTTTTTTTTGACTGTTGTATAATGGAATCTACATTTTTCGTATGTATTTCGATATTGTAAGTTATTTAATATCAATAATGTCTGTTAATGAAAAGCAGATAACATCTTCCAACACCAGTTCCAGAGCTAATGTGATGTAAGCTGAGGTTGAGACCGAGGTGTTTGCCAGAGTGTACAGCACATTTTTAGCGAGATGTTTTTTGCCCTATGTTTGAGACTTTGTCTTTCGAAGGAGATTTTCCAGTAAACTGTCAGTGGATAAGAAGTAACATTTTCATAGTGTTGTTTATGAACTTTCACTATTTGCTAGAGTGACAGTTTTGGTTCGAGTACTTCATGTGGTGTTGCTTGAAGGACAGTTACAGTTTGATGGATTTGAATGCATAGGGAATTTATTAAAAACGAACACAAAAATCCAGTTATATTGTGGTTGCATATTTCAAAAAACATCTGCAAGGGGCCTACACTATATAAAAAATGGTAATACTTTACAATAAGGTCTCATTTGTTAACATTAATTAATGCATTTGCTAACATGATCTAACAATGAGCTATATATATATATGCATTTATTAATTTTTGTTAGCATTAGAAAAATTTAATTGACCGTTGTTTGTTCATGTTAGTTCATAGTGCATTAGCAAATCAAATAAAAAAAAACAGCTTTGGATTTAATGTGTAAGTAAATGTTGAAATTACCTAATATTAAGATTAATAAATTGTTCATGTTACCTAAAATAGGCTAGTTAACAAATGAAACCTTATATCAAAGGTGTTACAATATATGAGAGAAATAATATTGTTTTAATGAGATTGTGCATGTTAAAACTTGACAGATTGTTATTTTTCTTTTTTACACTTTCATTACCTGTTGAAAACTGAAGATTTCGCATTTGTAAAAGCCTATCTCTAGCCTGAGCATTAGCGGAAGTTGGGTTTAATGGAGGTTATTCTCTTTTACTGTGCTTTTCTGAAATGCGTGGTCGTTTATGGTTTATATTGAACTGCATATCTCTCTGGAATGGTTTTGACTATTGGTGTATTGGATGCCGTCTTGTTCAGGGTTTGATATTTTTTCCTGGAATTGCAATAAAGAGACACTCAGTAAGTATCGCTATTTTCCGTGTTAGATTTCTTGAGGAGCATTGTCACATTTCATGCAAGTCACAGACACAGTAGTCACATAGGTAGGTAGAGAAATGTTTAGAAGCAAACCCAATATGAGACCGTAGTATTGCAGATATTGTTTATTGACAATTGTTAAGCAGGCCTACTTAAAAATGTGTGTTTTAACCCTCTGATTATCTTCATTCAGGGTATACACTTGTTATCTTTGGGGTCTCCAGGGACCCCAGACAATAACATTGCATTTTGTAACAGTATAATATTTTTTTTTTTACAAATGTAATTTTACTCTGTTTATTAATGTTTTTACTCAACATTTGTGCAGTTTTTGGAGGATTTTTGATATCTTTTAAATTTCTAAAAATAAATAAATAAATATTTAAATAAATAGTTTTTTTTTACAAAAACAGCATTTTATGTAAAATTCACTTTATAAAAGACCCAGATTTCATTTATGGGGATAAATGGATAATTGTTCATGATTCAATGTAAGATCTTTGCCCTTTTTTTGGAAAATGCAGTTTTAAAATAAAAAAATTCACTTTAACCACTAGATGGCCATAGAGCTCCATTATATGCTCCATTATATGCTATTTGCTGTTTGATTAACCAAAATACATCTTCCCACAAGTTGGATTCAGTTGGATTGAGTTGGATTCATATATAAATATTTTAAAATCAAAATTATAAAAAAGAGTTATATACTTTTTGTCAAAGTTTAGCATATTTTGTATTGAAAAACATTTTTCAATAATGTTACTTTATGATTAGAATCAAACCTGAACAAGATGTTACAAAGAGATATGTTGGAGATTTTAGATTAAATCAGATTAGATTTAAAGATTGTGTGTGTGTATGTTTGTGTGTGCATTTTAGTTGTGTCAGTGTCACCAATTTATATTTGTGGTGGTTCTGAACTTTATTTGACAAATCATAAGACTTTTTTATAGCCGTACAAATGTATTCCTGTGTGAGTGTGTGTGTGTGTGTGTGTGTGTGTGTGTGTGTGTGTGTTTGTGTGTGTGTGTGTATTTTTGTTGTGTCAGTGTCACCAATTTATATTTGTGGTGGTTCTGCATTTTATTTGACAAATTATAAGACTTTTTTTTATAGGCTTACACATATGTATTCCTGTGTGTATGTGTATGTGTGGTTGTGTGTGTGTGTGTGTGATATGATAACTTTGCATTGTGGATGTTTTTTACATCGTTGGAAGTGTGCCATTTCATTTCTGTCCATGTGATCTGCGTTGTTTCTGATTTTGATGATGAATATTATATGTTTACTATGCGGGGTCTCCAGGGACCCCGAAGACAACAAGTGTGACTATTTTTTTCACGCCAACATAATAACAGATATCGTTCCAATTTTTTTTTTTTTTTTTTTTTTTGTAGATCTAGAAAGAGTTGAGAGCTGTAGAAAGTTTCATACCATTTGAACAAAGAGAACTTTTTTTTTTTAATTTGACCAAAAGTCATTTGCGGGTTAAAAAGACCCCGAAGATAACCAGAGAGTTAAGCATATTTGTGTGTGTGAAAAAAACAACAACAAAAAAACTGGTGTGGCGGTGCTTCAATGTCACTGTGTTTTTCAACCACCAGGTGGCGGCCAATACTAGCGGACTAGACCGAAAGTCAAGTAATGTCAGCGTCCTTTCGCTTCTGAATAGTTTTACTTGACATTTTCTAGAAGGCTTATCTCGGTGTATGAGTGATAGTGACACACACCTGACAGCAGCTAAACCCACACCCTCCATAATGGTGCTAAACTGACAAGGGAACACTTCTGATCTGCTGCTCCTCTTGAGTGAAGAGTGTGCGTGAGTGTGAATGTTTAACTATTCGTGGGGAAGAAAATTGTTGAAAAATGTGCTACTTGACTGTTAACTACTTTTTGGAAGGTCTTCAAATGTAAAACATAGGCCTTTATAGCATAACAAAATAATGTCTTTCCAAAAAATGCAGCCTTGTGAAAAGATTAAATATAGGTAATTAGCTTTATTTCAAATCAAAGGTCTATGCGTAGCTAGTGCGTATATGTCCATAAAGGGTCAAATGATTCATTAATAGAACACTTTTTATTTTCATCCATCTATTCTACAAACACAAAAGTGAATTTGCATTTCCGTCAGCCAGAGGCTTATAGCTACATTTCACTTTTGGTGTGAAATGGAATTTACATTTGCCAAAAACACAACTTTTTTGTTTTGTTATTAAAAAACAAACAAGCTAGCTAGCCCAGGCGAAGAGTGTCGCAAAAGTTTTTTTTTTTTTATTGCATGAACAACAATTACAGAACATGAACAAAAAATATAAAAATACAAAAAAAATAAAAAATACATTAAAAAAAATGCCAGGGTTAAAGGTACACAAATGCACAATAAGCAATGAAAACAAAACTAAATGGACCAAACACACAACAAAAGGCCTTGACTCCTCACAAAATCTGAAAAGTATTCAACAAATACATGGTTTTAACAGCTTTTTTGTTTGTACTGTCCTTAATGGAAACCATATAATTCTCTAATTCTTTCAATAGCACAGAAAAAAGAGGTTTCTGATTGAGTGTCGCAAAAGTAACGTAATTACTTTCATGACAAATTACACAATGGGCTCTATGCACGGCGGTATTTCCGGTGAAGGGTTAAGGATGCTCGATAACTTCCGCCGATCGTAGAGTCCAATGCAATACCGAGAATTTATATTGAATTTTATACTCCATGGTTATACTAAAGAAACGTTAGTCACAAAAACAGACAAAACAAACACCCCTCGTTGTGTTTATGCTTATTTTTAAAATTATATTAAATAAACATAACTATATATAAATTACATCTAAACATATGAAAGTTTTGTTTCAAAGACGGGAGGACAGTACATTTTGAAGACTCTGCCATAATCCCGTTTCCCTCGGTTTTCCTCCGCTATAATCTCCCCAACCGGAAACTGAAGAGCATCCTTGCGTCAAATGCGGAACTTATGCGTGCATATAGCCTATTAGTTACTTTTTTAAGAGAGTAACACAATATTGTAATGCATTACTTTTACAACACTGTAATTATAGCCAATAGAAGGTTATAGTATTTCACAAATTAAATAATTTAGATATTTAACGAAACTAACACATTCCTTTTTAAGGACAACCTGGGGAATATTCAAAAAATATAATTGTTATTTATTGATTGTAATTATTAACTGTAATTAATTGTAAAATTACATTTATTTATTAGTTTGTTTATTTTATATCATTAACTTAAAAAGTGTTCATATATAAAATAACATTTAATCATTTAAAAACATGGACATCATTTTAAGAGAATAAATAAAGTACAAAAAATATATGGCCTATTTTTTAAGTTTTCTTTTAGGGGTTTGGGTTAGGATTAGTCTATAGTAGTTCTAATTGTCTTTATAAAATTGAATTGTTTAATATTTAGACTGTGGCCTATTGGTTGTGTTTGGTTTGATGTAAATATAATCGTAGAAATAAAGTACTCCTCCACTGCGGGAGGACTATGTCCACTATGTGAACAATGATGCTGATGGTGTTGTGACAAGAAATGGAGTTCACATTACCAGTCTGTCATGATATTATGAGGAATTACATTGGGATAAAGTGTATGAAGTGTGTGAGTGTCAGTGCTCTTAATATTTCACTATTCTAATGGTTATCAGATTTATATCAGCTGACCTGATGGACAATGGTGCAAAGTGAAGGGATTAACCCAGAAAGACAATCCTACTTTGAAAAGTCCTGGTATCTGAAGCCCACATTACATTACAGTGCCTTGAGCCAAGAGATTGGCGTCACACCTGTCACTGCTACAATCTCTCTATGTATTAGTGCACTATATGCTGCTATAAGCCTTCTTATTGTGCTTGCTAAGAGCTGTTATTATCATTAGAGAGTTCAGGACACGGAGACAGGCTTAAAATGTCAGTTGAGAGAGCTCAACTGGTCATACAGTGTCACGAAAATGTCTAATGGTTCAATGGCATGACACACATCTTTTCAGGATTTATTATTTTATTCAAAAACATATTCAAAATGCGATTCATGCATGCAATTTTTTAAAGAAACCTATTAGATGATGATATTTTTTTTACATTTCTAAAGTAAAATTTATTTAGATATTTTTGGCATAATAAAGTAAAAAATATTAAGAAATTCAAAGATTAAGTAAGCAGAATATTTGTATGTTGTACTCATACATTTGAATTGCTCTTAACTTGAAATATTTTAGTAAGCTAATTCATTCATTTTACTTAAAATTATCATGTAATCTCAATTTTTAGTTGTGGAAAATTTGTAGCTAATCAATAACTTGCTAACTGGTAACACAATGCTTTAAAAGCATAGCAGAAACTCTTCAAAATTAGCATAGCAAAGCATAAAACATTACTAAATCTCCAACTTAACATAACAAACCATTATACTGTATAACACTTAATTTTAACATTTGCTCTCCCTTAGTGTCATGGCAAAGCATGATGGGAAATAGAAATCCCAGCCCAGTTTCAGTTAAATTAAAGTTTGCTAAATTAAAGGGTACCTATCATGGAATTTTGAAAATTACCTTTCATGTAGTGTGTAACATAGATCTAAGTGAACAAAAACATCCTGCAAAGTTTTAAATATGAATGTTCACCGTATACAAAGTTATTGTCTCTCAAAAGTAAGAGTCGACTCTGAGTCGCTGATATGAATCGATAGACAAACGATGCATTTTCTCTAACTTTCGTACGTCACTTGTACAAGTTATTTGAATTCGACACGCCCACTCAGTGCGCGCGCCGAGCAGACAGAGAAACCTGACAACAACATGTCGACGAGACTCTGTTCTGAAGTGCGAATCAAAAGCAAACTTTTTTTTTCACTGCCCAGAGACAAGCATGTGAATACTCAGTGGCTAGAGTTTATATTTACAACTATACCACACAAGTATAGCCACCTTGAGCTGTGTTCGCGTTATTTTAATGACGATCGCTTCACAAATGCTTTCAAGTGTGGATTCGCGATCAGCTTCCTCCTCCGAATCACAACCTGTAAGTACTATTAATAAATGTGTCTTTTATGTGTGTGTGTGTGTGCGCGTGCGTGTGTGTGTGTGTGTGTGTGTGTGTGTGTGTGTGTGTGTGTGTGTGTGTGTGTGTGTGTGTGTGTGTGCGTGCGTGCGTGTGTGTGAGAGTGAGAGTTACGCTCAGCAGCTTCTAGGTCTCCAATGTCATTTTTTTTTTGTTTTTTGAAATATGTGAAATTATGTGAAGCGTATTGTAGTACTGCAGTGCTTTATCAATATGTTTAAGCTTTGGCCTAACGCAAAATATAACTGACTGGGTCATCTGACCAATCACCGCTGATTAGCGTCACGCAAAGGAGGGGTTTGGACAAATGAGTCATCAAACGAATCGTTAGGGAGTCGGTGAGCAAATCAGGTAAAAATAAATGCATATTATAAGACAACAAAAGTGTTTTTTGTCATTGCATGCATGTAAAACTGTTGTTGGGGACTCCCAGAACATTATTAGGAACATTTTAAATGCCATAATAGGTACCCTTTAAAAGAAACAAGTCCACCAAAACCGAAATGAAACAATTCAGATTACTTAAAATGTGTCAGTTTTGTGAACACAAAAGAAAAAGAAAGTTCTAAATACTCATAAAAGTTCATTTGATTGAAATATTTTTTTATTTAAGTTTACCCTTCTTAAACCAATTAATTAGTTTGAGCATTATGGTTTACAGTGCTATATATCACAAAGAATAACAAAACTTTCTGTATTCTCTCAGTGGTTTGGCTCATCCTCTTGCAGCATTATCACAATATGAATATGCTCATCTTAATGATGACCATCACTATATAGCTTTAAAGAAAATATTTTGAGAGCTGGGGATTTCTGGATTAAACACTTGCCTGTTGTACAGGATGCCGTTAATATTCATAATCAGTTTCCAAAACTTCAAATCTTTTTATTACTCCACTCCATAAATATAATGAAAAACCAGCCATCTATAAGACAATCCACCTGTATTGTAGTAATGAAGCCATAAAAAAACTCTCACAATTCAGTGTACGCATGGTTTGTAAATAAATGGGATTGCAGCTGGGCCATATGGTGGAATATATTAGTCAAGTATTGAACTTGGATAAAATGACAATTATCGACTTGGCTGAAGCTTCCATCATGCTACTGTGCCCTTACACTGAATCAATACTCTACGCATTCAATAAATGCCAATAGCCAAACCCTATGCCTTATACATCCTTAGACAGGAAACACCAGGAGAGAGACCTCTGTCTGCATCAACTGCACACATAATGGGAAAAATACCATAAAATGTGAAGATAATGGCCTGTCGTCATGCTGAATGTGCTATTATTTTAAGCATTTAGTGTTAGACCAGATGTTTCCATTCTGAAATGTTTGAGCTGTAAATCTGAAGCTGATTCATCGGGTTGGGTTAGTTTGCCATCGGAAAATATTATCACTTTACCCAGCAAGCTCTGCCCAACTACTTGAATCAGAATGAATGTGTCTAAGGCCCTGTTTACAGCTGATATTAAGATGCGTTTTGGTCGATTGGATCAAAAGTGGAAGGGGGAGACACGGTCACCGTGATTTTGCCAAGTAAGACATGGTCCTGGATCGACATATGTTGTTGATCCTGGATCAACATTCCTGTCCCAAAATGTAGTCCTTACCCAAACCCTACCCCTAAACCTAACCCTACCCATAACTTTTCCCTAAAATCAGAGGGTAATGAAAGGTGAATAACACTGATGTTTAAGTACTTCACCCTGGTTCTAAGCCTAAACATGACATAAACTGTAAACTTGTCCCTCAAATATGATTGGTTGATTGGAAAGTTGATCCAGGATCAACAAAGATGTTGATCCTGGATCATGTGGTACTTGGTGAAATCACGTTCACCGGGGAGACACATACCTGTTTACACCTAGTATCTTTTGATCTAATGGACAAAATATGAATATGTTAAACTTTAACTATTGAGACAGTGTTAAAGGTAGGGTAGGCAATTTTCAGAGAGGCTAGCAATAGTGAGCTAGCTAGAAAGCATAAGATCTGAAGCATTAAAGTTGAAGTTCACACCTGATCTAAAAGTTGAAGTTCACATCTGATCTAAAGCATGAAAGTTAAAAATTATTTTTTATTAGTATTTGTCAGTTTTTTTTTTCAGTTAAAATATCATTATTACTACAAGATTATTCTACTTGAGAAGCAACACTGCATGATATGTTGACGTGTTTTCATAGATTGTATCTTGAATATAAGTTTATTTTGTTGTACTGCACTGGCAGATTCTTTTTGTTTTCTTGTTATTAACCTGTTTATACTACTAAAATCTGCCAGTGCAGTAAGACAAAATACACTCATAAACATACATTTTTTAAAAACAAGTCTTGTTTCATGCAGTGTTGATAAAATTTGCCATGTTTTAAGTATTCTTTTAATATTTTATCTGTAAAACAAGTAAAAACAAGTTTTTTTTGCAGTGAATTCACACTGGATCTAAATAGTAAAAGTTTAAATTTACACTGGATAAAAAAAAAGAAAAAAAAAGTTTAAACAACTGGATGTGAAGGTTACCTACATGTATGGGCTTCATCTTAACTGATTCGAGATTCTAGGGGCAGAAGTTTAAGTCTGATAGCGGTACCTTGAGTGTCACAGAATTGCAAAAAAAAAACATATTTTAATCCATGCCCCATAAACACTCCCCTCTGCCTGAACCAGTGTTGCTTTGTCGGGCTGGTTGTGATGCTCAAAGCAATATTTCAGTTTTGTTGAGAGAGTCGACCAACAAATGGCTTACTTATTTTGACTTTGCATATTAAGCTGGGGTAGTAGAAAGCATTTAAAGACTTAAAAAAAATATACTTGTGTAAAAATTTCATCTTTGTCCAGTGTTAAAGGCTAGCTACAAACATAAATCTAAGGCGTTGTTGCTGACTTTGAGAATGGTCTTGATATATTTGTCTCCACTAGCACCCCCATCTAATCCAATATCCATCCTACGCTGCAGCATCTGCTTTGATTCCCAGTCAATGGGGGATCACATTCAATGTAACTGATACATTAATATAATATAATATAATCAGCAGTGGCACAACAAATATAATCTAAGAGAAGAACTCTGGTAAACCTCCTGCATTTTAGGGCTCTGACATTTTCAAATGTGATTCATGATAATGGGCCTCATTTAAAGCCATGCCTTTGCTTGTCAGCTGGTGGAAATGTTGTTATGACCTGACATGTGTAATGTCGGCTGGAACAAAGAGATCTGTCTAAGTGAGGGGGAAAATAGTAAATTATGATTCCTATGACAGAGCCCGGAGCACTGTCTCATTCCTAAGGGCATTCATGGATTCTGTTGTCCCCCTTATTCGGTTATAAACTGGTTAAGGAGGGCTTGAACATCTTATTGAATTAAACCTCAAAAGGGCATGTGTAAGACAGACACCTGTGACACATAGCAATCAACAGAAAGATACACTTTGTTCCCCCTACAACAGACACTCACATGAAAAGGACAAAAAAGCGTGCAAGCTGAGAGCATGACATGTATCTTCAGTAATGAACAACCTTCCACAATTCTTCACTAAAAAATTGTTTTCCAAGATTGTGAAGATATGTGTGAAGATGAGGTTCAGAAGTTACAGCTAAATATGTTAGTGTAACAGGTAACAAGATTAGATGATTATTAATATATTATTATGATATAATTATAATATTTTTAAATCATGAATCCTTTATTATTATTAAAAATAATAGTTTTAAATAATTATCATAATTATAAAAAGTATTATAAATTGAACATAATAAATAAATAATATAAATAATGCTAATTATTCATATATACTAGTACTAATACTACTAATAAATATGACTTTTTCTTAGTATTATATCAATTATTCATATTTTTCATTAATATTTTACTACTTCATACAAACAAAATGGGTGGTGTTGGAGGAGGATGGAGGACTCGATGCAGAGAACAATGGGTTTTTATTATGAATAAAAATCAAACAAAAACTTAAATGACATAACCCTGACACTACCCCTCCACAAAAGGGGGTCCCTAATGAGGAACACAGAGGAACAAGACAAAAACATCACATGACAACACAAGGCCGAACAACACAAGGCACCAACATGACAAAACAAGATGGCAGGAGGGGTCAGATTACAGAAACAATGAGGGGAGGGAGGGGAGCCAAGTCAGTACCAGCGGGACAGCCCAAAAAGTCTTAGGGGAATCAGGAGGGACAGACCAGGGAGACTCCGACGGATCTTTGAGGACCAGGGCGGAACCGAAGGAACAGACCAGGAAGGCTCTGGCTGATCTGGAGTTCTGGCTGAGGGCCATGGTGGAGCAGGACGGACAGACCAGAAAGGCTCCGGCAGGTCTGGAGTCCTAGCAGAGAGCTAGGGTGATGCTGGAGGGAAGGACCAGGGAGGCTCCGGCGTGTCAGGAACCCCGGTGGAGGGCCAGGGCAGAGCCAGCAGGGCAGGAAACTTGACTGAAGCCAGCAGAGCAGGGAGTCTAGATTCGGCAGGGCAGCTAGCTTGGGCAGAGTAGGAAACTTGAGTGGGGCTGGCAGTGCAAGAAGCTTAGGAATCAGAGATAGAGTCTGTGACTTGGACTCGAGTCGCACTTAAGTCACAAAAAATTACTTGGACTTGACTTGGACTCTTGAACAAGTGACTCAAGACTTGACTGGGACTTTAAGACAGAGACTTGTGAAAAACACAAGTCATTTTGGTACGGCATTTCCAATTACTTTCTCTCTTTACTACCCCACATGACAGCAAGAAACGCAACATTTTACTTTTCATTCTTAATTAATTTATTCCCTATCAATATGTGCTGCAGGAAACACACCAAGTAAGTGTTATTTTAAACATGCATGGCACATCTGAAGGCATGCATATTCATCACCCATTGGAAAAGTCCTGGTATATAGCCTAAATGAACAACAAACAGTAACAATATAGCCAAGTTTTACCTTGTGTGATAATCTTTGTGTCATTAAATTTTAAGAGCAATCAATTAATCCAAAGGGGAGATGGGGTGTTGCACAGCTGTCTAGAGGCACAAAGTAATACTTTGTGTGCTTTATTAGACATTTTTGAAGTAGAAATCAGTTTTAATATTTCAAAACACTGTAAAATAGAAAATAAAAACAAATCAAAGACTTGAGACTTGATTTGGTCTTGGACCTCAAAGACTTGACTTGGACTTGGACCAAAAGAATGCTCTGGGATGGCAGACAAGTCCAGAGTCAGAGGAAGCCAGCAGGGAGGTATGTGCGGCCCAGGCACGAAGGACAGCCATAATATGGAAGATGATGACACCCATTGCAGGCCATTGCAGGACTTGGTCTCTATGGCTGGGACTGGCAGAGCAGGCGGCTTTGGGTCCTCCGGGACCACCGGACCTGGGAGCTCTGGGACCACTGGAAATCAGGCCCCCCATGATGGTATATCTGGTACACAAACTCCCAGAAATTCAAAGTCCCCAGCCTCCCCATCTCCCAGGAGCTGAGGGGCTTGTCAAGGCTTCTGTTGGAAACCTCTTTGATATTGAAGTTGTCCTCATAGTCCAGATCATTCACTACCACAAGGAAATCACAGGCGCAGTCCCAATGTCAGTCCCCCTCTGACGCAGGGACAAGTGCTGGATGATCCAGACCACCTGATCTTTATAGGAGCCCCAGCAACTGAGAGATGGGAAGAGGAAGATGCCTATTGTTGAGACATTCTTTATGTCTCAACAATGAGACACTGTTCAAGACATTCAACTCTCTCCTCTGTCCACCTCCACCACCACCCACCTCCTCACTAACTGCTGATGATTTTTCTAACTTCTTCACTGACAAAACTACAACTATCAGCAGTCAGTTTTCAGATTCACACACACAGGAACCCAGACTAACCTCTCCCACAGCCAATAACCTTCTCTCCTCCTTCTCTCCACTAACCGAGGAAGAAGTATCCAAACTTCTCCTCTCCAGTCATCCTACCACCTGCCCTCTTGATCCCATCCCCTCACACCTTCTACAAGCCATCTCTCCCACACTTCTACCAGCTCTTACACACATTATAAACTCATCCCTCCACACTGGCATTTTCCCTACAGCATTTAAGCAGGCTCGGGTAACTCCACTGCTTAAAAAACCAACATCAAACACATCACTTCTAGAGAATTACAGACCTGTCTCTCTCCTACCATTCATTGCGAAAATACTTGAATGAGTTGCTTTTAACCAAGTATCATCCTCCTGTCTCTGAACAGCCAGCTGGATGTCAACCAATCTGGCTTCAAGAAAGGACATTCTACCGAGACTGCATTACTGTCGGTCACAGAAGCCCTGCGGATCGCAAAAGCTGCTTCCAAATCATCAGTTCTCATTCTCCTGGACCTGTCTGCTGCCTTCGACACTGTGAATCATCAAATCCTCTTGTCCGCCCTCTCATCACTGGGCATCACTGGAACTGCCCTCCACTGGTTTGAGTCCTATCTCACAGGTAGGTCCTTCAGGGTCACATGGAGAGGCGAGGTATCCAAAGCACATCAACTGACCACAGGGGTTCCTCAGGGTTCAGTTCTTGGACCGCTCCTCTTCTCTATCTACACCACATCATTGGGACCCATCATACAGGCACATGGTTTCTCTTACCATTGCTATGCTGATGACACCCAGCTCTACCTCTCATTTCAACCAGATGATCCCACAGTAACGGCACGGATCTCAAGCTGTCTGGCGGACATCTCGGCATGGATGAAGGAACATCACCTGCAGCTCAACCTGGCAAAGACTGAGCTTCTCGTCCTCCCTGCCAATCCGTCTCTACAACACGACTTCACTATCCAGCTAGACTCTTCCTCAATCACCCCATCAAGGTCAGTCAGAAATCTTGGAGTAATCTTTGATGATCAGCTGACCTTCACCGACCACATTACAAAGACCGCTCGATCATGCAGGTTTGCTATGCACAACATCAGGAAAATCAGGCCTTTTCTAACTGAGCATGCAACACAACTTCTCGTCCAGGCCCTGGTCATTTCTAGGCTTGATTACTGCAATGCTCTTATTGCTGGACTTCCATCATGTGCAACTAAACCTCTACAAATGATCCAGAATGCTGCAGCTCGTCTTGTCTTCAACGAGCCCAAAAGGGCCCACGTCACTCCTCTGTTCATCTCTCTGCACTGGCTACCACTCGCTGCTCGCATTAAGTTCAAGGTGTTGACGCTTGCTTACAGATTGACCACAGGTTCAGCTCCCTCCTACTTTCACTCGCTATTACAAGTCTACATCCCTACCAGAAGCCTACGATCGGTCAATGAGCGGCGGCTCGTGGTACCATCACAGCGAGCCACAAAATCACTCTCCAGAACTTTCTCATTCACAGTTCCATGCTGGTGGAATGATCTGCCCAGCCTCATTCGGAATGCAGAATCCCTGACAGCATTCAAAAGACAACTGAAAACTCATCTATTCAGGGAGCACTTAACATAAAAAAAAAAAAAAAAAAAAAAAACCTTCCCCTTCCCTTAAATCCTCCCTTGCTTGGCTTATACTACTCCGAGCTATGTGTGAACTTTGTACTTTGAGCACTTCTTGCGTTGTTTTTGCCTTTTCACGATGACTCGCTTGGTTTTGTCCTCAGTTGTAAGTCGCTTTGGATAAAAGCGTCTGCTAAATGACTAAATGTAAAATGTAAATGTATTGTATTACTGAGTCCTCTTTTGTAGGCGAGTTTGTACTGTCAGGGGGAGTGGTTGAAGGAGAAGCGAGGACTCAATGATGCAGAGAACAATGGGTTTTTATTCATAATAAAAAAAAAAATAAAAACAAACTAAAATTACCTGGCAGGGGAAAACAGCAGTAGCAGGACTGGGCAGGCAAGGCAGGGCTGGACATGGTAGGACAAGGCTTAGCAGGGTTGTACGTACGATGATGAACTCGCTCAGGACTGCAAACACACGGAGAATAAAGAGCAAAAAAGCAGGTAACGAGCAAGGAGAGTTAAATAAACTTACAAGAAGGGCAGGAGACAATAGTCAGGAGAGCACATGGCATATAGAATCAAACATGACAAGTCACGTGCCCACAACAAACGTGACAAAAACAAGAGCCGCCAGTGAACACAATCACAATATGCTGAAACAAAACATGACACGAACACGCAGCCAATGAGAGCTCTCACCGGCTGAGTGTCAAATACACGAGCCGCATGCTACCCAGCACACAACACACGCGGACAGAAGAGCATACATCCCGAGCGAACTCGAAACCGCACACTCAGACAATGAGGCCAGTGAACAACAAAAGACAAACACATGGAGCAAAAATGTCCAAACCCTTACAATGACCCGAAACCAAAATAAACTGGAGTTCTGGGATCTGAACATCACACTCACACAAAACTCACGAGGATGGACTAAGAAAGTAGGATGTCAGGGCTCTGTCACCTAACAAGAATAAACCAGACCAAATTGGCAGAACCCTCACATTTTTATAATAATTATTTTAGGTTATGAAACCTAAAAGCTAAACCAGTTGAAACCATTTAATTTGGATCTCACCTGTTAAAGTATCTGAGAGTATCACGGTACAATGTTTTTTACGTTAATATTTTTTACATGTCTTTTTAGTACCTTGGAGTACCATGTGAATAGCATGATACATGAATATAGTAATCATACTGAAATAGTATTGTTTTGTTATTTTATTTGAATGCAAATCCTTAGAGATGACTATAATTTATGAATATGAGTGATATAACGGTCACAAGTAATATTTTGCTGCCAATATACATCATTAATACAAATAGAGATGTGACATTTTGACATTTGACTCACTAGGTTCCATCAAAACAGCATTCAGGTTTCGTAAAACTTCCTCTTCATTATCGAGCAAATCTTATCTTTGCAATAACTGCAAAGGTGTGGTCTGGTGTGGTAACCAGGTCAATGCTGAAACCAAAGTCACTTTAGACTAAACAACAACTTTCCCTGCAGTCCTAAAGAGATCGGTGACATTGTTCCTTTCAAATTGCTCCCCACATAGGCCATAACCTCCTTTGTCTTGAAAAAGATCCATGCATGTAACCATGTTTATGCTATTAGCCGCATCTACTTTTTACTTAATGGATTACTGGTTATTGTGAGCTCTCTGCTATGTTTGAACACAGGGAGTCCCAGATTTATTCCTTATGACAAGGGTTTCCCCCAAAGGGCTTTAAGAGGTCAGGCGGGTCAATGTGTCTGCCAGTTAATCAGTACAGGAGCCATCCTCCCGCCAGTGGCTAGCATGCTCTCCACTTAGGCTGCGTAATTGGTTTAGATGGACACACTTATTTCGTTGACTGGTGCGCTAATTGTCCCCAGGATACTCTGGGAGGAAAACCTCAAGGTTTTTCATAGAGAAAAGGGCAATGGCGTGTTCAAAGCTGATTAAGTTAAAGAGAATGTGGTCTGATTCTTTCTCCTAGCTACTTGACCTAATGTTGTTCCAAACCTGTGTGACTTTCTTTTGTTGAATAAGAGAAGCTTCACAGAAGTATTTTCTAATCAGGGACGTCAGAGTGGAGGGAATGGTGCACATGAGTTATAGGGGGCCTCGCTTAAGGGGGGCCCACGGAAAGGCTATTTTGACCCCAAATATTAGAACTGCTGTCCGAATGCATCAGTTGCCATAGATGTGTACTATATGGTACAATAAACATGTATGTACACAACAGCATGCATTTTAAAATTTTAGAATTTGTAGCTTCCTTAAAGGGTGGTCTGTCAAGTTAAGTCCAGTCAAATTTATTTTTATGGCGCTTTTCATAGCACACATTTTTCCAAAGCAGCTTTACAGAAAATCATGATATTAATGATTAGAATTTCATAATATCTTTAAGCCCTATAGTTGCATTTAGCAAAGCTGGTCGAAAATATAGTTTACATTTTGCAACAATATAAACAATCACACCGCCGAGATTTGCTATATGGAATATTTTGCTTTACATGAGTGTACGTTATATTATATATCCAACTTTTAATATATTGCTGGGTGACAATATAGCTTACATTTTTCAACAATATAACAATCATGGACTTGCTGTTTGCTACATAGTACATACTGCTTAATGTGTGTGTACTGTATCCGGTTAAAGTTGGATACAGTTGCAGTAGTTGTAACAAACTGTATATTGTATAATTGTATAAATCCTGTTATTTAAAAATACAGTGACACTGAAGTTCAACAATATTGTTCAAAAATCAAAATTGGGCTTCACATGAATAATGGCAAATAAACATGTATAAACACTGCACCGTCAATAAACTTTAATTAAACAGCATAAAATATAGTATAGTAATAAAACACCCAAACTAATAACAAAAATATTTGTTTAAAAATCACAGTAAATTTAAATTTACGCATTGTATTGGTAAATCTAATATTATTTTTCTAACCTGATCTCATGAGAAAATGTGATGTGAGGAATTTGTGTGATTTTGTACGGAAATGTAAGAATTTTTATTAAAAAAAATCTAAGCATGAATGTCCATCCCTAAACCTAAATGTCAGTGGGGTGTAAACAAATCGTACAAAAGCATACAAATGAGAATATAAATTCATATGAATTAACCACCAATTCGCTAAAATGTAAAAATAGTTACGTATTTCCATTAGACTGTTTTGAATTTTAATTGTATGTTGCAATATAAGTGACAGCTAATTGCTTAACAGGATTTTAATGTAGTATATTTTTCACAATATACTTTATTTAATACTACTTACACACATAATTATCTCACTCATATGCTTTGCCCAGCATATTTCCCAGTAGCTAAACGATACCTTTAGAGACATGTGGATGCACGTATGACCTTTGTGTTTTCACTGGGAGGGGGGTGATGTCCACTGTCTTATAATGCACTGCTTTATGTGACCTTTTCTGCTCTTCTGCTGATGTGGCATAGTCATAGAGCCTCCCATATGGTTTCAGTCCACTCCCAAATCCTAAAGTATTGTCATTGATTTACTGTGTGTATTCCCCAGACACCTGATCGGACCCTAACGAACCTCAACAGCTTGTGCGAGACAAGGGCCATTAGGCTTAATGGTTGAGGGCATCAAAGGGAGTACGCTGAGAGACCGAAGGAGAAAATGAAGTTAAAGGGACGGGGTTTGCAGACTGCTAGTCTGTGGCTGAAGTCGTAATTTATGACAATGCCCCTGAGTCTGAGCCTGATTCTGAGTCTATGTTTATAGTCCAGACATAAATGAGGAACAGTGAAAGACACAAATAGTAGAGATAACAAGTTTCCTTTTAACTGATTCCATGTTCTGAAAAATAATCTAGAGCAATATAGTTTAAGAAGGGTACCGTCACCTCCCCAGGTACACAGCACATATAAACGGCCATCCACGTAATGTAAAAGAAAATGGGACTCATCGGACCAGGCGACCTTCTTTTACTGCTCTAAGGTCCAGTTCCGACACTCCTGTGCCCATTGTAGGTGCTTTCAACGGTGGACAGGGTCATTATAGGCACTCTGATTGGTCTGTGACTACGCAGCCCCATATGCAATGCGATGCACTTTGTGTTGTTATACATTCCTCCCATAAGAACCTCAATAGATCACATGTGTCAAACTTCGATCCTGGAGGGCTACTGTCCTGTATAGAGTGTTTATAGAGGCAGGTGTTTTGCAGCTCTCCAACCAGCTGCAAAACACCTGCGTCTATAAACACTATATAAGGAAGTTTCTATCCTGAAGGTTCAAGTGTGTTGGGTTGGAGAAAAACTCTGCAGGACAGTGGCCCTCAAGGACCTGAGTTTGACATCCCTGTTCTAGGTACATCATTACATCAGTAGGTGGTGACCAATGAGTGTTGAGTCATTGAATGAATCATTCACTCAAAAGATTTTTAAAAATACCTCTTTTGTCAGCTGGGCTTTTAGTGGCTTTTCAAGCTATAGAAAAAAAGACAACAATAGCCTTAATATGTTGATTATGGGTTTCAACTGTGTATCATTTTGTTGGGATCATTTAGCCTGGAACTGAGATGCAGTAGTTCTCATTCAGATTCATTCAGTGAAGATGCATATATTTATTAAAGGTGCTCCAAGCGATGTCGGGTGGCGTCACTTCTTGTTGACGTTTAAAGTATTGTCAAACAAAACGGAGGCTAGCTAGACCCTCCCTCCTCCTCATTCACACACTAACACCCCAAACCCCACCCCCAAATTCTTCTTGTCGTTATTGGCTGGAACAGTTTGTTAGGTTTCGTGGAGCGGGTTTGCCCAGTTTGTTTTTGTTGCCGTTTGTGGAGCCTGGGGTGTCTGCAGAGACCGTGTCTTTTTACAGTGTGTTCAGGGGACAGGCAGCTAACGGATAGTGAGTAGATGTTTGCTGTATGTGACAAAAAATGTTTTGGCCTAAAAAACGTGTGACATCGCTTAGAGCACCTTTAAGTAGGTCCAACCAATAAAATACTTCTTCACCATCAGCACTCAAATGTTATTTTCTTGTTATAGTCAGTCTTTGAAGCCAGAAAAAAACTGCAATGGAGTAAGTGCATGGAAGTAAATTAATCTTCACGGAGCTCTTTTCCATACAATGGACTGTCACATGGTGATCACATCTATCTAACACCAAGAACATCAAAAAACACCATGAAAATACTCCAGCTTATGTGCTACATTCCAAGTGTACTGAAGTGATACAACAGCTTTGTGTGACAAACAGACCAACATTTTTGTCATTATTCACTTCTCCTTTCTTTCAAGTCAAATATGGTGCATCAGGTTGGACATCAATGACGTTTGGTCATGATACAAATGAGAGCCAATGATATTTGATGTCATTGATTTCCAATCTGATGTATATGTGCCATATTTGTCTGTTCATAACCTATGTATGGTTTCAGAAGAACAGAAAGGTTGTTGTAGAAGTTTTGTGGATGTTGACCCCAAACACCATCTCTAACTTTGTTGATGGTCTCAAGGCACATGTACCGCAGAATCGTTACTTAAGTGAAGCAACTTTTTTCTTGTTATGGTACTTCAGCTGTCTGTTAGGGGACATCTTCAGTATCATTCAGTTAATGTAGTGCTAGTCTCTGTGGCTGTCTGCAGGGACCAGAGAACTCCATCACACTGGCGCATGTCAATAGTCTACGGCGCCTGTATTCGTCAAACACTGGGAAAGAGTTCACTGCACAGACAGTGTGTAAATTGCCTGTCATCAATTATTAAGAGAAGCATTTGCCTTCTGATTGATCAGCCCCTAATGCATGTTCTAATCATTGCAGTTAAGGGAGTTTTTCCTGCTGATCAAAAACAGTAGGAACAGAAAGGTCTGGTCTGGCCGCAGATGAGTGATAAGGCGATGACTGGGAACTGACACTTTATGGAGCTGGTAACTGTGATCTTAGTTCATGTAGCTCTTCAGATGTTTTGATCAGCAGACTAATAGCTTGCATGATGTCGCATATGCAGTTCTTTAACAGTCAAAAGAGCTAATTAGTGGTGTTTGCCAAGGTATTCAAAACCCAATTAACCTAAGTAATAAAAGGTTGCATTTACTTTATTTTGCAAGTTTGTGCTCTGGACATAAAAAAATATATATCAAATCATGTGGCTTGTAGAGGATATATGTTATGGCTTTACTTTCCATTTACTTACTTTGAAAGAGGTATGGAAGCCATATCTAGGAAACATTATTTAGGTTATGTTCACAATACAACTACATACTAAAAAATAGTAAAGATACTTTTGTGTTTTTCCGCATACAGACAACAACATTGTCAAAATTATCCCTGTTCTCACGGATCCACGAAAACAAAACAAAATATAGTATGCATGCCAGGCCAGTAGTTGGCGAGATCACTTTGTAAAGAAAAACTACACACCTATAGGTCCCTATTTTAACAATCAAAGTGCATGTTCTAAAGCGCAGGGCGCAATTGCACTTACGTTCACACCACCGCCGGCGAGAGCGTCAAAGTGGCCGGAAGTCATTCATTTTCAATGAGAGCCGGCGGCGAGGTCCGGCGAGGGCGGCGCGTCTTGGAAGGTGAGAGCGGCGAGGAGAGTTGAAATCAAGTAAACTTTATGGTAATGAGCTATGACGCGGTTCGGCGGCAACCGGCGGCAAACAATCGGAATGTAGAATTGCTCCGTTTGAGAGGATTAAAGAGAACACAGGCCCAGGCCCGGACTGGCCATCGGGAGCACCGGGACAATTCCCGGTGGCCTGGCGACTAATTTGGCCTGCTGCCAGCCAGCGGTTTTTTAATTTTATTTTTTATATTGTTAACTTTACCAGAGATCATTTTCAAATTCGTCATTCAATTAAAATATTATTAATATTAATAATAATAATAATAATAATATATAAATAAAATCATGAATCTGTTAGTCTTGACTGGCAAGGCTACGATTCGACTTTACGCCTCAGCCAAACGGTTAAACAGAAAATGCGAGCAGCACCTAGTCTGGGTTTCCCCATGCTGCACCCGATGATGAGAGAAAACGGCCAGGTGGAGCAGAGAGGGAAAGGACCAAGAAAAAGAAAGCACTCCAAGAAGAAGCAGCAAAATATTGCAAAATTATTGGCCTGTTCAGGGCTTCAAGTGCAGGTCAGTTTAATCTGTAAATACTGTACTTTTTTCTTCGTTAATTTAGTATTGAACAACTGCTAGCAAATGTAAGCGGTAGCGCCTGTCTAACGTTACATTCATGCAGAAATTAAAACAAATGAGTGAAACAGCACACATAAAACTCACAGAAGAAATGTACTGAGGTAAAAATTCTAATAGTTTTTTAATAACATGATTTAGTTTAACATAACACAACTAGGGAGCTAGCTGTTTGTTTTGCTGAATCACGATTGAAAATGTTACATTGAATTTATTGTTCAATAAACAAGTAGCGTAGTTCATATTTATTATTAAGTTACTTACATTTTAAACAGGGTTGTAGTGTTTCTAAATTTTATTTGGGTAGCTACATAGGATGGCCTGGATGGGTGTAGGATTTCCAGGCCTGAAATTGTGTCCCAGTCCGGCCCTGCACAGGCCTGTAAACTTTGGTTCCGACCACATTAGTTCTCAAGCAAAATAGAGGAGAGGTTGATCATTTGAATTTTATAAGAAGGCGCGCAACACTATTTATAGGCAATATTTTCACGCTAGAACGCTTGTTTTTCAGCGGGAATGCAAATTAGAATAGCACTTAACCATGAACACAAAAGCCACACCACACAAATGGCTTTTAATTGGTTTATTTTGTTAGCAAACATGTCACTATAATTGTTAAGTTCTTTTCATCAATCAATTTTCTGCAAAAATAACGATCAACATCGTTTTTGTATGCAAATTGTCTCTTGGAATCTTTTGACTTGGAGCTGTGAGCAACCCTAGCAACCACAAAGCAACTAGCTAAAAACCCCTTAGAACATCATAGCAAATAAATGCATGGGAGTGACTCAGCAACCACACCAACACCCTAGCAATCACACAGCAACGTGCTAAAAACACTCAGAATACCTTAGAAAAGGCTTGTGCCTTAAGGCTTTTGGGCCCAATTCTCACCTTCTGACAATCCTAGGTAAAGTACAGATTATCTTGATGGTTCTACAGATTATTTTATCAGATTTTCCTATGGTGTGTGAGGTGTGTTAAGAGTGATTGAATCTGTTCGGAAGAACATCAGGGATGCACCAATCTCAAATCTTAAATATCCAACATGTTGAATATTTATGATCAGAAATCCTGTTGTGTGGGGGGAACCCAGAGGATAAACATGCACGCAACCTGTAGATTGTCCCATGGAACGAAATTATACCCAATCAGAAAGCAAGCTGAGAGAAGACGACCTGACATAACAAACCTTTTTCCTTTTTTCCGTGAATTTTCTATAAAAAGCTGTCCAAAAGCTATTGTGTCGCCATTTCTTCTTGCTTGTCATTCCCCATGTTTGTTTACAGTCATGTTCACAGTCAGGACTCCGGTTGATTGTGAATTGAATATTTTAGTGTGTGGTGTGCTGTCTTGATCACATTGCAGCACTCCACACACTAGAGGAGCAAATCTGTTAAATCTATCCACGTTTTAGGTCTCTCACATTTTAAAAGTAACATCTGATAAGATAAGAGGTTTAAAACTGTCACCTTAAATGATATTTAACACATCAACTGTTTATCTTGGACAAAATTAGATTAAATGCCTCTCTTCTGCCTCTCATATTTTTCTACTGTGAAAATTACTCTAGTAATCTCACGTGTTTCACAAGTCAAACTGTCTGTCCTCAGATTTACCAAAAAAGTCTGCAATCAAAAGTCAGAGCTCTGCTCTCACCCACGAAAACCTGTCTGTTCTCATGCTAGAATAGGAAAAGAAACAGCTGGGTTTTAGTGGTTCTGATGAGACGCCTGCATTGTCTCTACCTACCTCTGTGCGGACTTATGCCAGCAACATTAAAGTCTCGGTTGCACCGGCTCTGCCAGCACACACAGAAACAAGCTGCACAGTTCCAACAGGCCCATCATCTCTGCCAAGAGCTTAGAGTGGCCAGGCCTGCACTTTGTCTGTAAGGTTTCATCTAGGATGAAAAGGTTAATGTTTAAACGGACTTTCCCAGTCTGAACATTTCCCAGGACGCATGACTAATTCTATCCATATAACCCCAAGCCTATCCCTTAGCCCGACCCTAGAAGCAAACCCTAAAATACAGGTAATGTAAACGTCTGATAAACCTGTCTGTTAGACTTCCTTTTGCATTGCTGCCAGCTTCTCAAGCCCACTGTTTTTCTCCACTCTATTGTTTCTGGTAAGAGTGAGGTCATTCAGGCCCTGACCCCTGATCGAAAGCAGCGATCCCCTTGTTTCCTGGGTAATAGGATTACCAGCGTATGTGGGCCCACTCTTATTTCTCTTCAAAGGGGGCAATGGGATTTCTAACAGGGTGACATTGTCTTTGCTCTCAGTGCTAAAAGGACCCTTTTAGTTTCAACAGTTTCTTACTCTTAATTCCTAAGCAGATGTCTTTGTGCAAACAAGAGGCTGCAGTCAGCTTTTAGCTGTTGTTTCGGTCGGGATCCTATTAGATGTAGTTTAGCAGCTAATTTAACACCCTTTCTATTTATTGCCTGCACACATAGGGAGTCCAGCATCCAGGCTTAGTTACAGAAAAGCCTTTTAGGTTTAGCGACGTGAAAAGACAGAATATGTGTGAAACTTTCATTTCCTTTCTGTTGTGGAGTCGTTTTAAGAACAGAATTCAGATACTCAAATTTGAAGCTGCAAAATTGAAGTCAATGTGAATGGAACGCTTGCATGTTGAACCTGAATTCGCATACTGTTTGTACCCATGGCTGAGTCTTATCACTGATTTATTGTTTGCATTAAGACGGACTGCTCTCTATCCACATTTTCTGAAGGATGGAAAAAAATATTTTTGGCATAGACACTTCAAAAGCTTGCCAAAATGTGGCACAGACATTGTGCTTCCTAAACACCATCTCTGTCTGGCTTGTGCCATTGAAGAGGCTGCTCTTAGGTGCACTTAACGCTGAGTACTCCTCTTGCACACCCGGGCCTGGACTCCAGACGTGCCACACTGTCTGAGGTGAGGGGCGACGGAGGGCCTGTCAGACCGAGGTTCCATTAAGCGCAGACATGCCCAGGCTTCAGGACCTTGCCTGAGGGGGGTTATCACGCTGGACAAGTCCCTTCTCTGAGGGCCTGTGACGGGTGAAGAGAAAGAGGGAACATTGATCTGATAGGTGGAATGGTGGGAGTGGGGAACCCTCTGCAGGTGTGAGGTGCCACATGAGTGTGTCTGGGCAAAGTGTGAGTGACAGTGAGATAGTGGCAAGCAATAGACAGAGTGAGAAGATGGGGAAAAGAGGGAAAGATCTACAGAGAGAGAGAGAGAGAAGCAACGAATAATGTATATTCGTATAAGCTCTATGTGTCTAATCATGACTGTGTCGATGCTGTGCATTTTGTATTTGTCTGTGCCTACATCCAACTATGGCTGCCCCCAACTAAAGTTTTTTTCTAGTTGACTAGTAAGTAAATAGTTGACTAGTCACACGTTTATGTTACAGGGGTTGGCATCGAAAAATGGTTTGGGTTTCAGGGCTGAGAAGAATATTATATTTAACATGGCTAACACTGTTCTACATTACAGAGAAAATACTAAACCATAATGAGCCTTAAATTAATTAGCATTCAAGCACACACATAACACTTGGTGTAGCGCTCCAGGGAAAAGTAATGATTATGAATGTCGGAATAAAACAGCATACTGTCAGGGTTTGTGCAGGTGCTGAAGACGAGGACACGGAATTTCCATATAATAGGTTTAATAAACAAAATGAAACTTCCAAAAATGAAACAAGAACAAAACTCCAGGAAATCAGGATTTACACACAACCACACATGGACGACGATCGACAAACACTGGGAGAAAACACAGGGGTAAAATACACTTGAAATGATTGGATAATTAACTGAACACAGGTGATGAGACTGAACACAAACGAGGAGCGGGAAAACTTAACAGGACTAAACCAAAAACCACAAAGACAGGGGGAAACAAGATCACAAAAGATTAACAGAACACATCAAAACGTGACAGTACCTCCCCCCTCCCCGAAGGCGCGTCCTCGCGCCGTATAACATCCAAAGGGGTGGGAGGGTGGGCGCCCTGGAGGCTGACGAGGGCATGGTGCAGGTCCAGGAAGCCTCCAGGGCGGAGCAGGCTGTGGGCGTGACCACGGCGGAGCAGGCTGTGGGCGTGGCCAGGGCGGAGCAGGCTGTGGGCGTGGCCAGGGCGGAGCAGGCTGTGGGCGTGGCCAGGGCGGAGCAGGCTGTGGGCGTGGCCAGGGCGGAGCAGGCTGTGGGCGTGGCCAGGGCGGAGCAGGCTGTGGGCGTGGCCAGGGCGGAGCAGGCTGTGGGCGTGGCCATGGTGGAGCAGGCTGTGGGACCCTCGGGCGTCCAGGGCGGAGCTGTGGGACCCTCGGGCGTCCAGGGCGGAGCTGTGGGACCCTCGGGCGTCCAGGGCGGAGCTGTGGGACCCTCGGGCGTCCAGGGCGGAGCTGTGGGACCCTCGGGCGTCCAGGGCGGAGCTGTGGGACCCTCGGGCGTCCAGGGCGGTGCAGGCTCTTCAGGTGGCCATGGCGGTGCAGACCCTTCAGGTGGCCATGGCGGTGCAGACCCTTCAGGTGGCCATGCCGGTGAAGACCCTTCAGGTGGCCATGGCGGTGAAGACCCTTCAGGCGGCCATGGCGGTGTTATCTTTTCGGGCCTCCGTGGATCTTTGGCCGGCCTCCGTGGATCTTTGGCCGGCCACGGCGAAGGCGTATGGCGCCCCCCCAAAATTTTCTTGGGGAGGACAGGCTCATGATCGGGAACTGACTTGACATCAACGGGCGCTGGGTCAACGGGTTCTGGGTCTGGGTCAACGGGCTCTGGGTCTGGGTCAACGGGCTCTGGGTCTGGTGCTGGGTCAACGGGCTCTGGCTCTGGTGCTGGGTCAATGGGCTCTGGCGCTGGGTCAACGGGCTCTGGCTCTGGCTCTGGGTCAACGGGCTCCGTGCTGGATGGGACCAGCATATCAGGAAACTCTGGGCTGGACGGGACCAGCATATCAGGAAACTCGGGGCTGGACGGGACCAGCATATCAGGAAACTCGGGGCTGGACGGGACCAGCATATCAGGAAACTCGGGGCTGGGCTCAGGCTCTGGCGGGCAGGCGACGGGCTCAGGCTCTGGCGGGCAGGCGACGGGCTCAGGCTCTGGCGGGCAGGCGACGGGCTCAGGATCTGGCTGGATGTGGCTGATTTGAACCCCAGCCTCGGCAGCCTTCTTTTTGGCCAGTCGCACCGATATCAGTGGGGGATCAGTCATACCGGATATCAGCCGGGGAAGTCCAGGGACCGATCTGGCGGCAGGGCTGATGCGGTGTGCAGGCTCTGGTGGGCAGACGATGGGCTCTGGTGGGAGCGTGCAGGTGATGGGCTCAGGCGTTGGCGTGCAGGTGATGGGCTCAGGCGTTGGCGTGCAGGTGATGGGCTCAGGCGTTGGCGGGCTGGCGACGGGCTCTGGTTGGATGGTCTCTGGCTGGAGTGGGAGATCCTCCACCAGGTAGCTGGATCCACACGCCCACAACGTGTGATCCACGAACTCCAGGAAGGATAGATGGAGATCCTTGACTAGAATTATCTGGGCCAAGGGGTCCTTCAGACCACCCCAGAAACTCTTTATTAACTCCTCTTCCTCCATCGACCCATCATTGTAGAGGGTTAGGTAACGCCCCGCATACTCCTCAAGAGAGAGCTCCTCTTGAAAGAGGATTGGAATTTCAAAGGGGCTCACCACCATGCTTTTCCTCCTTCGGCCCATTTTCGTTTTTTTTTAAAGGTCGATCGTTCTGTCAGGGTTTGTGCAGGTGCTGAAGACGAGGACACGGAATTTCCATATAATAGGTTTAATAAACAAAATGAAACTTCCAAAAATGAAACAAGAACAAAACTCCAGGAAATCAGGATTTACACACAACCACACATGGACGACGATCGACAAACACTGGGAGAAAACACAGGGGTAAAATACACTTGAAATGATTGGATAATTAACTGAACACAGGTGATGAGACTGAACACAAACGAGGAGCGGGAAAACTTAACAGGACTAAACCAAAAACCACAAAGACAGGGGGAAACAAGATCACAAAAGATTAACAGAACACATCAAAACGTGACACATACTGAACATTTTGATAATTTAAACACGTGTTTTCTGAGTCAGTGTCAGCCGCAAAGAATCTCGGATTATGTAATCCATTTAATACGGATTACATAATCAGAGAATATTTGTTTTTGAATTTGAATTGGTTCATTTAAAAAGTAGACTAGAGCTGCACGATTCTGGATAAATTGAGAATCCAATTTTTTTGGTTGTTGTTTAAAATAGAGATCATGATTCTCCCATGATTCAGAATAGACATTTAAACACGTTGCTTAGTTGGGGACACTTAATGTTCATCAATATTATTGATTTAATTGCACTGACACTATTGCATGAGAACTGAACTGAGCTGGACAATGACATCACTGTTTGTGCAGAACTGCTTTATAGATGAATGTACTATAGTACTATTTTAATAATTGATGATCTTTCCAATGAAACTGAATCAACACTTAACTGACTTCAGCTGAACAATGACACTGTTTCTTTTTAGAGCTGCTGTACAGCCGAAATGAGTGAAGTTCCTAAACCTAAGTGAACACATCTAATCTTTCAATTAACTGCTGGAGCATATAAGGCATTCCTCCACCTCCCCAACTCCACCTAAATAATTTAGGCATCTTGCTACCATACTCATCATCCAAGCATTAGTAGTTCCACTGGGTTGTATATCTAAGTTTGAGTTGAAGCTGATTCCTATATAAATAAAGGTGACTTGACAGAGACTGAGACGGCAGAAGGTGTATCCTGTTTGTCAACTTTATTTTACAAAATCAAGTTTTGTTTTTATTGTGAGCATACACAAATACAAGTAGACCCTATTTTGAATAAGACAGTTTTGAATTTTGTATTACTCTTATATGTATAAGCAAAAATGATGAAGTATGTGGCAAGCAGGGCGGGGCCGTGAGTCTTTAGAGAACAATGCGGTGGCGATTGATAATGAGCGTCACCTTCGAGCTGCACTGGCCTCGTATCTCAGGGAGGAGTTATGGAATCATGAAAGGAGGAGTGACGACAGTGAAGGCCGAGAGAGGACTAGGCCTGGAAAATTTCAGGTTATGTTTTGGTTATGTTTGTGTGGCAGTCACCCCCTCCTCGGCCCAGGAGCACGGCATTGAGCTCTTCTTCCCACAATCCATCGCTCCAGCACCACTGCCTCAGGCATGCACTCGCGGTCTCCACTCCTCCGACCTCCTCAGCACCGCTATTCCCAGCAGTGAGGGCTCTCCGACAACGCGTCCCTTCTTCATTCCCGGGTTTCGGCACCAATGTAACACGGTATGTTGTTCAGAGAAGACGGGAACCGGAGAACGTTCAAACACTTTCACTAAACAAAAACGAAAGAAAAAGCGGCAGCCCTTCATGGACGACTGCCACACACACATAAACAAAACATAATGTAAAATAGTCCAAGCCTGGTTCTCTCTCGTGCTTCACTGTCGTCGCTCCTCCTTTAATGTTTCCACTCCTCCATAAGATAGAGGCCAGTTTGGAGCAAAGGTGACGCTCATTATCAATCGCCACCGGCCCTGCGCCATTCTCTCATGCACTCGCACTGCTAGTATTTTAAGTTATTTTCACTGTTATCAGGAAAAAAATACTACTTATATGTTTAAGATAGGCGAACGTTTGGATTTCCTGCCCAACATACTGTAATTACCACATGGACCAGGCGTGTTAACAACCTGCCTCTGAGGGACTGCGTGACTTCGCCACTACCCGTGGAGTTGTTTTTCTGTGGCTAAGTGACTAGTTAAAATTTGTTCGACTGAGCCTCTTCTCGTCGACCAACATTTAGTCGACTATTAGGGGTATAGCCCCACATCCTATACAAAGAACTGTGCTATTGGTGTTAGTTTTCATAGGACAGTGTAGAGAGACATTAAAGCAGGGGGTAAGAGATTGGTACGCCACTCTTTCATCGAACTCGGGTACCCATGAGCCAACAGCTTGTATACTTATTGTGGGCAAGTACACTACTGTCTGCTCCAATCACTCCAAGTCGGGTCAGAGGTCACCCTTCCGCGGAATTCGACTCTCTCGTGAATACGGATATGGGCGTTGCCGGAAGCCAGTTATTATGGTTTATAAAGTTTTAAATATGGATATTTTTCTTACAAAAACCCATCGCTTCAGAAGTGCCCTTATTAACCCACTGGAGTTGTATTTTTATGATGGATGGATGCGCTTTTTGGAGCTTCATAAACTCGGGCGCCATTAAAATGCTGGGAAGAACCAGGATATTATTTAATATTACTCCAATTGTGTTCGTCTGAAAGAGCAAAGTCATACAGTATGTATACACAAAGAATTAAAATTTTTGGGTGAACTATTTCTTTATATGACTTTTTATTTCACTAATATTATATTATCTGCAAGTACAGGTTTTTAAAAATATACTTTTAAGATTTGAAGTACACAACAAGCACACATTTAGAAAAGTACATGGGCACTTCTTTTTCACAAGGGAATACAGTGACAAAACTCAGTGACAAAAAAATGTAAATTTAAATTTAAAACATTTTCATACTGATCTTAAAGTATACCGAGATCATTTCATGAGCGGACAGAACATTAAAACAAGCATCTTTTTAAAGACAGCGTACATTTACCAGCATTATCGCAGTAAAAACATGCCTTATCTCTGTCACCATAGCTATGGTGCAACAGATCCTGACCCCAGGCTGCATCTCTCTGATGATTGCTTTGATTCATACAGCCCCTGGTTTTCTGTTTCGCTCTTCCACTTCCTTCCGCAGAGAGAGAGGCAGGAGACAATGCTTTATTGTATCCTCAAAGCTGCCTTATTAGAGAGGCTGCTGAAAGCTTCTGCCTCCGTGCAGAGTCTATTCAGAGACACTTGATAAGGGACATAATTCTAGCTTTTTATGGAAAAAGTGACTCAATTCTTAGTCATTCCTGCTTCATGATAAAACACAGGTGAATGTCTCATAAAAGAGAACAAGTTCACTGAGTGTTTATGAAAGACAAAAAAAAAAAAAACGTTATTGTTTACATTTTGAATTGTACTTATAGGCTATATCCTGTCAGCTGCATTAATGTTGCAGTGACAGTGAAAAATGAGGTTGTGTCATTAATTCAATAGTAAAACTAATTTGTACAGGTCATAGTTTATAGGTCACGGTGTAATGACATAAACAAGTTTGTTAACTCACGGGGGCACTGTTGCTCAACCTTTGAACCTCAAATTCTTTGAAGCAAACCCCTGCTATTACTTCATCATTAGTAGAGAACACAAAATTGAAAATCGGGGATTTAAAATCGCATTTAAATCTAGAAATAAACATAAATATTTAGAATTTAGAAAGTTATATTTGTCAGTTAAAATAAATGAAAATAAATATTTATAAGAAATGCTCAATATAGATTATTCAATTATTCACAAATCAATTAAGAATTATTTTCATAATAGATTTTGCTGTTTTGATTATTCACTAATCAAATAAGTAAATTTGTGACACTGATCATGTGACTCCAATTTCCAAGATGTTTTTCCTATTTCAAAATCGTGCTTTTTCATTCTTTTTTAAAACAATGCAAAACAGAAGCATTTTCACTTGTGGTCTCAGACATTCGGTTTATGTTAAGCCTCTGTAGTGTATATCTAGCTGACTTCAAAGTTCGTTTGTATTAATTTATTAAACCGGACTTGCTGTTGTCACCTGACGTTTTCCTCTAGACGGAACTCAGCTGTTGTTGCTGAAACTTTCCTAAACTTTCTCCTGACCCTTAGCTAAGTATTAATCTGTGTAAGTGGCCCAGCACAGACCGGTGAGCTGAGAGGGGCTGAGTGCCGCCAGTCCAGATGCCCCATGGTGAGAGGTCTGCAGGCGGCTAGTTTTAGATAACAGCAGGGGCACCGTCGACTTCAAACGTTTTTAACCTTTGCTGTCAGGTCTGATCAGAAATAATGAGACGTGTTTGTTATCACCCCAGTTGTTTCCGAGAAATCCTGAGGATGTCCAGTTGGCCTAGTGTTTGCCATTTAAGTATCTTAAACAAAGGTGATGAATCGGAAAGCCGAATGATATAACACTATTTCTGTCTTTTTCAGAATCGTTTGTATTCCCATCACTATAATGCTGAAGCTGTGACTATCATTCTTGTAAATCTAAACCAATTTAAACAGCCTAAAAACACTAAGACAGTGAACGGTCAGCAAAGTTTCCTTCTTCCTCCACTTCAGTACAGAGCTGGGTAACACTGAATGGTCTCATCTGAAAGAGGAAAGTATTTTGTCTGTGGTTGCATCCTTGACGGCA
Organism: Chrosomus eos; assembly: GCA_036326025.1. Taxonomy (NCBI): domain Eukaryota; kingdom Metazoa; phylum Chordata; class Actinopteri; order Cypriniformes; family Leuciscidae; genus Chrosomus; species Chrosomus eos. The sequence continues at coordinate 11,632,843 of CM070820.1, forward strand.
GCATTTCTTAACTTGGCAGCAGATTTGCTTTTTGTTGCTTTGTCGCTGCTTTGTCTTTGCTTTTAACCCAGCCAAGATGTCTCTGTTTATCCGAGATGTTGCACATTGGCTTGCGAGTAAACAAAACGCCTCAAGAATGGGATGAACACCAACAGTTCATTTTCTAGACAAGCTAAAGCGTTGAGGTTGCAAAGGTCATTCAAATGAGTTTGCAGTTCTAGGAAGAGTGTTGGTAAACATAAATGAGGATGTACTTTTAGCTAGTAGTGCAAATCACTAGATTACTGCAAAAAATAGGGTTTATGATTCTTACACATTGTTCATCATAATAATTTTCATAAATGAACACAACTGTGAATTTTGAAAGCAAAATAATGTCAGTAGTAAAAAGCTAAATTTAGAAGTACTCTACTATCAACATCACCTCTTCCGACAGCTCTTTTAGTCTTTATTTAAAAAACTTTTTCTCTGAAAGTTTGAGTTTGAATAGTTTGCATTATAAACACAAAGAGGTGGTGAAAGTGAATTAGTGAGTAAATGAGTTTAAATGAGTTTACCAGTTTTGTGTGATGATGATTAATGACAACCTCTGTAATTCCATTTAGCCACTTGTTAGCAAGTAAAGGCTTTTAAAAATCACAAGGGGATATTACCGATGTATTTTATGTTGTAGAATAAAATGTTAAGATATACTAAGCTTGTGTTTACCATGACCTTATTTCTGGCATTTAACTAAATGACTTAAAAAACCTGCATTGACTTCAGAGCGATTGAACTGGTAGTGCAAAAATGACAACTTGTTTTGGGTTTTGGCCGATAAAAATAAGCAATTCCTGCAGCATTCTATTGGAAAGATTGATTACCTTTGTCATCCCTCAAAAGACAAAATATTTACTAGATAGCAGCCTTGTCTTAAACAATAATTATAGAGGAGACTTAAGTTGTCACACGCTGTTAAGTACATTAAGTTAAGTAGGCTACATTAAGTACATCTCAGTAACTATAAGGCTTTGAGTCAAAAGTCCAGTCCAGGTATACAAATGCTAATATAGTGATTTCATACACTAGCCGCGTTTCCACTGCCGGGCTAGGGCCGGGCCAGAGCTAACAGCGAGCCGAGCCGAGCCAGTGGCCTCGGGCCTCAAGCACCGGGCTCGCGTTTCCACCGCCGGGCCAGTAGCCCCGCAGCGCTGCCCTAAACCCCGCCCCTAACACGCCTTTCTGGATCAAACGTCATACAACCCAACGCATTTCAGTGGGTATTATGAATTTATTTATTTTTTAAGTTAGGAAGATAGCATGTATATTAACTCACCAGCCGTGGCTGCAATAGTGTCCCGATTGTCTCGCAAGTCGCCACTAACAGAGGGACGGTGACCCAGCACACCGTCCATCAAGTCGACCCATGGAAAGTTCCTCTCTGAGCTCCGCTTTGTCCATTGTGTGTTTTAATGCCTTGTACAATACTGCGCCGCGACTTTTTTATTTTCTCCTGAACTTGAAGCATTGCTCGCTGAATGCTTAGCTTAGAAAGTTCAGCATCGATGCATTTTATAACGTCCTCGTTGCTTCACACGCCATCATGTACCCTTTCTTCTGCCCAAATGCTCAGAAGAGCTTTGGTATCTTCGACAGACCAGTACAGGCGATTCTCCATTTCAAGCAGCGATTATTTTGCGCGATATAAAAAAGTGAAATGTGCATCTTGCTTCAGATCATAACGTTCCATAACACAGATAAACACTGCCTTTTACCTTGAGCACGCCTCTAGCCCGAGCTGGCCCGCTTTGGGGTCAAGGTATTCGCCGGGCCAGAAATCCTGGCCGTTGGCCCCGAGTAAGCCCCGATCAAGCCCCGGAAGTGACAGTGGAAACGTGACTGGCCCTGGCACGCGCTAGCACGGCTCGGCCCTGGCCCGGCAGTGGAAACGCGGCTATGTCTCCATAAGCTAATTTATAAGTGGTTCATCTTAAATGGTTCCCTATATAGTGCTGGAATATCCGATTGATTCTAGTGAATTTGTTTGTCTTAAACTGACCTTTCTCATTTGTTTGTAGCTTCTTGCAATACATTCTGGTGTATCGGTTCACTCTAATGGTCTTCTTCCTTTCGCTTTCACTGTAGCTTTAAAAAAGTTTGATTCTTTCAAGTCAATATTTTGTTTGGATGGTTCATGTAAATAAGCAGATTCAAAATAACGGATCACCGATTCAATTCCCTGTACGGCATTATAGGGCTCAATGTTAAGGATTTTTCTACTAGCCCCACCACAAAAAAGTAATATTAAAAAGAAATAAAAATGGCCTAATCGTTGTTTTTAACCTTTTTGAAGCTTATGACACCAGCACAAATAATCTGAACATGTCTCTACAGAACAATAACCTACCATTAGAAAGATTCAGAAAAGTGGCAGCTAGCTCAAAAGGTCCATTTACCATTTTTTCATTTTTTTTTCATTTTTGCCCTCCATTTTCTGGACTATTCTCCGGAACTATTCTGTCTGTCTCTTTAGATGCTCTACACATCCTTGCATGACACACTGAGTGCTGCATGTTGACATTTAGCACTTGTTTGTGATGCACTGTTATATAGACCCTCCATTCTTCCTGAGTTTCGTAACTGCTCTGCTGAACTCTGAATATTTCAGTGTGCCTCCTTCTTTGTTTAAACTTTCGCATGGCCACCCAGTGCTGCACTGTTTACTGCGGCACTGTGTTTCAACGATAACTGGAAGTCGACGTTCACAAAACGTCCTTTCATCCCCTCATGTCTTCGTGTGTATTCTAAATACTGTCAAGAGACGAGACTCACACATGCACACACGCGAGACTCTACGCTCAGAATAGGCTCATATTGACAGAAGACATTGTTGTTTAATAGCCCTCGCAGTCTGACAATGTCATTTTCCGCCGGGGGAAGAGACAAACTGGCTATTTGCACAGAATTTAGCATAATTGATTTGTGAAAGTCATAAATGAAGTGTCATATAGCAAAGGCTGAAATTCTTTACAGCTGTGGGCTTTGACGCACGGGACGGCACTAAACCAAACCCTAATTGTCCAAAACAAACAATATTTCTGCGCCTGAACAATTAGCATGATGAATAGGAAATGGTGATAAATGCTTAACTGCTGTTTCTTTAGCCACTTTCTGCTGTGTTTGCCGTACTTGGAGGAAAATCGAATCCCTCTAAATTACTGTGACTTTCACATCATTGTGCGTTTTCAAACCTCAGCACTAAATCAAACCTGAGGGTCAAACTACAATTTTCTTGTAAAGGGGGAAGCAATCGTCTTTATTTCAATGCCAGACACTTTTGCTTGCCCGGACATTTTAACTCAAGTTGAAGGCTTAATGTTGTAAAGCAAATTCAATTCCTTTCTAATACTCATTACTAGTCATTTTTGATTTGTACAGTAACCAGGATTCCAATGTAATGGCTTAGGTTGTATTACAACTAGTACATCCAGCCATCTTTGATCTTGGCAGCCTGCAAATCTCAAGCCAGTTTCTCTCCCACAATAACCTGAGGCGCCGTGGACTTAAGACATAGATTCCCTGTAAGATAATGGGAGAGCGATAACAAGACAGCAGGCTCTGGGGTCAGGGGTCAATCTACTGTCTGTCTGAATTCTGGAGTCTAAGGATATTGAGAGGCTTTCCTGCTGTCTCGACTTCAATCGCTAACACATACATGTACAAAATCACTTCATATTTTAACACTTACAACCTCAAAGCAATCTGTAAAGGTTCAAATGGTCTTCCAATGATGAACAGTTTGGACTACGGACGTGAAGGGGACTTCAATTCATGCGGCTTGTCAAGAAGAGGTGAGTTTTTAGAGACTTGGTATGTGCTGTTTTCTCTTGAGCCATTAAGCAACCGCCTAACAACGTTTTACACAGGCAAGCATTTTTCTTCAGAAAATGTAAAAAATGTGTTTGTTTTTATGTTATCCTTTGGAATGGTGCAAATAGGAAACTTCCCCGCATCCCTAGTCCAGAACAAACTCATAACTGCCTCCAGACTGTGATATTTATCTATTTATAGCAGGCTGTTTACATTTGAAGTAAATAAGTAGGTGAGCCTTTTCACTTTAGGAAACCACTGTGGTAAACAGACAGCTGTTAGCATTGTGTGTTGAACAATTGACACTTTAATGGGGGAAGGGGTTGCCCTCGAATCTTCTGAGGTAATGTGATATAATTAGTCTCATGATACGACTCTTGTCTCATAGAAATGTGAATGTCAGATGATGCCTTTGTCTATTTTTAACAATTTCTAAGCATTTTTAAATTTGAGATATAAATAGAGAAGGTATTTTATGTTATCTGACATCTCTGTGCATTAAATGAAATCATCATGTAGCATAATTTACTCTTTCCTGCAATGAAATGCATGTGTTTTTTTTATTATTTTTTTTACAAAAAATAAATAAAAGACAAACAGTGCACAAAAAAAAAAATGTTCGTCTCTCCATTCTTGCATCGTAAAAACATTCAAGAATAGTTTGTCCTTTTGGATCTTCTCATCACTGCTGTATTTACCCTGAGGCCTGTTGCATGAAGCTAGTTGAAGAAAGTCTGAGTTTCAGAGTAGGTTTAGTTGACAAATCTATATAAAAAGGGTTCACAGGCTCACAACGCTTGGTATAAACGCTCTCTGTCAACTCAGGTTTAATCTAGAGTTTGTGATAAAAAAATGTTTTTGTTTGTTTTTTTAGTTAATGTGTTCAATGCACTGCAGTGCTTTGCGATTAACTCCGAAGCGTGTGCACCTGAAAATGTGACACGTTCGGCAAACAGCCAATCACACAGAACATGGAGAGTGTCAGTTTGATTAACTTCTAGCATTTACAAGGTAGGAATAAACACTGCTTCTGCAGAGAAAGTTTGAGAAAATATCAGACTATATGCAAGTGAATCACAAAAATATTGCTTATCATTTATTGTTTCACAAAGAGCTCAAAAGAATGCATGTAAATTTAATCTGTTTAAAAGCTTATATATTAAAGCTTGCATTTACAAATTATATTATAATTGTAAATTAATATAATAATTAGCCCATATGAATATATTATATGAATTATACACAATTACAATTAATTTAATAAAATAAATAAGTAGCAGCAAAAGATGGGCAATTTTGTCTTTAAAATGATTTCACTCTTAACTGCTTTAATTTGGAGCGAGTGATACAAGGGGAGTGGCTTATTGCATCAGATACGTGTCACTCTCAGCTGATTGGTCTCGTTTTGGTCTGAAATCTCTTACCCAGAATAAAACCTCCTTAGGGCAGGTTAGGAGTGTAGGGTAAGTTACCATGGTGATAAAACCCGCTTTTTCTTCAGCCCGAAAAAACTGCAACTGAAACCGGCTTCATGCTACAGGTCGCCGGGGTCAGGGTTATGTCTGTTTTAGTTTGTTTTTTCCAGGTTTGCCTGTTTGTTTAATTTTACTTGTTTGTTTTTTTGTTTACACAAGTTGCTTATTTCGTTCTTCTGTCATGGCAGGTTGAAAAGCTTGAACGAAAAAGGTGAGCTGGATCTATTCGCAACAGTTCTTTTATTTACAAAACTCAAAACTTTACAAAACACAGAGGATTATATATACAGGCTCAAAGTAAAGTGTTACCATGAGAATATAGCAATTCTCATAGTCCCTTTGCAAGAGTATCATCACATTTGTGCGTCTTTGAGTAAAGTAAAAGTAGTATGGAGTAGAGTTGTGAATAAACGAGTCGTTTAGAGTGCAATAGAGTAGAATAGAGTACAGTAGAGCAGAGTAGACTTGGTTTGCTGGGTGGGCCTGATTCCCTGCTGTTGTAGTTTCACCCCAGCACACTCACGCCTCCACCGGTCACAGCCTCTTTACAAGCCTCCTGCCGTTTACAACCTACTGAAGTGTTGGCTGTCATTACCCAGGAGTAATTACTGTGTAGAACACCTCAGGGCACAGCAAGAGAACCGGACGGGCTGCGTATAGCGACTCCAGTAGAGGAAAGGGGGGGGATTGGTGACCAGATGAGTCCCTGCTTAATTTGTCAATGACTAACATGACCGGCCCGCTCACGCGTCGGCCTTTGATGTGGCTCAGTAAACATGAGAGGGAGTGCAGCAAGCGTTCTGAGAGTGCCGTTATCTATCCCAGAGTGCAGTGGAGGCCTGATAAGGGCGTCCGCAGGGCGCCTGGCATCCATGGCTTATCTGCGTGGCCGCCTAACTCTCCTTGTTCTGTTGCATTGACAGCTGTAGCCGCTCTGACCTCAGCTCGCGTGGGTACATAAAAACTCGCTTGGCACACGCCGTGTGCCTAAACATCTCTTTAATGTTGCACCTTGGGCTAAGAGGGGTCACCTTTCACTTTGAAATCCAGTTATTGTTTGCGAGTCTTAGGCAGCTAACCTAATCCAGAGCTCACAAAGGCCACCTTTGGATCAGTTAGCAGCACAAACCAAATACACATTCTCAGTTGTCTTTTGATGTTCAACGAGTGAGCTGTTTAAAGGTGACGTCACGATTTTTCAATGTAAACACTATTAGCGTTCATTGTTCGCATTCTCATTTATGTCAGTGGCAGTTGCTTGGCTGTTGAAGAGAAGGATATATTGCGAATATTGCCATCTTTGCAAATGGCGGCTCATATAGTGGTTATATATGGTGCTTGAAAAAAATAATATTCTGTTGGAATACATGGACATTTTTTAATGGCTCTTTGCAGTACAGGTATGTAGTTACAACATCAATAAGCTAACTTGGCAAAACCAAGCAAAACCTTCACTCATTGATTTTAGTTATATATATTCACTCATTGATAATATATATATATATATATATATATATATATATATATATATATATATATATAATATATATATATATATATATATATATATATATATATATATATATATATAATTATACTATAGTTACTTCTGACACAAACATAAAAAGAAAATAAAATAAATGAAGTTATATTACTAATAATATATAAAACAAACAAAATAAATAATAATAATTAATTAATACTTAATAATGAATTATACTAGCCTACTACAATTATATCCTACATACATATACTATTATATCCAACTTTATTCTCATGTAGTACACTTATGCAAAGTGATATATAGCAAATCTCGACTGCCTGATTTTTTAAAAATCTAATCACAAATTGTGACTATTTTATTGCCCAGTTCTTTATATGTGCATACAGACACTATATTTTGAGGTCATATGTACTATTTAACATATCTCGGCTGCTTGATTACTTATCATCGCAAAATGCACACACACACACACACACACACACACACACACACACACACACACACACACACACACACACACACACACACACACACACACACACACACAACACACACACACACACACACACACACACACACACACACACACACACACACACACAGTATACATTAAAATAAATCTTATGTAAATTACATATGATTATTATTTTGTATTCTTACTTAGAAATGGCCTACACAAAACATTAAAATCTTCATATTTTTTTTAGTGGTAAATTTTTGTTGGTCTCTCAGTTTCCTTATTTTATTTAAGAGATTTATATTTTGCACATGCATAAAAACATGTATAAAAGATATATGCCTGCATTCAGGATCCAGTAATCAGTGTAAACGCTGCCATGTACATATTTCTGTACATTTTACTGGAAAAATGACGGTGCCTAATCAAAATGTGAAAATTGTGGGAACCCTTGGGCCTTATTGATCCACTGTGTGAAGTGTACTATATTGAACCTTCATCAAGACTGTTTTACTATAACATGCAGTGCATACCTGCATCGTCAATCAGAGCCAACAAGGTAACAACTTTCCAAAAACGAAAAGACACATTCAACAGTCAATGGCTATTACCTGTGGCAACCAAAGCCTGGATAATTATCCCTTCAATTTCAGAGACAGGCCCAGATAAAAGTTGGCGATAGGTCTCAGACTTCTGTCTCCTTTTGACCGGGTCCTTACCATCACAACTGAAGTGACCTTGTGCCGCAGAAGCACGCAAAGTGACAAGAGACGTCCCTATTTTACGACGGGCTATCTGAAGACCGGAACGATAATGGGAGCCCCACTACCACCCTGTCTCCTTTGTCTGAACTGCATGTCTGGAATATTTGGGGAGATTTTATCAGATGCGTTGTGTTCCTGGAGGAGGCCGTCTGTCTCGGGGACAGTCTGAATGGAGCGTTGAGTCGTGGCAGATGAGTGAATTAGTCAGCGTCTCGGGCTGTCTGCACCTTTACCTTTCTGTGTCCCATCTGGGTCAAGAAATAAGGCTAATTTCTATATGCAAGTTTGAACGATATTGATGCCAGGCTGTTTACTTTCATTTTTTCCCTGCTGTTTAGCTATAGAGTTATGTCATATTTTTGTACAGTGACAGTCATGGCTACTTATGGCCCATCAGAAATCAGACTACTAAACCATCACTGTCAAACTATAGCAACTGTTGGGCCTAATTACGGTTCTTAAGTTTTCCCCAGTGTGTGCTCTCATTCTTTAAGACTGTATTAATTACTAATGTCAGCTGGTGACATCAGAGGGCTGGAACGCTCTGTGTCTCTTAGCTGTAAATCAGGCCGGCTGTTCAAAGAAAAGCCGTGGGGTCCACCTGTCAGCGCGGGCAAACTTGCACTCAGTCTCTCTGCTAATGCTAGCACTGCCCACTGAAGACTTGTACTTTCTGAAGATATTCTAAAGCAAAAAAACAAATCTTGTTTTGCTAATGCCTTTCAGAGCGTGCCCGATATTTTTAGTTACATTATCTTGGATTGGAAATTTTTTGGATTGAAAAATTTTTATTTTCATCCTCACAATTTAAAAAGAAATACATAATCTGACAGACTGCACAACTAATGTGTGAAGATCAGTTTTTTAAACAGGAAAAAATATATTACTCTTCTTGCTGTGAGCATTTTTTAGCCTTCAAAAAAGTAAATATTACTAAATTTGGAAACTAAATTGTTTAGTAACAAAACATATTCGTTACTAGAAATTGTTCTGTGAACTATACTTTTGTACAGTATTACAGACTCTTATGCAGTGCAGAGCTCGATATAATGAGAAGCCTCTTTAAAAATTTGATGTCAAGTTCTCCATAATAAATGTCTATATTCATATCTTTACAAAACATTTAATGCCCTATGACTGAATAAAAGGATAAAGTCAGACCACAATTGTAAGTTTGCTTTAATATTAGTGACTGTAAAGATATGATGGGAATTGCCAAAGCATTTTCTGCAACAGTTAAAATAAAGCACAAAACACTCTTGTGTTGTTTAGTCGAGTTGAAATTAAGCATTTTTATTTAAAAAATGACTACACTGATAAATTTGTGTAGAATGTCAAGATGTGTATAATTTTGTTGCATGGTACCATCATATGTATTTATGTTATTTACTAATTTGTATTGTTTTAAGGTAAACAGAGTAATCTTCACTAATGAAGAGTTAACATATACAGCAATCCTTTGTATTAGTTCACACCGTTTGTTTTTGAGTTGGCGTAAAGTTTGAGCAGAATTATTTTTGAGGGGATCTCTAAATGCCATTTGAACACTAACATGGATGAATGTAAAGAAATAGAAAGGGTAAGTCATAATATGTTTACCTTGACTGACCAATGAGGGGTGCTGAAGCTTCATCCAGCCAGAAACGCACCACAGGGCTCTGAACTGCATTACTTCCACTAGATGAGTTCACGCCATGATCTTATGCTTCACGGGTAAATAAATGCACAATATGCAGTGTGGATGAGCATAAAAAATATTGCTGATGTTAATCTTTATTAAAGGGCTTGAGATTTGATTTTCAGTTTTTTTTTGATAAAAAAAAAAAAAATTGGTAGCACTTTATTTTACAGTCCTGTTCCGCATGTATATACTATGTACTTATTATAGCAGTTACAATACCTGGGTTATAACTAGGTACTAACCCTGATTCTACCCCTAAACCCAACCTTAACTCACATAGTTAACTTATATTACCAGTACTTTCATGGGTAAGTACACTATAAGTAGAGCGACTGTAAAATAAAGTGTACCCAAAAAATTATATCAAATTATTATTATTATTATTATTGATATCATGATTTATTTTATGAACAATTACATTTTAGGTAATTAATGACTAGTAATTAATCATTTATTAATGAGTAATTACTTTGATAATAATACACAGCCAAAAGTTGACCCTAATCTAAATTGTGGCCTAATGATTTGTACTTTCAAAAATTGAGTTGCACAATTAGCCTACTGTAGATAAAACAAAAAGTGTTTGTCTGAAAACACTGTGACAGAAAACATCCATTCACATGACTAAACTCCAAAGTCTCCAAATCTACATGACCTTTTTTCCCCATGGAATTTGAAATGTGCTTAGTCAGGATTTGAACCCAGGCCCCATTTCATGCTTAAAGAAAAACTGTACCATTAATTTATCCCGTCTTATCACAGATATAAACCACTACATGTTTCCCCCCCTTTGGTCGAATCTTATCTCGCTTAGGGCACCAGATGAACCAGGGCTGCTACTAATATCCCGCTATCCACAATCAACATTTAACACATAATCCTCACAGGTCTTATTTGTTACGGCCAAATTACACTCCTTCAAAACATAGGAATAAAATGTAAAGCTATTAATTATAATCTCTCCCCAAATCTTTAACAAGAAGATCACTTTCACTATGAACACAGTGCTTAGGCACAGAGAGAGGCGATTTCCTGGGATAAGTTGGATAAACGCAGGGGTTTTAGGGAGCATATGGTTTTACAATGATCACATTTTATTAATGTAAACTTGAGCTGTCAGATATCTGACAGTGGGGCAGTCGCAGCCGAGCGGAGACTGAACCATCGGCAAACTCAAATTGGAAGAAAATGGAAGGAACGGGACAGGGGTTCGAGTTTTATTGCTCGGCATTAATGGGCTCCATGTCTTTGGAGAGAGGAGACTTTCAAGCTGTGAGTTATGTAAATATAAGCAGCTCATTCCTGCCTTTTGATGTCCTGCTTTGTATAAATTGAGCTAATGTCTTTATCTGGGAAATGTTTAAACAGCTGTTAGTCTTAGTAAGGGATGTCCCCGAGATTGTTCACTCTTCTCTCTCGCTACTTCCTTCACTCTTACTGCTTCTTTCCATTTCTTTCTTTCTTTCTTTCTTTCTTTCTTTCTTTCTTTCTTTCTTTCTTTCTTTCTTTCTTTCTTTCTTTCTTTTCTTTCTTTCTTTCTTTCTTTCTTTCTTTCTTTTTCTTTTTTTAAATCCCTCTCCAGTAACCATTAAAGGAGATTACAGATGCTTGTCTGACCTTCACTCCATAACTCTGTTTGTACATTTGCTAAGCTTCAATGAGACACTTTGATCTTCTCCTATTTAGGACGCCATAAAATATGTTGTTTTAAAGGCATTCAGTTGGTATAGGCATTGTTGATTGTTTGAGAGAAAAGGTGAATGTAGCCTGTTTGGTTGATCCTTTGTTGCTATTTTCAGAGCTTGGCTTCCATGTCACGTGTATAATATATATGAAGAGATTTTTAAATGATGATTGAGATGTCTGTCGCTCATCACTGAGTTCCCAATGTCCAAGCCACCCGCTCCAGAGCTTTGGGCCCCCCTCATCCGGTACTTACTCATAACAGACTGAAAAACAGACGAGTCCTCATTAAATCAATCGATAATGAGTTTACCTTTTTTGGATTACATTGCTTCATGAGAGACCACTAATATTTTGTCTGGAATAAACATCAGCCACAATCAATATTTTCTCCATTTTATAAGAGTTATTGAGGCCTTGTTCCATGTTTAGAAATCATTTTGTGTCTCATGGTTGATATCTAATTGTACACGGCGTGTTTTTAACCTTTTCACCCTTTCAAATGAGAATGCATCATTGTGATTCAACAAAAAGCATCCAACTCTGGGTGACCTTGGGCAGCAGTCTCCATCTTAATGAGTCAACCGCTGCTTAATTGAATTTCACATGTGGCGAAATGTACTTGAGATGTTCTTGCTTTCGCTCTCTTCTTGCTTTTTGGATGCCGAGATCCTTCATGACTTTAATAATCAGTGTTGTTACCACATTTGCCTAAGTTAGTGGACATTATCAGATTATGCTCTCTTGATCAGAGCCACATGCTAAGACCCATTGATTATATCTCGGCTTCTATTTTCCGTTCACTCATTCATTGAAAGGGACTCTAAACTGCATTTCCTGTTCGGCTTAGTGAGGGGTTAGTGAGTGCCACGCAGCACAACACTTCATCAGAAAAGCGTTTTAGTGTTGAACTACCCTGGTAGTAATTAAGTAAACATTAAAAGTTTTATTCAGGGGTACCATGCAACATTTTTTTAGACTCTGTTGCATCATTTTCCGCCACTAGTTTGTCGTCATGGATTTTAATTTGATTTGTCATCACTGTCAGCTGTGTTCTCATTAATCACCTCTTTTGTCTGTGCATTTAAGTACTGTGTAAATGGTTGTGTTTTGCTTACTCTTCTTCATTTGAATTACCCTGTGGATACTATTAAATACTATGTGAACATTTAATCTTCGTGCCTTCATATACAGCATAATCGTGACAAGTGCTGCATTTGATACCATCGACAACAACATTCTTTTGAATAAACTCGAAAATTATTTTGGCATTAGGGAAATTGCATTAGCATGGTTCAAATCATACTTATCTGACCATTAGCAGTTTATAGAAGTAAAGGAAGAGATGTCATCGATCACAAGTTAAGTATAGAGTACCGCAAGGCTCAGTACTAGGACTGTTGCTTTTCACCCTGTACATGCTACTCTTGGAATATATCATTAGGAAACATGGCATTAGTAACTTGTGCTCGCTACATCATAAGAAGAATGGCATCTATGCTAATATTAGTCTCTCTGTTTATCACGTGGTTTACTGTAGTCAGCCGGATCCGGGCCGTATCCAGATCAGATGGTGGACCTGCACCTACACACGACCACAACGCATGATGTAGTCAGCCGAATCCAGGCTGTATCCAGATTAGGGGTGTCGCAATATACCGGTATTGACAATAATCGTGATATTCAAAGCATGAAATATCGACATCGTGTTAATTTAGAGTGTGACAATATACCGGTATTGGCGACAACCACAATGTTTAAAATGAATAGGACTCTTATGATAACATGACACGTAAATACTCCAGCGCCAGCTGACACTATCAAAGAAGACTACGCAGTGTGCACCCGCGCAGCCACTCTGGTCTGAGCGAGAGAGTGAAACACTCTGTTCACACCCGATAAAAGTAAGCTCGCCAGTATGGGAGTTCTTCTGCTTCAAAGAAAACATCACCTTAAAGGGGGTCGCACACTGGATGAGAAGCGCAGCGCCACGTCTTTAAATTCAAACACATTATTTTCTGAGTTTACACACACCGACGGCACCATTCGGCGTCTGTCCGCGGTGCCCAGCAATGGCTCGGATTTCAGGTGAGATTCTCAATTCATTCAGTTAACGGATGCGCTCTGACTGAGATAAAGTGTTCAGACTGCAGACTTAGCAACGATTGTATTTAATTGTACAGTACAATCATAACATAGTACAGACATTATCTTCATTTCATAATGTCCTTAAACATAACAATATTGCTGGCCATAAACTGAGAAAGTCCGCGCCCGGTGTGCTACACGCGGCGCGGAGCTACGCTTCTCGTCCGGTGTGCAACCCCCTTAAACCCAATATGCAGAATGTGTAGCCACCAACCTTTTTACCCATCTCCGTGTCCATCACCCTACGGATTACGCTATTTTACAGATACAGACAGTGTTTCGCTCCAGTTTGAAACCAGATATACTTCACATGCTTGTCTTACTTCACAAAAATTTTCATTAAAATATTGAGAACGCAAGAAGTAAATATGCATGTGCATTGTGTTTATCAGTATCCTTATGTTTGTTGGGTAAAAAAGAAAAAGTAAATAAAGTAAAAATTAATTTGACTGATTTGAGAAGGTTTCTATAGATATCACGATATATCGCTATCGTGGATTATCTTGGCCACAATAACCATGGTGTGAAAAATCTAACATTGTGACAGCCCTAATCCAGATCAGATGGTGGACCTGCACCTACACATGACCACAACGCATGATGTAGTCAGCCGGATCCGGGCCGTATCCAGATCAGATGGTGGACCTGCACCTAGACACGACCACAACGCATCCCTGAAGTGTCAGCAGAGATTGTGCCAACTAGACTTTTCCTGTGTCATTCCTCATCGAAATGACAGCCAGTGGCACTGATGCTCAACAAACACATCTCCATACCGGCGTGATGACCTTCAACCAGAGGGAACTGGATAAATATTCTGATGTTCCGATTCAGTCTGACTTCTGACATGTAATGCTGCCTGAATCATAATCATACACTGTTTGTTCGTTTGCCATAGGAGAATTGGCCTCCCGCCTGAGTCTGGTTTCTTTCAAGTTTTTTTTTCTCCATTCGGTCACATGATGGAGTTTTGGTTCCTTGCCACTGTCACTTTTGGCTTTTGGCGTTCTTAGTTGGGGACACTTAATATTCAACAATATTATTGATCTGCCTGCATTGACACCATTATATGAGAACAGAGCTGAACAATGGCATCACTGTTTTCTCCAGAAGCGGCTGTATAGATAAATAAACTAAATTAATAATAAAAAAATGTTTACAACAGAAATTAACCATCACTGAACTTTCTTAAGCTGGACTATGACTCTATTTTCTTCTAGATCTGCTCCACAGCCGAAACAAACTTTGTTGCATTATTTTCCTGTTATAACGGTAAAGCTGCTTTCAAACAATATGCATTGCAAAAAGCGCTATATAAATGAAGGTGACTTGACATGACTTGAATCTGGAAGTGGGTGATATAGTAATGGTAGTTCAGGGAATTTGAAAGGGTCGACCTGACAGAGTTACTGTTGTATAAATAATTATTAAGTACCCGCCATAAACTCTGTTGTGGTGTGGTACATTCTGTACACACAAATATCAGATGTTTAATTGTTTTATATCAGATGTTTTATATTGTTGTATAATTTAAGAGGCCACTGTACATCTAAAAAATACCATCAGGAAGTGTCAAAAAACATATTAATAACATGGTACTCTTTTTTTATATAAGTGACAACCACTTTTTAATTTTATCCAGTAATGTTGTCTACATCACCTTCAGAGGGAACAGAATATTGGGTTTAGCGTCTTTCTGGGAGAGGAGGATGCTAGATTCATTAAGTTTTTTTCTTTCTTTGTCTCCTCCTCTCAATCCATCTGAAGTACCATTATGGCTTTTCAGTCTGCTTCCCGTGGATTCCTTTCTCTCCTCTCCCTCAGCCTTATAAAAGGTGCCTTCACCAATGGATAGGCTGGGCGGAGAGGGCTTTCTGACATGAAGGGTCCTCATGACCTGGGCTTCAGGGTTTGTGAGTCTGTGTGTGTGTATATTAGTATGTTCCTGTGATTGAAGGCAGAAGTCTTAAATGGGTGCTGTGCAATTAACTAGAATGCTGGCATTGCGCAGTAATAATGAAAACCAGCCCGGTAGACTAATGATCTAAACTCTGCCACTCTCATGCTCTCTCTTGCCTTAATAAACTTCCTCTCTGTCTCTGGGCTTTTTCTTTTGTTTGTCTTCCTCACTCTCTCTGATTATTTTTTATTCTTCTGCTCAGTCTGTTGACCTTGTTAGTTTGAGGCCTGATTATATATTTTCTTTTATGCAACAAAAGCAATTTGGACATGTTTAGATTGAGAATTGTTTCTTTCCATGAGATGACAATTGATTAAAAACAAGAATGTTTCATCCAGGTTGTAATAAATGGAGAGTAATCTCTTTTTTATTAGTTTAGGTCGCTATTACTATCCAATATCCTATTGCCTCCCATCCAATAAATCACAATAAGCTTTGTGATTTGTTACTTTTGGCATGAAACAAAATCTCACATTTCAAATTATGTCCATTTTATTATGAAAATCAAGCAATCAATATGGTTTTGGCAAGCTTTAATGTGGCATGACAGATCGCTGTTGCCGCCTCAGATTAAGCGAGGCAACAGCAGGGAGTTACCGTGAGTGGATCATCTTTTCAGCTTTACTACTAGTTATAGCATAAAATAAAACAAGAATGAACATCAGAAGGTATGTTAAAAGATATGGTACAACTTACAGAAATCCGTATTATGTCACTTGTAATCATTCAATCAGTGTTTCAACCACGGAAAAACATCAACAAAACAGCTTGTAAACATGTCACATAATGTTATATTTAGCCTCTACTCAGAAAAGACATTCAATGATCATAAACCCGTTAGTCAGCTTGAAAAATGAACTCTAGAGGGGAGCATTTTGCTAAATATTCATTGTATTTTTTTTTATTCTAAATAAAGTATTCTAACTTTATTATTATAAAAACTTCCTTGTGTGCAATTTCAGAGTTCGTACAAATCAGTTTATTTTAACCTTAGTAATCAATAGTACCAACTGACTCCTTGTATAGTTTACAGCATTCTGTAACCCGAGTTAAAATATTAACAGTAACAGACATATAAATACACAATCTCAAGTATCTAAAATAAAAAGGCAATCTTAAAATAACATTCTGGGTCACTTAATTAAGCAATTTAAATGTATAAAACCGTTACAGTTACTAACGTAACCCTGGTACCCTGAGATGACGGGAACGAGTATAACGCCAGTTTCTGACTTGAATGGGGAAAAGTGGAGTTTTTCTCTAAATACTGAAGCCTGAATTGGCCGACTGCCTATTTAAGTCACGCTAAAAGCCATTTTTAGTCAGAATTTTTTAACTGAGTAGCAGGAGCGTGGACTTGCGCATATGCGCAGTAAGATATGCAAGATATTCTCCCTTCTGATACAGTTCACTTGCATTGCATCAGTTTCTGAAGCATATGGGGAACGCAATTCAATAGCGCCTTGCTACTAGCACATAACGGAACCCAAACTCAAGGCAGGAAGTGTCCACTAAAAGAGACCGATTTACTTGACCGATGCCAGAGCCAGCAGAAGGGCGGCCTTTAGTGAGAGAGGCCGAAGGTCGGCTGTCGCGAGCGGCTCAAACGGAGGGCTCCAGAGCGCTCCAGAGCGCTCCAGAGCGCTCTCAGGACAATACACAGGTCCCAAGAAGGGACCGTGTTGGGGCGAGGCGGATTTAGCCTCCTGGCCCCTCTGGAAAATCTGACCACCAGGTCGTGTTTCCCAACCAACTGGCCAGCTATAGGAGTGTGGATGAGGTGCCTCTGCCATCCAACAACTCCTGCAGGAATGAGAGCATGGAAGCGATCTCACATGATCTAGGGTTGATACACCGAGCTGAGAACCATCAGGAAAAGATAGACCAATCTTTGGCATAAAGGCGCCTGGTAGAACGTACTCTAGCCTCAGAAATCGGTTTCATGACCTCCTGAGAAAGACATGAAAGCTCCCATCAAGAGGACACAAATGGAGGCTTGAGAACTCGGGTTGGAAATGGTAAATTGACTCCTCCGCCTGAGTAAAGAGGTCCCTCCTCAGCGGGATTGCCCATGGGGCTGCTGACAGCAGCTGAACTATTCCCGGGAACCACGGCTGGTTCTGCCAGAGTGGTGCCACAAGTAAAACCGAGCATCTGTCTTCCCTGATTCGGTTGATGACCTGAGGGAGCAGAGCTACCGGAGGGAAAACATAAAGGTGCAGAGAGGGCCTTTCCTTTGAGAAGAATATTGGGCAGTTCTCTTTCAATGCAAAGAGGTCCACCTCCACTTGCTTGAAAATGCTCCAACTCATGCGGACCGTCTGGGGGTGGATTCTTCACTCCCCCGGAATGTCTAGTCCCATGTTCATGGAGTCGGGCACATGTATCGCTCTCACTGAGCGGAGATTGTCCTGTGCCCACAGGAGGAGGTGACGTGCCAGAAGTACTGCCATCAGTTGATAGTCAGTTGATGTGCCAGCCTGACATTGGCTCCGTCCAGAAAGCCAAAGGCCGGACTGCCATCGCATAGGGCACCCCAACCAGTCTTGGAGGTGTCTGTCACGAATACTTTCCTTCTGGAAACTGAGCCCAGTTCTACTCCCTTCTGATACAGATGGGGCGATTTCCAGGGACCTGGGCTTTGGTGCAGCCATGGGTCACTCTTAGAATAATGCGACCCTCGCGCCATGAATCGAATACTGACCCCAGGATAGCAATGCATTGACTAGGGGACATCGAAACCTTGCTCAAGTTGATACTGAACCCCAGACATTCCAAATGGCTGAGGAGCAGAGATCTGTGCCCACACAGTTGCTCCTTTGATTTAACGTGAGAAGAAAAAAAAACCCCACACAGCCCCTTAGTTTAAGAACAGCACATATATTGATTAGGTGAGATAGAGCCCTGCACGGGCCTCAAATGTAGGCCCTAGCTCGGACCAGGCCTGAGACGCTCAGGCCCTAGCCCAGCCCGTGTCCGACAGCTCATCAGAATGATCAGCCCGAGTCCGACCCGAGCCTGTTTATAAAAAAACAACAACAAAAAAACAATGATTACACCTGCCCTATGTTGCAGTCATTAAAACTAACACAGTCTCATCCCAAGAAGTCATATATTGACGTCTTGGGACGTCTTTTGACCATACGTCAATATCCGCCTTTTTAGGGTACCCTTAAACGTCGGTAAATGACGATCCTGGACGTCATACAACTGACGCTTTACCTTTAACGTCAGTAGGTGACGGGGTAGGTTTAGGGGTAGGTTTAGGTCTGGGGTAGAGTTAGGATCCGATAACGTCATCTAACCGACGTTTAAGGGTACCCTAAAAAGGCGGATATTGACGTATGGTCAAAAGACGTCCCAAGACGTCAGTATATGACTTCTTGGGATGAGACTGCGCTGTTAAAACAGATATGTTTTC
Source organism: Chrosomus eos (assembly GCA_036326025.1). Taxonomy (NCBI): domain Eukaryota; kingdom Metazoa; phylum Chordata; class Actinopteri; order Cypriniformes; family Leuciscidae; genus Chrosomus; species Chrosomus eos. Next base: position 11,651,785 of record CM070820.1, read on the forward strand.
ATCTCAATGGCTCAATGGCAGTAGTTACCGGTAAGTTTATTTTCATTTCTTTGTAAAGTTAATTGAGACAAATGTTTTTTTTTATGACGACCAAGCAGCCGACAGCGAGTTAAACATGTTTGATCCATTTATAGCCTCTCAAATCAACACTTTACTTGGCTACAATAAAATCTATAGATATAAAACAACTTAAGCATATCACACAGACAGTTAACGTTAGTTTAAATGTTTATTGTCATTTTTGAAAAGCTGAGGCAAACCGCTCTTCTGTTCAGTCGCAACAGCGCTCGCAAACTAAATGAGTTTACAATACAATACAATACAGAGAATGCAATCTAAACAAATCAAATAAATTACATTAATAACAAACATGCAGGTTATCTTACCTCAAAAATCAAGTCTTCACTACAGAACATGGCCATTCCTTTTTCCAATAGTTTCCAACAGATTGAATGAAAATAAAGTCCATCCATCCATCCAAATCCATTTTACACACTTAGAAAAGCGCAACGTTTTATTTTGTTTCACCGTTCTTGGTCGAGTTGCACTACTCCAGTAACTGTATTTAAATAGGGAAAACGTGGAGGTGTTTGGTCGCTTCTCTTCTTGGCACGTATTGAATGAACAGGGCTGAGATAAGATCTAACAACGCTGAAGTCACGCTCGCTACCATAGCGGGACACTAAACACAGAAAGAGCCGGTCACACGAATCTCAGATCGCGCTGACGGGAAACCTGTGTGCGTGAGCAGACTGTCATGTGTCAGTCATGTCAGTGTGATAGGTTATAAAACGTCTTTCTATGTTTGCTTTTCAATCGTCATCTTCTCATATTTTATTTTAATTAATGTCTAAAAAAGCTAAGCCTATGACGTGAAAATTGGCCCGAAGCCCGGCCCTAGGAGCGTAAATAAGTCGGGGCCCGTTGGGCTCGGGCTCAAATGCAGGCCTCTAAGGTGAGAGAGAATGAGGCTAGATGAGGAGACACGGGAGGAGATGCCGGAAAGAATTGGTTGAGTGAAGAAAACTTTGAGCATACACATAGAGAAAGCTTTGGATGGACAGGTGATCAAATAGCAAAAGATGTGTAAAAATATGAAAAAGAATTTTGAGAAACTGTAATATGGCCCATTAAACCAGTCTGGGTGCTAGAGTATCCAAATGTAGTTAAGTCTAGTCTGCTTTATTTATAATGCCTATAGCGCTTTATACAATACAGATAGTTTCAGAGCAGCTTTATAGTAATAACATAAATTATGCATTTCGGCTGTTGTTCAGCTGAAGTCAGTTCAGTGTTGATTAGGTTCCTTTGTAAATATAATCAATTATTCAATTATTTCATTTAATCTGTAACGCACACTGTAAAAAATATTTTAGCAATTTAGTTATTTCAACTTATTTTTTAACTAGATTGTCCAGACAACAAGAAATTTTAAGTTTTCTTGTCCTCAACTTATCGAAATAAGTTAGTTAAACTAAAAAAAAACCCATGCAAAAAGATAACTCAAAATAATCAGTTAACTTTTTTTACAGTGCAGTTCTGCAAAAAATGATGTCGTCATCCAGCTCAGTTCAGTTCTCATACAACAGCATCAGTACAGTCAGATTAATAATATTCTATACATAGAATTACTGATAATTAGACAAAAACAGATATTATATCCGATATTATAGATGAGTACTATAGATATAGGGATCTTAAATACAAGGACTATATTCAGATTTTTTACAGATGGATCAAAAGATTTAGAAACAAATGCAACAGGATTAGGAATTTCTGTGCCCAGTTACCAAGTGGATCTTAAAGTGTAAATTGCAGGTAACATTTTTCATGAAGATAATGCAATGTGCTTACTAAACATAAAGATAAGAACCGTCCACTATTGTTTTTTATATAAAAATGCTGAATATAATATGAAAAGTTGGTACGTTTTACAGTGGTTTTAAGCACCCCCCCTCCCTTCCTCTAGGCTGGGCGTGACATCATAAAAGGGACTCCAAGCTTTTACTGTCTATGCTCCAAGCTTAGAGTTACTTTATGTTAGAGACCTAGCTAGGAAAAATGCTTAACTAGGCCTATTGTGTTTGTGCGGGATGTACGAATACATCAAAAACAGGGGAGAGGCTCCACAAGTTCTCCAAGGACAAACAGCTGATTTGTGCCTGTAAGTGTTAGCATAACTTACCTGAGGTAAAGCTTAGATCGGGCCCAAAAAAATCAAGCAAGACCCTACCCGAGCCCGCTGTGTCCGAGCCCCTTCCGGCCCTGCCCGACACATTAAATGTAATTATGAGCCTGAGCCCGGTTTAAAACCCGTCTATTTTTAATACGTGGGTCGTTATAACTGACGAAGCTTTCATAATATATACACCATGTTTGTTATAATTAGAGGATTTGCCAGCATACAGAATTCAGCACTGAACAAAAAGTCAGTTTTGAGCGGTGAGGGAAGTCGAGTAAATGCTTCTGATTGGCCATTATTGCGTTCAAGAAATCAACACATATGTCTGTGATTGGCTACATCGCTCAACGCTGCAAACATGTTAAAAATAGAAAATCTGCCTGTAAATCGTTTCTATTTTGTTTTAGTTGTTTTTATTGCTTTTCTGCAACAGATAAATAAAAATGTATTCGTTTTTATGTTTTATTCATAGATATTTCTAGTTTGCAGGAGTCCCGTGAATAATTTTTTCCTCCCTCAACCCGCACACACAGAGTGAGTGTATTACCGCCTGCGCTTCCTTTTGTGACGTCATCACCCAGTTATTGTAAAAAACATGCTACCTTTGAAGAAACCCCAATAAATGTTATTTTAACGCATTTTAAGACAGAATTTTTTAAATATATACATATTGAGCACTTTAATTTACACATTAATTGGTTGTGGTGGTAAACCTGCAATTTACACTTTAACAAAAGAGCATTTGACTATTTAAAGGATAGCCTAACTTTTTCAGTGATTCTATAGTTGCTCTTGCAAGCATTAAATCAGGAACAGAAACCATCAGAATCTGCTCTATAAAACATTGTATACCTATTGAAGAATAGCTAGACAAGGGAAAAATGTCTAATTTATGTGGATCCTAGCTCATTCAGGTATCAGGGCAATGAAAGAGTAGTCAAAAAAAGAAAATGTTGAAATCAATATTAAGTAATTAAAATCAGAAGGAAAAAGCATAGTATGGAGGGAAATAAATAAAAAAGTAGGATAATGCAGCAAAAGGGAAACTTTTATACGTAATATGAAGCAGATTAGGTATTTTAAGAAATAAAGGAATTAATTGGAAAAACATAAGTAATTATAAGCAGGCTAGGAATGGAACATAGCAACCTTAAAAGTACACTTCACATCATGGGAAAACATCCAACAAGTCTGTGCCAGGAATATGAAAAGGTTATATTTTTTATATCATGTGAGAAGGTGTCAGTCAAGAAGGTGTAAGGCAGGTGCCATGTCTGGGCTACCCTTCAAGAAAGCAAAAGGCTCTCCTGAGAATTAACATTTGAACCCTTCCATAATTATGTAACAGCAACATCCAAGACGCAGCACACAGTGCAGCTCACACCTCACACCTCACTTTGACAATCTCTCCCTTCTCCCCCCTTCTCCTCCTCACCTGAAACTCACTGAAAACCCATGAAATATTAAGTGTGTACAAAAAAGTAACTATACATATTTGGTATCATTTAAAGTGTCTCAGTGCGGCTGGTAAAATGGTCTCATTCTCCCAACCATAATGAAAAGCTAAAAGAAGTTATAAAATATGAGAAAAGTGATGTGTTCCCTCCCCCTGATCCTCCATTCTGATCTCACAGTCGTGAAACTAATTATAATGACAGACAACACCATTTGGTATTTGGCACCAAATTGAATTATCTGGGTTTATAACGAAAATGGGCAAAAAGGTTCGGGAAGTCTGTATGTAGACTTCCCACGCGATCGCTGTGTATAGTTTTTCGTTGTCAGCTAAACATTTCTTGAAATTCTCGATTTCAAAATTGTTGTTATTAGATTTGATTGATGAATTCGATTTTGAATTATTAATCAAATAGGAAAATTGGATGACTAGAAAACTATTTTAAAAGTATTCTCGAATGTACAGAGAGCAAACAAGTTAGAAAATGTCTATTTCATTTTCTAAAATAAACTGAACAGGCCAAAAGACTGTAAAATAAATGGAATCTACAAAAGAAGATATTTCTGTTAAATAAAAAATTTACCTTGAAGCTTTCTAAATATTACTGCTTAGTGAAAAATGGTTTGGGTTACGACTGTAACCATGGTTCTACCAGAAAGACTCAGAGGGCAGGTGAACGTTTATATGGTATTTATTACATAAAGTATTAACAGAAATGCAGGCTACAATGATTCATGTCTAGTTGTATTGAAATGTTCTTTGTTATCCAAATCCTGGGGGATTGCAGATTCGGCTGATCCTGCCTGGAGGATGGAGGGGAACGCCAGCACCATCAACTGCGAATGTAAAACAGATAGTTCAGTGCTTATATACTCCAAGTGTACAGCAGTGATTGGCCAGACCCATTTGTATGAATCAATGATGTGGCATTAGAGTCTTCTTGAAGCATGTGTGAAATCAGTCCAATGGCATGGCGAGATGTCATCCTGTATCGTGTAATGTCAAGACCAGGAAAGCCAAATCCCAAGCCAGAACTCTTGCATGGCTTGCAGCCTCAAAGCGTCACGAAGGAAACTAGATACCAGTGTGTTTCTCCTCAACGACTCCCCACCCAAAGATAGTGGTAAGCAGCTATAGCCGCCACCTAGACCTTAAGAGTGGAGGGGGATAGCCCTGAAGAAAACCTGTCCTGAAGGAACTCCAGCACTGTACCAATTGGACAGTTAACTGGAGCCAACTGGCTATTCCGACTCCACGAAGTAAAAACTCTCAACTTCAAGGCATACAATTCTCTCATGGAGGGAGCTCTAGAGTTAAGAATGGCCTTGAAAACCTTGGTTGAGAGACCAGCATTCAGGAATTGGTCCCCTGCAGGGGCCAAACCCACAGTTTCCACAGATCCGGGCGGGGGTGAAGGATCATGTCCCCTTCCTGGGACAGGAGGTCCCTCCTGAACTCTCTCTAGAACTCCCGGGAGCAGAACGATCAGGGGAAAATAATACAAACATAGCTTCAGCCACGCCTGTACCATGGCATCCAGCGGAGCTAGATGTGTGAGGGAGAACCAGAGTGGACAATGTGTTGTTTATTGAGATACAAATACTGTAAGTCAACTTCTGCTGTCCGAAATCTCCCTCTAAATCAACTCCATCACCTCAGGGTGGAGTCTCAATCCCCCGGTCTTCAGCCCCTTGCTTAACAGGATATCTGCTCCCTGATTTAAGTGCCCAGGAATATACACTGCTCTCAGCGAGAGAAAAAAACACAACTCTCTTCAGAAATGAAAAAAATCTCATCATACAGTAGGCTCATCTAAAAATGCTTCTATTGCATTCAAAAATAATATACCCTCTACACTAAACCTAACCAATAATGTTTACTATCACAAATTTGCATATTTGCAGAACAAACCATTCTGTTTTAGTTTGCTTCTACAAATCTTTGAGATCTTTTATCATGACTTGTGCTTCATGGGACTCATACCTGAGCAGCTTATTGCACCAGGTTGGTAAAAGGGTTTTGAGCATAACATAACATATTTTTGTGCAAGGATCCATACAAAAATAAGTCCTTATTTATCGATTATCTGCCTTGGAACCCTAATTTGAATGAAAGGAATTCACTTTTTTTTCCCACTAGTGTTCATATCAGCTGAAAAGAGTAAATTTGCTCTGCCTTTTTCAGTTACAGTTTTCAGTTTTCATTGGAGCCCGATGCAGTTCTACCTCCCATTCTACTTCCAGGTTTTGAATCTTGTAATGTTTATCTATAGAAAACAGCATAATTGGACATAATGTTTTTTTTTTTTTTTTGCAGATAATTATTCTAATGATTTAAGTAAAAAAAAGAAGAAGAAAAAAAACCCTGAGTGGACAGTGGCCCTTTTGTCACTGCACGGCTGGCTCATGTGTTCCTCTTATGATGATGTTACTTCCTGCTCCTCTCCCATGGACTACTCACATTTCACTTCAATTGTTCCAATTAAGAGCTGTTAGAACGGCAGGTCCAGAAGTGCCCAGGTGTCCACACAAAACCACAACTGTGGACTAAGGACTTATCCACCCAGCCGCTGGCATCTGTAAAATGTACTGAATTATAATCTAAAATTATACTTAGATTAAAGTTGACTACTTTGCTAAAACATTTCTCACACTGTTTTCACGTTTAATTGTAATTAAAGTTCACAAAATCATCAAAACATGACACTTCTGTCATCATTTATTTATCCTCATGTTGTTCCAAGACATATGACAGCTTTTCTGTCTTGTAGCATAAAAGGACCAGGAAAGTATAATATCTGTTTGATCCTAATTTATTCAATGTACTTTCTGTGAAAGGCTAGGTCTAGAACACACCCAATTTTTAAACTGAAATTTATCCTGAAATGTGTGAGTAGGTGGGGTGGGGGTGTTAGTTGTATGGAAAAAGGTATAAATTACTGGTTGTACTGAATGAAAGGTAGAATGTTTGAGAAGACACATTTTTTTATATTCATTTATTCATTCATCCACACTCATTTTCTTTTCCTCATCTTCTTTGTTGTTTTAGCTCAGCTGTCATACGGTAACTGAGATGATGAATTATAATAATGTGTCAGAATTTCAGGCTAATTTCAAATATGTGACTATCATAAGAGTTGTCTGTGCTTGTGTGTGTGTGTGTGTTTTTCTCTGACTTGTTCAGACAATCATGGCTGTGTAGTGATAACTCTGTTCCGGCTGATCCCGGACAGTCGGATGTTTAATAATCAGAGCTTTGACATGCTTACTTCCTGCTCACACATCGGGGTCTGTGTAACACTTCCAGGAGCGGTCCCAATGCAGCAGTGGAACATGCTGGAATGTGTGCACCCCGCCACCCCCAGCCTCGCTTGAGCTTGGCCTGAGGTTACATTGAGACCCATCAGGGCCCCCGGCCAGCACATCTGGAAGTGTGCTCCAGTCTGGGCCATTCATGATGTGCAGCCGTGATCACTGTCACCCCCTCCTATGTGCTCATCTCTGAAGCATTGAAGAAGCTCTATAAATGATGAAATCCTTCTCTTTCTTCATGTTGCTGTCAGAAGTGGTCATGTCTTAACTGAGGTCGTCGAATCATCTCAATCCTTTTGTCTAACCAGCATTAAATGTCATGTCTTTCTTTTCAGAGCAGTCTGAAGCAATGAACCCTACCCCTTAGGGTGTACTCACACTAGCCAGTTTGAATCGGTGCCCAAGTGCGTTCGTTTGACTAGTGTGAGTGCTCCGAACCGTGCCCGGGCGCGGCTCGATTAGCCGGCCCTGGCCCGCTTGGAAGAGGTGGGCCAGAGCACGGTTCAGTTGGACTCGGCGCGGTTCGCATGCAGTGTGAGCGCTAACCGTGCTGGAGCACGGAACAGCATTGTGTTCAGAGCAGCCCGTTCTCATCCCAAGGCGTCATACAGGTGACGCGCATCTAAATCCGATGCACATGGCATCCTTTAGCGTCAATATGAACGCAGATCCCAAGGCGTCATAACCTACGCTACCCCAGACCTAAACTACCCATAACAGTGCGTGTTATATTGACGCTAAAGGGTGCCATGTGCGTAAGATTTCGACGAAATGTCATATGGCGTCACACATATGACGCCAAAGGATGAGAATGCGTTGGTTCAGAGAGCCTCCGCTCTTCTTGTTTATCCCGAAACCGTCGCACCATAATGACGTAAGCGTCTCCGGCACGAATGCTGAAACCCTATGTGAGTGCAGGCCAGAGGTGGGAGTGGGGAGTGGGGAGTGGGGAGTGGGGAGTGGGGAGGGGGGGACAATCGTACTCGGGCCCGGTTCATGGCAACAACATGCCTATAGTCAACGTTTAGTGGTACGCAAATAAATAGTTTTTGTAATACAAAATAATGCAGGATGTGCTCTCTCGGTTGAGAGAAGAAAAACTCTAATAATAAAGCCAAGAGAAAACAGTATTTTAAAATTCATTGTCATAGCTATCTGCTCTCTTATTTCAGATTCTTAAATTTAGTCTGTGTATGGCTATTATGACCAAATAAAAGGAAGTCGGTATCAATAAAATGGATTTTTGGATTGACACAGGCTGTTTAGACATGGCATGTATGGATTTACACAGCAAATTATAATTGTATAAATTATGTTAAGAGATTAATGTTTTAAATGTAATTTTTTTTAATGTAGAAATATGAAATGATAAAAAAAAATTAAATTAAACTATGAAACTAACACCGCCAGTAGGTGGCGGCAAGTCTCCATCTTAATGAGGTAGTTGAATAATTTCAAAAATCCTAATTCGTTTAACCAAGCAAACGACTGTATTTATTAAGAATGGGTAGCCTAATTGAATCATTTACTTGTCTAATTCTGTAAAATGCAGAGATTTTGAGGATCAAAACACGTGTTGCTCGGAGGCACAGCGATTCTGCTGTTTGTTCTGTTTTTTTTTTGACGGAGCAAAAACGTCTCGGTTACTGACGTAACCTCTGTTGCCTGAGAGTAGGGAACGAGTATTGCGTAAGTTAGCTTATGCTATGTCCTTTTCTCGAGAATATTGAAGCCAAACAGTGCAACTCACACACTCATTGACCTGGTTTGACACAAACAGCACACTCATTGGCTGTGTTGCGGCAACTGCAAGAAACCAATGGCGAGTCAGCTAAGATGCGCGTCAGAGCCCGCCAGTATGGGCAAGCCCCCATTTTCGCCATAGAATTCAGGTAAAATCGACTGAAGCGAATCAATCGACTGCCCTGATTGAAGCACAGTAGCACGGCGGGTTACTCAATTCTTGTTTCAAAAACCGAGACGTTCCCTTTCAAGTGGTCTTTTGTATTGCGTAAGTTAGCTTACGCTATGGGAACTAGGGCTGTCACTTTACGTTCGAAAATCGATTGCACAATCGATCGGACCAACCAACAACAAGTATCGAAACGAAAAAAGGGAATCGATTTTAGCTGCCTTTTTTTTTTTTTTTTTTTTTTTTTTTTACCAAAAATGTGTTTTAGGTGGACAGATCAATAGAACATGTAGGATGTTGGAAAATAATAATGTCTTTTCTGTTAACCAAATGCTTTTTAATATTCGCTATTACTTCAATGCAAGTGAACAAGCGCTCCGTTATTTGTTGCCAGAGCCGTTGCTTAGTGACGTGTGTCTTCAAGTAGGCCAGAAATGCGCAGATTCTGCGCAATACGCTGTATTTAATATATCACGAGGACTCACGAGTTGCGTGTTTGCGCTAAATCCACACAGATTTGGATTACACGAACTTCCACAGCAAAGAAAGTGAGTAAGCATAGACGCACGCCTCTTGATTTGACAGCGTTAGCCGCCAAAATTTATTTTTACCCGCATTTGGCGAGTTGAGGCCAGGGTGTTAATTTCAATCCCTGAATGTAGCACTCCTGTTTGTTATTGTGCACGAAACTTCACGCCAATAAAGCATCAGGAATATTGCTGATTTGCGCCCTCTTTACGTTCGTCCTAATGCCTGTTAGTTGTCCGTGGATTTGCCTATATTTGGTGTTGAAAATGGAAACGTCTTTAGACACGGAAAATCGATTTTACAATCGATTCAATGAACACTTATGTCTCAAAAATCGAACAGGATTTTTTCACAAAAGTGACAGCCCTAATGGGAACCCCTTTCAAAACTCGTGCATGCTTAAAAACTTCGCCCCATACTATAGCCTAGGGCCAAGGGCCCGAGGCTCATAGAAGAGTAAAGTTATGAGTCCTAATAGAGGCCAGATCAGTAATGAGCCTCATATAGGGAAATATAGGAATGGGCCTTATAAACGGCCAAGCTCCTTCTTTATATGGTATATAGAACTGTAGTTCAGGTTCCCTGACCAGACAGACGTTGGGCCTTAAGTCATGGAAATTGTGCTTAGACACTTTATTTATACGGAAAGAACCCTTGCTTGCAAAACGGGAACTTCTAGGTTATAAAACCTCAGAAATATGGACAGTGAGGCCCAGCTGGCCACCGCACAAATATCTTCAATTGGTATTCCACTCTACCATGCCCATGACGAGGCCATGCCTCTCATGGAATGAGCTCTGATGCCTATGGGACAACGGAGGTCCTTTTACTCATGAGCCAGTGAGATAGCATCAGCTATCCATCGTGACATTCTCTACTTCGTGACCACGAGACCTCTGGAGCGGCCACCGAAGCATACGAAGAGCTGTTCTGACTGCATGAAGGGGGTAGAATGCTCCAAATAGACTCTGAGAGCCCTGACAGGGCATAGTAGATTCACCCTTCTGACGAGGGAAGAGCTGACAGACCTAGGAATTCTCGATAACTGAGGAGCCAGGATCTGTGAGTTATTAACTCCGCCTCCGATTGGGCTATAACCAGCCAATCGTCAAGGTAGTTCAACACTCGCACTCTCTGTTGTCTCAGGGGGGTGAGGGCTGCGTCCATGCACTTCATAAACGTATGGGGTGCTAACGATAGACCGAATGGTAGGACTGTGTACTGATAAGCCCGCCCCTCGAAGGCGAATCTCAGGAATGGCCTGTGCATGGGGTGTTATCTGAATGTGAAAATAAGCATCTTTCAGATCCACTGTGAAAAACCGATCCCCTATGCGAATCTGTGCGAGGATTTGTTTGGTTGTCAGCATTCTGAACGGACGCTTGATAAGCGCTTTGTTCAGTTGTCTGAGATCTAAGATGGGCCTGAGGCCACCATCTTTCTTTGGAACGAGGAAATAGCGACTGTAAAAACCCGACTTGCTTAGTGATAAAGGGACTGGCTGTACAGCCCCTTGGCTTTCACCAACAGTTTTGATACTTCGGTGCGAAGGACATGAGCCACGTCGCTTCTCACCGATGTCTCGATCACAGCTAGAAAGCGCTGGGGTCTGCGAGAAAATTGTAGAGAGTAGCCTGGTTTTATTATGTTCAACACCCCTTCTGATATTCCGGGGATGGCTTCCCAGGCCTTGGCCCGCATAGCTAGCGTTTGAATGAAGTCTGAGGACGGGCCGCTTTGTGATAGGGACCTGGCTACCCAGCTGTTTTGTGTTTGTGATACTGTGGGAACAGTGCTTATGTGCAGGGGTGTGTACTTTATAGTGGGCACACAGTCTACATTTATTATAGTTCCAGTGCTATCCGGAGGTTGCGCAGGTCCCTGAAAACTTCCTGGTCAGGTCCAGACTCGTCCATAGAGCCTGAAAAACCCAGAGGACACCCATAGTGTGAAGAGCCGAAGCAGTTTGACCAGCGGAGGCGTAAGCTCGGCCAGCGAGAGCTGAAGTGGTACTGTCATGTGAGGTTGAAGCAGACGAGGAAGTAGGATCCATTTGCAGCATATCTTTATTACACGAACTCAAACTATACAGACTCAGGAAACAGGACTAGGGAACAGAACAACCAGCATACAACATTAAGGACCCACAAAGACTGAACTAGACATACAGGCTTATATACAAGTGTAAACGAGCTAACAAGGGGGTGTGGCTAATAGGAAACACCTGTGACAGACTAATAAACATAACAGGGAGCTGCTAAACATGAAACAAGACAGAAACACAGACTAGCCTTGTGACATAACCTCCCCCTTAAAGAGCGTATACCAGATGCTCTTCAGAATATAGTCCAGGGTGGTGGTGAAACAGAGGCATTCTTGGGGAGGTGGATCGAGGGCCAGGTCTATGGAGTAAACTGTGCGGGCGGCCAAGGCAGAGCATGCCGTATATGCGACCAGGGCGGACCAGACAGTTCAGGAACAGCCTCGGGAGCGCCCTCTACAGAATGCTCAGGGACATACTCGAGTTTGCCCTCCTGGCAGCCCTGGCATGAAGTTCCGGCTCGGCAGGACTGACGTGAAGAGACTCAGGCTCGGCAGGCACGACTTGAAGAGACTCTTGTGCGGCAGGCACAGTGTGTACAGTCTCAGGTTCGATGGCCCTGACGTGCATCTGGACCAACTCAGGAGCGCCCACCACGACGTACTCAGGAACGCCCACCACGACATGCTCCGGGACAGCCTCCTCCGCAGCGGGCTCCGGGACAGCCTCCTCCGCAGCGGGCTCCGGGACAGCCTCCACCGCAGCGGGCTCCGGGACAGCCTCCTCCGCAGCGGGCTCCGGGACAGCCTCCTCCGCAGCGGGCTCAGGGACAGCCTCCTCCGCAGCGGGCTCAGGGACAGCCTCCTCCGCAGCGGGCTCAGGGACAGCCTCCTCCGCAGCGGGCTCAGGGACAGCCTCCTCCGCAGCGGGCTCAGGGACAGCCTCCTCCGCAGCGGGCTCAGGGACAGCCTCCTCCGCAGCCGGCTCAGGGTCAGCCTCCTCCGCAGCGGGCTCAGGGACAGCCTCCTCCGCAGCGTGCTCGTGCTCAGGGACAGCCTCCTCCGCAGCGTGCTCGGGCTCAGGGACAGCCTCCTCCGCAGCGTGCTCGTGCTCAGGGACAGCCTCCTCCGCAGTGTGCTCAGGGACAGCCTCCTCCTCTGCAGTGTGCTCAGGGACAGCCTCCTCCTCTGCAGTGTGCTCAGGGACAGCCTCCTCCTCCGCAGTGTGCTCATGGACAGCCTCCTCCTCTGCAGTGTGCTCAGGGACAGCCTCCTCCTCTGCAGTGTGCTCAGGGACAGCTTCCTCCGCAGCGGGCTCAGGCGTGGTGGGCATGACATGCACTATGACAGACTTCGGGAATAGTGTGAGCTTGTGGGGTTCCTCACTTGCAAAGCCCACCATAAATGGCGAACCACTCAATAAAAGGGCGAACCCAATATATTGTGCCAGAGTGTAATCTGGGGTATCGTGAGGCATGAGGAAATACAGAAACTTATTAAGTCCCCGGCCAAACATGTCCTTTAAGTCCATGTCCTTAAATTTCCCTCCATGGCAAAACTCAAAAAAATCTCTTACATAATCCTCCATCAGGCGTTTATCCTGGCGGAGGTGAAAGCGACAATCTGCTGGATCCATGGTGAGGTGGGTCCTTCTGTCACGTGAGGTTGAAGCAGACGAGGAAGTAGGATCCATTTGCAGCATATCTTTATTACACAAACTCAAACTATACAGACTCAGGAAACAGGACTAGGGAACAGAACAACCAGCATACAACATTAAGGACCCACAAAGACTGAACTAGACATACAGGCTTATATACAAGTGTAAACGAGCTAACAAGGGGGTGTGGCTAATAGGAAAATCTGTGACAGACTAATAAACATAACAGGGAGCTGCTAAACATGAAACAAGACAGAAACACAGACTAGCCTTGTGACAGGTACGGCAAGGCTTAGAAGGGTGAGTCGCTTTAGCTTTCCACTCCATAGCTGTGGGCAGGCAAAGGTGCGCGGCCACTGTTTCTTCGAGGGGGGAATTTTCTCATATCCTTTCTCCACAGCGCCGTCGACAGTCGAGATCGTTGAAGAGGTGAAGGGTTTGAGACGAGCTGAATGCGGTGCTTTCCACGACTTCGTTAGCTCGTCGTGTACCTCAGGAAAGAAAGGAGCTGGTCTCTGCTGAGGGGCCTGTCGGCGCCCCTGCAGGAACCACTAGTGTATTTATATTGAACCACTTTATATGGGCCTTATATCACAATCAATTTTAGGTGTAATATTAACTTTGCACTGAATATTTGCAAAAACATTTCTAAGTAAAATACACATTCATGTTTAGTACTCACTGCCTGCTTCCTGATCTCATTACACATCTTATAAAAGAAATAATGCATAAAGCAATGTCAGAGTTATAGCCCATCTGTCATGGTTCTGTCACTTCTGCTTTTGTTACTAGTTCTGTGTGGTGCCATTTCCTGTCTGTCTCGTGTTTATACTAGTCTAGTTTCATGTGAGCACATGGCTCCTGATTATTCCTGTGCCATGTGCTTTGTCTAATTGTTAGCTCCTCCCTTCTCGTTATCTGTTTAGTAATTAACATTCCTCACCTGTTGTCTCGTTACCGTCCTGTGTGTGCTTCCTTTATAGCCTCCTTTGTGTTTTCAGTCCGGTGCTGGTTCATTTGTCTAAGTTCCTGTTTCTTGTTCCTAGTGTTTTTGCCTTGTTAGTATTTGTTCTGATTTTTCCCCCTCACGGGAGTTTTGTTTGTATTTTGTTTAGTTGGTTAATTTAAAATCGTACCTTTGTTTTCCTGCAATTGAGTCCTCGTTTATGTTTCCTGATTATCACGTGACAGAACGAACCAGCCTAGAATGAGGACTCAGCGGAAAACGTCATACCACTCACCAGGCCCTTTGATTACCTGCCCTCAATAGACCTTATGCACCAGAGAAACGAGGGCGCCGCCATCTTTAGAATATTGTCTTTGAACTTCCGTTTTTGTGGTCGCTCTGTATATTTCTATGGCATCGCTGTCCATGAGTAATTAGTTGGTGAAGTTGATTTACTTATTGTAGAGTTAACGAAAGTTATAATGGGCATTGTAATGTTTATCATAAGCATTGTAAAGCTTATGTCTTAACAAATGGACCTTGGAATTTTTTTAAACGAGCCGTTCATTCATAACTACGCAAGATTGCTGTGAAAATACAGACCGGAAGTCAAAAGACAACGAGCTCAGCGCTGAAAAGGGGCATGGCTACATAAGGTCTATATGAACGGGTTATGAAATTCAACGCGTTGGTTTCTCTCCATCAGGAGGTTATGAATATCCGAGACTTTGCCCTAAGATTCAGCTCAGCGGCTGAGGGACTGAGGCTGGGGAAGATGGCCCTCAAGGACCTGTTTAATTTTGCACTTGACAAACCACTCATTGAAGTGGAGATGGGGGTACTGAAGGAGTTCGACTTCTGGGGTTTCATCAATGCTCTGGATCCCGAGAGGAAACTTCCAGAGTGGCCAGCCGTTGTATTCCCAGAGGCGGGGTTGCCTGCACTGTCTCGTACTGATCATCGCAGGAGGAAAAAAACCCCGGTGACCCTGGAGGTTTCGACTTCGACGGTACCAACCCCGGTGGTCCTGGATGATCCTACTTCGAGGGTTCCAGAGTGCTTTACTCTCCCTGCTAAGACCTCATGGGTTGTAGAGCAGCTGGTAGAGACTACCTGCTCACGAAAGCGGAGGAAGAAGAGAGTTCAGGTCACGTCTGATGATTCAGAGACTGTTCCCGTCAGGTCTGATGATTCAGAGACTGTTCCTGTCACGTCTGAGGATTCAGAGACTGTTCCCGTCACATCTCGTCTGAGGATTCAGAGACTGTTCCCATCATGTCTGAGGATTCAGAGACTGTTCCCGTCACGTCTGAGGATGCAGAGACTGTTCCCGTCACGTGTGATGATGCAGAGAATGTTCCCGTCACGTCTGAGGATCCAGAGACCGTTCATGTTACATTGGATGATTCAGAGACTGTTCAGGCCATGTCTGATGATTCAGAGACTGTTCAGGTCACGTCTGATGATCCAGAGACTGTTCAGGTCACGTCTGATGATTCAGAGAATGTTCCCATCACGTCTGTTGATCCAGAGATCATTCAGGTCAAGTCTGAGGATTCAGAGACTGTTTCTGTCACATCTGATGATCCAGAAACTGTTCATGTCAGGTCTGCTGATACAGAGACTGTTCAGGTCACAGCTGCCGATCTAGAGACTGTTCCTGTCATATCTGCTGATAGAGAGAATGTTCATGCTATGTCTGCCGATCCAGAGACTGTTCTTGGGCCGTCCGAGAGGGTTTCTTCACCAGGGTCGCCCAAACAGCTTGTTCCGCCCTGGTCATCTACACGACCTGCTCCGCCTTGGTCGTCTGCACAGCCTGCTTCGCCCGGGTCGTCTGTGCAATCTGCTCTGCCCTGGTCGTCTGCACAACCGGGGCCGCCATGGTCGTCTGCACGGCCTGCTTCGCCCTGGTATTCCCAGAGGCGGGGAATTCCCCGCCTGCACGACATGTTGCGCCCTGGCCGCCTACACAGCCTGCTTCGCCCTGTAGGCCTGCACTACCTGGTTTAACCCTCCTATCCCTCCCTGGCCTGTCAATCGCTATGCGATTATGGACTGGTTTGGGTTCCCTCCCTGTTTTAGTGTTTCTGATGTGTTTGTCTGGTCTGTTTGTTTTCTTGTGTTTTTTGTTTGATGTCCCTGAGTTGGGGACGCCAGGTGGCGTCCCCTTTGAGGGGGAGTAATGTCATGGTTCTGTTACTTCTTCTTTTGTTACTAGTTCTGTGTGGTGCCATTTACTGTCTGTCTCACATTAATATTAGTCTAGTTTCATGTGAGCACATGGCTCCTGATTATTCCTGTGCCATGTGCTTTGTCTAATTGTTAGCTCCTCCCTTCTCGTTATCTGTTTAATAATTAACATTCCTCACCTGTTGTCTCGTTACCGTCCTGTGTGTGTTTCCTTTATAGCCTCCTTTGTGTTTTCAGTCCGGTGCTGGTTCGTTTGTCTTAGGGGGCTTTTCCACTGGGCTCGCTTGCTGCGGTCCGAGCCCGAGCGCGTTTGTTCCCGGCGCCCCCCGCAGCGTTGGTCTGGTTTCACACTCAACTTGATTCTATCGAACCCTGGTGCGTTTGCGTGCATATGACGTCATCGCAAAAGTGCACGGCGCATGATAGAAAACACAACGTGGGTCAATATTGTGTGTTTTTGATTAATTAGCTGCTATTATGTGCAGTTGAATGAACAATACAGGTTTACTGTGCGTGTGTCACATAAGGTGGACTTCTGCTACTTGCAAACGGACTCTTTTGAGGAGACAGTAGATTTCCAAATTTGTTGCCCTGATTCCACGCGCAATGCACAAATACACTGCAGGCTCACTCTCGCTCGTGGTATCCAAGGTAAATCATCAACACTATCATCCCTTACAAGTGTTTTATTTAACTGAATACATCACAATAAGCTATAACGCATGCGCAGGTTAATTTACTTCCTGAACAAGTGCGCACCCGAGTCCTTGTTGCTTTCCCATTCACGCGAACCGCGGCACGGTTCGGGAGCAACCGAACTCAGACCTCCTCTTCCAGGGAGTCTCGGGTTCGGTACCCCAGTGCGCACCCGGGTCCCATGACAACGTTCACATTAACGATTTTTCATGCGAACCGTGCCCCGTTCCGAACTAAACTGCCAGTGTGAAAGCCCCCTAAGTTCCTGTTTCTTGTTCCTAGTGTTTTTGCCTTGTTAGTATTTGTTCTGGTTTTTCCCCCACACAGGAGTTTTGTTTGTACTTTGTATTTTGTTTAGTTGGTTACTTAAAATCTTACCTTCGTTTTCCTGCAATTGAGTCCTCGTTTATGTTTCCTGATTATCACGTGACACCATCACCAGAGACATGGCCCCATACACCATGTAAAATCCCAGCAGTGTCTTCTGTCTCCTAGAATGGGAGGAAGCCCAGAGGCAGAGCTACAGACCTTCTGCCTGCTGCTGTTAATTTATTCTATCACATGTAAAGCACAGAATGCAACAGTCTGTGCAGGCACGAAACCCCACCTGTGTACATGAGTGTGTGTGGCCATGTGCATGTGTATAAGTCTGTGTTGACTATCAAACGGGCCTCTGTAAACATATGAGGTGGTGAGCTGGGTTCTGGTGCCTACATTATCCCAGATATTTCGTTTACAGTGAGCTAATGTGTGTGTATGCATGTAAAACAAATTAGACAGATTGATGCTTGCAGGCCACTCACACAAGTATACGCATTGGGTTGATGTACGATATATAGATGTGATATAACTCAATTGTTCGTATAGGGGTGATGGAAGAAAACTCAGGATCGGCGAAGAGTGAAGCTCGTGCACTTTTATTAATGATAATCTTTCACTGCACTCTCAGGCGCCTTCACAATAAACTCAAAATCAAACACTCAATCCACATGAAAAAGAAGACTCTTTCCGCTGGCTACAGTTTCTCAGGATGCCGGTGAAGCAACACTCTTTCCACTGGTTACGGCTGGACAATCTGTAGACACAAAGGACAGCATGCACGAGCTTCCAGTCTCTCTCTCAAACCGCTGTCAGCACGGCCCGCTTATATGCGGTCTCATCACGCCAATCACTGAAATCACAAACAGGTGTTACTCATTTGAACTTGACCCACTTACTCACCGCTCGGCTTCACGCTTGCTCTCCCGCTACAGACCTCGCTGAACCACGCCCCCCTCGCCACATACCCCCACCGCCCGTCTCAGGCCGGGGAGCCGTCCGGCCTGCAGCCCCCCCCCCCCCCCCCCCCCCCCCCCCCCTCCGGGAGAGGAAGTCGGCCACAGTCATCTGTGCACCCGGCCTGTGGATCACTTTGAATTTAAAAGGCTGTAAAGCTAGATACCACCGGGTGATCCGCGCGTTGGTATCTTTCATGCGGTGGAGCCACTGGAGAGGAGCGTGGTCCGAACAGAGGGTGAACTCTCGCCCCAGGAGATAATAGCGGAGAGTGAGGACGGCCCATTTGATGGCAAGGGCTTCTTTCTCAATGGTGCTGTACATAGTCTCTCTCTTTGAGAGCTTACGGCTAATGTACAGCACCGGCCGTTCCTCACCCTCCATCTCCTGGGACAAGACGGCGCCCAGCCCCCTGTCCGACGCGTCAGTCTGTAGGGAAAAAGGGAGAGAAAAGTTAGGAGCCTGTAACAGCGGCCCGCCACACAGGGCAGCCTTTATCTGGGTGAAAGCCTGCTGACACTGCTCCGTCCACTGGACAGTATCTGGTGCCTCCTTTTTAGTTAGATCAGTCAGCGGGCTAGCAAGGTCCGAATAATTAGGTACAAACCTCCTGTAATATCCTGCCAGCCCCAGGAACTGTCTAACCTCCTTTTTGGTCTTGGGTCTCGGAGAGGTTGCAACTGCTGCTGTCTTATTAATTTGGGGACGCACCTGCCCATGACCCAAGTGAAAGCCCAGATACCTAACTTCCACGCGCCCAATTGCACACTTCTTTGGGTTGGCCGTGAGCCCCGCCCCCTCCAGCGACTTGAGGACAGCTCGCAAGTGCTGCATATGCCGCTGCCAGTCGTTGCTATAGATAATAATATCATCCAAGTACGCTGCAGCATATGCAGCATGCGGCCGGAGGATCCTGTCCATCAAACGCTGGAAGGTGGCCGGTGCCCCGAACAACCCGAAAGGAAGAGTGACAAATTGGTGTAATCCAAACGGCGTCGTAAAAGCAGTTTTTTCTTTGGATACTGGAGATAAGGGGATCTGCCAATACCCTTTTGTCAAATCCAGTGTCGAATAAAAATGAGCAGTACCAAGCCGATCAAGCAATTCGTCAACCCTTGGCATTGGATACGCATCAAATTTCGATACGGCGTTCACCTTGCGATAATCCACACAGAACCGGACTGAGCCGTCGGTCTTAGGTACTAAAACTATCGGGCTCGCCCAGTCACTGTTGGATTCCTCTATTACTCCCATATCCAGCATCGCAGCTAATTCATCCTGAACTACTTTCTTTTTATGTTCAGGTAATCTATATGGCCGGCTGCGAACAACTACACCCGGCTCTGTCTCAACATGGTGCTGTATGAGGTTTGTTCGACCAGGGAGGGGCGAGAACACATTAGCAAACTCAGTTTGTAAATTTCGAAGGTCAGCGATCTGGGACGGTGAGAGGTGATCTCCACAAACGGCCAGAGTGGAAGATTGAGATTTTAGATTCGCCTCTGGCCCGAGATCCTCCTCCCCACTCACCACCGTCGCCAGCATCGCTGACTCCGCCTCATTCCATTGTTTGAGCAGATTGAGGTGGTATACCTGATGTGATCCGTCCCTGTCTGATCGAATAACCTCATAGTTAAGATCCCCAATACGCCGTGTAACCACAAACGGTCCTTGCCACTTGGCGAGTAATTTGGAGCTGGATGTAGGGAGCAATACAAGTACTTTATCTCCCGGTGTAAATTTGCGTAGTCTAGCCCCCCTGTTGTATAGCCGACTTTGTTTGTCCTGGGCCTGTAACAAATTCTCCATAGAGAGCCGCCCCAAGGTGTGGAGTTTTGTTCTCAGGTCCAGGACGTATTGAATTTCATTTTTGCTATTCGAAGGTCCGTCCTCCCAAGCTTCCCTAAGTACATCCAGGACCCCGCGGGGCTGGCGTCCATAGAGGAGCTCGAAGGGGGAAAACCCCGTGGAGGCTTGGGGGACCTCGCGTACAGCGAACAAGAGGGGTTCTAGCCACTTATCCCAATTTTTGGCGTCTTCCTGAACGAACTTACGAACCATGGATTTCAATGTGCGATTAAATCGTTCGACCAAGCCGTCCGTTTGTGGGTGATAGACGCTGGTACGAATCGATTTAATGCCCAGTAACTCGTACAGTTCGCGAATTGTGCGTGACATAAACGCCGTGCCCTGATCGGTGAGAATTTCTTTCGGGATTCCCACCCGGAGATTAATTGAAACAGTGCGCTCGCACACTTTTAGCCGAAATGGTGCGAAGCGCACTGCTTCAGGGTATCGCGTTGCATAATCCACCAGAACTAATGCAAAGCGATGCCCCCGTGCGGATCGTTCTAATGGCCCGATGAGGTCCATGCCAATTCTCTCGAAGGGGACCTCTATTAAGGGAAGGGGGCACAAAGGTGCTTTTCGGTTGGCCGGTGGATTCACCAACTGACATTCACGACAAGACGCACACCACCTGCGCACATTCTCGTGAATGCCCGGCCAGAAAAATCGGGCCATTAGGCGATTCAGTGTAGCTGTTTGCCCTAAATGCCCAGCCATCGGATTACAGTGAGCCGCCTGAAAAAGCATTTCCCGGCGGCTCTTTGGAACTAACAACTGAGTTGTATCTTGTTTTGTTTGAGTGTCCTGGGTCACCCGATACAACTTATCTTTTATGACGGCAAAATAAGGATATGAGAGCGGTTGGTCTGGGTGGATAGGCTGTCCGTCGATCACACGGACCTGATCAAACGCATTTTTAAGCGTTTCATCTCGGGACTGTTCCAGAGGAAAATCATCGCGCTCAAAAAGGATTTCCCTTTCTGAGGCGCTCCGTTCCTCTGAGACAGACCCCGAGGGTCCCGGCACAGCCTCACCAACCTGCACCAGCGCTCTCTTCTCCTGCCTTTTTATCCCAGAAGCACCCGTACATAAGCAAGCCAATAATGTTTTAAACCCCGGCCAATTGGTACCCAAAATCAACGGGTGCTGGAGGTGCTGGTTAACTGCCACCTCGACACTATGCTTTTTCCCCCGAAATTGGATAGTGACTGGCACTAAGGGGTAATCCACCACCTCACCGTGTACACACCGCACCTTAACCACGCGGCTCTTATCCAATGCCATTGGCTGAATCAAGCTTTGATGGATGGAGGTCTGGTTACAACCTGAATCCACCAAAGCTTGATAAGTACCCCCCTTTACACTTACTGGTATTTGGTACAACCCAGCTTGATCGGGGGCAACCCGTGGCGCGTCGGGGACCCTGACCAGCGTTCCGACCTCCATCACCGGACACCTATCGATGAAGTGCCCAGGGTCCCCGCAACGCCAGCAGGCCGGCCCAGGCCTCGCCGCCACCCCAGAGGCGGGAAGTGGGTCAGGTGATTGACGCGAGGAGACCGCAGGGCCCGGTGCTGGCGGACTGCCAGCCATCACTGGGGTTCCCCGAGGCAGTGCACGCGGACCCGGGGCCAGCTCAGCAGTGCCGGTCCTCCAACGGGGTGTCGGGCGAGGTATGAAGCCGCCTCGGGACCTGGGAGCAGGGACAGGGCGAGAAAGAGAAGGGAGAGAGAGAGAGAGAGATGTCGGTAGAGGTTCGCCGACCCCTGGGCACGCCACCAGCTGGTCCTCTGCCAATTGGATGGCCTGATCGAGTGACGTCGGGCGGTGGCACTGGACCCACTGTGCTGTCTTCTTTGGCAGGCGGGCGATAAACTGTTCCAGAAACCACCAACACTCGATGACCCCCTCGACGTTGCGGTCCTCAGCCACCAGCCATCTGCGACATGTGTCCCGGAGCTGTTGAGCAAAGATGAAGGGCCGGCCGGATTCCCCGAACTCCATAGAGCGAAACTGCTGACGACTCTGCTCCGGGGATCGACCGACCCGCTGCAGAATGGCACGTTTCAAGTCCTCATAGATTAGGAGGTTGCGGACTAGCAACTGCTGAGCAGCGATCTGTGCTTCCCCCGAGAGCAGTGGGATCAAACGCAGGGGCCAGTCCGCGGGCGGCCAGCTCCCGGCCTCGGCCGACCTCTCAAAGAGGTCCAGGAAAGCCTCCGGGTCGTCCTGGGGACCCATCTTATGGAGGGGAAGGGCCGTGGCCGGAGCTGACGATGTGGAAACCCGGGCCTCCCGGTCTAGCCAGCTCCGGAACTGCCGGCGATCTTCATGCTGAGTCTGGACGAGTGCCTCAAAGCGGCGCTGTTGCTGCTCCTCCATCTTCAGCAAAGCATCTTGATGCTGTTGATGTAGTCCCGCGAGCGCGTTAATGATATCCGCGAATGGTGTTGCCAGAGTTGGTCTGGCGGTGGCCTCTCCTTCCATCCCGGGTTTCGGCACCAGTGTGATATAACTCAATTGTTCGTATAGGGGTGATGGAAGAAAACTCAGGATCGGCGAAGAGTGAAGCTCGTGCACTTTTATTAATGATAATCTTTCACTGCACTCTCAGGCGCCTTCACAATAAACTCAAAATCAAACACTCAATCCACATGAAAAAGAAGACTCTTTCCGCTGGCTACAGTTTCTCAGGATGCCGGTGAAGCAACACTCTTTCCACTGGTTACGGCTGGACAATCTGTAGACACAAAGGACAGCATGCACGAGCTTCCAGTCTCTCTCTCAAACCGCTGTCAGCACGGCCCGCTTATATGCGGTCTCATCACGCCAATCACTGAAATCACAAACAGGTGTTACTCATTTGAACTTGACCCACTTACTCACCGCTCGGCTTCACGCTTGCTCTCCCGCTACAGACCTCGCTGAACCACGCCCCCCTCGCCACAATAGACATATTAAGTTATTAAATTGTTCTCAAAGAGGCATTATGATGAGAAAAAGGGGTGTGTTTATACAGACAACGCTTGTTTATTTGTCTATACATCTGCGACTGTAAGTACATGTTGAAATAGTGAGGACACAATGCTTGTGTAAGAGGTTTGTTTATGAGTGCCGTTTTGCGCAGGAAAAGCTCACCCACTATTCTTCTGATGAGGATGAGAGATACAAACCGTAAACAGTTTACAACTCTATCACTATCTCTGACGGTCCAGGATAAATACAGGAAAAAAGAGTCACAGGGCATATCCTCCTGAGGACACATTCTCATCTTTCTCTCTGTCTGGAACTGGCTCCTCTTGCCAGTTTAACCCTCATTTTCGGTTCATATTGACTTCACCTTCCTTATGCTGGGGTCCCAGAGACCATAATACATTTTTTTGCTTGTGGAATAAATAAATCATGGCTGACTGGGATCAGTAACTTTGGAGTGATGCTACATTCAGACCACTAGGTGTCAGTATAAGCCATATCAGCCATATCAGCACAACATAAACAAAAAAATACTGATGCTGCATCCAAAATCGCACTGTCTGACCTGGTTTGACACAAAAAAGTGTGTTATATAGTATGAATATGGGTTGTATGAATTATGAATAGTATGCATTTGGACTCAATACATCTGCCAAGTCACATGACTTGCCAGCGATAGTTGCGTCACTTCACTGCCATTCACAACTTCTCTCCTGTGACTCATGGGATAGTAAAAAGTGTTCAGTTCACTTAATTAAAAAAAAAAATAGTAAACCCGTTGCCTTAACTTGATTTTTTAAATTAAACATTAAACATTATTTACTTAATCATTTTATGTGAACTTCACAATTCCACATTACTTAATTTTTTCGATTAAGCATGAAATGAAAGCTTTAGCATAAGTTCTGCCAGGAAGACTTAATTACTGCGTCACTTGTTACCTTATTCTTATCGTATAAAAGATCGGTACTTACACATGTTTGAGTTCGCAGATGCCGACGAGACAACCTCCACCCTCCCCACCACCACCAGGATGGTCCCGTCTATACTTCCCTGGTGGGTCGGCTGCGCCCCTGCCTTCGTCTTCAGGAAGGAGATGCTGATCCGCTACCCTCGGATTACGATCTATGGATGGGGCCTACGCCAAAGAACTTTGCAAATAATTGCTTGCTGGGCTGCCAATAAATGGATGCTTTGTTACATCATTTTATCTCCCGAGTCTTTCTGGTAGAAGTTTATTTACTTAGTAATTTTAGAGCAACGGTTTCCTCAATTTTTTTTAAAGTTAAATCAACGGATCACTTTTTACAGTTAGACTGCTAAAATCGGGCTGAAATAGTAAGTCATGTTTACTTTTCGCCCACTATTTTTTCGAATACTATGAATTTGTGAAATTACATTTAAAAAAAATGCAATTTCACAAATTCATAGTATTCAAAATAATAGTGGGCAAAAAGTAGTGGGCAAAAAGTAAACATGACCTATTTCATATATTTAGGAAGTAGGCATATTGGGGTATTGGGGGGCAGTAAGTGTGCCTTTAATCTGTTATTTCCAGTTCTTTTAATCAATTTCTTTGACCTGAACATACCCCAGTAGACGATTAAAAATAATTTACCCCTTAAAATAAGGCACATTTCGCAAATTAGTTTTGCCATGTAAAAAGATTATTTCTGTTTGGGGTATGTTTAGCCCCAGCAAAACCTCATTGTAAAAAAATACAATAAATCCAATCAAATTGGCAGAAATGTACTGATAAAAAAACTGGCAGAAGTGCACTGCTGAATGAATCTAAGATTTATTGCTTTTAGTTTTGCACCTGGTGTCTTTGAAAGCCCAATCATAAGTAATAATGTTTTTCATGGAGGCCATTTAAAGCATTTTTAAGTATCAAACTGATACAATTTTACGAACAATGTGTGTTTTCTGAGTTATAATAATGCATTTGGGACACAATCATTTGGGACATTGGTTAATATACTAATTATATTTCACTGGCGACAGAAAATGATATTAGTAAATTTTTATTACTAATTCATATCCGGACTGTATGTTCAATTTATATTTGTGGATAAACCACAAAAAACCAAAACAAGAGCTAGGTCTGCTGTACTGTTCCAAACTTTTGGAAAATTATTTTTTTTAGCTTTCATTTTTCATTTCCGTTTCTTTTCAGTCAATACACATTTAGTAGACTCTTTATACCGCATATACTTTCAACACATTCAATTTCAAATTGGACAGTATAGGCTTCATATATTCTATAAAATAGTACATCTAAATCATATTATTACTGCATTTATTTCCTAAGGTCTTCAGTCCAAAACCAACACAGGACGTGGAAGAAGAAGAAAAAAAAAAGTTAGACACCAGTCGGATTACTGCCGGTGGTTCTGACGCTGTGAATACTTTTTCACCCGTGCTGACCTGCTCTTGTATCATATTTTTCTCCCTTTGGTTATTGAAAACAGACTACCGCAGGTATTTGCATGATGCTATTATAAAGCAAAGTTCTATTAGTAATTTATGGATTAAATGAACTCCCTAAAATGGCCTTTATCTGACCCCCCTCCGAAATGTGCTGGTAATCTCATTCGGTTTCCCAAAAGCCTCGGCCCTGCTCCAGGCGAGGAGCAGTTTTATAGCATCCCCTTGAATTTTGAGACACTCTCCTTCCTTTTTTTGTTGTTCTCAGCAGGCTAGCGGGGGAGTTTATTATTTAAAGAGTGTTCTCCTTCACATCAAGCATACTCCAGCTTTCCTATCTGCCTGTATCTGTTCCGCTTTGATATGAGAATGTAATTTTAGGAAATTGGGAGAGAAAAGGAAGCAGCATGCTGCACTTTGTGAACCCCAAACTTCCTGTGCCGATGTTTCAGTGTTTGATTATTATCTCCAGCTGGTGTGGATAATGCTTGTGCTAATGCTGGTCTGTTTCACACTACTCACATAAACCAGCAGACCTGCACTGAGCTTACAGCCAGACAGCGTTTCTGCTTAAATTGAGTCAGTATTTTATCATGTCATAACTCTGCCGGCCAAAAAAAGTCACTGTTTGGATTTAAATAGGCAAATGCTTAAGAGTCTGATTGCATCATTTTTGCAGTGATTTTTATGTTTCTAACATGTTACTGTATATGTTTGACAACAGTTCTTCAAACCCTAATTAGTCTCAAGTAGCCAGACCTTCAGACTACCATCAGAAGGTCTGGACTCCATCGCAGCTTTCATTGGCCAAGGACCGCCCAAGATGACGTTTGACTGACATGTAATGCAACCAATTACAGTTCGTTTGGTTTTGCATCATTTTTAGGGGTGTGAAAATGTAAAGTCGATGTCCCTACAATAACAGACCAGCGTGCATCTAATTTACGAGAGCTAATTGACTGTGCATCTGCAACCGTAATTAGATGCATGAAAGATTATTATCTGCAATAGACTTTAGCAGATTATTTTGCTAAACTAACACAATACAAGAAGAGGAGGGCGTTAGCTAACACGACATTGAAAGGTTAGTTTAAAAACCTGTGAATGGTTATCCCATTTCTTCAGAAATTTAAATCCCGGCGGTTTCACAACAAGATGCTGTGCAATGTTGTGGCATCATTGATTCTTACAATGAGTGACGACACGCTGACTGTTCCAAGATGGCGGGCATGCCGAAGTGTGTGGAGTGGTCGAATGTGGAATCTATATATACATATTTGTGTATATGACTATGGTCATGATGGCTTTATTTCCACGTGGACTATTAAAGTCCCCCATGTATACGCAGCAACATGTGTTAAAGTCCCCCATGTATACACAGCAACATGTCGTCCACAACAAATTTACTTTCGAAGACAATAAAGTATACTACTACTACTAACTAAGTACACTTTTAAAGGTGCACTTTGTAATAATGTAAAATTAAAAGTTTTATTTTAAAGTACATTTTAAATCATAATGTTTTAGTATTTTGTCATGCTTTAAAGAAGAACACTTATTTTGATGTGTTGAATAAGCACTCTAAAGTTCAGTCAATTAAACTATAATAAAAAATGTATTGCAAAAACCATAAAATTAAGTGCCAGAAAACGTTACATGCAGTTCACACTTTCTTTTAAAGTATATAATTTCCATAGTAAGTACTCTTTTTTGAAAGTATGCCAAATTGTATTGTGTAATTGAAGACCTCCAATGCAAAAGCCTCTAAAAGCCACCTCTGTCAAAAATGAGATAATAATATTGAGTGAATGCTCTCCGCACATAGTATACGCTCATCAAATACTTTCACTTCAAACTCACTAAATCCTAGCCTCAGCCCATTCAGAAATGCCGGTACTTGGGTAGAAACCTATACATAGGAGCCTGATGAGCCTAAAAATGTTAGTATTAAACAAACAAAATGTAGACGGACTTTTGCATCTGAAGTCTTCAATTGTTTTTCATGTGGGTGTGGAACTTCAAGCTCAAAGCCTAAAAGATGCCTTGTTTTTTCCAAACACTGGGTGTATTTAAAGGTAGGGTAGGCATTTTTTTCAGAGAGACTAGCAATAGCGAGCTAGCTTTGAAAGCATAACCCCACCCTCGCTTCAGAGAGTCTCCAAAACCACACCTCCTTCAAAACACATGAACATGTTCAGCAGGGAGCAAACAAAAGAATCACGAGAGACGGCGTTATACTACCTCATGTCTCAAAGCACATAACATTACAATAGTAATGAACATAAACAACTTAACGAGCAGTGACCTGTACCACCTGACTGCTGCAGATTCATTTTGACATTGTTGCCATAAAAATGCAGTATAACATCACAGGTTTCCATAGCTTCCAAATAACAGTAGATATGGTGTGAACGCAGCATAAGCTCGTTGTTTTGGTTCAGAATGAACTGTAAAAGGTGGCTGCTGTTTCGGTTGCTGTTTCGGTTGCTCGGTGACTGATGTCTGTCTAACTCCGCAATAGCATGAAAAGCGCTGATGACGTATGAAAATACTGGTGGATCCACGTGGATCACTTAATTTAGTGAGACTTATAACCAGCATAACAAAAAATGTTTCTGGATCAAATCACCTACCCTGGCTATAAGTTGTTTCATAAAATCCTATATTGCTAAAGATTGTGTTGATAAATACAGGCAGTGTGATCACTGGAAAATCATAATATGGACGCTGAAATAAATGTGTGTGCCGCTTACATGTTCAGTGTGATACAGGCCTAACAGTGTAATAATGGACCGGATTTACTTTTTTATGTGAACATTCTCTATAACACGTGCCTCGGCCTGACATGATTTATAATCTTAATTTGACCCTAACAAAGATGGTGTTTATTATCCAAACATTCAGCAGAGGAGTCTGTTTAGATCCTCTTCCTCACAGACGTTTCCCTCCGTCTTCACCTCCACCGCTGCAGGCACACGTGTCCAAACTTCCCTCATGCTCCATCCAACACTAATAAACAATAGCATGTCGCGTTGGACTCTTTGCTCTTCCTCCATAGGGCTGGGGTTACGTTGGGAGGGCTGGAGTGGCTGGTACGTGGTGAGCTAATTTGCGGCTTGCTGACAGTTTAAAGGGACATTGAAAGTTGTGAGGTTTTTATCCTGTCACAGGATAATTAGAGTGTATCCGCACAAGACAGCTTTTGACTGTGGTCAGCCGGCAGTTGTCTTTATCATTTGAGTTTTATGGATTTGATGCAGACATCCAGCTGTTGAGACTCCATGAAATCACTAGATTTGTGGCCGTCTATATACTAGAGTGTTTATCCATATATTTCTTGGTTTATTTATTTATTTAATTCCTTAAGGAGAACCCCCTAGCATTCTTTTCTGGGCCCCTGCAAAATAAAATGTTGTAATTGCAATTCACAGCTTCTCGGCAGTGATATAACTAAAACTATAGAGCTTCAGTAATTACATGTTTTTGCATCACCCTGGTTCCCTTGACAAAAATGTGTGAACTTTTTTTTTATTATTATTATTTTTTTTTTTACAAATGAACAACTTTTATAAACTTGAAACATAAATACATTTATGTTTTATGTATAATTATAAACATAAATACAATAAGCAGAAGTAAAGAGCTAAATGTAAGCATTAATCAAATTACACATCACTAAAGATAAAATACACTAAAGACAGCCCCTAAAGGGACATGGTGGTGGAAAAAATATGGGATGGGAGGAAAAAATATATTTCAATTCTTTTGCATTCCTCGCAAATGTTTTGCTTTCCCCCGAGAGACTTTGAGAATTCACCATGTTCCTTTAGGAGCTCCATAGCAACCTCCTTTTTAAAGACAAGTAAAAGATTTTCAAAAAATCACAAAGAGCCGTAGATTTAAAAGAAATATATATATCTTGAGTTTGTGTTAACCATAGAACTTATTTCAGGCGTTTAACCAAAAACCCATTCAAAAAACCATTAGCCGCTTCTCAATATGTATTCTTGCCAGCACATGTGTTCTTGTGGACGTGTGAAACGTCATCAGTTGCCCAACTACTGTTCAAATTTAAAGTTCACATCAAGCCAAGTACAGTTCAAATCCACGGATGTGTTCTTGTTTCGCCCCTTTTATCGAGGATGCATCAGCAGGTGACTTCTTGTGCAAACTTGAGACAGCTAGGTATCCCAGAATGCATCTCGCACCAACAAGCAAGCGTCAATGGCAGAGGAGAAAACCTACTTTTAAAAATACTACTGTTATTGTGTCACGAAATGTAGTTCCCTTTCGAGGGTGTAAAGGTCCACTGTGGAGTAAATGTATGCTGTTGATTAAATGAAGTATGGGTTGGGTTATTGGTAAAACATTTGTGTAAATGTTTGTAACTTATTTAAATGTTTTTATATTTTGTATGTGCTTTAATGTTATTTGTATGTGATTGACCGGAAATTCGGTGCACCTGTAATGTTGCAATTTGTCCCTTTGGTGGCACCGTTGTTTTTGCACAAGGGAAGATAAACATTTTAATGGTAGCTGGCGGGTTTGAATGGTACGCAGCTGTGTTTGAGCCTAGATGGATTTTATCTGAGATTGCGTTTTATTCATGAACTTAAAGAACTTGACGCCCATTTCATGACAGAAGGAAGGACTATCGTATATTGTTTGCATTCCTTGGTGAGCGCAGCGAGGTATGATATGTTTTCATTCATAGATAATTCATAATGTTGTTTGCTCATATAGTTTATTTTGCTGTGTAATTAATGTCACCCTAAATGTTTGCTTATGTAATGCCATTTGTAGCTGTGAAAACAATTAAGTGTGTGAAATGTTTGTTGTATGTATGTTTTCAATACGGTTTTCATGGTGCTAAGGTAATGGACTAAAAAGTAGAACGTCATGCTGGTTTGGCGAACCAAATAAAGGACACCCTATGCATCAGTCGAGACTCTCTCAATGTTTTTTGATCCAAGAGCTGCAACAGAGGGAACTCGAACAGACTTGTGAGCCCTGTGGTGCGGTAAGGCAACGCTCTTCATGGGGCTCGCAGATGGATCTGTTGGGATCCCGAGACTGCTGAGGCACATTCTCGGGATTCCTCTACCTGTTCCGAAGTTCTCCCTCCTCCTGCGGAAGTCCGCTCTGTGGCTTCTTCCGCTCGAGTGGAGAACCCGATGCTCGAGCTGTCTGCTTCCGAGGAAGTGGACGTGCTCAGCATCGAGGGTGGGGATTTTGGGGATGATTTGTCACCCCATGTCCCCGCATATGAGGAGCTGGTGGAGGTTGTCTCTCGTGCAGTGGCCAGATTAAATATCAGCTGGCCAAATGAGAGGCAGGAAGCGCTTGCTAAAAGCAAGTTGGACGAGCGCTTCCTGCAGCACAGAGAACAACCTCACCATCGGGGTTTGCCGTTATTTCCCGATCTGCATAACGAGTTGTGTAGATCGAGGAATAAACCTCATTCTTCTCGCGTGTCCAACACCCCTATTTTAAATTATAGTAATATTCTGGGGGCGCGAGAGAACGCAATGGGATGATGCCTCGGGTGGAACAACCGCTTGCCACTTATTTATCCCCCGAATATGCATCATCCCTGAAAACCCCAGTGCTGCCCACTAAACCGTGTAGGGATACATAGTCTTTTGTGGGCAGAGCTTATATGGCTGCGGGTCGGGCTGGTGCTAGTCTGCATACTATGGCAGTACTTCAAGCGTACCAGGCCAACCTTTTTAAGGATACTGATGAGGGCGAGGGTCCAACTCCCGAAGATATCGCGTAGATGAGGAAGGCTGGAGACTTGTCTCTCCGAGTCACCAAGGAAACGGCCCGTGCTATCGGCCGTTCCATGGCGGCTATGGTAGTTTCCTAAGAACAGGGCGACGCCGTAAACACAGTCATCGACAGGTTTCAGGAGGCCCAGAAGCAGTCTGCAGCCTTCAAGCAATACCTCCCTCGCCGCTCCAAATCCAAGAAGCCTGCACCCAGTGTGCAGCCGCAGCCATCCACCAGCGGTCGAACCCTGCCGGAGATCCGCTTCAGGGGGTCGAGAACGAATCCCGATTGATACCTGAAGCCAGCCTCGAGAGGCTGGTTCCCTTGGTCAAATATTTCGATGCATGGACAAATCTCAAGAGTATTTCTCCTTGGGCCCTACGTACCATTCAAAAAAGGTACAGACTGCAGTTCGGTTTCTGGCCACCAAGATTCAACGGCGTGGTCTGGACAGTAGTCAACCCAGAGCAGGGTCGGGTGTTTGAAAAGGAGGTAAACTCCCTGCTGGTAAAGGAGGCTATAGAACGTATTCCTCCGCCAGACAGGAAGCCTGGGTTTTACAGCCGCTACTTCATAGTTCCAAAAAGGATGGGGAGTTCCGTCCGATAATTGATCTCAGGCACTTGAACCGGTATCTGAGGAGATTCAGGTTCAAGATGCTTACTATTCCGATCATCGTGAACCAAATTCAATCTGAGGATTGGTTTGTCACGATAGATCTGAAGGATGCATACTTCCACATTTCCATCCTTCTTACAGGAAGTTCCTGAGGTTCGCTTTCGGGGGTGAAGCTTCTCAATATCGGGTTCTTCCTTTCGGCCTAGCTCTCTCCCCTCACACATTTACCCAATGGCATTGGATGCGGTTCTAGCGCCCCTGAGACTTCAACTATATCGACCACTGGCTGATTTTGGCCCAGTCACAAGAGCTGGCAATTCGGCATCGAGATGTCGTCCTTGCCCACATCCAGAGCCTGGGGTTGAGACTCAACACGAAAAAAAGCGTGTTGGCACCAACCCAGAGAACCACGTTCCTGGGAGTGGTGTGGGACTCGGTCACGATGCGGGCACAATTGTCTCCTGCACGGATCAATTCCATGCTGGCCACGGTGACCAGGATAAATCTAGGCCAAGCCATCACTGTGAAACATTTCCAGAGAGTGTTAGGGCTCATGGCAGCAGCGTCCAACATCATTCCATTCGGCCTGCTGCACATGAGAGCCCTACAGTGGTGGTTGAGAACCAAGGGGTTTTCTGGGAGCGTCGCCGGAAAACCATTCAGACGGACGCCTCGCTCTAGAGCTCCCTCCACGAGGAAATTGTACGGCCTAAAATGGAATGTTTTTACCGTATGGTGTACAGAGCGTGAGGTGGACCCAGTTAACTGATCGCTTCTCGGCTGGTCTTATCCCGTCTACACTCAAGGTGTACGTTGGTGATGCGCAGGTCGGCTTTTTTTCCAACCCGCGGGTCCCGCTTTTATGAAATTATTTGGCCCGCGCCAGCCCGCACCGCACCACTGTATCTATTTTTGCAACCCGCCCCGCACCCGTGACCGTTAAATAGACATAGTAGGCCTACTAGGCATTGTAATGTACATAAAAACAGCCTTTATTTCAGCCCGAAAGTGCTTGGAAACATTGCCCCATAAACTGGCAACAACAGACGATTATGAATATGAACCATAAATCAGGTCATATTCATAAGATACTAATAAATATTTTCAACAATTACAAAGCAGCATTTGTAGTCATCTAATAGGCGAAACCATTTTTTATTTCTTAGACCCCCCACAAATATGTATTGACATGCTGGAGGTGCCCGTTTTGTGGCGCTACTGTTTGTATATTTTTCACACGAGTTGCACTTCAGCTAGCCGATACTAACGTACTGTTGTCTCCTGCTGCAACTACTTCTGAGAACCGCTCCCAAACATTAGATAGCCTGATCTTTTCTTTTAATCATGTATATTCCCGACCTCAATATCTTCCGCACCTCGTCTTCCATCTTCACTTTTATTTCTCCGTTGTTGTTGTTGTCAAAGCTGGCGGCAGGAGCTGCAGAGCTGCTTGGCGCACCGATTTCGTGACGTGTCATGTGACGCCAAAGGTTTGGGAACCTCACGCAAGTTACGTTGCTACGGCATTCGTATTGTAACCTTATCAAATAACCTAATAAAATATGAAATTAGATATTCCCAAATATTTAATATAGGCTGGAAATTGCAAGC
Organism: Chrosomus eos; assembly: GCA_036326025.1. NCBI lineage: Eukaryota > Metazoa > Chordata > Actinopteri > Cypriniformes > Leuciscidae > Chrosomus > Chrosomus eos. Next base: position 11,685,233 of record CM070820.1, read on the forward strand.
AACATACATGGATTTAAAAAAAAAAATTAATGACCCGCCCCAACCCGCCCCGCAAATAAAGTGACAGGGTTACCCGCGGGGTCCGCGGGTTACGAGTCGACCCGCGCATCACTAGTGTACGTGGCTGCCATTGCGGCTTTCCACACTCCTTTGGGTGATGGGGCTTTGGGGAGACAGGAGTTGGTCGTACGTTTTCCTCCATGGGGCTTGGAGGATGAGACCTGCGACTCGCACCAGGGTTCCCACATGGGACCTGGCAGTGGTTCTTGAAGGGCTGGCTGAGGCCCCCTTTGAACCGCTGGAGTCGGCTGAGGCCAACAACCTTTTCCTAAAGGTTTTTTGTTGGCCATTTCTTCTCTGAGGAGGGTAGGAGATCTCCAGGCGCTCTCTATATCTAATGGGTGCCTGGAGTTTGCTCCAGGCGACATTAAAGCCATCCTACATCCCAGGCCGGGCATCCGGGCACATGATGGTGGATGAGGAGAGACTTCATCTGCTCTGCCTTGTCAGAGCTCTTAAATTATATATTTAAAGGTCCTCTTCATGGTAGTCAGGAAGTCAGACCAGTTGCGTGTGTGTTTCGAGTTGCCAAGCAGACCATTAGTAACTAACTGGATTTTTCAGACTATTTCTATGGCCTATCAGGTGCGCAGTTTGCCTTCACCTTTGGCCGTGAGGGCTCATTCAGCTAGTAGAGGCATGGCGTCCTCTAGAGCCCTCCTTTCAGGGGCCCCAATCCAGGAAGTCTGCGATGCAGCAGGATGGGCCACCCCTCACACTTTCATTTGATTTTATAGCCTGGATATCCCATCTATACCTGGCACCCTTGTGCTCTCGTCCTAAGTGTGCCTGTGCGCAGCTTCACACCAGGACAGGCAGGGCTCCTTGTGGCATAGTGGGTAATCGTTCCCCAAAGTGTCATTCGAATCAGTTCGAGTTCCCTCGAAAGGGAACGTCTCGGGTTACGACTATAACCCTTGTTCCCTGAGAAAGCATCCCCTTGCCACACCTTCCCCTGCCTGGGAGCGCTTGCTTCATCACGGAAGCTAACTCTGTTGTGTGCCGGCTCCCCTTTGTAGCTTCTGCATATGCCGTCACACGTTACGTTATGACGCAACACCAATCAAGATTGGCTTAGTTTCATTCATGCTTCAGAGGCGCTACGCTGAGGGGCGTTCCCCCAAAGTGTCATTCGACGCAGTTCGAGTTCCCTTTCTCAAGGAACAAGGGTTACAGTCGTAACCCGAGACATTTTAAGCGTTTTCCAGCTGAGAACATAGTTGTTTAAAGCTGAAATCTGCATTTTATTTATAATGATAATGTGTTCCAACGACTTCATAGTTTTGAGATCCAGGCGATCACCGGGTGCTCAGTGCTCATGTACCCTACTGAGATCAGCCTTACATCGACTAGTCCTTCTGACATTTGACGCTGGGTCTGATGTTCTATATTGGTTAAATATGAGATATAATTCGTCTTGTGTATATCTAATGGGTAATCTTTGGTCTTATGAATCTATTATTTGTTCCCGGATATCATTTTGGCTGAGGGCAAAGTTACGTTTCATAACTTTATATATTTTTATATACCGTTGTACTGGAGCACTGACTTTGTACGTTTGACAGGATTGTGTGCTTGTCTTTATTTCCTATTGTTTAAGCTTTTTATACTTTATACTAGCTTTATAATAGCTATCATTGTTCATTAAAACTGACATTTGACAAAAAGAGACAGGGTTGTGTTTTATATACATATGCATACAGCGAAGATAAACAGACTAAATGCACATATTATTGCCTGACCCACAAATTATTATGTTTCATATTTTTTTAAATGAAAACGAAAAGAAGCAAGGTGGTGTTTTATATCATATTTTATTTTATGGTTAATATACAGTGAGGATAACAAGGCAAGGTGAGTGACGTTATCTAGTACGCTGCTGTTCCATTTGCAGAATTTCCAGACTTGCATCCTCCCGTCCTCTGGAGTTCATGTTGTCTTTAGCGCCACCAAATTTGGTGCATACTAATGAATAAGAAACTATATAAAACATTTATATTTTTATTTAATGATATATGAATGTAATATTCTATGATTCTAATAATACCCTATCATTCTGGAAACACTGTCTGAATAAATTCTTATGTTTGCTCCATTATGCAGCAGGTTAGAATATTATGTTTCCATAAATGTCATAGAATTTCTGGGAACATGTGGCAGACACTCTGGAGAGTATCTTAAAATCATAGTGTATTTAACAATTCAAATTCACTTTCATGACTGAATTGTGAAGGCTATTTTTTTTAAAATCTTTTATATCAGGCCTGGATATTGACTGAACCATGCTACTGTTTTGAGATAAGATCCATATGGCGGCATATCACATAGCTCAGTCTTTTTCAGGTCAGGTTTCACAAGGACCGATGTTAGCATCCACAGTCAAGTAATATCTTTTCATTTACTTGAATATATCTGACGTCTGTGGAGAGAAGAGATAGGACCTTTCAGTATGAAGTCAAAGGTGCACATTTATCACTCTCTGAGGTAATGTAACCCATATGTGAGAAGTTGAACCTTGTTTGCTTAAACATGCATATGATAAGCATTTCATTAATATACAGCAGTACATAACCACAGTTTATATACATAATAATACCATTTATAAAGTGATTATTGATCATGTGCAATGCTTTACCATCATTTGTGTTGTTAATGGTATATTGGTCTTTATGTATCAGGTCTGCACAGTCTTTTTTCATGACAAATGGCGGTTTTGTGCACAATGTGAACATGCTAACGGTTAAATGTGTACTTATTTAGGCAACATTTGACACCAATTAGCACAGAAAAGCATCATTAATGCCTAATATTAGTTTTTTAGGTTTTTAGAATGCACAAGATGGCGCTGGTGTGTTGGGCTGGCCGTCTGTCACTCTCTTTGTTTTTCTTAGTTTTACTGATCTTTGACCTGGCTATTTTTGAGATCAAGTCAACGTTGGTGTATGATCGCCAAACTCTTTTGAATCTAAGGTTCCATGTCAAAGATGTGCTTACCTTTGATAATGGAGGAGAAAGAATATGGCCCCCGTTTCTCTCTGAAATCCCAACTGGCTTGAGCCGGGTTCCGGTGTTTGCTTCCAGGAGAAGACGTCGCCGCCGGGGTACCCGAAGCGGACGGCTGGTAAAGCTGAAGATCCGCCTTAAGAATTTGTATATTTCCCGGCCAGTGTGTGGATTATTTCCCAGCACGTTTATACCATTACGCCTGTTGGATCCGATGGATGCCTGCCTGGTACCTATCAGCATGGATGCGGTGGTCCAGCCCCACCCTTGCCCTTCCAGGCTCAATCGTCTTGAGGTGAATCCAGGAAACCTTCGCCCATTGTGCCGTGCTTCCCCATCGGCTAGAGCCCCCGTTCCTGCTCCGGCCAGGTTTGGCTTGGTGAACGCTCGATCGCTGGCCAATAAATCCTTTATTCTTAAGGATTTTTTTGGTTCCCATGAACCGGATTTTCTCTGTATTACAGAGACGTGGTTGAATGTGGGTGAGTCGGGCGCCCTGTTGGAACTTTTACCAGCAGATTGTTGTTTTTTTAATACACCACGAACATCAGGTCGCGGAGGAGGAACGGCAGTGGTTTATAAAAAAATGTTTAAATGTAAACAGCACGTTCAGCAATCCTCTTTCACCTCCTTTGAGTTAACTTCTTTTGAGGTGGGTCGTTCCGATCCGGTACTATGTGCCATTATTTACCGCCCGCCTAAATACAATAAGGATTTTATTGCTGATTTCTCTGAATTCATGACCGATATCTTGACTAATTATGAACATGTTCTTATCGTTGGTGATTTTAACATACATGTATGTTGCCCTGGTAAACCGTTGGTAACTGAGTTTTTATCATTGATTGATGCTTTTAATCTGACACAGTCTCTACGTACAATTGCACATGAAAAAGGACACACTTTAGATCTAGTTCTGTCTTATGGTTTGCCTGTGTTAAACCTAGAGACTCACGACGCTGTATTTTCTGATCATATGCCTGTGACATTTGAGACTGTATTTGCCCGTGCTGTGACCAAAACTCCCGTGCCTGCACGAAGCTATCGGATTATTAACCCCTCCACTACCACGCAATTCTCCATGGCTTTCGACCAGCTCTGTCGGCCTAACATGGCTGATGTCCAGGAGCTCAGTACCTGGTTCCATTCTTCCTGTAAAGCTGTCCTGGACTCGGTGGCGCCATTAAAGGTTAGGCAAACCAGAATTAAACCTGAACTGTGGCTTAATGCCGGGACTCGAGCTTTCAGACAAGAATGTCGCAGAGCTGAGCGTAAGTGGAAAACAGATAAATTGCAAGTATCCTTTCAGATTTTTAAAGATTGCTGGCGAAACTACCAGAATGCTGTTAAAGAGGCAAAAAAAGAGTATTTTTCTAATATTATTTCATGTCATGCAAAGAATCCACGAATGCTTTTTAGTACTATTGACTCTCTTTTTAACGCTCCACAAAATGCTGGTTTGGAATCCTCCACTGAACTCTGTAATAATTTTATGCAATTTTTTATTGATAAGGTTGCCTCTGCGAGGGCTCTCACCTCTCATCCTGGTTTCGATCCCTGTTTGTGTTGCATGTCCTGTTGCTTTTGGTCAATTTGAGCCTGTGACGCTAGCACATTTGAAGGATGTGGTTACTCATATTAAGCCTTCTGGCTCTCCCTGTGATGCTCTCCCACCACGGCTGTTTAGAGAAGTTTTTCTCACTATTTGGTACTGGGTGCTTGCTATTGTAAATGGTAGCCTGTTATCCGGTGTGGTTCCTGCAGACTTTAAGCATGCTGTAGTGACTCCCCTGATAAAGAAACCTGGTTTAGATCCTACTGTGCTGAATAATTTTAGGCCAATATCCAAGCTCCCATTTGTATCTAAAATCTTGGAGAAAATTGTGTATTTACAACTAAAGGCTTTTCTTGATGAGCAGGGCTTATTAGAGATTTTCCAATCTGGATTTAAGACCCTACACAGCACGGAGTCAGCACTGTTGAAGGTCTGCAATGACATCCTCTTGGCATGCGACTCCAGCAATAATGTAATCCTGGTCCTGTTGGACCTTACCGCTGCCTTTGATACTGTAGACCACAGCATTCTAATCTCAAGGTTACAGCACCAAGTAGGCCTATGTGGCACTGTCCTGGAGTGGTTTAGATCCTACCTTTCTGACAGAACATTTCATGTTCAAATGGCTGAGTTTGAATCCCGTGCTGCTCCGCTGTCATGTGGCGTCCCCCAGGGTTCAATTTTACGTCCCTTGCTTTTTTCATTGTATCTGCTTCCTTTTGGGTCTATTCTTTGAAAACATGGTATTTCTTTCCATTGTTATGCAGACGACTGCCAGATTTATGTACCCTTAAAGCGACATGACACCTGTTCTATTACACCGCTTTTAGCATGTCTGGAGGACATTAAAGCATGGATGGCCTTAAACTTTTTAAATTTTAATGAAAATAAAACAGAGGTTATAATGTTTGGACCTGGTGGCTCATATGAGACCCCCCCCTGTTGAGCTGGGTCCTCTAGCCTTGTATCTTAAACCGACAATTTTAAATCTTGGTTTTAGATTAGACAGTGACTTTAAACTGGACAGTCAAATAAATGCCATAGTAAAATTAAGTTTTTTTCATCTAAGGAAGCTGGTAAAGGTGAAACCCTTCCTTTCCAGGCAGCAGTTAGAAACCGTAACCCATGCCTTTATTTCTTTACGGCTGGATTACTGTAATTCCCTTTATTTTGGACTCAGTCAATCCCTACTCGCACGTCTGCAGCTAGTTCAGAATGCTGCTGCACGGGTTTTGACTGGAACCCGGAAGAGAGTAGAGTTCTCAACGGGCCTGAAAATTATAACCCGACCCGACCCGGCCCGTGGCTTTTAAAGCCCGGACCCGATGTAACCCGACACATCAACATGAATATCTGCCCGAACCCGGCCCGCGGCCCGACTCAGACGCGCTTTTCAATCTATCGCCGTCACGGTGACTCTCTATTTATTCCGGTGAAATCACATAATAAAATGTACATACTTAGAAAGATTTACTTACTATTCCATCAACAAGATCGCCAGGTCAGCATCATTGTTGCATCCAGTGCTGCTTTCTAGCTCGCGCCAACGAGTGAAAAGCCCTCTTGTCCGTTAATTCTCACACGGTCAGATTCTTTCCTTTTCCTAGTCTTCCGACCGTGTTTTCTTTGCTTTTTCCATCGTCTATCACGTCTGAAATGCGCGCAAGTGCCGTGTTGCCAACTATTTTCAAAGGAAAGTAGCTAACGCCAATGCCTGTTTTAATAAAAATCTTAACACAATAATAAATAAAAAGAACTCAAACAGCCAGCCAGCGGGCGGGCTACGAGTTTTGAAACAAAATAGGCATAGCAAACATAATCGTATGCTTATAAGGCATCGTGGAGGAACAGTAGTGCGTCCACAGTGGATGGACTGATGCGTGTTCTCCTCTATTACGGCCAGCCACCCGCACGCAGCAGCCAAAGCGATGATTAACCCTCTGGGGTCTGAGCTGTTTTCGGGATCTTTCTGTGTTTTGGTATGCCCTGACATTTGTGCTTATTTCAGCTACTTAAAACATACCATTTGCCAACATATAAATTTGCTGTATTCAGCACAAACTCTGCTACAATAATATGTGAGCAAAATGGATGTACATGTTTGCATTTTATAGAAAAAAAATAATATGCGTGGTTAGTACGTTTTGGGAAAAAAAATGTCACCGCAATAAGGCCATTTAACACATACTGAATAGTTGAAAACAATACTTTTGAGTTACTATTCTTGTAGGCTAGAATTTTTAATTCAAAATGAAGTGAAAATCATTCTGACCACTCTTTCAGAAAGATCAATATAACGATTTGAATTTCTTACATCAGTTTTTGGGTCATTACTGCTGTATGCGTGGGAGTGTTAATGCCCATGAATATTAATGTGATTTACACCTGGGGAGACTAAAGACACTCCCCCAATGTGCTAATGCCCCATCAAGGTGCTGTGAGGCAGCCTGAACTAAGAATGATTCGATGTATAAAAAGTTAAAAAGAACAGCATTTATTCAAAATAGAAATCTTTACTAAGAACATAAAGACTTAAAGTCGTTCATATCACTTAACACTTCCTTTCAAAAAAAAAAACATAAAAAGACCAAACTTGTTTTTTTTTTATATAAAAAAATATATAAAATATTGCTTATATAGTGCTTATATAAATAAAAAAAAGTGCATTCAAAGAATCCTAAAAAAACTATCACAGGTTAAAAAAAATTAAGCAGCATAACTGTTTACAACATTGATTTAAAAAAAAAATTATATCAGAATGATTTCTGAAGGCTGATGGTGACGATGTAAACACAACAAAACAAAAGCAAACAACTGTTAGCACATTATCCAAAGTAAACTGATGGACTATTATGATTATAGATGCACAATGTATCTGTTGATGGACAGAGAAACATCTATTGATTGGTAGACTGCAGGGGCGGAGTGGGACCAAAAAATCTACCGGGAAATTTCGTAGACCACCGGCCCTCATCGTGGCAGGGCCGGATTAAGAGTTCAGATGGCACAATGTATTGTAGGCCCCCTCTTAGGCAGGCTAAATTTATATTTTGAACTAGGACATTTTAATATGGCATTTACAGTTTTACTGACTTAAAAGGAACTTTGTTGAACTATGCTGGAGTAAAGTTCATAAATTCTTTCACATAGTATTTTGTAAAATTATGTTGGGTGGACCTCTGTGCCTCTAGGGGGGTTGGGGGTATGCTCCCCCGCAAGAAAATTTTGTACATTTTAAGGTTAAATGCATCAATCTGGTGCTCTTTGAGAGATCAAAATTAAGAGCTTCAACCCATGACCTGCTCATTGAAGAAAGAAAAAGTATTGATTTGTACAAGGACATTAAAGAGGGCTCAAACATCTTATGAGAGTCTCAGTCTATATTACATTATCAATGGTGTTTTAGGGTGCCAAACAATTATTATAATAATGTAATAATGATTTATATAATTATTCCTATGATGTAAAATCCATATCGCCTATAAATGTACTGTATAAATGAAAATTAATATTTCAAAAGTATATTTTAGCCTACATTACACTATAGTATAGGAAAACTAAAATACTTTTGTCCTAATTTCTTCACTTGCAAGAAATAAACCCTTGAGCTTTTATTTTGGAGAAAACACCAGATCACCATGCTGATCGCGTAAGCAAAGAGAGCACTTTTCTTTCAATCACGCAGCACAAACATGCCTATAATTAAGTCTTGTGCTGTTTTATAAAGGCACAAAGCCATATCATGGTTTCAATTTTAGTTCATTGGCAAAATATAACGCTAGAGACCTTTATGGTATAGGCGGTACATTTTACATCTCATATGTGTTGGGAAAAGGGAGAAGAGAGAGTTCGGCAAAAGGCGGATTCGAACTCGGGTCGAACGCGTCAAAAGCTGCATTCAAATACCTCACACCCTACGACCTACGCCACTGTAGCTGCTTCGAGACGGGCGTCTTTTTGCTAAAAAGACAGGCACTTAGTGCAAATATACGCTCCGTTATCTTGCAATGTATAACTATTATCAGACCGGCCCTCACGGCCTCAAAACACTACCGGCCCACCGGGGAAACTCCCGACTCTCCCGATTGCCACTCCGCCCCTGGTAGACTGCGTAACGGCGAGTATCTGTTTATGGCTTATCGACCGCACGCATTTACTGATACACTCAATGAATGGCTGTACCTAATACAAATAAAACATCTCTAGTTAACTAGTAGATCATTCATTTAGTCCGCTCTTAAATAAGAGATCTAGAGCTAAAATGTTTTGTTTTTGAACTCAAGCTGAGCGCTCGTGTCCTGCTATCAGTGTCATGGATACAGTGAGTCTCTTGTGGCGGCGCGCGCACAGAACGTGCTTTTCAATCTATTGCCATTGCGGACACTATTCATTCCGGTGAAATCACAAAATAAAATGCACACAAACGTGTGTCCTATATACGTGTGTGTTTGATATAGACTGTAACCACTGATGAACATATTCGGTTTTGATGAGAGAAAAAAAATATGCTAGTGGTGGATTCGAACCTGTAACCTCTAACACGCTTGGCAATTGATCTAACCACTAGACCACAGGAGAACTCAAACAAAACTTGCAGATCAATATATTTCACTAAATCATTACAAACTAAGCAGTTATTTAAAAAGTTTACACGAGCGTATAGGCCTACACGAACGTTGTGAGTTAATATTTACTATAGTCTGAAAATGCATTTGAGCTCTATGATCAGAAAAGGAATTATAAAACACTAAACTTACTCCGAACTTGTATCCTCGGGGTCAATCCGTTCTTCAAAATGCAACCGCTCGTCTGAGTTTCAAATTCCACTGAGGAAAAGGATAATTATTCCCAACTGTCCATAATCCTCTGAAGGAGTAACGTTAGCGTGCTTCCATCCCTAAAACGCGATGAACTATCAGTGAATCTCTGATGAAGAATCTTCATGTTGTTATGCAGTGATCGGGGGCGTGCCGCGTGTGGGATGCATATCGCCTATTTACCATGTCAAAAGCGCTGGGGGTGTGGCGGGCTCACCTAATTATTTTTAATGAAGGGAGAGCGAAAAAACTGTAACTCTCCTTGGTTTCAAACGGATTACATAAACTGGAAATATTTTTTAAAAAAAATAAATACTTCATTTGAAAGAAGAGAATCTCAGCTTCATAAAGAGACATCTCTCGTATCTCTGTGACAAGTATTGACAGAGTTAAAGTGAATGTTTCGGACGCGTTTCAGAACGGACCTCAAAGACAGAGAGAAGGGAAAACGCGCATCATGTTTATTTTTCTTTGTTTGACGAAAAGCACAACACTTTGTTTTTATTGTGAGTATCCACAAAAAAAATAGAAACTTAACAGGATCTAATGATGTACAACACTTATATTTAAGATCAAAATTAACAGAGTAATTTGATTCTCTTTTGCACTGATAAGGAAAAAATCCAGCAAAACGCGGGCACGCGGTTTTCGACCCCAGAGGGTTAATAAATGTTTTTTTTTCACTGAGCGGAAAAGATTAAGCCCGAGTTCCGACCCGACCCGAGTCATTTGCTTATATTTTCGACCCGAACCCGGCCCGAACCCGCGGGTCCCGTCGGGTTTGTCGGGCCGACCCGGCCCGTTGAGAACTCTAGAAGAGAGAACACATCACTCCCGTTCTGGCTTCACTACACTGGCTGCCTGTGCATTTTAGAGTCCATTACAAAATTCTCTTGTTTACTTTTAAAGCTTTAAACGGTGTTGTCCCGTCCTATTTAACTCAGCTACTCAAACCTTACACTCCCTCCCGGGCACTCCGATCGGCTGACCAGTTGCTCCTGGTCGTCCCCGGATCCAAGCGGAAGCTCAGAAGAGACAGGGCCTTCTCTGTTTGTGCTCCTAAGCTATGGAATGCCTTGCCTTTGACCATTCGTCAGGCTTCCTCAATACCAGTTTTTAAAACTCTTCTTAAAACCCACTTCTACATTTTGGCCTTAAACACAAACTGAGACTTGATCCTATCTGCTAGTGGTTGTTTGTTAATTGTTTTATTTGATATAGTTTCATTGGGTAGATTTTCACCCCCACTTTGGAATTTTATGATATTATGACTGTAATTTTTTTTTCTTGGTTGATGTTTTGCTGCCTATGTACAGCACTTTGTTCAGCTGCTGCTGATGTGAAAGCGCTCTATAAATAAAGTGATGATGATGATGATGACAATATCCCTAAATGGTGCAGGTATCAGAAACAAACAATCATGTGGGAATAAAAAGGCTTGGGAAGGACCTATTTGAAAAGAGCTAATGTCTACTATTATCAATAAAACGGTTTGTTACAATAACGTAATTATTATAGCATTATATTATTGTAATTACATAGTTATAACAAAACAAATCCTACAGTTATGAACTTTACCAATTTGAGTGGAATCTCTGGATCTCAGTGCACCATCAAGAGATGCCTTGATTATAAAACAGGTGAGTGAGCACAGTGAAATCTGAGCTACACTGATACATCAGCAGCTTCAGTGCTGCTCCAGTGAAAAGAGATCATTAAGACAGTTAATGATAGAGTGAAATGCTAAGGACTCAATGAGCTCTGACAGGAAAAAATGGACAGAGTTTCCTCTCACATGAGAAATCAAAGCAGCAGCTTTACCTGAGCTGATAAAGTTCTTTCTTGATGGTCCGGCAATATTAATAATAAAATAGATGCATGAAAGGGGCTACATAAAAGTGAAAGAAAAAGCAGTGAAAGCCTCGAACATTTCTCATCAAATTCTTCCAAGAACAAATTCTTTATGTGAGCCACAATCATTGTATTTATATATAATATATATATATATATATATATATATATATATATATATATATATATATATATATATATATATATATATATATATATATATATTAGGGGTGTAACGTCAGTTCGGTTTGATACGGTACAGTGGTGTCATGGTTCGGTATGTTTTCGATACAGCAAAATGAAAGAAATGGCAGAGAAATTTCCTATTCATTAAAAGAAAAATTATTTTTAAATAAGTGTGTGTTTTCCTACATCTTGAAACTTTTAGTTTTATTAATGGGGGTAATCTTTGAAGGATGAACAAATAATGTTTTGGTCATCACATTAAAAATAAATATGATTTAAATATGATAACATTTAAATATGATAATATTTGAGTTTTGAAGTGCTGGATATGTGATGTACTTGAAAGCATTTTTCTATTTCTGCCAAACTTCCATGGTTACAGTGATTGTTACTACAGTAAATCCATGGTGAATGCTGATCTGTGGACTTAAAGCCTATAACTAGTTCATTCATGGAACAAGGTTTCTCCTGGTTTGCGCGACAGCGCTGTTTGATCCTTTAATAAAGGAGACATGTTAATGCTTCTCACTAGATCTTGCAGCGATGTTATTTCTTCAAAAGCTTTGTTTACTGGATCTCTCAGCGCTGTATTACAGTTTCGCTTGATCGCGATCGGCTCGCGCTTCGCTGATGTTGATGGTCCAAACTGATAAACAGTCCGTGAATCACAAAATGAGTCGCGCAGTTTCGTTCCGCTTTCGTTGCGTTTGCCATTTGATGTTGTGCAATGTGTTGGTGTTCACACCAGCGCGGATTTTGGTCGGCAGGAAAAATGGTCCAACGAATCGTTCGTTTTGTAATGCGTACCGAACAGAAAGCCTCGTACCGAACGGTTCAATCCAAATACGTGTACCGTTACACCCCTAATATAACATACATCTCACTTTATATCAATAATTTTTAGGAGAAACATCTGAGGCAAAGGTTACACTTAAATAAAACAGTACTGTGCTTTGAGTGAGACACCATTGATTTTCATGTAATTTTGGCTCCTGCAATGGGTGTGGGGGCGTCCCATCCCTTTGCGTTGAGCCGACCAGATGAACCAGTTGTTTCCAGTGCTGACGGTCTTGTGCCAGCTGCTCTGCATCCTTCACAGCAACTCCAAGTTGTTGGAGGTCGCCCGCAAGGACGTCACGCCATTGGGTGCGGGGTTTACCTCGTGATCGTCTCCAGCCTGCGCCTCTCGGATCAAACTGGAGAATGGCTCTCGTCGGGTGGTCAGGAGGGAGATGGAGGACATGGCCAAGCCAGCGGGTGTGACATTGCGCAGCCAGGCAAGATGCCCTGGGCTGGCACGTGCGGGCTCTAAGCACTTGATTGGAAACCCGCTGGGGCCACCTGATCTTCTCAGCCCTGCTATCAAAGCCATCTAATCTTGTAGTCAGTGTCTTATTTAAGGGCCAAGTCTCCGAGCCATAAAGCAGAATGGAGAGTACTGCTGAGTTGTAAATCTGGAGCTTCGTCTTGCGTGAGATGGTCTGGTGCCACCAGAGTGGTTTCCAGTGAGACTGCAGAGCTAACACTGCTAGGGCTCTTCTGTGGGTAATCTCTGGTTTTAGGTCCCCGTTGTCTGCCACTAAGGATCCCAGATACACAAAGTTGTTGACAGGCTCTACAATATCATTACCAAACCGCAGGGAAGTTGGATGCGGTCCATCACCGACATACATGAACTTTTTTGTCCAGCTAACCTGAAGGCCAAGCTTCTCAGCCTCTTCACTGTATATGCCCAGAGTGTCTCTCAACTGGCTGTAGGACGTGCTGAGCAGGATGGTGTCGTCAGCGTACTCCAGGTCATTCAGGTGGTAACTGCCAAAGGACACTCCGGGGACCCGCTCACAAACCCTAGACATCAGATGGTCAATGATGCAGTTGAAGAGGTCAGGAGCAGCCACACAGCCCTGGCGAACGCCACTGGAGATGGGAAACCAGTCTGAGTCTCTGCCGTTGATACAGACACAGCTCTGAGCATTGCTATAAAGCAGCTTGAACAGTGCAACGATCTTGGGTGGTGCTCCAAGGGCATGAAGGGTACTCCACAGTGAAGTGTGGCAAACGGTGTCAAATGCAGCCTTCAGATCTATGAACCCGATGTAAAGATGGCGATCTTTACGGAATTCATAGGTCTTCTCTATCAGCAAGCGAACAGCGGAGATTTGGTCTGTTGTGGAGCGGTTAGGCATGAAGCCGGCCTGCTGGGGACGGCGGCTGCTTCTGATGGCTGGGAGAGCACAAACTGAGCAAGATCCTGGTAAAGAGTTTGCCGGAGATGGAGAGCAGGGTAATACCTCTGTTGTTTCCGTAGACAAGCCTGTCATCTTTACGTTTCCAGAAGGGCAAGATGACTTCTCTGGTCCAGTCACTGGGAAGCCCCTCTGTCTCCCACACCTCATTGAATATGTGGGTAAGCCAATCGACGTTTCACCCCCGAATTTTAGCATCTCAGCGGTTATTGCACAGATGCCGGGGGCTTTCCTGTTGTTAAGTCTTTCCAGAGCGGCTCTGACTTCCTCAGGTGTGACAGGGTCTGTATTGCAGACAGTACTAAGGGCTGCAGCATTAGCGGCCGATAAGATGGCGGTATCAGCAGGGGAGGTACCGTGCTGCAGAAGGAGGTTGAAGTGCTCTTTCCAGCATTCGAGGCAGTTTGCTTCCGTTGCTATAAGATTGCCATCGGAATCTTTCACCAGGGCTGTCTTGATTCGTAAGCCATTATGGGCACATAATGGCACAGCAGACTGAGACACGGCTCATATTGTTGTTATCGGCCGCGGACTCTAGGTGTTTAGCTTCTGCTTGCCAGAACTTCTCCCCATCCTCGGCTATAGCCACATTGCACTGGTGGTTCAGTCGCTGATACTCCGTCATATATATCTCGGAGCCGGGCCTCACGCCGCCGGTCTATGATGTTGAATGTTCTCTCCGATATCTAGGGCTTTTTAGGGGAAGGTCGAAAGCATCCGAAGACATTGTGAGCTGACTGGATGATACTTTCCTTGAAGGTCTGCCAGTCGTTCACCTTGTCGGTAGCCTGGTTATCAAAGATGCGCCGGATGGCACAACTGAAATCTGTGTCGATGTTTGGATCACTGAGTAGGGAGGAGTCCAGGCGAGACTAAGTCTTGGTGTGCTGGTTGGCTCGCAGCTTTAGCTTGAGCTGGGCCACCAGCAAGAGATGGTCTGTGTTGCCAAGCTCTGCTCCTCGTTACACATTTCCAAGTTCGGCCATCTGGGCTGTACCATGTCCAGTGATGGATAAGCTTCCGGGGAAACCAGGTATCAGCAACGCAGAGGTTGTTGTGATGGCAGAGAAGGAGAAGGCGTTGAGCCACCATTGAGCAATTCCATTTTCTTATGGGCGTATTGTTTTTTTTACCATCTGCATACTACATCTCCAGCTACAACACATTTATATAATCCCTTACACCATTTTTTTCGCCAATGTATCAAACAGTTATGGAGTTTTGTGTTATTTATTATATCAATGTGTACTAGAGCCCATGCCGACTCACCCTGCCTGTGTTTATGCTGGACTACTTGTAAACTCAAAACATGTAGCTTTAGCAAGGCCTTGTGCATTTAAATATCTTTTAAATGGGTTTTGTATATTGCATTAGTCTTGAAAACATTTTCAGAGATTTTGTCTGAACAAAACACAAAACAAACTTTCGTAATAGTATAGTTTTCACAGAATTGTGTTGTTAGTTCCCATGATGATGAGTTCCTGGCTGATGTTTCCTTTAAACAGCTTGTACGCTCAGAAAACATCATGCAACAAGACCACATTTTTAGGTCATTCTTTAATTATCTTTGTTTTTACAAATGGGTCATTTCTATAATACTCTACCTTATGAAGTTTGCAACTTTCCCAAAAATAAAATAAAAAAATTTTCAAAGCAAAGCTTGCTTGTCCCCCTTTTTAGTCCAGGCTTTCAGAAATATACTCTGCTCAATATCAGGCACTTAACCTTAATTCATTCTAACTTGATGGTTTACACAACTGTAAAAAAATGAACAGGATGTAATAAATGGAAATAAACATAACAGAATTCATCAAATCCATTGCTAATGCTTACTAAAGTTTGTGCTGTTGTTTTATCATCAAAGTGATGTCAGTTGAAGGATGATGTCATTAAGGACCTGGTTTTTGTTAGTTAAAGGATTTTACGAAAAGCTATACCAGCACGCAAAGTGAAATTAAGGACACAGGATAAACCTATAAGTTGATTACCAATTAAAACCATATTTACACGAAAGCATTTTTTGTTTTGCTAGTTTTTCTTTCTTTTTTTTTAGTTTTTGTTTTAGAAGTGAATTTTATTTGAATCACCATACTTTTGTTTGTTAAATTAAGGTTCTTGATTTCATTTTTTATTTATTTATCATTCATAAGTAAGGACATAATAACTAACATTCATTAAAATAGCCAAATACGCTTCATTATTACATGGGGTGAGTGCAATAAATATGTCAAAAAAGAAGAGTTATTTAACATCTGTCTGTATTAGCAATGGCACAGCTGATGTGACATCGCTAATACATGGTGTTAATTGAAAAAAAAACAGTAAATAAATCTAAACAGTAAAAATACAACTCAACAGCTTCTCTGGGCTGAATTTCACATATGTGTGACGAATGTTATACAATTAGGAAATCCATATGCTGCCTTCCATACCTGCTTTCTGATCTAATCATCATGTACTGTAGATGAAAAAGCTTATGCAAAGATGTAAAAAAAAGCTTAGCATGATAATTTTGTTCAATGTTTATTTCATTCTCATCTGCTCATAATGCCTCTGCTCCACAGAGAATGTGTGTTAATACTCACAGCTAGTATTTCTCAAAATGATGGAGTTAGTACAAAAGCCCAGGGCATCTCACGCTCGACCCTCATACTCTCACTCAAAGCCCCATTAGCGTCTGCTCACTGAGCCAACACAACAGGAGCAGTAGTGTATGACCTATTTAGCGTGTAAGTTGGAGATGTTAGAGGCTTTACTGTGGGAATCATAAGAAGGGAGCACAAATCTTCCATTTGATGAAGACTATCCATTAGCTCAGTGGAACAAAAACAAGGAGGATTGGACAATATGTGTATGTGTGAGATTGGGCATTCTGTCACAAAACAGCATCTGAAGTGGACACCCTGACAGTGAGTTCACAGGGGACGATTGCCAGTCGCCCATAAGCCCACAGCTCTCCCAACAACACTTATTTCGCTCTATGTGTCATACATGTTTCAAGAAACTTGCTGTCATGGAACAAAATAATGCAGACAAAGGTAAATAGTTATGAATATTGTTTATTCAATAACACACCGGAAGTTAGCAGGTGAGTCTCTGGATTGCAGAATGTGATGGTGATACTAGAATGTAAATGATAAGTCTTGTCTGTTGCAGGTAGTAATGAGAAGTGGCTGGTGGACTGAAGACTGGCAGACGATTACACGCAGAAAACTGATGATTGAAGAAGAAGGACGTGTCAGTTCGATGCATAGGTTCGTAATCCATAGGTAAGTAGTCAGGTAGAGGTTCAGTGTTGAACGACGAGACCAGATCAAGATGTGTGTTAGGTGCTAGCCTTTATGGAGGAACTGATGAGGCTTATGGCAGACAGGTGTGGTGATGTTGAGTGTGCACAGGTTCTATCCAGAGAGGATGATGGGAAATGTAGTGCATTGGTGGCAGAGGTGAAGAGGTGAAGGCAGAGGCTTAGGAGGAGGGTGTGGAGATGGTGGAGGGATGGTAAGAGGAGCAGGTGAAGGGATGGTGATAGTGGGTGGCGACAGAATGACAGACGGACAACGAGACCCAGAGCTCAGAGAGGACAGCCCATGGTGGAGTTGAGGGAGGGAGGAGCCAAGGTGAAATGGAGGCTGATGATGATGGTGGAGCTGATGGATCCCTGGGCACAGACAGAGAGCCGATGGAGAAGAGCGACATCGCTGGGACAGGAGGCCTAGGCGATGCTGTGGCGACAATCACCCGAGAAGGAGCAAGAGTGCCGAGGACTAGGGCGATGCCAGTGTGATGGAGGTCCGAGGCGTACCCGAGGGGAAGCAGGAGCTCACTGCAGCCGTAGGGGTGGAGGAACGGAGCGTAGCAGATGATCTGCAAGTCCATGGTGGAGGTGGTGTGACGAATGACCAAGGGAGAGCCGGTGGGATGTGGGAACCCAGTGGAGTCAAAAAGAAACGATCTGAGGCAGAGCCACTGGATCAATTCGCTCAGGCACTGATGGTGGTTGTAGGACTTGAGGCTTGACGTGAGTGCTTGACATCGCAGGAGATGGCGTCGGGCTGACAACCTGTAGCAGAGGCGGGGCTGGAGGACTGGCTGAGCAGGGTGGTGACGGAGGCAGATGAAGGCTAGACGGGGTTGAAGGCAACACAACATTGTCCATGCAGATCTTTGTGGTGTTTAAAAACAGCGATTAAGGTTCAGAAGTGACAGATTAAAAGTTCAAACAGTCCATGGTGCTGTCTAGGAACAGCGATAAAAAATCAGAAACGGGGTGGGAGACGATACCTCCGTCCTGAAGTCAATCAGCCAGTCCTCAGTCTCAAATTTCACCAAAACACCCTCGGCCATTGATGTCATTGTCTCACGCCCCTGGTCAAACCCGGGCTCCTCTTCCGGGGCGAGGGTCAGCACTGTCCACTTGCACTCGAGCTCTGGCTGACGGGTTGCGACGGGTGGTAACTTTCAATCTGCGGGGGGTTCACACAATTTCTCTGTGGTCGCAGGTGGTGAAACAGGCTCTGGGTCTGGCTGTGATCTGAAGCGGGGATAGAGACTCTCCAGACACCGGATGATGGTGTCCCTCCAGTTAAGTCCAGAGGTGTCTGGGAGGTCTATGGGGTGATGGTAATTGGCCCCAATCCAGAACAGTGACTTCAGGGTTTCGTTGTAAAAGTAATGGCAAGAAGGCAGAATTTTTTCAGGAAAAACAAAAAAGTCTAAGCTCTCACAAGCCACAAAAGCAAATCCTCCCATAACCCCACTCACTCAGCCCCTCTACATTAGAATAATTCAAAGCAGAATGGGCCATGCAAGCAGAGAATGGATGTTCCCACGAACTTGACACCTCAATGTGCAGATTCGGAAGGAATGGAAGGCTCACCGGAGCAGTGCACTTATGACTGCTTAGATATCACTCGTCTTAGCGGCTGCTTGCGATCTCACGCTTCGAGACGGACTATTCCAAACTCAGTCTGACTGTAGCACAAAAGCTCCACTAGCTCATTGTATTCTGCATTCTGCTGCATGGACCAGGAAACAGATTTTCTACACATGTCTGTCTGTACTGACTCCATACATTCTGAATTGTCAAAATCATGAGCGAGCAATGAGTCCTCGTATTCCTCGGAAGAAACCGTGGCTCGGACTTTGGTTTCAGGCGTGAGGGCAACAGAATTTCGGGGTGGGGGTGGGGGGTGGTTGGGGGGGGCTCAGCAGCTTGACACTCTTCACTCTTGAAGAGCGCCAGCTGAGAGCAGAGCTTTCTCAGAGAGAAACCATCAGAAACTGTGAAGGCCCATGGACACCTCACCACTCATCTCCTCACCGGCCGGATGACCCTACCCAACCAGATGAACTGGATAATATCGTGAAAGTTCTGATCCCATCTGACTCCTGACATTATGCTGCCTAACTCATAATCATACACTGTTCATTCGTTGGCCAAAGGAGGACTGGCCCCCCGACTGAGCCTGGGTTCTCTCAAGGTTTTTTTCTCCATTCTGTCACCTGATGGAGTTTTGGTTCCTTGCCACTGTTGCCTTCGCCTTTTGGCTTGCTTAGTTGGGGACATTTAATTCTCAATTGAACAATACTATTACAACATTGTTTTCCTGTTATCTCTGTAAAGCTGCTTTGAAACAATTTGTATTGTAAAAAGCGCTATATAAATAAAGGTGACTTGACTTGACTTGACAATGCATACATCCAGCCCCTACAGGGCTGAACTTGCATGCTTCACCCTTAGACTGAAAACACATGTATCGTGACCATTGGCATACAGCGTTTAAACTGTTCGCTCACAATGCTTCTTTCTCTTTCACACACTGAAATATTCACACAGACAGGGGGCTTTCTTGAAGACATTGAAACAAATAATGTGTTTTCAGGTGCCCTTTTTATATGCAGGGGAGACCCTGCAATGTCATCACTGCGTTCGCCATGATTGGCTAGTTGTTACATGTGTTACATGAATACACAATGTTCTGCAGGATTCTGCAATGTTCAATGAACATTCTGCAATTTTCCCCATTGCATCATTTGACTCGGTGTGTGTAATTTACATCAACTTATGTCAACTTATGTTTACCACAGACATTATTTCACTCAACAAATTGAAAAAAAAAAACATTATAATAACTCATAGGAAAATCTTGAGGAAATCAATGGAAGCTTTAGCGTTAAATTCTGCCAGGAAGACTCAATTGCTACGTCACTTATTACCTTCTCATCTATCCAATCACGTCTAATACTTGCGGTATAAAAGACCGGTACTTACACATGTTTGAGTTCGCAGATGCTGACGCTTTCATTCACCTCCATCCTCCCCACCACCACCAAGACAGTTCCTTCCCCTCCATCCTCCCCACCACCACCAGGATAGTCCCTTCCTATACCTCCCAGGGGGTTGGCTGCGCCCCTGCCTTCGTCTTCAGGCGGAAAATGCCGAGTCCGGACCCTCGGATTGCGAGCTATGGACGGGGCCTACGCCAAAGAACTTTATTGCTTGCTGGGCTATCAATAAATGTAGTTATTGTTACAGTACTTATTCTCCCGAGTCTTTCTGGTAGAACTGGCAAATTATCCTTCCGAGTTTTGACATCACTCAGCACTCTATACCTTTTCCAAATAAGTAATGTGTCACATAATCACAATACGTTTTTTCATTAGTAAAGTTACTTGATATTTACACCATAAAATCCTGTTTACTTTTTAGCATTTTAAAATAAGTTACATCAGATTGATTTTCCCAAGTAGTGAGTAAAATGTATACCTTATATTTTACTTTTTCAAGTAACATGCACTTCTACAATTACATTACTTACATACATTAGTAGTTGAATTCACACCTTAAAATCCAAGGTACATTTCAAGTTCTGTGTAATTACTCAAATTTAGATGTAATACTATATCACATTATTTTCAGATTTTTATTTTTATAATGACTGCAGTGGTGGATTGCTTTGCTTTGAAGTTTGCAGCTACGGCCACCATATATTTTGTCATGACATGCCATTTTCATGACATCATGACATTTCATCGTTACATCAGTCATGTAGTACAGCCTATATCTCATTCCATGCAAACTATGTTGGTAGGATAAACACTTTTCCACAGCAAAAAAACAAAACAAAACAAAACAAAAACAAGCTGCATCCATTCTGGAGTAAATTTGACAAATGGTAAGAAAAAAATTATGCAAAAGTATCTCAACATGTTATTTTTTTACTTTTGTGTAACATAATTAATTATTTTTTATTATGAGTAATGCAATATTGTAACGCATTACTTTTAAAAGTAAACTTTCTGAATGATCACATAATGCACAAAATATATGAATTTGTAGTACTTGCAAATGGATCCCCAAGGAGATGTCTGAATTGTTTTTATCTTGTTATCATGTTAGGCAGATAACCCAATCATGCCTGGCACATGATGGCGTACTGTACAGTTGGTTCCTCTGCTGATTCGACTTGTGTATAGCCTAGAAAATTTGATTAAAGATATTAGATAACATCTTATCTAGTGGGTCATACCTCCTGTATTTCCAGAAAGGGTTCACAACAGTCTCCTTTTGCTACACAAATGGTCAGAGTTTTAGCTGTTATTTGTTGTAAGATGTGAAATGAATAGTAATCTTTGTGTATTGCTTGTTCGGGCACAAAGCTGTTGATGTAGAGACAAAACAATGATTGCAGACTGTGGTTATGTAACTGAACACAGGTTAGTGAAGGGTGAATTTGTGATTATGGTGGGAATGGAGATGGTCTTATTGTGCATGTGATTTTTGAATGTCATGGCAATATACTATGTAGTCATTAAGAATACAGTGAAAGCAGAACATAGAAATTGCCCTCCAAAATCAGAAAAAAAAACCCTCATTAAAATCATTCTCTGCTTTGTAATGCAGAAAATTAATTGTCTTTACAGTAATAATGCACGTGAAATCATCCCAACCAGACACAATAATTTTTTTCTTGCAGAAAATTACAACAGCACAACAAATACTATTGTTAAATACTTGGATTTACAGTTGAACTTAGAATTATATACATATAATCTCACATGATCCTTCAGAAGACCATTCTAATATGTTTATTTGGTGCTCAAGAAACATTTCTTATTATTAACATGTTGATGTATTTTGTGCTTCTTAAAGGCACACTATGTAGAAATTGTGTTTTTGTCAAACAGCGACCCATAGAGTCGCTGTGGAATACTTGCACTGTCGTAAAGCTTTTCCTTTTTCTAGTCTCTTCCAACCGCGTTTTCTTTGCTTTTTCCATCGTCGAGTATCACATCTTAAATGCGCGCAAGTGTCTTCGTGCTTCATATGTTGTTGTTGATGTGTGTGATGTCGTTGCCGTAAAGCATGTCGTGAGTCTCGCAAGATTTGTCGAGGGCCCTCCTCTCAAACTTGCATTGCTGGTTTTTCCAGCGGCATCCCCCCAAGCTTTACTACCAGGATGATTCGCCCTACTGAGTTTGTTTACCACCGAAATGACTTTGAAGCTGTTATATTAAAGTACAATTCTTGCATAGTGTGCCTTTAATATTTTGGTGAAAACTGTTGAATTGCAATTATGTATCACTATATATTATATACTGATATCTGATAGGCAACATATTAAATATAATCCTGTTCTTGACAAGTTTCATGACATTCATTTACTGAATAGATACATACATACATACATAGACACATAGATAAATGAATGATACATGAATACTTAATTATCAATTTCATGCATTCTAGGATTTACTCATAAATCTGAATGTGTGTGTGTGTGTGTGTGTGTGTGTGTGTGTCTGTATGCTCTGCTGCTTTCTGTCACTTATCAGTCTGACTGTGATTACTCATCAGCCAGAGCCCCAACCAGCACGGCGCCTCCTCTTATCTGAACACATCACACTGTCTTACCTCATTGTCTCTGAGGTGGCTGAGACTGAGGACCTCTGTTTCTTTCATTCCTCTCCTGTCCCATCCCTAACAACCTATTTATGTTTTTATTTGCATTTATTCCTCTATTATTTCTGATGTTTCTTTCTCTTCTCCCATCCTTAATTCTTTCTTTCCCAAATTGATTTTCTTGTGGCAAAGTGTGGGCTAGAGCTCTGCCCTTCACACTGGATGATACAAACAGTCTTGTGATGGCAGATGTGCCTCTGATTTCATTGTCTCCAGTAAAAGGCACATTGTCTGTGGGATTTGGTTTGGTTTAAATCTATAGAGGCGCCACATGACATTATCTCCTGTAGAAATAGCACAACTAACAAGCAGTAGAACAGGCAACTCACCTCTTTCTTATAGGTTAAGAGAGGATATAGCTGTCACGGTGGCCTGTGCCACTCATTGTAATTGAGTATATGTGTGTGTTTTTGTGTCTCTGTAGTAAATAGTCTGGTTTTAATCTGAGTGAAGTTGGAGTATCTCAATTTCACTCGATCAATGAAGCTCTCAGACAGACATTTCCACAGAGGGCACACAAAGCACAAGCAAAGGAACAAAAGCTATAGATACTGACACACAATAATAATGATCTAATTAATGTTCTGATTGTCTTAATGCAGTAAAGTCTTAATGAAGGAAGGCAATCAGGGTAATGAATAGGGCTAGGTATTGACACACATTTCACAATTCCACTAGCCTGGGAAAACCCAGACAACTTCAGGCAAATTTAGATTTGCCCTGCAAGTCTGTCAAGGTGCTCATTCAAGCCCATTTCCAATCGATTTACACGATGACGACAGCACAGCGACGGTGAAGCAGATTTTGTAGCCTACATTACAAAGATGGAACATCACTCGTTTGAATCAGCTATCGCGGCTGTTTTAAACGATTTGAACCTTTCCTTTTTGTTAAAACCCGAGCAAAGAACAACACTCAGAGATGTTTCTCCATTGATAACACCCTTTTGGAAATGATTTGTCTATGAAGCTTTGCCAGACCATAACTCAGTTACTACTGAGAATGATCTGGTTTTAACCAGGCTACAATTCCACACGATTTCGATTCGATTCAATATTGATTATTTTGGATATCAGGTACAATACATGGCAAATTCTCAAGGAAAACAAATCTCTTAACTAATGCTGTAAACTATGGGAGTCAGTTGTAGCCTATAGGCTTCATTAGCCTACTATAATATTGAAGGTAAAATTTAACTGATTTGTATACAAACACTTAAATTACACCTTTATGTATTTTTATAATAATACAATTATCTGAAAAATAAACATTTAAATGGTGGCTGTCATAAAACTAGCATTAACAATTAAATTCATATATTATATGGTGCATATATTTAGCAAAATGCTCCTCTCTAGAGTTAATTTTTCTAGCTGACTAACGAGTTCATGGTCACTGGATATGTTTTTTCTGAGGTAAATGTGACTTTTACATGACATTGTTTGCAAGCTGTTTTACTGACGTCTTTCCGCGGTTGAAACACCTATTGGGAGATTCCATGTAATATGATACGGATTTCGATAAGTTGTAGCCTACTCTATTTTTTTACACACTTTCAGATGCTCATTCATGTTTATTTCACGCTGTAATTAGAATTACTGGCTGCCAGAGCGATCTCACGCCACAACGCCAAAAAGGTATCTATTTATGTTTTTGGATTTCAATTGACCCCCCCCCCCCCCCCAAAACATCTGTGCTTATTTGGGAAAATCCTAAAAAAATTATATATTTGCCCTTCATCTGGTTACATTTTTAAGGCTATTCATGAGTATTAAAGTCAAGTTGCTTTGGTTTACCATCATGTTACATCTTACCCGGCATGATACCTCCTTTTCTTATATCACATAACTAGCTTTATTTGAATAATATCTGCTGAATATACATTATAAAAACATACTGCTTTTGTATCTCTTTCTGTATGCCTATGTGCTTAACTCAAAAACCTGAAGTTCAATAATTCAATCACATGATAACATCCAAAACATTTTATATATTGCAACGAAACAAGATTAATATGTTACCAAATTGTTTTGATGCTACAAGAGACAAAAGTGTTTTGCAACAAATATGTGGAAACACGGGCTATGGAAACTATTTTGTTTCTCATGTATTATTAGCCTTTAATTAGCCAGCAGATACTGATCAAGAGGTGAGTGCTAAGCAAAGAACATGGAAGTGGCTCTTTACAGGTACAAAGACCCCTGTCTCTCAGAGGTGAAAAGGTGTCCCTCCAGCTGCCTTTCTGTGTGCTTGTGTCTGATAGCAGCGCCTGAAGGCTTCCCCTTCCTCTGGGGGTTGAGGTTGGCTACTCTGGTAATGGATATGGTTGGAGGAGTCTGACCCCAGGCCTGTTATTAGCCAGCCTCGCTTCATTAAAATGGCTTATTGTTTGATACAGTGCTCATATTCAGTCCTACAGAGGCCCTTTCACAAGAGCAGCTTTTATTTATCAGCACTGATAGGAGACTAATCCTGTGCCCTTTGCACCTGAGTGAAACCCTGTCGCCACTTTCCCTGCATTAGCCCCCTTCCCTATAATTTTGTTCCTAAGCTTTTTGTTTGTTGGATTCCTCCTTTTTCTTCTGGCCAATCTGCATTTTCACATCCGGCTAGTTACGATCCACAGTTTCTCCAGGGATCCAGGGGTGTGATACAGGTGCTTCCATGCCTTCGTGTCAACTTCTGTTTCTCACATGTCTCAGGAGAAGCTTCACAACCTCTCAGAGGAAGAGCAGGGCCTGTTTCCTGAGGGCTTTGGCTCTTCAGATGACCGTCAGGGCATTCGGCATGTCCCGGGCAGCCAGTGAGATTTATAATCCCGCTCAGCTCTTTCTGCTTTCAAAGGGCTTCTGGGAGCAGAACTGCAAATTGCTTGAACACATGGAATGATTCATAGATTTACGGCACGCATGAAATGGTCTCAAAATGGCAGTAAATGATGAAACAGGATGTGAAGGACTTAAGACCTAGTACCAGAAGCAACCTTTTTGAACAAACCCATTACAGTAAGAATTACTTTTGGTGTAGGGTACAAGATTTTATTGTCCTCTAATCCACTAGATAGCACAAAAACATGGCGTAGTACTTTCCAAAACACCGGCTTTTCAAGATGCACGTGGACATTTGGCTGATCCTTGACACGATGGCAGACAGCAGCGCAAAGTTGATTCTGAGCTCATTTGGTCTAGTATTTAATGTTTTTTTTTTTTAAATCTTTATTAAAAATGTTGTAGATTTAAGTAGCAAAGGAGAATAACTATAATTATTGGATATATTTGGAAACAAATGTCTTCTTAATGATTTTCATGTTTGTTCAGTGTAATTAAAGCAAGAGTTTATCAATAACGGAATAATATGTTAAAGTATGGAATTTGGGGTGAAAGGCACAATAATTAATATGAAAATAAATACCTGTCTGACTTTTACATTTGTTGAGATGAAATGGTTAAATTTAGATGGTAAATAAATATAATATATTAAGTTGGGTGTCCACCTTAGAGATCCCCATATTTATAAGGAAACCATGATATTTAAAAATATGTCATTAATCATATATAATAAAATAAAATATAATGTAGTGTTTACTACTATCAAATCTATATTAAATTATTATAGGGTCTCCTTCAATGCTTTCAGAATCTTTACTTTTTTAAAATAATTTTGTTTCTGTATTTTTTAAAATACATTTTTATATTAACATATTTTAATGACAGTATATTTATTGAACAAAAATGAATTCTTCTATTTATCAAAATAAACAGGAAAAAGTACAAACTTTGCTAAAGTGATTGTTTTGAACAAGTATTAACTACAAGTATTAAGTACATGTATCAATAATGTGCCCCATGCTGATGAGCCTTTACCCTGTGTGTGGCCCACCTTGCCACCTCATTCATAATATTTTTTAATAAAATAAACAGCATTTATAATTTATTTTCACACAAAATATGTTGCTTTAATGCAAACATATTTTGTCTGCAATCATATACAATGAGAATAGTGACATTTTTTTCTTAAGGTGTGTCTTTAGCCCCATTGTACCCTATAACTTGTCTCACACCATAAATCCTCAAATTGTGATTATTGTGTGCTAATGAACTGTTACTCTTTTTTTTTGGGTTTAACTTACAATTTTATAAAACATTAAAGCGTAATCTAGACACAACTAATCATCCCGTTCATAAAGCCTATTCTGAATTGGGGCAACCGCTTAGCAACCCCCCATTAGCAACACCATGGCTACAACTCACAGCAGCCTAGAATCAATTTTCCATTGAATACCACCCCTATTTTTTAAATGTAAAAATCGAATTAACTAAAAAAAAAAACGAAAACATGCTAGCAATGAGCAAAAACCTGCTAGAAATTGTAACATGCTAACAACATGTTAAAACCTGATCAAATATGTACAATACAGATAGTAATATATACGATACAGATAATAAACAGTTCATTTCGGATGTACAGCAGCTCTAAAATATTTTTATTTTTTGAAGATGCGAGCATTGTAATTCTATTGTTTTTGGACTTGCAATGAGGTTACATCATGTTTGTTATACCATGGTAGTACCATTTCATTCTTTGAAGTCCTTTCATTCGTAGGATTCAGGTGTAAGAATGTTGGTAAACTGCTATGGAATCTGTTGGATGGAGCATTCTTCTCCTCCTTAATTGAGACATTTTATGGGTCAGCAAAAATGACCATGTAACAAGATTTTCATGTTTACTGTTTTAAAAAGGTACATGACTGCATTGTGTTGTGCAATGGAATACTCCATTTCACCTTCTAACATGATTTTATTACAGTTTTCATTATGATACACTTGCATAATCAGAAAACAAAGAATAAGATGCTTAACTTACAATACAATTAATGTATTTATTCATACATGCATTTATTATAGAAATTCAGCGGCATTCTTGCAACATCATTACCTAAAAAATGCATTGAGAATCTTGTTAGATAAAGATTGTTTGGAGTGTGGCCATGTTGTGTCTCTTTACAAAAATACTTACTTTTGACATAAAGCTCATTCAGCAAGCACACAATGGATCCTTTCAGAAAGCTAACTTTTATTTACAGCCAGATATGATTTGAACTTAAAATGGAGTCGTACACTGTTCATCTGTAATGGACAGAAATTATGGCCTGCTATAAGGTCTGAAATTAACTCTTTTAAGAGACCAATCTTTGTGAAATATTGTTATAGCCTTTAGCAGTTATGGAGCTATTAACAGTAAAAGAATATCACATTTTTTAATGACATACCATTAGTATTGTGTATCTAAGTATACAACAGTATGTTGAGTCAACCTTAACTCCTACCAGATACAACCCATCCACGCTCCCTCTTCCTCCAGGCCAGTATCATTCTTGCATGTTTTTGGGGCGACAGGTCGTTTCCTGTGAGCGTTTATTTGTGCAGATGGGTCGGCAGTAAGGAAAGATGATATCTAATCACCTGTTCCTGTGAGGCACAGAGCAGGTCTTTGTGTATTCATTCTGAGTAGCCTGGTCATACTCATAAGGAACTATGGGCAGGTGACAATGAGGAGGAGAAGGGTCTGCTATTGTTGAAGACACAGAATACACAAGTGTAATTCACATGACATGTCATTGTCCTGCAGTGTGATGTTATATTCTAAAACTATTTTAAACTGCATTCTGAGTTTGTTCTGTCTAATTGTTGTGTAGTTCTTTTACCTCTATTAATTGTGCGGAATAATTATAATGTTAATGTATAGTTGGTCCTGCACTATGACAAATACATAAAAAAGGAAGAAAGAAATGGTGATGCTATTTGGGGTCTTGAAAACATTTTATCATTCATATTGTAAATATAAAATGAAAAAGCTCACTGTATGTTTTGAATACATTCTGGTCCTGGCTTCTGTTCACCTCAATGTACAGAAATACTGTAATATACTTTAAAATAATGAGGGCTACTTGTGTGATTTGAGCAAAATATACAAGTGCAAACTGAATGTAATTTTTCAGACACCCAATTACATATTAATTGAAATTAAATTAAAATTAGTTATATTTTATATAATATAAATTAGCTGATTTTTTTTAGCATGCTGTTTTGACCTACTTAAATTGGGCGTAAAAGAATAGTTCTCAAAAATGAACATTCTGTCATTATTTACTAATAAGTAAGAATTTCGTTCATCTTCGAAACACAAATCAAGTTATTGTAATGAAATTTGAGAGACTTCTGTTCCTACCAACTTCCACTTTGACGCTTCAAAAAGTTCATAAAAAGATCGTAAGACGAATCCATATAAATCAATTTTAATCTAATTTACCGTATATACCCGAATATAAGACGACCCTGAATATAAGACGACCCCTCATTTTTCAGACTTATTCTTTGGGAAAAAGACACACACACACACACACACACACACACACACACACACACACACACACACACACACACACACACACACACACACACACACACGCAAACACGCACGCACGCACACACAGAGAGAGAGGCGCGCGCGCTCTGGAGGGAGGATGTCGCGCGCTCTTAAGCCTTGTTTATACTCGACGCGTCCGAGAAATGTCGAAAAATGTCCAAAAATGACGCGTTGGGTGCGCAAGACCCGGCAAGACCACATTCGCTTGGCTGAGTGCACAGCGCGTGCGGCGCCGCATAGAAACACGTGAAGAGCGCGCGCTACAGTGATGTTTCCTCACGCGGAGCCGCTTCACCTGTTTGTCTGAGGTACTTTTGAAATATAATCTTATACAAATATGCTAAACGTTTAAACTGGCCATTCTAAGTGGGTTTTGTAACTTTTCTCAATTTTCTTTTTACTTTAATACACAAATAAAGTAGATCACCGAAAATCTTGGCAAGAAATTTCTCCCTTTCCCCCCGTGATTTTGTCTATATCCCGAATATAAGACGACCCCCCCATTTTTTAGCCGATTTTTAGGACAAAAACCTCGTCTTATATTCGGGTATATACGGTATATTGTCATGTATTTAAAAAAAGTGTAATTACACATTTAGAATAATGATGATATTACACGTTAGTACATTTAAATTATGTTAACTTTAAATGTTAAGCAAGCTATCTTTAAAAGCCTGAGATCCCACCCTCCCTTCAGAGCGTCTCCAAAGCCATGTTTCCTTCAAAATACATAAATGTGCACAACAGAGCCTTCAAAGTGTTACGAGACGAGAAACAGCATTAAATTACCTCATGTCTCAAAGCACATGACATTACAATAATAATGAAAGTAAACAACTTACAGAGCTCTTACTTGTACCACCTGACTGCTGCAGATTCATTTCGGCATTGATAGTGTTGACATAGAAACGCATAAATCTGAGTCTGAGGACATGAACAGCTCTAGGTAGAACGTAGAACTTCCACAGAAGATATATGCCCATGTTTTGATAGTTAGTCCACTTCTATTATTGATTGCTATCAGCATGTGAAGAGAGTTTCAACCAGTAAGCCTATAACAAAAAGTGTTTTTAAAGTGTACCGTACCTTTAATGAACAAGGGGGAAGCTTTAATGATTTGTCCTGCCTTCAGATCTGTGATCTCCACTGTTTATACAAGGCAGTGGCATTTTGAGTGAGCTGCGCCTGTGTCAAATTGCCAAGACAAAATAAGAAGTAAGGCGAGCATATGTTTCTGATAAAGCAAGTACAGTACACGTCAAGGTAGAGGCCAGTTATTTTACATGCCTCAGCCATGTAACATGTAGTCATGTTTCGGTTTTGTAGCTCTGTTGGACAGGGAGGGAAATGAAGGGGAGAGGGATGGTGTCGAAAATGACTCTGTCAGTTCAGTTGGGCTGTTCTGAAAGCAAAAATATGGTTTCGTTTCCCGCAACTATTGGATAGTCACGTCCTCCATATGTCCACATTAGATTCAGTCTATCAAAGTCCAAAAAACAAACTCCTCAGAGTGAAGAGAGACAAAGGGAGATTTGTGGGGCTGTGCTACTCTCGATTCGACTGCTAGAAGATTTGTGAGGTCAAACTGTCTTAATGTGTTTATGTTTTGGCACTGAATGCAGATATGGCACGACTTACATGTCTTGTAGCCCATGTCCACTCCACCCATATCTTAATTGGACACACACACAAAACAACGCTTAAACTGGACCATCTCCCGTAGGACATTCTAACAGCCAAACACTCTGCATGAATCTGCTCAGACTGTCAAATCAGCCGGACAAAATCTACTAAATAAGCGATAGACGTGTACGTGCCAGAGCCCAAACAAACACTTCTCACTGTCAATATACAGCCTAAAATCATCTGACATGGGACTGTTTGAAAAAAAAAAAAATGGAGAAAAATTCACACATGTATATTTTTTTACAATGTGTTCAAAAACACATATCTTCATAATGATTGCAGCACAATCTTCAGCATTTTGTTTCTCTTATTAAAAAGGTTGTACACAGAAATGAATAGGACTCAGTAGAAAAAAAGTGTTTAAAGTGATCTAAACCTAAGATGAAGACAGGATATTAGAATATGAAAAATATGAATCAATGCGGACTCTAAATAGCTAAGTTTTATAAAGGCATCAGTAACTGAAAACTTTAGCTTTTGCATGAATCTTCCACACCTCTAGGTGTCAGTATAAGTCCAAAATGATTGCCATATTAGCCAGTGAAATATTAAAAAAATATGTTTTTTTTTATGTCTTTCTGAACATTATGCCTAGAACATGCCATTATGTTCTGTAGAAATGTATTATTCTCCCCTGCTTCAGCTCATCTTGTGTTATCTCTTATTTAGATGTCACATTATTTCTATCTTCTCTGTCTTCCTCTATCTGCCTCTCAAGTTTCTTTTGTCCTCTAAAGATTTCTGAAACATTGTTCACGAACTAAAAAGAATCGAGAGGCCACACAAGGATTATGTCTGCCCTCTTAAAGCAGTGTTTATATAGTCTTGGGCTGAGAGACTGCAGAGCGCTCAGGAGCTGTTCTGAGACTGGAGCCAGAGCAGTGAGATCAGGATGCTGTCTGCCACTTACTGAGACTAAATGATTTCCTCCAAGCTGATGATTTCTACTGGGAAATCTAACCCAGCTCACAAAATTGCTTCCGGAAAAAAATGTTTATACGATTTTTGTAGTTATGAATGATTACTTTTATTTGGTTTCATAAAGGGATTCTGTTGAAGAAAACAAATTTTAAAATAATTAAAACAGAAAAAAAAAGATATAACTTTTTTCTAACTTTTTTTTTAAAACAGTTCTTTAAAGGACCATTACACTCCAAAGTGTATTTATTTACCATTCATTATTTACACAAGGTCATCATTTTCTTTTTCTTTCTTTTTTTGCTGGTGCATCTAGTAAATACAAAATATAATTAACAGATTATATTAGTTTTGACTAAAATAAAACAAGCTAATTTAAAGGTTACCACATGCATCACATGTTGTACTTTAGCATTCAGTGGAATGTTCAGTTTTGTGAATGTTCATTTTGTTGGACTTGGACATGTTCAGTGATAAAGCAGGCATGAGATATTTACATGCTTAAATAGGAACTTGGTAATGTTTTATAATTAAATAGTTAACGCGCCATTTTTCAGCCAAATATTAGTGCTGATACCTGACCTTAGACAGTGAACCAAAAACTCCCATCATTTTTTTCCGTCAGGAAAGGGGGTGTTTTTTAATTCATCGGTAACTAGATGTGAGTGACTAAACATTGTGAGGGTGGACAGAGGGGAGGATGATAGATAGGATGTGTTGTGTGTGTGTGTGTGTGTGTGTGTGTGTGTGTTGTGTGTGTGTGTGTGTGTGTGTGTGTGTGTTGTGTGTGGTGTGGTGTTGGGTGTGGTTGTGTGTGTGTGGCTGCACAGCTGTGTCTGAGTAATACCTGGCAATGAGTAACTATTCTCAAATGATTACACCTTTTCCACACTGAAATGAAATTTATCACTTGCATTGTCACCTCATGTTTCTTCCTTTGAGATGTTCCCTTAGTCAACTCACAGCCATTTGTTAGCACATGCCTGACTGATTCCATGAAATGACGAAAAGCTCCATTTTGCACATGTCCTGTTGTATACTGATTGGAGACTGAAGCTATTTTTAAAACTGTTGTATCTTTGCTTGAGTATATAATAATAATAAAACAAACGCAGTTATGACAACGTCTTTAATATTTGCCCTTGTCATGACGTCAGAGTCAGTATTTTTTCACTTTTGGCAGCTAAACAAATCACCAAGAATAATAACTATCAAGATAACTATGACAATAAATGTATAGTGTCCACACAAATGCACTATTTATTTAAGCATATGCTTATGTCGCCTGTCGCTTTAAATGCTCAATCCCTCTAATTTGTGTAGATTCTGATTGGCTATCATTTTTTTAAAAATCATTCATCACCTGAAAAAAGTCGTTCTGAAAGTAATTTCAACAACATTGTTCCTCTGTGCCATAATAGTTTTACATATCGCTATAGTTGGGGTGTGGACTTTTCTATTCTCATAGAATTAGAAGGATCATTTTAGTTATTGTCCTTGAACAGGCTTTAAAGTTCCCCTGTAGTCAATAATTTTATCCCTTAAAACTCATCTTAGATCACAAAAATGACGTATTTAAAAATTTTGTACTGTGAAAAAAAAATTCATGCCTTGAAATACTGTAGCTTCAATGTAACTTTACACCATTGCTTCATTTATATGCATATCCATGATCCACTCGGACAACTTTATTGTAGTAAACACTGCACAATGGCAAGTATAAATATTAGTTCTCTTACGAGAGTATCTCTCGTACTGCGTAATAGCTTACGCTATGGGGAAAACTCTTTTCATCGAGACATTGAAGCCAAAAAAATTATCCTTAATTTTTAATCAATGTAAAGCGCTTTGCAGCAGCAAGCAGACCTTAGGCGAGACAGCTCGCGCGCCTATTGGCTGACTTGCGGCAAAAGCAGCAGCCTATCGAGAGCAGCTCTGCGTGACGTCATGACGAACATGGGTCAGCGCAAACTTTTATAAATAAGCTCGATATCCTGCTATTCACTGATTTTTCAACTCTTCAGCGAAGCTCACGCATCGCTGGATCTGGATTGAGAAGCCGCGCCGTCGACCTGTAGCCTTCAGCGGGACGTGCCTTGAGCCTGGAGTCGCTGGCATCGCCGCCTTCAGCCGCCGTACCTGCTGCGCTTTCCGGCATATTATATCCTTTCAATTGCATTGTATTTCTCTGTTGAGAGTGTGTGTTTGCTTACGTGACGCAACACATACTTCTCCCTAAAAGAGCTGCGTCTTTTTAAAGATGCCTTCTTGTGGCTCGTGCCGTGCCCAACTCAGCGAC
Organism: Chrosomus eos; assembly: GCA_036326025.1. Lineage (NCBI taxonomy): Eukaryota > Metazoa > Chordata > Actinopteri > Cypriniformes > Leuciscidae > Chrosomus > Chrosomus eos. The sequence continues at coordinate 11,719,245 of CM070820.1, forward strand.
GAGGACCGTCATGTCATCTGCGTGTCCTGCCTGGGTGAAGATCACGCGGCTATCGCGCTCGCTGACGGCGGATGCCCCCACTGCGAGTTTTTGCCCATGGTGACTCTGAGGACTCGCCTGGCATTGTTCTCTGAGCCCGCCTCCCAGCCTTCCGTGGCGCCGCGCCGCAAGAAGCGCCGCGCCCAGCGCGCTCCCGAGCCTTCTCCAGCCCGCCAAAGCTCGCCGGTTCGCCCACTGCTTTGCGGCTTACCGAGTCGCCGACGGACAAGCGCGTTGCCGCGCGTCGCCCGATTGCGAACCTGAGTATGCTCTCTCGTGGCTTCTGACTTTCCAGCACCCCGGGAGAGAGCGGCATGAGCGAGCGATGCGTCGCTCAGGCCGGGAAGCATCGGCTCGGTGGAGGCCCACGCTCCCACCCCGCAACAGGCTAGACGGACGCTTCCTCGGGAAGGACGAGGCTCCGTCTAAATCCAGGGCCGCCCCTTTCCTCCCCGAACTTCACGACGAAGTCTCCAAGTCGTGGAACGCCCCATTCTCCGCCAGGCTGCGTACCTCTGTCTCCGCGGCATTCTCCACTGTCGACGGTGCGGGAGATAGAGGGTACACCTCCATTCCTCCGGTGGAGGTAGCGGTAGCGTCACATCTCTGCCCGCCCTCTGCTGGACGGCGCGCGCAGACAACGCTCCCATCTAAGGCCTGCCGGGTGACGTCATCGCTGCACGGGCGCGCTTACACCGCTGCCGGACAAGCAGTCTCAGCGCTGCACACGATGGCTGTCTTGCAGATCTACCAGGCTGACCTTCTCCTTAAACTGGACGAGGAAGGACCCGGGGCTATCTGCGTGGGCGGATTTGCGGAGCGCTACGGATCTCGCTCTACGCGCCGCTAAAGCCGCTGCACAGGCCATGGGGCGGAATATGGCCTCTCTCGCCGTCGCCGAGAGACATCTATGGTTGACGCTGTCAGAGATGACGGAAGCCGAGCGCTCTGTATTCCTCGACGCGCCCATTTCTCCAGCGGGCCTCTTTGGATCTGCCGTCAAGGATTTCGCGGACAGATACACTGAGGTGCAGAAGACTTCGCAGGCCATGAAGCACTTCCTCCCGAAGCGCTCGAGCTCCGCTTCAGGTCGCCCTAAACAGCCGCCTGTTCGCAGCTCTCAGCCGCAGCATGCACCGCCCGCCGCCGCCGCTTCACAGCGCCGCCAGGCCCGAGACCAGAGACCGCGCTCTCGCTCTGCTGGACGCCGCCCCCCTCAGCGCGGGCCCCGGCCGAGGATTGAGCTCAAGCCCGAGGCCTCGAAGCTTTCCTAGCCACTCTAGGAAAACGACGGTGTTCAGATCCCGCTGCGGCCGGATTTCCACCAAAACTCCTCGCTCGTTCAGTCCCATGCGATATGACTGTCCCAGCGTATTTAGCAGCGAAGCAGCCGGTGTCTCAGCCCGCTTGCCTGCACACAAAAGCCGTTTTTACGGCTACCCAGATAAATCCAATAAAGAGTGTATTTTCTGGTGTCCGGCCACGGCCGATGGTGTTATGTGTGTTGTAAGAATGCCCACGCCCCAGTGCACATTCCCACACCCAGACACAGCCCGCCACGGTGCAGGGCTTGCACACATAAAATCGACTCAGTTCGATTGTGCAAACAATGTAGTGAATGCGCCCATACTTTGCCCGCTTACACTACACGCCGCGTGTCCCTTGGTTTCTGTAAAAACGAAACCAACACACATCCAATCGGCTCCAGCCGAAAGCATGTGCAGTGCAGTAAATGTGCCCGTACTATCGCGCCCACATTTCCCCGCAGACATGCCGAATCCCACGGGATTCGCCCCGCTCACTCTCGTTGCGAGTCCCGCCATAGAGAGGCTGAGTGCGGCCAGGCTGCCCGCTGTGATCAGCGCGCCCCCCGCCTCAGACGCTGTAAACACGGCGTCGTGTTCTCAGGACACCGGGGCTCTCGAGCTGCCGCTTTGTCGCGGCCAGAGCCCGGTTTCCATTCTACCTCTAGCTATTCACGCGGACGCGTGGTCAAAGCTTCCCGGGGTATCGGAATGGGTGCTGAACACTATAAAGAGAGGCTATTCGCTACAGTTTGCTCGACGCCCCCGCCGCTATACGGCGCGCGTCGAGACTACGGTGGGAAACGAAGTATCTCATCTACTTCGAGCCGAGATAGCGAAACTACTGAGCAAAGGGGCTATAGAACCCTTATCTCAGGCTCAGAGCGAGGGGGGCTTATACAGCAGATATTTTCTGGTACCGAAAAAAGATGGGGGTTTCAGACCCATTCTAGATCTGCGACAGCTGAACAGAGCGCTTGTGAAGCGCCAGTTCAGGATGCTTACGACCAGGAAAATCCTCGCGCAAGTGCGCCACGGGGACTGGTTTATGTCAATAGATCTGAAAGACGCCTATTTCCAAATACAAATAGCGTCCCATCACAGGCGATTCTTGAGATTCGCATTCGAGGGCCAGGCATATCAATACACAGTCCTGCCGTTTGGCCTGTCCCTAGCACCACGTACATTCACGAAGTGCATGGACGCGGCTCTCGCTCCCCTGAGACTTCGGGGCATGCGAGTTATGAACTACTTGGACGATTGGCTGGTTCTAGCTCGATCACGATCGGAGCTCATAGAACACAGGGCCACATTACTCGAGCACCTCGAGAAGCTGGGCCTCACGGTCAATTGGGCAAAGAGTGCACTGTCTCCCAGCCAGAAAATTCCCTTTCTGGGAACAGTGTTAGACTCGCTATCCATGACGGCACGCCTGTCACCGGAGCGCGGACTAAATATTCAGCGCGTCGCGAAATCCTTCCGCCACGGCTCTATAGTCCCACTCAGAAGGTTTCAGAAAATGCTGGGCCTAATGGCCTCAGCGGCCTCTGTACTCCAGCTGGGCCTGCTTCGCATGCGCCCGCTGCAGATGTGGCTGAAAGCACGGGTTCCGCCCTGGGCATGGACCAGGGTCTGGCCTCGGGTCGGCCAGCAGTGTGTTTCAGCTCTGAGACCTTGGAAGGTGTCCACCTGGTACCAGTCAGGTGTGAGTCTGGGGACCGCCTCGAGTGTAAAGGTGGTGTCTACGGATGCCTCCACCTCGGGGTGGGGGGCGCTGCTCGAGGGCAGACCGCTAGCTGGCCTATGGTCAGAGCGGGAGAAGCTCCTTCACATAAACTGCTTGGAGATGATAGCAGTCGAAAGAGCGCTGCGGCGCTTCTGTCCCCAGATAAGAGGCCACCACGTCTTAGTCCCGGTCGGACAACATGTCAGTGGTGGCGTATATAAATCGCCAGGGTGGCGTCAGGTCTCGAAACCTTTACAGGCTGACGGAACGCCTCCTGGTCTGGGCTCAGCACAGCCTGCTCTCGCTGAGAGCAGCGCATGTGCCCGGTCACCTAAATGTGGGACCGGACAGACTGTCCAGGAACAATGTACCAGCAGGGGAATGGTCGCTGCACCCGCAGACGGTCCAGCTGCTGTGGGAAACATTCGGCAGAGCGCAGGTGGACTTATTTGCGTCCCACGAAAACGCTCACTGCCCGAAGTTTTTCTCGAAAAACAAGGACGCGCTGGCCCATGCCTGGCCCCGCTGTCCTCTGTATGCTTTTCCCCCGGTCTCGCTCCTGCCCCAGGTGTTGGAACGAATCAGGGAAAACGGATGCCCAGTGCTGCTCGTAGCTCCGCTCTGGACGAACCAGGCTTGGTTCCCTGTCCTGATGCAGCTGACCAGCGCTGCTCCATGGCCTGTGCCGTTGAGGAGAGACCTCCTCTCTCAGGCGGAGGGCTCGATTTGGCATCCTCGCCCGGATCTGTGGTCCCTGCACGCATGGGCCATCAACGGGTACCCGCTAGCCTCCCAGAGGGAGTGCTGATCACGATCGCGCAGGCTAGAGCTCCGTCTACTAGACGGCTCTACTCCTCGAAATGGTCAGTGTTCTCTGCCTGGTGTCAAGCCCGAGGCTTTTCGCCAGTGGACTGCGGGGTTACGGAGGTACTGTCCTTCCTTCAAGAGCTGCTGGATAAGGGCAGGACCCCATCCACGCTCAAGGTCTATGTGGCGGCCATAGCAACGTTTGCAAAACCGGTGTCTGGCCAGTCGCTAGGGAAGAACGACTTTGTCGTGCGTTTCCTAAGAGGAGCCAGGAGGCTAAACCCCCCCAGGCCCCCTTCAGTCCCGTCATGGGACCTTTCCATGGTCTTGGAGGCCATGAAGGGTGCCCCATTTGAGCCGATCCAGTTTTCGGACATGAAGCACCTGTCTTTCAAGGCGGTGTTCCTCACGGCTCTCGCTTCAGTGAAGCGCATAGGGGACTTACAGGCGCTTTCTGTAAGCGCGTCATGTATGGAGTTTGGGCCTAATGACTCAAAGGTCATACTCAAACCTAAGCACGGCTACGTGCCAAAATCCCTCAACACACCGTTCAGGGCCCAGGTGATTTCCCTGTCTGCCCTTCCGGTTATCAATGAGGAGGAGGATGCGAATCTTCTTTGCCCAGTTAGGGCATTAAGAGCTTATGTGTCCCGCTCGTCTGGGTTCAGACAGACCGAGCAGCTTTTCGTTTCGTTCAGTGGGCGTTCCAAGGGACTTGCTGCTTCGAAACAGAGCCTATCCAGATGGATAGTTGATGCCATTGCGCTGGCTTACACTTCAAAGGGCCTGCAGTGCCCCTTGGGTGTCAGGGCGCACTCCACAAGAGGCGTGGCCTCGTCGTGGGCATGGTCTAGCGGGGTCACCCTGCAAGATATCTGTACGGCCGCGGGCTGGGCCTCGCCGTCTACATTTATAAAATACTACAACCTGGAGGTGCCTGCCTTACAAGCTAAGCTTTTGGCTATTTAAACTTCAGTGCTATCTGCCCGCTGTGCGGCTCGGATGCTGAGTGTTTGGCCTGCGCATCGTTCAGACTGATGCAGCAGCTCCATGAGTACTGGCACAAGTAGGGCCACCCAGTTCAGGCTGAAGGCTTTCACCCTGGCTGCGTGGTTTAACGGTCATATGGTGCCCCTGTGGGTTATCTATAGGGAGAAATGCTTCCAGCCTCTCCTTTTTTACTCTCGGTGAGTGTATTGTGATTATCCACTGCATGCGCCCCGGGCTTTGCCCCTGGGACTGTGGTGTTGGATCCTTATCAGCACGGCGTGTTACACTGTGTTCCCCATAGCGTAAGCTATTACGCAGTACGAGAGATACTCTCGTAAGAGAACGTACTCGGTTACTAACGTAACCTCGGTTCTCTCTAGAGAGGGAACGAGTACTGCGTATCTTGCCGTGCTTGGAATACGCTCTGGTTCGCTTCGGCGATGAAAAATCAGTGAATAGCAGGATATCGAGCTTATTTATAGGGCGAGACCACGCCCTTTCTGGCGGGACGTGACGAAATGGGCGCGAAGTGCCCCCATTCGTCATGACGTCACGCAGAGCTGCTCTCGATAGGCTGCTGCTTTTGCCGCAAGTCAGCCAATAGGCGCGCGAGCTGTCTCGCCTAAGGTCTGCTTGCTGCTGCAAAGCGCTTTACATTGATTAAAAATTAAGGATAATTTTTTTGGCTTCAATGTCTCGATGAAAAGAGTTTTCCCCATAGCGTAAGCTATTACGCAGTACTCGTTCCCTCTCTAGAGAGAACCGAGGTTACGTTAGTAACCGAGTACGTTTTATTCAGCCATGTTTGAACCAGTAACTGATTCAGAAGAAGTGGAAAAGTGAATTATACAGGGTCATCTGGGCGTTTGATGTATCTCTCTTTACAATGTCGGACACACAACGGTAATTAACGTGATAGCCTTTTAGTTGAATAACGTTATCAAACAGCTAATAATGTGTTGCTAATGTTACACAAACCATGTTCATGTTCGCTATCTCAGTTTGCCTTCTAAAAGTCAGTATCCTTACAAATGCTTTGAACAACTTAGAAAGTCATATACAGAATTGAACCAGTACATGTGACATGATTGGTGTTTGTACATGTGACGGGATTGGTTACAACATAATTGAGATGTAGAGAACATTTCAACCCACATTTTTGAGAATGTCTTTGGTTCACTGCAGTATTAAGGAGAAAATACTCAGCAATTGTGTTGACATGAATTTGCACATGGGTTGTCTTAAAGCATGTTAAAAACACCACATAGGTATAAAAACAACATTAAAAACTTGATTTTCACCACAGGGGGACTTTAAAAACTTTGAGATTCGAGATTTGAGTTTTTCCACACCTCTTCTTCATCTGTTGTAAATAATGGCCTTTGGAGACACGCAGCATGAGGTTAATGAAAAACGATGAGAAACGGCTTCCCGGGGGAGCAGGAGATTTCAGGGGTATTTTGGTATTACTTGTATTGTTTTCTTTGAACATCTTATTTACACACTGAATGTGAAGTCACAGACATAAGCAATTTGTTCTCACTCTTTGGTCAGTTTCCTCTCCCAGCCTTTGCTTCTTCACGGTTGAACATCTGTATGGAATCACTTTACTGAATGTGTGTGAGAGAGATTTTGTGTCCTGCAGATTTGACTGTTGTTGTTGTATGCCACTAAATAGTATATTCAAAGCATAAACTAGAATGTTTCTTGACCTTTGGTATATTTTGATATACTGGCAAATCCGAGCACAGTTTGAGACATTGTTGAGATCTTTTCTGAAATCATAGATTGCTGAGTCTATTTTATGAGAGAAGTAGGGTCCTGTTATTCAGAAAACACCCCTTTGTTGTCTGGGAGAAATAATTTAGATATTATAAAGATCTCATTTGAGTTTGAAGTTTCATCCTGCATCATATCATCTTTATTTCCTTTTAATTCCATTTAATGCCTCCTCGACATCCTGAAAGTTCCTTTTCTCAGTCTTGTCTCGACACTTGGCTGTCCGAACATCTGGAACTGAGCATGTTCACAGCACCTCCTCTCTGGTTTTGTGCTTTTGGTTGATTATATTACCCGTTCTGAGTTCTTTCTCCCGTCTGAGGGGGAGGAAAACAGAAGTATGAGAGCTGGGGTCAAGTGGTGATTGCTGATGTTGTCTCCTCTAAACATATGTTTAGTCCTCGCTGAGCGTACGCAGTTCCCCCACAGTTTGGTAACCATTAAGGGACTTCCTAAGTCAGTTCCGGAGTCAGGTCTCTGAGGATGAGAGGAAGGGGGGATTAAGGTGGGGTTGTGATGGGGGAATGGGGCAAGAGGTTGTTGGGTCAGTTAGGGGAACTATCCAGAAGAACGGCACCTTCAATTAAACAAAATTAAACACAATATATTTTTTTAAATTATTTCTTATCAATCCGTTATATTTTCAATATTCTCCAGTTTTTACATTCCATCTTCATTTAGTGTATTCAGTAAAAACAATAAAACTATACTATAGACATGTTATCAAGAAACATATCAGAAACAGTGTACATTTGGTTACATTTTGGGAAGTGCATTGTTTATTGTTTTACTGAATACACTCACTAAATGAAGATGGAATGTAAAAACTGGAGAATATTGAAATATAACGGTTTGATAAGAAATAATTAAAAAAATATATTGTGTTTAATTTTGTTTAATTTTGTTTAAAAAAGTTCAGCTACTGACTTAATTTTTTTAAGTATAATCAAATTGGCTGTACAAATAATTTAAACTTAAATTATACTGATCTGACATCAAAAACGCTATGAAAAATTCAAGTTGAATCTTAATTTCTTAAATTATTTTGATGAGTTGGTAACACTTTAATAAGTATACAGTAATAAAGTATACAAACCAATAACAAATAATTATATTTAATTCATAGTTCACATATAGTCTCTACATTGTTAATATAATAATATCAAATAGTGAGTTCTACATTCATTGTCACTGTAAAAACAACTATTATTGTTTAATTAGCACGTAAAGGGATTGTTAATCGTTTATTAGGAGTAAATAGTTCTCACTTTAGATTATGTCACGGAAAATGGGAAAATGTCATTTATTAAGTGCTTTAAACCATCCTTAATAAACATTAATTGCATTCAAATTCAGTGTTCCTTCAAATGTTTACAAATATATTAAGCATATATATATATATTCATATGCAATTAATGTATAATAAAGTTTGGTTTAAAGCACTTAATTAATGACATTTCCCGTAACCTAATTGAAAGCTAGAACTATTTACAGTTCAAAAGTTGTTAAGAAAGCATAAAAAGCAATATCTAAATGTTTACATATGAGCTAATTAAACAATAATAATTTGGTTAATTACCATGACAGTGAATGGATAACTCACTATTTGTATAGCTAATATATATTGATGTATTAATATTAATATAATATTATATATTTAATATAACAATGTAGAGACTACAGAGTATATTGACTATATAAACTAATAATTTGCAAATTATTTGTAAGACTTTTTTACTCTATACTTATAAAGTGCTACCGACAAGTTAAAATTAAAGATAAAAAAAATATTTAAAAAAATAATAAGTTGTCATGATATCATATATTTTTTGCAGTGTTTGAACTTCGGACAGCTTGCATTAAAAATAGTTTTAAAAAGCATTAAAAGGTCAACAAAGTATCATACCATTGAACCAAACCATGTCATATCTAGTGCATTACATTTTAATATCCAAAATCCTAGTTTAAACCCTGCATATGGTGAACCGGTGAGCATAGATGATTGCTTGGTGCTAAGCTTCACATATTTGAGTCAAGGCTGCCTTCTCGGCCCTGGGCAATCTCACGTAAGTGGGGCTCAGACAGGAAGTGCATTTTGATAGAGGTTCTGCCCAATGGAGGACGAGCTGTGAACTTCACATGCAGCGCGAAGGGCCACGGGGCCCATCACTCGGCCCTCAGGGCAGACGAGTCTGAGAGGAAATGAAAGGATCATTTAGCGCGGGAAAGGCGAGGCTGGGAGAGGAGGCAAGAGAGGGGCCATGCCACAGACACCCATCCTAGCCTTGAACAAAGACAAACAAACAGCAAGAAAATCATAAAATCAACGCCTGAGGCTGCACAGACTCTTGCGCCAGCTCCGTTTCGCATTGCATTATTGTGTATCCGAGAGGAATCTCGAAGGGGCTTTCAGTAAACAAACTGGAGCCAGCCCATCTTCGTCCTGCTCTTGTTTGGAGGAAAAGGTTGCAGTTTGGAATCTCCAAGGCTTTATCCTTAAAGGGCTGTGAAAGTTGAGTGAACTGCTGGTGTTCATGGTCAAGGTATATGGCATGGTGTTATGTGAAATAAATCATATACAGTATCAGACATCATCAATAAATGTAATATTATATATATATATATATAAAGCTTATAAAACAGCATCTCAATTCAGTCTTCTTCATCCTCTTTTCAACTGAAATGGTGCTGGTTCCAGAGCCAATGTTGTCGGGAGATTTTGTTTTAGATTGTTAAGCATCAGTGCAAGTTCTAACAAGTCTGCAAAAAAACTCAATTCAGAACATTTTGTATGTCATAATATGATTTTTAAAAAAAAAAAAATTTTTTGTGAGAATGATACCTCTAGATTCTTATTCACTAAGCCAGATTGGAATTGGACTTATGGCGCTTTTCCACTGCATGTTACGGCTTGGTTCGGCTCGGTACGGTTTGAATCGGCTCGGTACGGTTTGACTCGGCGCGGAACGGTTCGGCTCGCTTCGCTTTTCCACCTGGTGGTACGACTCGGCTCGGTACGGCACGGTTCGGTTCGCTTTAGCTCGGTTGCTTTTCCACTGCAGTTAGTACCCCTTCAAAGTGGGTAGGACTGATCGTTACACTGTTTGTAGGTCCGGTGATAGCCGTGTGCGGCTAAGAGCTGAGCTACTTCTTGGAACACTTTTTCATTCCGTTTAGCAGCTAGCCCATCCAGCTCTCGCTGGATCCGCTCCTCAGCAACCAACGAGAGGAACGTCTGCAACTCGACCACGAATCATCTATTTCTTTGTTAAAGTTTTGATCTCTTTTTTTTTTTCAAGAAAGTAAACAACAGGTGCTACCGCGTTGGCTGTTGTCTACTGGTTATTTAAATCTAGCTAGCGGGTTTAGTGTCTCGTGTCGCAAATCAATGACGTGGTAGTGACGATTCTGTCTCTGACCAATCAGTGATCTGCAGTGTTTCACGTCACATTTTAGTACCGGTACGGTATGCTTGGAACCTCAACAGACCAGGTACCATTTAAAGTGAGCCGAAGCGAGCCGTACCGTACCGTACCATGCAGTGGAAAAGCACCACAAGTGAGCCGTATCGAACTGAACCGTACCGTACCATGCAGTGGAAAAGTGCCAAAGCGTGCCGTACCGAACCGAACCGTACCGTACCATGCAGTGGAAAAAGCGAATTAGGCACTAGTACTGTCACTTGGTTGGTGGGAAAATGTATTTGGGTTCTTCAAGAACAAGACCCATTCCTTTTGTGCTGTTTTGCCACAGAAAGGGAAAAATAAATGAATACAAGTTGAATGTTTAATGGCCAGAGTTTTGGTTCGCCTGCAGACAGGGCCTGCAAAATAAATGTAATTTAAAATCAGCCATCTTTGCTGCTTGTTTTGAAGCCATGTGATTTTGAGGGCAGCCAGGTGGTTAGCCGTAACACCTTTACATCACTATGCTTATATTAATATTAAATGTTTATTTCAATGATTTACAGAATGAATGGAAGCAAAGAATTGAGAAGCAGGGGTCATATGAGTTTGGAATGACATGAAATTGAGTAAATGATGACAGAAATTTCCATTTACTCCTCATTTCTTTGTGTGTTTTGGATTTTAAAGTGATCTCATTTCTGATTTTCCTTTAATCTGGATCACACACACAAATGCCACTTAGTAGCTGTGCAGACTACAACTGGCACTGTCTGGACCAGCTGTCCTATACTTTATGTACAGGGGTGTCTAATCCTGCTCCCGGAGGGCCACCTTCCAGAAAAAAACTTGCTCTATCCCTAATTAAACACACCTGAACCTGCTAATCAAGGTCTTGACCAGAAACTTCCAGGCTGTTGGGCCCCAGTCCTTCAGGGTTTTGCTTCAACTTGCCTCAAAACACCTGCCTGGAAGTTTCTAGTATGCCTAGAAAGACCTTGATTAGCTGGTTCAGGTGTGTTTAATTGGGGTTGGAGCAAAACTCTGCAGGACAGTGGCCCTCCAGGAGCAGGATTCCCAGACAGCAACATAGGCCCTGTCCCAAATGGCACACTTCATATGTATGTCTTGTGGACTTACAATGTCTGCCACATACTCATGTCCGTTAAGTCCATGAGACCGTAGGGTGTCATTTTAGGTTTCAGAAGGGTGCTCGGGAACGACTTTGTGGTCGATATGCGCCCTCGATGCACACTTTTGCTGAGCCCGCACTGATGCGAGCTCCGCAACAGACACTTCTACCCGACAGTCAAAGCAGCGTTACGTCACGAAAGTGCAGCCTTGTAGGAAGGCCGCGAGTGCTTAGGGTGCCATTTGGGACAGGGCTATTAGTGTCGGCCCAGATCTGGGCCACATGTGGGCTGTGTGGAATCCACATGTACCAGATGTGATCCGGATCTGGGCCGACACTATGTTGCTGGGTTGGACACCCCTGCTCTAAGAGAAGCATGGACACCCCTGTTCTAGGATGAAAATAAAGACCGTTAGGTCTTCAACCCTAGCCTGCTCCTGGATACCCGTTGTACTGCAAAGTTTATTTCCACCCTGCTTCAACACACCTACCAGTGATTTTCAAGTGATCATGTGGAGCTTCATTAGATGATCCAAACTTTGCAAGGACAGTGGGTCTACAAGAGCAGTGATAAATATCTCTCTATTAGATTATCCTAACTAAAGTGTATTCACATGCTAATCCTCATTTAGCCAAATCCATTCTTCTACATCCATTTCCCTCTATAATTTTTGCCCATTAACCTTCATTATATCCATCTAAGCGCATTTGAATACTCACTTGCCCTGTACATTAGAGTATATTTGAAATCTCTGATCTGTCTCATAGTATTAACTTAGCACCCTGAAAAGCTCTAGGCAATTTCACTTATAGCACAGACTGCAGATGCCCCGACACAAGCAGGCCAAAGACTCATCATGTGGCGTAACTATACGCAAGCTGAGGTGACAGAGGAAGCAGCTGGGTGCATGCCGTCAGCCGCCCCTAGGGAGCTATGCAAGGGCATATGGTGTCGCAGATGCAGCCCACCTGATGTACCTCATTTGGTCTGCCACACGTGCAGTGCAAAGAGGTGTGGGCCATCGTCACATGTGCCGGTAGCACGGTACTCTCCACTGATGCTACAGAACTGAGCTGTGAATGTTTATTCATACTAACATTAATGCTTAGACTTGTCCGCAGGTGAAAGCTACTGTTGTGGGCTACAGAGATGCAGCAAAGCACCTAATTATCAAAAAAACAAAACATTGTTTTGGAAGTTGCGTTTTAAATCCATTTTTCTCAGCAATATGAGGGGGCATTACACTTCTAATGCAGGATTGGCCCAAAACATTTGATAGAAATTACCCTGAAAGGGTGGTATAATGCCTTTAAGTTACTTTTAGATTGCGCCTTAAGTCAAATTCAAAGTCAAGTTTCTTTCTAGAGCACATTTAAAACAACAGAAGTTGACCAACATGCTATACATCCAAAATCATAAAATAAACAGCACAAAAAAAAAATGACAACGAGAAGACAAAACACACACTTTGCTTAAAAGCAAATAATCTGACGCATTTAGCTGAAATTAGAGGACCCATATTATATCCGTGAAATAAAATACGAGCATAAATGTTGTGTTATTGAAAGCTGTCAGGCCATGAAATGTGTTAAAAGATCACCAACAAATGTGGAATAAATGCGAGCCATGCGGATGAGTTGATTCTGAATTGTGCATAGCATTTGGCTGAGCGGGCTGTCACCTGATTTTACAGCCTTGTTTGGGGATGCGCATGGGTCACCAGATGTCCCATGTCTCTCTCAGATGTCACTCTGAGCCTGATGTGTCGTTTTCTCTCCACATTACAGTCATGCACACACACACGACAGAAGGCCCTGTCTAAATATTTATCTCGCTCCAGAGGTGATGTCGAATCAACACTTAACACGTGAGCATCGCAATAACAAAATGAGCAGACTAGTTTAAACTAAAGCTGAACGTTTCAAGTAGGGACTCCTCTCAAGATAAAAATGTACTGTAAATGAACAGTGGATAATGGAACAAAGCCTGAAACACACTCTAAGCAAGTTAGTGAACACAGACATGTTGATGGTTGTTTTTATGCACATTTGCATTCCAAAATGCGTCAGAACACAATTCTTAATGCAACTTTTATGTGCATTGTCAGTGTTGCCACAGGGGGCGCAACAGTCACAAATAGCATAAAACGTACAGGTCCTCTACAGGTCATCTTCATTTTCAGCAACAGTCTGAAGAGAATCTTGCTAAGAAAGCTAGTCAACGTTTATGGGCCCTATCACACACCGGGCGCAATGCGGTGCCAGGTAAGACGCAAGTGTTTTTTTGCTAGTTTCAACCTGATGCAGTTATCATTTCCACGTCTTGCGCCACGTTATTTAATTAATTACAATGTAAAAGATTATTATTGTGTTCATAAAGATCTGGTGGAATCCGGCTTGTCCCGTAGATGGTCTACTTGCACACTATAACCTCACACAGATCTGTTTCCTCTCTGGAAAAGCGTTGAGTCTTTCCGCTTGCACATTTCGCCATGTAAATAAGCAACTGACTTTTAAAAGGATATGGGAGATGAGACTCTGATTGGTTTATTGCAGATACGCCCCAAAACACAATAGGGACAACCCTTTTAAACCATGCGCCGCACGCCGACCATTTACCAGTTGTTAAACTAGCAAAAGTGGATTCGGACACACCCTAAGTGAAAAAAGCGAACTTTAGACCATGCGTTTAGATCGTTAAAACACCCTTAATGTTTTAGTTCTACCAGAAAGACTCGGGAGAAAGATTAAATAACAAGCGTATATTTATTGACAGCTCGGCAAGCATAAATGTATAAAGTTCTTTGGCGTAGGCCCCGTCCTTAGTGTGCAAAGCGAGGGTAGCCGAATCTGCATGTCCTGCCTGAAGATGACGGCAGGGGCACAGCCGACCCCCTGGAGGTAAAGGAAGGGACCATCGTGGTGGTGGTGGGGAGGATAAAGGGGAAGGTACCATTTTGGTGGTGGTTGGGGAAGGTACCATCTTGGTGGTGGTTGGGGAGGATGGAGGTAGCTGGCAGCGACAGTATCTGCGAACTCAGACAAATGTAAGAACCAATTTTTTATACTGTTAGTGTAAGCACCTGATTGGTTAGAAGAGAGGTAAGGCGTGACGTGCTGATTGAGTCTTCCTAACAGAACTTACACTAAAGCTTTCATTTATCACCTGAATAATATATACAATTTATGACTGCACTCATGGCACAAGATGCTAAAAAACAGATAAAAGCTTATATATTTACATAGATCAACAATTAAAAATAGCACAGATGGTACACAAGAATGCATGATTGGCCCTATAGACCAATACTGCCATTTCTTTTTATGATGAATTCCTTTTTACAGTTTACTATTCACATGATGGATATATCAAGCGTTGATGTCTTGGGTATGAACCGCATAGGTTGAAGTCCCGAGTAGTTGATTAGAAGGTGTTGTGACTACATGGGGAACTGATTTATGGTTCCTCCTACCCTTTCATAATTGAATGACACTGTGGGGGTGAAGTGGATCTGGGTCGGGGGTGGAAACGCCGTACAGTAAACACTGCATTTGGTGCTGTATGATTTGAGATGAAAGGCCTAATCACTACTGAGATCTGGTATAGATGGATGTTTAGATAAAACTAGGTTGAGAGGGTGGGCTGTTTTCGGGATATGGGAGCAAAGGAAGTCATAGTCTGAGAGTATGTGCTGGTCCTCTGGGTACAGTACAACAGTGGCCAAAGGAAACAAACTCCCTGCCCAAGCAAAAGAATTCTCATGCCATTGGAAGGATGGGATGGCCCCCATCTGGGACTTCCAATCTCTGAGTCACTAATGCGTCTCACACAGGAATATGCATCAAGGCGGCCCACGCTGTCTCTGCGGTGACCCCAACACAAATTAATCTTCCCAGTCGCACATATTTGTTAGTGTTACTGTACACAAACACATCGTAAATACCCACTTCCACACCCACACATCCGATCGGACCACAAACATCTTGTACTATCTCATCCTGGTCTGTTTGACAGTTTGATGTTGTTAACCCTTACTCATCTCATAAATGACCTCTTCCTGTGTCATTGCTCAGTGAGAGTCATTCAACACTATACAGTGTGCACATCATAGTTAGCATCATTTCACACACTTTGCTGTGACTAATTCCTTACTCACTTCACTTTTAACTTTCTCACAGTGAACATCCTGCTTCTCTCGTAGTCAGATCTAAAAATAGAGAAAGGCAACTGGGTATTAGACAATAAAAATCCCATTCATTTTCTTAAAGAGAAAATGATTTTTAAGAATATTGTATAAATCAGAAAAGTCGCATTACTATGGGAACCTATTAGAGCTTATCAGAGACTTCCCACTTCCATTAAGCATACTTGTGTATATTAAAACCTCAAATGTATATTATTTTATAGTCAATGACTATAAATGTGAGTTGATCAATACTGTACATGTTTAAATTTATAATAATTTGATGAATGGTTCATCTGAAGGGCATTGCTTCATAAAATATGTTAAAAGGCCTAAACAGAGTTGCAACTGTCTTTTTTTCTTTGATTTTTTAATTTTTGTAATGTGATTTATGTTGGATCTGGGTGAATTTGTACATTCCTATGTACTGTATATTATCAAATTATTTTGTCAATTATTTATACATAAAGATATATATATAATATTTGAAAATCTTTATGAAAATAATTGGTAAAATACATAATTTGATCATATTTATACAAAATAATTGGTAAAAATATGTACAGAACCAAACTCGTGGCTGGTTACTGCTATCTTCTGTTAGATAGTGTGCTATGAGAATGGATTATTAAGAATGGATTATTTTGAATATTGCAGGTTAAATACAATTGAAGTACTCACCTCCCTGAATTACTTTTTTGTTTCCTCAGTTGAACACAGAAAGAATACCCAGGCTGCTCTTTTCCATTAAACTACAGGAAAAGTCTAAAATTTTAATTAAGAAAACCTGGATTCAACACATCTATGAAATCTGTATATACATTTACATATTCTGTACAAAATTATATGATAATTTTCAACTTTTTTATACTATGTATAGTTATACAGAGATTCAACTCGTTTTTAAAGTCAGTTTAATGTAATTTAAGTTGAAATGACTTAAACATTTAAGGCAGCAACTTTTTTTTTTTTTACAGTATATGTTGCATAACTACAATCATGAATTTTCTAGCAGAATGTTTGGGGACATTTCTGAAACAAGGTTGATTCCTTCATGAGCTTTAACTGACAACTTCATTGTGTCTCCTGAGCTATGTAAAAGAGCAATCTCTCAGCAATAATTTTTTACCTCTGGGTGTTTGTTGTGTTTGTGCATGTGTGAATAGAGCAGAAATAGTGTCAGAGGCAGCAGCAGTCAGACTTCATCACAATCAGTTGTGCTGAGCGGAGCTCTTGTGCTTCAAAGCCACATTAGGTAAATGTCATTTCACCAGTGCAACCCTGCCATAGGGAGACAGTGTGCACTTGAGTGTGTATGTACATGTACACTCGTTTTGTGTGTTGTGACTTTTGCGTACAGCTCCAGCAGTTCTGCCTGAGATGACTTACTGCATCAATCTTAAAACACTTAAAAAGCCTGTGGCTAATTACTCGACTTCAAAGACTGCAAAGACTAATTTATTGTTAAACTACCAGAACACAGTTTATGGTACAGTTAATGATGATTAATCCGGGGAAGTATGAATCAGAATGTTTTTAGTCATGTGATTTCTGTGAATGCTTATTATATTAATGGATTTTCACATAGTGACTGTAGCGGTCACATGCTGCAGTGTCTGGTGAATGTGTCAGGTCTCTTCTGTTAGTGTGCAGTATCAGCTGATGCTTAAGAACAGGCTAGTTTCACAGAAATAAACACCATAACGTTCTCTCTTTCTTTTTCAGTTTGATTTTTTTTGGTAGTTCTGCAGTATACAGAGTGCATACTGAGTGCAGTATGACATTTTCTGTATGCATAACTGACCTAAAACATTTGGGTCCATTTGTCCTATCTATAATTTATTCAATGATGCATAAAAAAATGCAAGTCATACACACAATAACTTGAATACACCCCTTCTATTATAACATTCTGTTCATTTCTGTACTATTTTCTTGAAAAGAAAACAATTATACAAAAAAAGGTACCAAATGGTATCATAGGGAGGACCCCTGTAGACTGATGACTGTGTCAAGATTAATAAATCTCTTTAAATATCAGATAATTTGACCTTTTTATGACAAGGAAAGGTTAGTTCAGGTTGTGAAATGTCATAGTGCGACTGCCCAAAAATATTATTTAATAATTTTTACTCCACATGACATTTAAATTGTCATTGTGGTAAGAGTTTAGATTTGGCAACACATATTCACACTTGGAGTTTTCCCTAAATAAACTCCTAATTACTGCTTATCGATAGAAAGTAAGGTCGCTGTTGTAGTGGTTATGTTTAGGTAGGGGGTGGGGTTAAGGGATGTATAACAGAGTAGGCATTAATATGTGCTTTATAAGTACTAATAAACAGCCAATATGCTAGTAATATGCATGCTAATAAGCAACTTAATAGTGAATATGTGTTTCCTAATCTAAACTGTTACCCTCATTTAAACTTTTCTTGTGCTTATGCAATTAAATTTGCTCATAATAATATCATGTGACCACAAATGTAGAATCCCAGCTAACAAAAATAATGCTCTAATAATGTTTTGCTAATGTTCCCATTAAGTTATAAAAAATCATTTCTGAATGTTCTCTGAACGTTCAAAACGTCCAGTTTTTTTTAAAACTGTTTTATGCAAGAGTTAATGAAACATTGCATTTTATCACTCTTTAAACACTATAGGACTGCTACTTTTGAATGTTCACTGAATGTTCTGAAACAACTAGTAACATTTAAAAATTGTTTGATGAACATAAAAAAAAAACATGTCAGAAAAAAAAGCTCTATGATGTATAAATAACATGTTTGTGCTAAAATTTTGAGAACATTATTAATGACCAGATAATATTGAACACACATTCCATTAATGTTACTGGAAGAATGTTTGTGCATAACTTCACATACTATTGTAAATAGTATAGGCTATATTCAGTATATAATGTGTGCTACTGATTAGGCTAATATTGTATTATAAATACCCAGTTTTGTCATGAAACTCTAGATGGCACAGGCTGATAGGTCCTTAACTCAAGTTGGTAGCGGTCACATCATTATTTACATAGGGCAGCTGATTGGTTGATGTTGCATCAGTGGCCAATGAGCTGCATCTCAACATTAAAATACAAATACTAATCTGTAACATGCTTTTAGAGACCCTCCACCTTCCCAGCTCCACCTGTATAGATCTGCTATACGGGGGTCATTTCACGTATGTTAAATATGCAGCAGTAGCATGTCTGTGAATGTATTGGCAGTAGCAAGTCTCAGTCCTTGCTCTAAAGGAACAGCAGCAGAAGCATAGCAGATATTTTCCACCAAGACCAAATACATTAACATTGATATATCCATTACCATGCCAATCTCTCCAGCAGTTGTCATGACAGAAATATAGCTCTTTCTATTGTCACAATAACTTGAATGTGTGTGCTTTTCCCTGCACTCCTTGTTGTATGGTTATAGCAGAAGTGTCATAAAACCTCTGTCTGCATGTACAGTGAGCACTTTTAAACTGAGAACATAATCCTTGTCAGAATACCAGCCTAACCAAATAATGCACGTAAAAGATGAAAAGAAAACATCAAGCTGAGCGAATCACCTTAATCAAGCACAGGTCTCTGATGCAGAGGCCATTCATTGGAGGGCATATCACTTCACAGCAGACAAAAATAACTTTCTATCCTCATGTCTGGCCTCTGATTGTCTTCTCATCTCATTTAATGAAGCATCTCAGCTCTTGCACCGTGTGTTAACCTGAATTTGACATCTCTCCTAGACCCACAGCCTCTTCTGCGTTGTTCTCGTTACCGCGGATCTCTGGTAGGATGTAGTGTGTAATTGGATGCAGATGTTACCATGGCGGCTCTCACTAGACTGTTGTTTTAGCCTAGGCAAAGCACTTTCCTACATACCAGCCTGACCTCCCTTTGAAACTCTCCCAAAATTACATGCCTTTGTAGCGTTTTATGGAATCTTCTGATGTGCAGTGACCAAGACAGAAAGGTGAAGTCATTTTTGTGGGAGTTACACCAGGTGTAAACTTAGGTCCCGTCCTCCTTTTTTTTAATAATTGAACAGTTAATACAGCTAATGCAGATATTATTACGGTTTATAGGTTGCTTATGCTGGGAAACTTCACATATCCTGTGTCTGAGTGCATGTTTGTAATACTTTCACTTAAGACTGAAGGAAAATACGAGAACAATAAGCTATGGACATGAACTATACACCTACCCAGCTAACAACAATATGTTCTAATAAGAATGTTTTGCTGTCATGAAGTTATGAAAACTATATTCCTGAACGTTCAAAATGTCATAAAAACTTTATTTTTCTTGTGTATGTGAACGTTAAGGGAACATTCTATTTTGCAAACATTATGGAATTTGTTACATTTGAATCTTCTCTAAATATTTTGAAACAGGTGAAGGAACTAAAACGTTCCATGACCAATGTATAAATAGCGTTTTTGTGATAATTATTTGAGAACCTCAATAAAGGTAACTTTGAACAAACATTCTGTTAACATTACTTGAAGAACATTTGTTCATAACTTTGAGATAACCTTGCTGGAACGTTGCTAGATCTGTGGCCTCACATTCATTTTTTTCTCACAGTTAATTTACATGTTACATAATCTTTACAGACAACTTTGAAATAATTAGTTGTGTTGAATATCTTGTGTCTAGTTTTAGCATTAGCTTTTTAGTTGAGGATTAACTAACTAGTTGATGCTACTAATTTATTAAAAATTTTCTGTAACACTTTATAATATGTATACAGTAACAAAGCACTTACACTGGAAAATCAATAAGAAAAAGTTACTTAATTTTTCTTTGGCAAGTTTTTGCACGCATATTTTTAAAATAAAATTCACATATGGAATTAAGTAAACTCTACTTAACTAAGTTAAGTAAAATGAACAAAGAAAATAAGTAATTTTAACTTGGCCAGTAAAAGGTTGAGTAATGAATTGCAATGAATTTCACTCAGACAATGTAATATTGAATTGAACCACACTTTTAGAGTATATGCTTTACTTAGAAACATAGAAATTAAGTAAATAATACAATAGATATGTGTGAGACACCATGTCTACATATCAGATGTAAGACAGCACCTGAACTCAGAGACCTACTTGGTACACAATACACAATGACGGTAACATTTGATGGATCGTTTTGGAGTAGAAAACGAATCGGTTACCTAACGTAACCTCGGTTCTCTCTAGATGAGGGAACGAGTATTGCGTAAGCTAGCTTACGCTACGGGAAAGATTCCATCTTTCTGAGAAATTGAAGCCAAAAATTATCCTATAATTTTGTATCCATTGTCAACGCAGTTCAGCTGCAGCAGACCATGAGAGGGCTAGCTAGCCGCTCATTGGTTCGCTCACGGAGAACTGCTCAAGCCTATGAGGGAGCGCGGATGAACCCGCGACCAATGAGAGTCTGACTCGCTCTCATTACGTCACCGCCCCCGAAACGGGCGTGGACGAGGCTATAAATACCCCGAAATAGGCTGAATAATCTGGTTTTTCATAACTGAAGCGACAATCGCCAGTAGCACAAGCACGGCCAGGAACGCAATACTCGTTCCCTCATCTAGAGAGAACCGAGGTTACGTTAGGTAACCGATTCGTTCTCTTACGAGAGGTTCTCTCGTATTGCGTAAGCTAGCTTACGCTACGGGAACACCTGGTCAACGCCGTGCGTGCTAAGCATCCACTATTAGACCCAGGGGGGACCCCGGGGAACTCTGTAAGTGGGAATGAATATATGTACATGTGACAAAAGGCCAGCGGAGCGGGCCGGTGACTGTGTGGTACATAAGCACATTATAGAGAGGGAACAGAACAAACTCGGTCTGTGTAATTAACCCCCTATAGTGCAGCTCAACCAGAAGAGCTGAAACATACTAGACTGCTAGTAGTTTAGCCTGCAAGACGGGTACTTCCAGATTGTAAAATCTGACAAAGGCGGAGGGGGAAGCCCATCCCGCTGCCACGCAAATGTCGTGAATGGAAATTCCGCTGGACCATGCCCACGATGAGGCCATGCCTCTAGTGGAATGAGCCCTGATGCCCAGAGGGCATGGCAGGTCTTTAGATGCGTATGCTGCTGCAATGGCATCAACAATCCATCTGGATAGGGACTGTTTCGAAGCGGCCAACCCCTTGGTGCGCCCACCGAACGAAACAAAAAGCTGCTCGGATCGTCTGACCGGAGCAGTGCGAGTAACGTATAATCTCGGGGCCCTGACCGGACCTAGGAGATTAGTATCAGATTCGCTATCGGATGCAGGCAGAGCCCATAGGGATATAACTTGTGCCCTGAACGGGGTGCCGATCGCTTTGGGGACATAGCCATGCCTAGGTTTGAGAACGACTAAGGAGTCATTAGGTCCAAACTCAAGACAGGACGCGCTGGTGGACAGCGCGTGTAGGTCTCCCACCCGTTTTACTGACGCGAGCGCGAGTAGAAAAACGGTCTTTAGCGACAGGTACTTTAGGTCCACGGTGTTTAACGGTTCGAATGGGGAGCTTTCATAGCATCAAGAACTATGGAAAGGTCCCAAATCGGCACCGAAGGGGGGCGAAGGGGGGTTCATCCTTCTAGCTCCCCTGAGGAAGCGGACTACCAACCCATCTTTGCCCAGTGACTGGCCGCGCCGGGGTTCAGCAAACGCCGCGACGGCTGCCACATACACCTTAAGAGTGGACGGGGATCTGCCCTTGTCCAGCATCTCTTGGAGAAAATTTAGCAAGGAGGGAACCTCGCATAACCGTGGGTCCAGACCCTTTTCGGTGCACCACTCTGAGAACACAGACCATTTTGACGCATAGAGCCTTCTGGTAGAAGCCGCTCTAGCCTGCATGATCGTGTTTAACACTCCCTCTGGCAAAGCAACGGGTAGTTGTTGAGCACCCACGCGTGTAGCGCCCAGCGCTCTGGGTGGGGATGCCAGATCGTGCCGCGAGCTTGGGAGAGGAGATCTGCTCTGACTGGAATGGGCCACGGCGCTGTCTGTGACAGCTGCGTGAGCTCCGGAAACAAAGTCTGACCCTCCCAGCGCGGGGCTATGAGGAGCACCGAGTGCTGCGCTTCTCTGATTCTCTGAAGCACCTGTGGTAGCAGAGAGACCGGAGGGAAAGCATAAAGCGGGCGGCTGGGCCGGGTTTGGGCTAGCGCGTCCTCGCTCCTTGAGAAAAATATTGGGCAGTGGGTGTTCTCCGCCGAGGCAAAGACGTCCACCTCTGCTCTGCCGAATAAACGCCACAGTTTCTGAACTGTAAGAGGATGCAGGGACCACTCCCCGGGGGGAGTGGGGTTCCTGGACAGGCTGTCTGGACCGTCGTTCAGATGTCCCGGCACGTGCGTCGCCCTGAGCGAGAGCAGGTGACACTGAGACCAAACTAAGATGCGTTCTGTCAGCTGGAAAAGATTCCTGGATCTGACTCCGCCCTGACGGTTTATATAAGAGACCACGGCTATATTGTCCGAACGGATCAGCACGTGGTGGCCCTGAATGCGCGGGAGAAAGCGCATGAGCACGTTCTCGACCGCCAACCTCTCCAAACAGTTTATGTGTAGGAGGCTCTCTTGAGCTGACCAGGGGCCGAAGGCCGGTGAGCCCTCGCAGACCGCTCCCCAACCCGTGTTGGAGGCGTCTGTCGAGATGACTTTTCGGCGTGAAACTGTCCCCATGGAAACGCCCCGCTGAAACCATTCTACCACTGACCATGGCTGCAGAGCTGTGATACAGGTCTGCGTTACTTTTATCAGCTGGTGGCCCGTGGTCCACGCTCGGTGAGACACACGGCTCCTCAACCAAAGCTGAAGCGGGCGCATGCGCAGTAACCCCAGCTGGAGCACCGCGGAGGCTGAGGCCATACAGCCCAACGCTCTCTGAAATGTTTTCAAAGGCGTGAGTCTGTTCATCTGAAAAGATGCGGCGAGACGCTGCACACGGTGCGCGCGCTGCGTTAAAAGACGCGCCGTCATCGTGACCGAGTCCAGCTCTATACCCAAGAAGGAGATAGTCTGACTGGGTTGTAGTACGCTCTTTGTCCAGTTGACAGAGAGGCCCAAAACTTTCAGATGGTCGAGGAGAACTGTACGATGAGACAGTAACTCTCTCTGAGATTGTGCCAAAATCAGCCAGTCGTCCAAGTAGTTCAGTATTCGCAGCCCCTGACTCCGCAGGGGGGCGAGCGCCGTATCCATGCACTTCGTGAACGTACGGGGTGCTAGGGATAGGCCGAACGGTAGGGCGGTGTATTGATAACCCTGGCCTTCGAGGCGAAACGTAAGAATGGCCTGTGAAGGGGATTTATCTGGATCTGAAAGTATGCATCTTTCAGATCTAGTGATATGAACCAGTCCCCCTGGCGCACATGCGCAAGGAGTTTTCTGATAGTGAGCATTTTGAACGGTCTCTTCATGAGAACTTTGTTCAGCGATCTGAGGTCTAATATTGGTCTGAGACCGCCGTCTTTCTTGGGGACAAGAAAATAACGGCCGTAAAACCCCGACTCGCTCATAGCCAGAGGCACCCTCTCTATAGCCTTTTTGCACAACAGAATTGCTATCTCTGAACGGAGCAGCGCGTCACTGCTTCTGGGTTCACAGAAATGGTGAATGGCTACATGGTCCCCGTCGCTGCACTTCGCGGGCTGCGTGATCGCGCTGATAGTGTTTACAACAGCGGGACGTACACTCGGAGGGGAGTTTATGGGCCCTGTAACAGAGTGAACAGAAGTAAGACGCGCACACGGGCTTGTGGGCGCGCTTATACACTCTGAGACTCGAGCGGGCTTGGCCCGCTTTATGAGAGTGGACTCTGTGTGAGACAGGGGAACTGGAGTGTCTTTGTGTATGAGTGAACACAGTGTTGTGGGCACATTCTCTACACAAGTTTATGGACCGTGTAACAGAGGTGGGTCGCGCGCACGGGTTCGTGGGCGCGCTTATGTACTCTGAAACTCGAGCGGGTTGGGACCGCTTTATGAGAGTGGACCCTGTGTGAGACACGGGAACAGGAGTGTCTTTGTGTATGAGTGAACACAGTGTTGTGGGCACATTTTCTACACAAGAGGCTTTTACTCTCTTTTGAGATTTCTCTGGGACGCCGTAAACACGGCGTTTTGTGTATGAGTGAACACAGTGTTGTGGGCACATTTTCTACACAAGAGGCTTTTACGCTCTTTTTGAGATTTCTCTGGGACGCCGTAAACACGGCGTTTGTGCTCATGCAAGCGGGAAGGGATACCGGCTTGGTAATGGCGGGGTACACTGCTGTAGTAGCCGCGTGAGCGGGGACTAACAGAGGGCGAAACTTTGACGGCGATCCGGCCGCGGCGGGAGAGCGCCGTCTTTTTCTCAACCACGCTAGGCAGACTTCGAGTAATCAGTTTTCAGCGCGATCCTCTGCCGAGGCCCCCGGGGAGGCGGCGGTCTGTGGCGGCTGTCAGAGCGAGCGAGGGCGGCCGCCCTGGTGTCGCTGAGAAGTCTGACTGTGTTTAGCTAGGCGCTAGGGTGGGCTCGTGCAGGAGGCTGGTCACGTGAGCGGCCTGCAGAGGAGCTAGCGCGACGAGGCAGAACAAAATTCGCAGGAAATCCTCAATCCGCGACTGAAGGGGGATTTTTTCCCCCGCTCTCGTCCCATTCACGAAGTACCTCACTCTGTAGTAGACATGGGGTGCAGAAGCTGCTTGGCCGGCGGCTGAAAGCTTGAAGTCGGACTGCAGGCTTTAGCGGGTAGCACAGGTGATGAGCGCCATCTCGCGGAGGGCGGCATAGACGTGCGGCGACCAGGTCCTCTACAGGGAAAATGGAGATAAAGCCCTTCTCTGCGGCTCCGTCCACAACGCGACGCGGGGTGGAAGAGTCAGAGCGAGTTCTAGCAGAGAGCGGGGCGTTCCAGGACTTCGTGAGTTCTGCGTGCAGATCAGGCAGAAAGGGCGCAGCCCGTTTAGCGGCGGGAGTCGAACGCTGGTGGAAGTAGCTGCGCGGGTCCCGGTTGATTCTCGGGCCGAGGAGGCGTGAGAATCGGACCAATCCTCACCGTCTGAAGCGAGAAGCGAACATGTCTCCTTGGTGTCCGCGGCGTCAATGGAGGCAACAGAGCGGCCACTCGGCGGCAGCTGTATGTCCGGAAGCGGCGGAGATGGAGAGCGGGAGCGAGAGGCTCCGGCGGGATGAACGCTTCCGGCTGGGGGTCCGGCGGCCTCTGAGAGCGGCGTTTCTTTCTCCGCGGCGAAGTCAGAGGCGGCACGGAAGCATCTTAGTGGCCAAAGTCGAGCCCGCGGGGTCAACAATGGCATAGTTTCGCAGAGCTCGCAGCCGCCACAGCGGGGGCGAGATCGGCGTGCTCCAATCCGAGGCAGAGAGCGCAGAAGAGGTGGCGGTCCCCAGCCTCGAGGGGAGCGCGGCAAGAGCCGCCAGAAAATTTACGAGACATCTTGAAAAAGACGCTCGCTCTTTTAGATACAACAATATATAGGAAGCATTTTTGTAAAAAGGATACAATCCGTCGGATGGCGCTAGCTCACAGGACGGCTGAAGGTGGCGAAGACGGCCGGCTTCCTCAGTCTCCCAAACGCTCGCTAGAAGGTGCCTTTTCGACGACGGCGGCTTCTCTCTCAGGATCAGCAGATGCAGGTGCGTCGCTGAAGGATGAAAAATCAGATTATTCAGCCTATTTCGGGGTATTTATAGCCTCGTCCACGCCCGTTTCGGGGGCGGTGACGTAATGAGAGCGAGTCAGACTCTCATTGGTCGCGGGTTCATCCGCGCTCCCTCATAGGCTTGAGCAGTTCTCCGTGAGCGAACCAATGAGCGGCTAGCTAGCCCTCTCATGGTCTGCTGCAGCTGAACTGCGTTGACAATGGATACAAAATTATAGGATAATTTTTGGCTTCAATTTCTCAGAAAGATGGAATCTTTCCCGTAGCGTAAGCTAGCTTACGCAATACGAGAGAACCTCTCGTAAGAGAACTCCAAATGTCACAAAATGGCAAGTTACTAATCCTAACAACAAAGGCAATGAAAAAACAGTGTAAATACAGCTGGATAAAAGTGAAAATCAATTAGTTATTCAAGGCCCAGTGCATGATTGGAACTCTAGTATCAGAAAAGTGTAATAAGACACTGATGAGACACTGTGCGGAAGATATCAGACTACTAGACGCCGAACAAACTATCACTTTCTACCTTTTTCTTCTTTTTTTTGTTTTTTTTATCTTCTTTTTTTTTTTTCTCCGGTCTATTTTTTGGAGCTGTCACACTTATTTTTACATTCCATAACCGGATATTACCCATCGCCATACTGGACGAACTCGAGGACTTTATCGACTCACACTACAACAAGTTTTCCATACTGGAAGACTCTGAGGACTTTATCAGCTCACGCCACGATCTAAACATGCCACATCGATCCGTTACCGGTAACGTCACCAAGAACACTCCAAAAAGAGCTCGCAATGAGCGATCTATCTCGGAGTCTCCAACACCTAAATGCTGTACCGACAACAAAGAAATATTACTCTCCATTCAAACCCAACTCACCGGCTTCGAAGCCAGACTGTCACTCATCGAAGTATTACACAAGGAGATTCAAGCTTTACGACATAGCCTTGAATTCAGTCAAGAACAAATAGACACTCTCAGGCAAGAAAACAAATCACTATCAGTATGCGTTCAGTCACTCACTACACAACTCTCCACTAATACTGCGGATCTGAAGAATATGAAAGCTACCATCTTAGACCTTCAATCACGCAGTTTGAGAGAGAATCTTATTTTCTCAAACATACCGGAGCCAATTCACGAAAACCCTGAAGAAACAATACGAGCGTTCATGTCCGAACAGCTCAAGCTCTCAGCAGAAACGGTACAATCAATCAGCTTTCACCGGGTACACCGCATCCAACCCAGAAACAACCGAAACGATCGCCCCAGACCCATCGTTGCAAAATTCGAACACTTCAAGCATAAAGAACTGGTACAACGCCAAGGCAAACATCTCAAAGGTACGGACTTTGGACTCAATGACCAATACCCAAAAGAAATACTACAACGCCGCAAGCAATTATTCCCCATTCGCAAACAGATGAAAGATGAAGGTAAGAAAGCAGTTATAGTTGTCGATAAACTTTACATTAATGATCAGCTGTATCGTGACAAGATTATTACTCCCTGGCTGTTCTAACTCTCACACTGGAATCTATGCAACGTTAATGTTTCATCTCTGTGTCATGCTCTCTTTTTTTTTTTATGTTTATCTCGCTCCCGTCTCCATCATGCCGATATCTTTATAATAACTATATGCAGTGAAACATTAGCACAGGTCTTGTAACTACACTTTCCCTTTAATAACCTCAGATATTATACTGTCAGTATTTATGTCCAGGTTGATGTCCTTACCTCCATTGTTGTTATTGTTATTGTTAATTGTACTATTTTCTGATTTTATTTTATTGCTTACAGTTCCTAACTTTAGTTACCATGCTTTCACAATACAGATCACTCACAGTTCTATGCACTCACAATCGCTTAACGTTAATATTCCATACACTTTCATTCATTCAGGCTTATCTGTACACTATACTCATTCTGATAGATATTTCTTCAGTTAAAATATGTCCAAACTGTCTTTCCTAACTTGGAATATTCGTGGTATTGGGTCTCGGGCAAAGAGGGCCAAGGTGTTTGACCATTTAAATAAATTGCAGGCAGACATTTGTCTCCTTCAAGAAACTCATGTGGCAAAAACCGATTGTAACATAATCAAATCATCTCAATATAATCAGGTATTTTCGGCAAATTATAATACAAAACAAAGAGGAGTCTGCATATTGATTCATAAAAAGATTTCATTTACTCATAATTCTACAATCACTGACTCTGAAGGGCGCTATATTATCATCAATATCTCAATAGAAAATAACCCAATTACAATCGGTAATATATACGGTCCAAATTCAGATGATCCAACGTTTTTTCAGTCTTTTTTTTCTGCCATTTCAGATCTGACTGACTGCCCAGTAATAATTGCAGGAGATTTTAATACAGTCCTTGATCCTTCATTAGACCGTTCTAACCCAAGAAATAAACCAATATGGCAATCTACATTAACAATAAAACAATTCATGACTGATTTTGGTCTTGCAGACAGCTGGCGCTTACAACACCCAAGCACTAGAGAATACTCATTTTTCTCTCCAGTCCATCACTCATATTCCCGCCTGGATTTTTTTCTCACAAGTAACTCCATGATTTCTAATATATCCCAGTCATCAATTCACCCGATTATAATTAGTGACCACGCCCCTGTTACAATTAACTGGACAATGACTCATACACACAAAACAACACCTAGATGGCGGCTTAACACCTCTCTCCTCCAAGATTCAAAATTTGATGCCCTCATAAAGAAAGAGTGGGCATTCTTTCTAGAAGAGAATGACTCTCCTGGGTTATCATCCTCTCTTCTGTGGGAAACAGGAAAAACAGTACTCAGAGGAATTATTATATCATTCTCAGCCCACAAAAAAAAAATGGAACAGGAAAAAGAATCGCATTTAGAAAAAAAAATTAAACATCTCGAAGAAATTAACAATACTGCATCAACAATCGAAACTAAGAATAAATTAGAGTTATATAAATCAGAACTTAATGAAATAATTAACAAACGAACTCAATTTCTAATACACAGGTTAAGACAGGAACAATTCTATCATAGCAATAAATCTGGTAAATATTTGGCAAATCAATTAAAAAGAAATAAAGAAAAATCTATGATAACTGCAATACAGGACTCAGCAGGGAAGCTCATCCATTCATCCGTTGAAATCAATCAAATCTTTTATCAGTTCTACAAACAGCTGTACTCATCAGAAAAAGAACCAGACGATGAAGAAATTAACCACTTTCTCAAAAACATTAATTTACCTAAAATTAACGAGGACCAAAAAAAAAAGTTAGAAACCCCAATATCGCAAGATGAACTTCAGGCTGCTCTTATTTCAATGCCTAATAACAAAGCACCTGGTCCAGATGGCTTCCCTGTTGAGTTTTATAAACACTTTTGGTTAATTTTGGCTCCACTTTTCATCCGAATGATAACTGAATCACAACAAAACTCTAGGCTACCGGAAACAACTAACACAGCTTCAGTTTCGCTTCTACTCAAACCCAATAAAGATCCGACCCTACCCTCGAGTTATAGGCCAATTTCACTAATTAATGTAGACAACAAAATCATGGCAAAGGCGCTAGCGACTAGATTAGAAAAAGTTATTCCATTCATAATCCATCACGATCAAACAGGTTTTATTAAAGGTAGAGTAGCCGCAAGCAATACACGCAGAATGTTCAATATTATGCATCAAT
Organism: Chrosomus eos; assembly: GCA_036326025.1. Classification (NCBI taxonomy): domain Eukaryota; kingdom Metazoa; phylum Chordata; class Actinopteri; order Cypriniformes; family Leuciscidae; genus Chrosomus; species Chrosomus eos. The sequence goes on from CM070820.1 coordinate 11,748,981, forward strand.
GTACGACTCAAGAAAATGACACAGTCATTGTCACATTAGACGCCGAGAAGGCATTTGACAGAGTCAATTGGAAATTCCTGTTTTCCACATTGGAGAGGTTTGGCTTTGGGGAGTCATTTATTAAATGGGTTAAACTATTATACACTTCACCGACAGCCTCTATCACTACTAATGGTTTTTCCTCACAAAACTTCACATTGCACAGGGGGACTAGACAAGGATGCCCACTATCACCGCAACTGTTCACAATTTTTATATGAACCGCTTGCAGCCGCCATACGCCAAGACGTACTGATTACAGGTATCAGGACTAAAAATATGCATCACAAAATTAGCCTCTATGCTGACGACATACTACTGTTCTTGGAGAATCCTTCAATCTCAATAAAAGAAACAATTAAAATTATACACTCATTTGCCAACATATCGGAATACTCGATTAACTGGGATAAATCATCTGTTCTACCGTTACAACCCAAAAGATGGGATGTTGCAGCCATCTCATCTCCTATACCCCTGTGCACGGATAGTATCACTTATTTGGGTGTGAGAGTTTCCCCCAGGCTGTCAGATCTATTTACATTAAATTTCACCCCATTACTGAAATCAATTCAGGAAGACCTCCATCGCTGGGCAAATCTACCACTTTCCATCATGGGCAGGATAGCCACAATTAAAATGACGATATTACCCAAAGTAATCTATCTACTTTCAATGACCCCAATACATCCATCCACCGCCTGGTTTAAATCCCTAGACTCAGCAATTACAAAATTCTATTGGAAAAATAAGACTCCTCGAATAAAACTATCCACCCTCCAGAAACCAAAAAGTCTAGGAGGATTGGAAGCACCAAATTTTACTTCATACTGTTTGGCAAGTCATCTACAATATATACACAGATGGACTCACCCTAATCAATCCGATATCACCTGGCTAGACCTGGAACAAAATTTGTGTGACAACTTTCAGATCGCAGACCTGCCTTTTTTTACCCAGACAATTAAAAAACACTCCTGTTTCAAATCTCCCACAATTAGTTCAAGTCTGACAGCCTGGTGGAAACTCCACAATATTACTAACACTAAGCTCTCACATCTGAAACTTACCCCGATCTGGAATAACCCCGATCTCAGCGAATTTCAATTCCTGGAAAAATAAAGGTATTACACATCTGCAACACATATTCGTCGAAGGTAATTTCTGTACATTTGAGGACTTAGTCCAGAAATTTGGCATCACTGACAAACAATTCCTACAATACCTACAGATCAAATCATCAATTAAATCATCACTCAAACTCACCACTAACACTCCAACGGTCAACTTAGAACTCACCCCAACTATCTCACAAATTATTAATATCCCATCCTCTCAAAAACTATTATCCAAAATCTACAAAATAGTGATACAAACAGACGTTACCATAAGCCTCCCCACCGCTAACTGGGAACTGGATTTATCTATTCACGCTGATGCCGATTTCTGGACTCAAGTCTGCAAAAATACTTTTTTCATGACAAAAAATTCTAATCTACAGCTAATACAGTACAAAACTAACCATAGGACTCACCTCACTGGACGGAAATTATTTCATATGGGCTCCACTTCAGACATCTGTCCACATTGCACTCAAAACTGCAGGGACACATATATTCATGCACTTTGGCACTGCACCCCTATAAAACAATTCTGGGAAATGGTTATAAGGATTTTATCTGACTTTTTCGGCTGCTCCATCCCATCTTTACCATCTCTCTGTTTACTCGGAGACATATCCTCAATCAACCTGAATCACACGAACAGTAAAACTCTGCTGGTCGCGCTAGCTGTCGCCAAGAAAACCATCTTCATAAATTGGAAAACAAAAAATAAAATCCATATCACTATTTGGAAAAATTTACTTTTGGATCATATATCATCTGAAATATTAAATTACCCATTTGGAAAGAACTCTAATGACTCATCATCCACCTGGCGAGCACTGTCCAAATTTCTAAACTCTTAGCTCTGCCTGCCCCCCTGCCTGAGATTCAGTTTTCGCGATCTCACTTATCATGCAGCAACCTTAGCAAATTTGATCTACTATCGTCTGTCTCTCCCCATTATCACTAAGACAACTCATGACTCTCAACATTACATACTTACTATAGGAACAAATCAGCAGGATAGGGTTAACTCTTTCACCCCCCATTACAAGCCTCAAAACGCTCCCCTTTATTTTGGGGTTTGGGGCTTTGGAACGGGGGCTGGAGGGGGTGTGTGCCCTGAGGGAGAATAAGCCTCCTCTTTCACCTTGCCTCCACGGGCCTCCTCCACCGCTGCAACTGCTAGGGCCGGCTCTACCCTGTACACTCCACTTTTTTAATGCTCCATGTGTTAGTTGGTCAACACTCACATTTCTACTTTGGAATTAAGGTGTACTATGTGGGGGCCCTGTGGAGGTCCTGCACTGTTACCCCTCATTTCTTTTTAATGCATCTCACATCATACATTCAATCACACAATCATTCAATAGGTAGGGAAGTGGGTGACGCCTGAGGTAGTTCCGAAAAAGTTCTACCCTTTGCGCCGCACCTCTTTTAATGCACTTAGACATAATTTAGACCCTAGAAGACATAACACAGGGATAGTGGGGTGGATGGACGAGCTGGCCCGTTGGTAGAGCAGTGACTGAGGGCGGGGATGGGGGAGAGCGGTGGTGGTGAAGGGCTCTGAGGAGGCAACTCACCCCCCTCTATCTCCTAGGACTAAATATGCTCCTTAGCCCCGGTGTGGAATGAAGCAGACAGAGAAAAAAGCTATTGAGCCTGACCCAACCAAAACGATCACCGCTTTTAGCCAGGACACAATAATTTAATTACAGTATTGCAATCCAATCCTGCTGATTTCAACATTCAAACACAAAACACTTAGTCACACACAAACTTACACGCATGATACATCCATCCTAGCGCGTACACACACACACACACACACACACACACACACATAGCATGGTATCCTCACTACCCTCGTGGTAAACTATACAATTTATTTATTTATTTATTTATTTATTTTTTTCTTTTTTTTTTTTTTCTCTTTCTTTCTTGTTTTGTTCTATTATGTCAATTATTCTTCTCCTGTGTTTCATGTTGTATGTGAGATACGCACTCTGTGTATGTATTATCAAATATTCATTGTATACTGTACGTTTTGTTTGTTACACTCTGGATTTTGTTTTATGTGCAAATAATAAAAAAAAAAAGAAAAAAAAAAAAAAAAAAAAAAAAAAAAAAAAAGAAAAGTGTAATAATTGTACTTCATTTTATAACATTGATTTTTAAGTTTTAATTTCTAGATGCTTGAAATAAGTACTAAAGCACTTTTTCATGTAGAAATCACATTGTTTTTTTTTCTGTAGTATTTACTTCACCACAAATTTTTGTCAGTGTATAAATCATTTGTAAACTATTTGTTTATAGTTAATTAATAGTTTGTAACTGTAGTGATACATTAATGGAATATATACAAAAAATGTGGGGCTGGATTAAAGCACTTATTTAATTACATTTTCCGATTTTCCATTACCTAATCTAAAGTGAGTACTATAGTTAATAATTTGTTAACAAAGCATTATCGAACTCTTAACATGTGAGCTAATTAAACAATAACACTTTGTTAATTACAGTAAAAATTAATTAAGAACTCACTGTTTGTATATAGTATAGTAATGCATTAACTATAGTTTATAAACTATTAATTAACTACATACAAACATCTTGAAAAGAGATTCACACACATTTGATTCTACATCATAAATGTTGCAAACACATCTGCTGAATGTCATTTCAACATAAAACAAGAATTGTTTAGAGGTGTTTTGCAGATAAGCAAACACACACAACGAATAAACGTCTATGAAACATACATGTGTTGTCTGGCATTGTTATATATGGACTTTCTAAATGGTGTAAGGTTGTCTAAGCTGGTTGACGAGATATGCCAACATCTTAACCCCATAAAGCTGGTTAGACCAGCTGGTAGCTTGTCCAAAATGGTCTATCAACATAAACCAAATAGGTCCCATGTTCCAAAACACATCTACCAGCCTAAGATGGATTTCTTTGGAGACTTTGAAAATGGCCACTAAACTGGCTGGAACGGTGAAAGGATGTTGAGAAAAGCAGCACATCTCAGGCATCAATAAAGACATCCCACAGCTGTCACCCAGCTCTCGCATGCCCTTTGAGTGTGGAAGGATCTGTGGAATGACATGGGTATTTAAAGGGTAGTTAACTTGCATCTTGTATCCTGGCATGAGAGGTAGCTTCCCCAGCACTGCTTTTGTTGATTTGTGATTGGTCGAAACCCAGCACAGCATTAAGTATGGCTGTCATGGAGATGACATCCTACTCCAAACATTAGCACCTCATGGGGGTGACACTGTTGTATAATTACAGCAATAACGTCAACTCCTGCCAAGCCGTTTTAGTACATTCACTGAGTGTGTGTGAATACATGGACTCATTCCCACTTGTACAAACTGATGTCATCTTCAGAGTAGACAGCCGAACAGTCATTAAAACTCTGCGCTAACACCATGTCACCTCAAGGTCTTCTCACCTCCTCTTAATGTGTCTGGAGAAGGTGTCTGTAAGAATATGAGTGTGTGTGTGTGTGTGTGTGTGTGTAGGCAGGCACTTACATAGCTTTTCTATTATATTCTTTTTTTTCAAAATACATAAAAATACAAAAATATAGTAACTTGAACATATCTTCTATGTATATATATATATATATATATATATATATATATATATATATATATATATATATATATATATATATATATATATATATATATATATATAATAAGTCTCTAAAATATCATAAATATGATATTTTATGAAAAGGCAAGTTTAATTCAGGTTGTTATATATTGTGTGGCGCAACCCCTAAAACTTCATGATATTTATGGCTCAAACATGTTTTTGTAAAAAATTATTTTCACTTTGAAAATTGTTTTAATTTATTTGCAAACAATGGTTGTGAATGTCAAAGGATGTGTATGTCTATACTCACATATATTAAAGGGGTGAGGAAGATGTATGTACTTATTAGTCTTTACTTGATGGTTACACCACGACAATGTAAGGTCACAACATTGAAACTTTTACTGAGAATAGTATAAAAGTCGATCAAAACAATATTAAATCAACACGAAAAGAAGAAGAGTACATTTCTAAGAACTTTGACTTTCTTTAGCAAGGGCACTTTTATATGTTTTTTATATGTCAGACCCTTACTTTGGACTTTGTAGAGTTGCATGTATCAGTACATGAGCTAAACCAGTACTACCACGAACAAACCACATGGAAGGATGGAAACGTTCCACGTCCTGTGACACTCTGATAATACCCATGATGTTGACATGGTTGCCAGACATAAGCAACTTAGTCTTTTAATTTCATGCAATTTAATCAAATCTTGTTTCCCCCTGTGGTTTAGACCGAAGGAATGTTTCATTTACACATAGACTGGATGACTGGAAGATGAAAGCAGACATAGGGATTTTGCAGTGATAAAAGCGAGTGAATGAAAGAGAGCGAGATGGAGATGAGAATGCAGGGGATTGTGGGGATTGGTCTATGTTCACGGTCATGGACTGTTTCCCATCCGAGAGTTCAGGGGGTCAGCATTTGTAACAGAGGCTTGTTGTGAGCGCACGAGGAGCAGCGTGAAAGCAGGAACACTGGCCATTTATCACCACGCCAGCCAGACACAGTCAGAGGAACCACTACCGAAATACTGTGTAATTCTACGGGGAGCACAGGATGTGTTGCATATTTGACTCCAGTGTTTCTAAGACACTGCTTTGTTCTGAAAGCTGAGCTTGCCTCTTCTCTTTCACCCTTGTTCCAAAAGGTGTGGAAAGCTCTTAGAGTGCTCTTTTACTTGAAGCCACCACTCTTGACTGGATTAGATCAGTTTATAAAGAAATCAGAGTTGTGAAGTAAGGCTAAGAAGAGTTTATGTCCTATGGTTTTTGTGTGACTATGGTTTTCGTGAGTGATAGTAGTAGAGCAGAATGTGATGGTACAGGACACTGTGGGATTGATTAATGAAAGGAATTGTTTTCCTTAGATAAATTTCAATTTTAGAATGTAAAGATCACTCTCTTTATATGCAAAACAAATTTAAAAAGTGTTCTGGTTACATTTACTATAACGTATTCTGAAAAGGCCTGAGAGGACAACAAACATTTACCTTCCAAAATCAATATTAGCATATTGTTTACCACATACTGTGTAGTAGCCCATATATATTATACAAGTGTTGAGTAACAAACTAAAAGTGGTAACCTTACAAATTTAAAGGGAGCTCCACCGGTTTTTCATATTAAACTATGTTATTCCCTTAACTAAGACGAGTTGATACATATCTCTCTCGTCTCAGTGCGTGCACTAAATCGTTCTGTCTTGCAGCGAAACTTTGTTAGCACTTAGCTTAGCCCAGTTCATTCAATAGGATCCAAGCAGAGAAGCGACCAAACTAATATCATCACTCGTGAAAAATCCTCTCCCCCCGCTCCTGTTGGTTCTTTTTATGGAAATGAGAGGGAGGAGAGGGAGCGGGGGAGAGGATTTTTCACGAGTGATGATATTACTGCGACGAGTCCAAGTGCTCAAAAAGCACTTGCTATGGTATTCTGCTACACAACTGATCTTAGTTAAGGGAATAACATAGTTTAATATGAAAAACCGGTGGAGTATCCCTTTAAAGGGATAGTTTAAAAAATTAAACTTTGCTGTTCATTTACTCACCCTCAAGCCATCCAAGATGTAGGTCTTTTTTAAGCTGAAACTGTGGTCCTTGGTGATTCATATAATGCAAGTCAATGGCTAGCATCAATTTGAGATTCAATAAATAAAAATAAAAAATAGCAGGGTAGTGCAACACATGGAAGTCTCTGGGCTGGTTCCAGCCTAATCCTAGGGGGGAAGTGCACCGACAGAGATGGCAGAGCAGGCTCTGCCAAGGGAAAGACACTGGCTAGATGACATGGTAGCTGTACTGTGGAATTTACACATGGGGTCGCCGCAGAGACCGCTACATATGGACACCCAGCCTAGCACAGGTTCCTCAATGCATGCGAGTGTTAGGACTGGCGTCAGACGCTCTGCAACGTCTGACTGCAGTAGGGGTGATGGAGGAACTCAACAGGGTTAGCCGTCTCCGGGAAACACAGTGGAGCAAATAGACACATGTATCTGGCCGACCAGGCAATAATGGCGTAGCAAGCTGACACTTGAGCTAGTCCCCCGCGCTACTGGCCGCTTGGGGCGAGTATACGGGAGGATACCGGCTCTATACGAAGGCTATAGAATCTAGCGAACCTGTTGGGTGTCGCCCAGCCCATAGTTCTACATATATCTGTCAGTGAGCCAACGCCCAGGAGTACCTAAAGCTTTGTGTTCTGTCCACGTATAACTGCAATGAGAGGACGGACAGAGAAAAGCCAGGACTGGGTCTGCCTCCTCCAAGGGCAGTGCTTGCAAGTTCACTACCTGGTCTCTATAGGGCGTGGTAGGAACCTTGGGCAGATATCCGGGCCGGGGTCTCAGGACAAAGAGAGAGTCAGCCGAAAATGCTTGCAGGTCCCCTACCCTCTTGATAGAAGCCAGCGCCATCAGGAGTACTGTCTTTAGTGACAGGACCTTTAGCTCTGCTTACTGCAGTGGTTCGATGGGAGGTCTCTGCAGTGCGCTGAGCACCAGCAACAGGTCCCAAGAGGGTATAGAGGGGGACGAGGCAGGGCAGATTTAGTCTCCTTGCCCCCTCAGGAACCTGACGATCAGGTCATGCTTTTCCAATGACTTACCTTCTACTGCATCGTGATGCAAAGCAATATCGGCGACATACACTTTGAGGGTGGAGGGAGACAGCCTTCGCTCCAACCCATCTTGCAGGAAGGTAAGCACAACTCTAACCGGGCATCTTCGGGGGTGTTCCCGTCGGGAAGTATAGTAACTCAACGTATAGGTTCCACTTCAATGCATAGAGCAGAATAATCTCTAGCAGAAGTGATGGTGTCTAACACTGCCTGGGGTAGGTCACCTAGAACCTCCGCGTCCCATCCAGGGAGCAGACATGGAGTTTCCAGAGGTCTGGATGTGGGTGCCATAGGGTGCCTCACCTCTGAGAAAGCAGGTCCTTCCTCAGAGGAATGGGCCAGGGAGGGACTGTCGAGAGGAGTACTAGTTCTGGTAACTAGGCCCGGTTGGGCCAATAGGGGGCCACTAACAGGACCTGCTCCTTGTCCTCCCTGACTTTGCACAAGGTCTGTGCAAGAAGGCTCACTGGGGGAAACGCATACTTGCATAGGCCCCGGGGCAAGCTGTGTGCCAGTGCAACTGTGCTGAGGGTTGCGTCGGTCAGGGCAAACAACTGGCAATGTGACGTGTCCGCGGAGGCAAACAGATCTACATGTGCACCCCCAAGGCGGCTCCAAATCAGCTGGACCACCTGGGGATGGAGTCGCCAATCTCCCAGGAGGCGTAAGCTGTCGTGAGAGCCTGTCGGCTGCACGATTGACCTCGCCAGGATGTGAATGGCACGAAGCGACCTCAAATGCTTCTGACTCCATAGGAGGAGATGGCGGGCGAGTTGCCACATGCGATGGGAGCGCAGACCACCTTGTAGGTTGATGTACGCAATGGTCGCAGTGCTGTCCATATGGACCAGTACATGTTTGTCTCGAAGTGGCACGACCACTTCGAGACAAACATGTAGAGTTTCCTGAGAGCAAGACGTTCTGCTAGCAACTTGAGGCAATTGATATGCCAACGCAGCTAAGGCCCAGTCCACAGACCCAAAGCTGCATGCCTGTTGTACGTGGCCCCCCAGCCGTTGGAAGAGGCATCTGTAAAGACCACAGCATGCCTGAAAACTTGATCTGGGGGAACACCTGCCTGTAGAACGAAGGGGTGAAGGTTTGACAATAGTGCGGGGTGATGGAATAGACCGGTGTGTGCCGCTCTGCCACGCCCATCTTGGGACCCGGCTGTGAAGCCAGTGTTGAAGCAGCCTCATATGAAGCAACCCGAGCTGCGGTACTGCGGATGCCATATGCCCCCAGGAGCCTCTGGAAAAGTTTCAGTGGGGCTGCTGTCCTGCCCGCTGTCCTGTCCTAGCAGTTTAACACTGACTGGATGGTCTGGTTGACCGAGTCCAGCTCCATACCGAGATAAGAGATCTTCTGCACAGGGGAGAGTTTGCTCTTGTCTCAGTGACCCAAAGTCCCAACAGGCTAAGGTGCCCAAAGTGAATGACTTTGTACTGATACGCCCGACCCTCAAAAGCAAAGCACAGGAAGGGCCTGTGTCGAGGAAGAATCGAGACGTGAAAGTACGCATCAACCCAAACTTGGGGACGGATGCATTCAAAAATATGTTATGCAAGAGCATTTTGAATGGGAGCTTGTGCAGGGCCCGATTCAAAACTTGCAGGTTCAAGATTGGTCGTAACCCACCGCCTTGGGTACAATGAAGTAGGGGCTGCAGAACCCTGACTTCATATCGACCGGAGGGGCCGGCTCGATCGCGTCCTTCGCCAGTCGGACTTTGTTCTCTGCACGTAAGACAGGAGCACCAGTAGCCATCACTCTAGTGAACCCGATGTTGAGATGGTGCCGGGTGACCTGAATCGCATAGTCGAGTCTGATGGTGCGGATGAGCCAGCGGGATGGTTTGGGGAGCGCCAGCCAGGCTCCTAGAGACCGTACCAGTGGGACCAACGGACCAACTGAGGCAGCTCGGAGTGGGGTCTGGGTGTGCGGTGCAACACTCAACTGGCTCCACGGGTGGACAGAGGATGCGTAGGCTTGACTGTGTTCTCGAACCTCATGCTGCTGTCCGCTGGCGATTGCAGAACAGGATGAGAGTGGAAAGGTTTCGTAATGGCGCACACTGTCGACCTGGCCTTCTTGTGAAGAGAGGCACGAGAGTGACGAGGCATAGCATCGTACACTGTCATTCTCACCCTGTTGCTAAGAGGGGAACGAGAGCTGCGAGGAATAGCGTTGCAAGCTGCCATTCAGGTCCTCTTGGGGAGAGGGGAACGAGAGTGGCGAGGCATGGCGGCGCACGCTGTCGTCCCCACCCATGTGGTACGTTTCAGAAACTGGTCTTTATTGAAGGTGTGGGTACCACTGGCTGAGCCGCCAGAGGCGGAAAAAAAGTGTTAAATCTGCACCTGGCCCTCCTCTGAGGAAAGAGCAACTTCAGCCCGGTCCGGGTTGCTCGAACGGCGTAATTTCCCTGCAAGGCTCAACGTTACAGTAGAGCTGGCTGTGGCGTTGCGCAGCTCAACCCCATCTCAGAACTACCCTCCTGCATTATGAGTGTTTTGGCCTTCCATAGTTTCAGGATGGCCATCACATGCAGGGTAGAGGCGGCCTGCACACTACGGACTACCACCCCACCACCGAGGGTAGGGAGAGAGAAAAAACTTTGACTGCAGATTTAGGCATGTTTGGCTTGCCATAGTGGCGCCAATATGCTTCCATACTGCCAAAGTTCTTTACACACATCCGGGAAAACAGCACGGAGGCAGGCAAGGCAATTTACGCGTTGCGCTGTGCCCCCAGAGCAGCCCGGGATAGCATGGCTGTCAAGTCTGAATCTGACTCAGCACGAGCACACACCTCTCTAATGGGAAGCTCAGCATCATCATTTCCAAAGTATAACAGCCCTCTATCCAATGCAGCGGTCGGCATCTGTCCTCAGCTGGAGCCCTGATATGATATGATGAATGAAAAGCTAAGTCCCCATGAGAAGGATCCCATCCGTAAGCTGCCAGGCATGAGAGACCATGAACGTGGCTGTCAAACTTGACAGCACATGGTGCGCAGAACACTCATGCCCTTGCGAAAAAGGCAAGACGATCAATACACCGACGTGACCATGCACCCCTGAGAGAACATGAACCACCCACGAACGAACACAGTCTCAACATGCTTGTGATGCGCTTGAGTAGTGAGGGGCCCGAAGAGTCGGTCTCATCAGGGAATGCTCACTGTAATCCTCAGATCACCAGTGCTATTAGCTAAAGGAGCCCTTTTCTGGTGGCCACCAGAAGCTGAACTAGATTGGGGAATAGGCAAAGGAACTCCACCTTGTGTGAGGTACTCGAGTCTCGACCGCGCATCTAGAGCGCCGCAGTTGCCGTGACAACCCGTGTACTGGCAGCTCGACGGCACACGGCGTGTTGAATGGTCAAGCCCTTGCGAGATAGGGAAGGCAAACAACGTGCCGATGTGGTCATGTTCTCCTGAGACACCTCCGGCAAACGTTGGGAACATAAAGGGAATCTGACATGAGAGGGAACATAGGGTACAATGGGGCTAAAGGCACCTAAGAAAAATGTGATTTCACTACTTCTACAGTATAGTGTATGATTGCAGAAAAAATATACATGTTTGTATTGAAAATTGATGGAGTAAAAGATCCTAAAAATCATACAAGTGATTTATTTGTTTAAAAATCTTATAAATTTATGAGGGGCAAGGTGTGCCATTTTCCCCACACTTTTTATTATCATGTTAATTATTGTGCCTTTCGACCCCAACACCAGGAGCACCTTTTAACCTAAATACCATACTTTAACATATTCTTCCGTTATTAAAAAACTGTTGCTTTAATTACCTACAACAAAACTAAAAATCATTAAGAAGGCCTTTGTCTTTAAAACATATTCAGTAATTCAGTAACACCATTTAAAAGAAACATCAAATATTAGATCAAATTAGCTCAGAATCAACTCTGCGCTGCTGTCAGTCAAATTTCCATGTGCATTTTGAAAAGCATATGTTTTGGAAAGTACTACTGCAAGTTTTTGTGCCTTCTAGTGGTTTAGAGGATTATTATTTTTTTAAATGTACCTTTTACCCCATCGCGCTTTTAGCCCCTTTGTACCCTACAAGCTAAAAATAATGAATAGCCATTGGCTCTTGAAGATACGTTGAGGTATTATGAAGTCAAACGATCGGTCTGTGCAAGAAAGTGAACATTATTTACAACATTATTACCTGTAATCCACAGCCTTGGCAAATTATCCTGAACAGTCGGCAGCGCGTGCTTCTTGTCACATAATGACGTATTTGCGTATTCACACGTGAGCTGATGCTGTGTTTGTTTAGCCTACAACAGAGAGGTAAGACGTGTGTGTTGTATTGTGAAAAAATGGAAGCTGCTATAGTCTTTTTTCCCTATTGTGACGTTTATTCGAGTAAGACAAAAAGTAGTCACATTCACCTCCTTCATCTGTGTCTTCACTACACTTCCCAGCATTCCCGGTCATCATCACCTGCACATCATCATCCTCATCATGATCACAGTCACCTGTGTCCCATCACCAGCATGGACTATAAAACACTCACTCTCCCTGCAGTCACTGTCTGGTCTCGTCATTCCATGGCTCACAGACTCCCTGATCACCTACCTGTTACTTACCTGCATTCCTTCTTTCAAGACCTGTCCATCTTCACTGAACCACCGTCAAGTCACCTGCGAGAGAGTGAGAAAAGAGAGAAAAGGACATTAACCACAGCTAAGCTTCCTTTATGTTTCTATGTCATTGGTTTCTCACCTGTTATCTCTGACTACGATCCTTCTGCATAATAAAAGCAGTAAACTTACCATCTTGTCTGATTCGTCTGTGATCCGTGACATATTCCTTGCCGTGTCAGGTCATCTGCACATACTGTGCATACTATGGAAAGTATACACATCACAGGTATAGTACATACTAGTAACATATTCCAAACATAATTCAAGTCCTATTAATTAATATAAAATGAAGGTATAACTACAATACCAGTACTTTTATTCCCTTGTGTCCCTCCCCCCAGCCCCTTAGAAGCATGGCTAGTTTTAGCTTGGGGCAGATGCAGAGACTACTGAGTCAAACTGTGACCTGCTGGTCCATTGTTTCTCACAAAGGCTCTCTGTGTGGACCTGTGGTTCCACATCACACCTGCACAGCTAGGTGAAAGATGCGGAAGCACAGGTGACTGAACAGTAACAGTGCATAAAAGCATCACTGTTCTCACAGGTATTGTGTCTGATGCTCATTGTTAGCATCCCATATATAGCACACAATAAGATATGCCATTCCTGTAATTTATCTGTGAATTTTCATCTCTGATGAATACAAAATATGTAAATACATTTTATTCTTATGTACTGGCCAAGTACATTTTTTTTTTTGTTCTCCTTATTCAACCACCTACAGAGTGATTTTGCTTCTCTCCCCCTCTTTATGTTCGCCCTCACTTCTGCAGCGCTTCACAGGCTATGTGAACTGACAGCTCTCATCCTCAGGCAGGGTGAGGTAACAGACCTCCTAAACCATTAGAACATATGCTTTCAACTTCTCTCTCACTCACTAGCGTGATCTTTTACCCTCTCTCCTGCTCTCATTTCTTCATACACCTTAAACCAAAAGGCATTTGCTCTATTTCCTGTTAATTGCCACAGGCATAAACTATTCAGCACTTTGGTTTATAAACTGAAGGCTCAACAGTGCACTCTTTGCTGGATTAGACAAACCAGCAGACCTGCTTGATCTATGCATCAACTCGAATTGAGAAAAAAAAAAAAAAACCTGAAAATACACCAAGAAACAATGGCTATGATTCGATCCAGCAAATGTTCGACAAACACCTACTGTACGTCTCAGAAATGTTTCAGCTTTTCATGGACTTGCTTCGCCCAGTGTATATCTTTGAAACCCTCTTCTGCAGTTTGTCAGCTCCTGTTTTCTTGCATGTCTGTCTGGTTAAACTGTTGTGATGTTGTCATCTGGTGCTTTGTCCAAAGGCACAGGTTGAGTTTTACTCTGTTCTTTTGCTGTCAGGATGCCAGCTGGTCCATTGCCTACTTTAGAGAGTTGACAAGAAGAGGGTTTCGTCACCTACTATTGTACTTTTGTGTAGTTTGAGCATGTCCCAGTAGAGGCACTGTCAGCCAAAAACTAGAGCTTTGAGGAATAAATGAAAGCTCTGAACACAGAATACAGTGCTGCAGGAAAGACGTAACTTTGTAGGCCAACTGGCAGTTAGCATCACACTGGTTCCCTCGAGAAATTATCGCAAAAACAATCTCTGTGATTAACAAAAGTTAATATTTGCACGCTTTGTCCATCGAGATAATTTTCACAGATGAACACAACTTCTATTAGTTTTGAAAATTGCCTAAATGCAGTCACCAGAAGTAAAAAGCTAAAAGTAGACTATAAACGAACTATACCACGGTCTAACGTCATCACCACTAAGCTTCCGACAACTCTTTCAGTTTTTATCTATAATACATTTTCCCAGAAAGCTCGAGTTAGAATAGTTTATAAGAGCACAATTATAATCATAAAAATGCTGTAAAAGCGTTTACTTGTTCGGCGTGATGACGTTTAATCTCCTTGACAGCCTCTGTAGTCCCATTTAGTTACTTGTTAGCAACTGCCACATGACACATAACAATATATATATATATATATACATATACACAAGGAGGGTATCACTTACGTATTTTATGTCATAGAATAAAATGTGAAAGTATCTTGAGCTTGTGTTCATCACAGACCTTAGTTCAGTCATTTAAACCCAAAAAATCCATTCAAAAAACCCATTGACTTCGGGACGTGCTAAAATGCTAACTTGTTTCCTAGTTTTAGCCTACATATTTACGTCATACTTGCACCACTCTATGAGCTTTTGAGATTTGGTTTAATAAATTTCAAAGGAATAATGCACAGTGCAATTAAAACAAATAAAGTAAACTTTCAAGAGGAGAGACGTCTTTTCCTCTTCGTGTTTTCAAACATTTGTAAAATAGGCGGCTTGGTCACGCACAGCTGCAGTGTTTTGGTTCAGTGGCTCAGTTAAACAATCTTAAACTTTGGAATCCAGTTGAAGTGGAGGAGGATATATCACCATGTTGCAACATAAAATGCTCACCAGCCTATTTCACCTCATAAATACTGTAATGCTCAAGTGTTTGTCTACTCTACAATTTCAGAAGTAAAAAAACAATGTATAGGCTACTCTTGTATTTATGATTGAATGACTTCTAATATGTATTTTAGGAAAATCAAAGCAAAGCTATTCACACCTTAAGGGTACAGTTTGAAGTATTCTCTCTCCCTCTATCTCTCTGTTCCCCGTGGGGGTGTTGTTTATAGAGCATTATAATTTATAACTGTACAGAGTGGATTTAATTTGGGTGCTGAGCCTCGCCAGCAGGGCGCCAGGCTGCAATCAGAGGAATCAGCTCACTCTGAGCCCTGCTGAATGGAAAGTATTATCATAGGCCACAAACGGACACTGTTTCCCCTCAAACAGTTCCCTGGATGCTTCTCAGAGTGTGCTTCTCTTTCATTCATCATCTCTGTTAGTAACCCCCCTCGGCTTCAATGTAGCTTCAGCAGCCATTCTTTCTTCATCATTCTTTTAATGCAACACTCCTGTTCACATATGGATGGATGGATCGACGGCCGAACAGACGGATAGACGTATATATATTTATAGATAGATAGATAGATAGATAGATAGATAGATAGATATATCTGAATGTTGTTCACTATACTTGTATGTGCTATGTAGTGAGGTCATGTGACAACAATAGCATACCGTTTGAATCTGTTATCATTACATAGTGCATCCTGCTGCTTCAGTGGGTAGTGCATTAGTATTCCATTTCAAATATAGCTGAAGGCTGTGTCCGAAAAAGATCTGAGAAAACAGGTTTCAGACAGACTTTCATCGCACCATGACATCACATGCGCTTAAAAGATAACCAAATTAATATTCAATGTTTAAATCTTTACAACCAGTTTTAAAATGTAATATTATTTATTTTTCTTCTGTTCTTATAGACATAATTCAATGAGCTATATGCTCTTCTTTTGCATTGACAGGATTATCATCACCCTGCACGGTTCTGGATTTTAATGTTGTGTTATGCCACACTGGCAGCAGTGAGAGTTAAAGGTTTTGAATGATTAGATCACTGTTGCCATCTGTGAGGACAGCTGAGCGGACTGGAGTTTAACTGTGCACCATCACAATAGTGTTAGTGATGATGACTGGATGGATGGAGGTTAAACGAAACCGTGCCTCTGAAATGACAATCCTTACTAGGTTATTATAAACCTAATTGTTTGTTGTGCTTTTAAAACATATATATTTTGATTTATATTTTGTCCCTTTTGAACATTATTTTGACTACTACAGTATAAGTAACTTTGCAACTACATGTCAACTGACTCTCATTAGAGTATAAGTAGACTGTCTGCTTAATATCTACTAACTCTTTATTGTGATGCTCTCCCAACAAACAATTTTACTGACTTTAAGCAACTTTGAAACTACATGTCAGCTTATTTTAACCCTAACACTACCAGTCTACTAATACTCACTAATACTCTAATGAGAGTTATTAGACATGTAGGGGCAACGTTACTTATAGTCAACAGAACATGTTAAAGGGACCATCAAAATAAAGTGAAAACTATATATATATATATATATATATGTTATATATATATATATATTATATATATATGTATATATATGTATATATATATATATATATATATATATATATATATATATATATATATATATTATATATATATATATATTGTTTCTGATTAATATATTTAATAAGATTTAGTAATAGGACAATTGACCATTAGATATTTAAAGTATTTTAAAACATAGCAAAAAATGGTATTTGTAATGTTGTCTTTTCAGTGACCTTTGGTCCATGCAGTTGCCTAAAAGTTATGACGCAGAGAGTGTGGAGAGAGTATTTTGTCTTCATTTATTTTCTCTTTCAACTTCCCAAACTTCTCCCCCTCCTCCATCTCTCTTTTTGCCCCCAGCACTGTTTTCACCCCACTCTTATGGGGGAGTTTCTGTCCATTAATCTTGATTTGTTTTGTGCCTGGCTGATTGGCCAGACCTGTATTTTGTCACGGTTTAACAGAAGCCTTGCCATGGTTCAAGATTCCCCCCTTTGGCAGTGCGAGGGCCCGTCTTCACAACCCCAAAGCCAGAGTAATGATATTTAAACACTGAAGTCCATTAGCAAGACCTATGACTCAGGTCCCAGTTCTCCAGCCTTTGGGGAAGGGAGGTTGACAATCTCCAACATCTCTGTTCTCTTTTTGCCCTGTGGCCTCATATAAAAAGGATGAAAGGAGAAAGGTTAAAGCAGTTATGGAGACCCTCTTTCAGCAAATTTGTAGCTAAGATGGTTTTACATGTTGAAAGAGTGAAAAAATTTCAATTTCGCGGAACTGTTGACACAAAATATTTCTGGTTGATAGGTGTGTCCAAGTTTTAACATTGCTAGACTTTTGGAATTATGTGCCTCTTAATTGCTGGTTGTGTGCTGAATAATTTATATTAAGTTATAATAAAATAATTTTACTTAAAATTCTAAAAAACAAAAATAACTTTTCTTTTTTATTTTCTCAACAACAATTGTTGAATTAAACATTAAACACCTGGAACTCTGTAAATAAAAAGGTTTGAAAACAAGGTTTGCTGATGCCAAATGGAAGTGCAAAAACAATGGCTGCGTAGATATTTATTTTGAATAAGTATTATATATATATATATATATGTGAAATTTGCAGCAACTAAAAAGTATGTTATGTATACTATGAAATGCAGATGCATTTGCCATGTTATCATGTTGTCTGAAATCCTCTTCCTTGGCATCTGGGTACTTTTCACCTGATATTTTGTGAATGTTGTGAATACAGACAACATACTACTTTTTTCCAATACTTTTGTATCACATACTACTAGGCTGCATCCGAACCGCTAAAAACGTTCATTCTAAATAGAAGGGAACCAGAGCAGGAAAGTACCTATAGCTGGGACTCGAACTGTCTGAGGTGCTGTTGTATCTCAAATGTCGATGTGCTGCCCACAAGGCTATTGTTCTCAGGATACTAATGGCTGATTATTCTCTTATACGTCTCATTTAGGTATCAGCTTTGTCATTTGCTGCCAGTTGCTTAGCATAGTTGCATAGTAACTTAAGAACTAGTTCGACTAAGTATCAGATAACCAAAGGGCAATCAGACTTACTTTTCCAATTCAAATTAAAAAGATCAAACTTTTTGAATGTAAAAAGTTATTACCAGGCATAAGGAAAAACATTTAGACAACCGGCCCCCTTCATTTTTTAAGGAGAAACATGCTACATTTTTAATGTTTACTAATATTACAAATACTGAAACTATCATTTAAATTGCATTAAACATGTCATAATATCAAGGGTTACTAGATTAAATGTATCTTCAGTGCCCAGTATTGTATATGTAGCAGATATCCCAAACAAGGGATTAGACAAGTGTAAGATGTTTAGTCTAAGACAAATAATTTATTTTTAACAAATGTAATACTAGTGTACCAGTGCCTCATGGCTGTTACATAACCTTTTTTCACATTACACATTGCAATGTTTGTCTTGCACAACCCATTTTGCATGCATGTAAAAACAGGTCATGATTTCCACTGCTAAATCATTGTGCAACACAACACTGTTTACACTTAACTTCAAATATGACAATGGATGTATTGTTCTTGATTGAAATGGTGTGGATGAATGACATAGAAGCTACCCAGAGGAAAAAAAAAAAAGAAAATTTCAAATGTTTCTGCTAGACATAAATGAGGTTACATTAACATAAAATGGAAACTTTTGCTCGAGTCTCCGGCTTCTCACATTTGTCTCCTGCACTGCACAAAAACTCTTAACACACTCTCATTTTTCTCCTTAAAAGTTTCAGAAGAGATCTCAATAACATCACACACTGTGACTTGTGACTTGTGAAACAGACTTTTCTCCTTAGCTATAGACTCCGGATCTCTCACATTTGTCTCCTCTAAAGTTTACAAGAGACCTCAGCAACAGTGTACTAATCTTAATAGTAAACAATGTTTTTAAAGTTCAGTAGAATGGACATTTTAAAGCATGCAGAGTGATCAGTATGGTATCAGCATGAACCTATATATGAGTGTGGGAGGAACATTTAGCCCTGCGATTGATGTCCAGAGGGTGATATACTCTATTTGGAGTAAGTATAGTCATACATTATAGAACTGACCCAATGTTTTCCTAATGTCTGTATGCCTGAAACTCTTTGATGAAGACCTTATACTGAC
Source organism: Chrosomus eos (assembly GCA_036326025.1). Lineage (NCBI taxonomy): Eukaryota > Metazoa > Chordata > Actinopteri > Cypriniformes > Leuciscidae > Chrosomus > Chrosomus eos. Next base: position 11,768,203 of record CM070820.1, read on the forward strand.
ATTAAGACGGCCTCTGCTTAGATGAACAGCCAGCTGCGTGTCGAGGGTCATTTGAAAGTGATTGTGACCCTTTTGTGGACCCCAGAATGCCACACTGCCTCTGTCGCCATAATTAATGCCTTGAGTTTCCACAGACTTTGATGAACAACTTTCCTCTCTCTGTTCTTGTGCTGGAGAAACCCATAATGGATGTGGGTTGGCCTGAGAATACTTTATGGACTGTGAAAAATAACGCTCGCACACCCACAACAAAGGAACACTCTGAAAAAGCCACAAGAACATAATTGATTTTCCTAAACATTTTTAGATATATATACACATATACATATACAAACTCACGCATTCTTCTGCCATATGAATCTCTTCAAAGTGTTTAAACAAAATATATATTTTCAATAATTGCTTTTGAAAACCAGCTAAAATTATTGGTTGACCAGTGTGTCATGTGTCAAGCTAAAATAATATACAGTTAGGTCAAACATGTGTTTGTTAGTGAGCTTTCCAGGGGCAGAAAGGAAAATAAGTGCCAGCTAATCAGCTTTCAAGCCCAAACGTGAAATATCTCTCAGATCTCACATCCCTAGTCTGAGAGATTTAGAAAATCTTGATGCTGTGACCCTTAATATTGAAGCAGATGTATTGGAATATAATCCAGTAATCTGTAGCCTGGAGAGGAAGAGGGAAAATCACTTTTAAACGTAAGTGCAACTAATGACCTCTTTTCCCATGGCCAGCTTTACACGACACTGTCCACAATCCAGAGCAGTGGAGCATTGGGGATATATTTATGGTTCGCATTGTAACTCTGCAGGATATGAAACGGTAAAAGGAAACAAGGAACGAGGAAGAATAAAAAGGAAAAGAGAGAGTGCAGAAAGAAAGAAAGAAAGAAAAAAAGAAAGAAAAATATTTATCTTTTTTATATCTTTATCAATATATACAGAGCTCATTGTTGTAATAATAATTTTAACAGCAATTTTCCAAGGGACAAATAATATGTAATAGGAAAAAGAGGTTAAACTTAAAAGAAAAAAAGTCACAAAAGCATTGAAGCAGCATCGTTGAGCACAATTTACCACTAGCAAGGCATACTGAAATAAAGAGAATTCTTGTAGCTCACAAAAAAAAAAAAAAAAAATAGAAAGAAAATTAATTAACAAACTAATTGCTGCAATTGCAAGTATGCTCAGCATATTTACGATGTACATACCTGAACAGTGACCTATAGGTCACCAACATTTGATTGAATTAGTGTGGTTAATATCTTTATGGGCAGGAGGATGGCGGGTTTGGGCGGGACTGCGCTGTGATTGGTCCGGCACACGCGATCCAGTCCACAGATCAAAAGAGAACACTTGATGAATGACTGGACCGAGAGTGGCAGAGGAGGGAGAGCTTTGCTACTCCTCGCTTTGAATCATTGATCAAGGTCGTTCTCAGTTCATTAATTTTGGCTGGAGAGGGCCTGCCCTCACTTTGTCAAGTTAAACTCAGGTTAGAGACACACACACAATTCATGCAAGAGCAAACAATTCATGTCCAGTTTTGTGAGACATTCAAAGTTAAGTTAAGATCAATGGTATGCGATGATATTTTGTTGTTCTTGGATACTGTAACTTCTTTTTTTTTCAACCATTGTTTCTTTTTAAAATTAAAACTAAAACTAAAAACTGAGTGTTGTCACTTAATGGTGTGTTTACATGAGACATGTTTAGCTGTGTTAATGCCCGGTGAGATTATACTGACCAACTAGTTTACCTGGTCTCCACCATGGATGAATAACACTATCATTTGGTTCTGATTTCATGTTACTAATACTCTTAAAAGGATCATTCACCCAAAAACCCTTTACTTACACACATATCTTGTTCCAAACCTGTATGACTTCCTGGTTATACTTTATTTTGATAGTCCACAGATATTCTACTAGCCTACCTATAAGTAACTTTGCAACTACATGTCAACTAAATCTCATTAGATTATCAGTAGACTGTTCAAAGGGTTAGGGTTAGTAGAATAAGTAGACATATAGGTGCAAAGTTACTTATAGTAAATAGAATGTCTAAAGTGGACTATTGAAATCAAGTGTTACTTGAGAGTCGGTAAAAAAAGCGTAATTTCTTCTGTGGAACACAAAATAAAATATTTTATATATATATATATATAATTTTTTATTTATTTTTAGATTGATATTTATACATATAAATCAGTGGGGTCCAAAGATTTTTTTAACCTACTGACTTTCATTGCATGGGCAAACACATTCTTTAAAATATATTCTTTAGTGTTTCACAGAAGAAAGTCTCACAGATTTTGGGTCAGTTATTAATCACATAAGTTTCATTTTGGGTAAATTATATCTTTAGTAATATATTTGCACATAATATAAAGTGGACAATTATTTTTGTTAACAAAAAACAAGTAAAAGAGAAAGAAAGAGATAGAGACAACTACGACTATTATGTAAATTTGCACCAAGAAAATCTTAATAATTTTTTTAAACATCAGTATCATTTTAATGTAAGGGATGTTTTGGCAACCTTTTTGCCATCAGTGTGTAATTTACCATTAATTATGTGCAACTTTATGACCTGCTAATTTCACCAATCACACACACATTCATTCATTCAGCCATTCATTCACGATATCAAAAAGCTTTATTTCTACCTTCATGATAATGAAGAGTAAATGCTCTTCTAAAACATAAAAGTGCCATGCCACGGTGATGTGATTCTATGAGAACAGTAAGGCTGTTTATATTGTTTATCTTGTCGCCGATTCTTCTCTAATCTCCATTGTTGTTTTTGTTTGACAGCTGTAGTGTAGCATTAAATATTCAGGGAAAGTTTGCAATTATAATTACTGGGTCAGGGATCCTCTCACACTTGACTTAACAGCATTCGCACCAACAGGGAATCATCTTTAATTTAGACCACCACTGCCATTATGGTCCCAGGATTTGGGACAAGAGAGAGTGCGGGTCCTCCGAGGGGCGTTGAACTCTTCCATGGGTACGTGTGCATGTGTTCGGGATTACAAACTGGTTGCTCCAGTGCGATGCTTAGCCTGCTATCTCTGATTGTGCCTGTGTGTGTGTATGTGTGCCTGTGTGTATGCTTTTCACGACCACGAAACACCCCCTACCGTGGCGCCTGCTGTGTATATCAGCTTCCAGTTCTAATGCACATTAAGTTGTTCCTTCTTGACATTTCACTCAGTGCGCTCTCTGCCCCAGGCTGCAAAGTAGAAAGGCTGTGTTTTTCATTGTTTTTCAAGCTCGGTGCATATAAGCGAACAGGGGGTAAAATACAAGTTTAGGGGCCAACGGCAAACATCTTGTGTCTACTTTTCCGTTTTGGCAGTGGCACATGTGCCTTGTAGCTCATTACAGAAGGAACCTGGTGCATGTCTCTATAATCAAGGCAATTCTGTACCTGCACTGCATATATAGCGTAACTCTGGCTTTGCATTCCCAGCCTTTCTTCAAATCTTATATGTGTGTTTTCAATAATACTAGTATGTGAAAGCCTGATCCTTTAACAAAGAGTCCTGGAGGGAGTATGTGAGAAAGCGACTGGGAAAGAGTTCATAAAAGGCCAGATCAATGGTGAATGTATATGCATGCTACACTTAAAGGTCTTTCAAAGCCTTTATGTTTTTAACTGTCTGTATTGGGTTACTGCTGGTAAATGGAAACTGCTGATAAGCTCTGTTTCAAAACCTAGTGAGATGCCTATTTAGGCAGCATTTTAAGGCATAATAGGGCTAATTCCCACTGCACCATCAGACACAGACAATCAGCAGATTACAGTACAATCGGCTAAAAAAAGCACTGATGGGTAACACACCGATCAGTCAATAGCCTCGTTTCCATCCACTTTTTGCGCTGTTATGTTATCGACAAAGTGAATATGCGCAAAAAAAACATTACGACATTTGCCGTCTCCAGACCGTTTCCATCCAATTGGCCTTTTACCGATAAGATTGTGTGCGTGATGACGTCATGAATGACGAAAGCGATTTGTCGCATATGTTTTGGTGAATCGCAAAAAAAAGTGCCCTTGAGCCGTTTCCATACATTTTTATATATATATATATATATATCGCAAATTCTACCTTTTGGTATTCCAGTAAGCACACCCCCAACACCAAACAATCAAACAAACAAACCAAAAATGGAGAGAGCATTCAGGCAGTTAATTGAAATTTGCCAGCTTACTGTCATTTCAATTTCACAAATAATTGTAAGTGTCCGAAATATCAGAAGACGACGGCAGAATGAAGCAGTTGCTCATCTCATATAGGCTAAGTAACTTATGCCACGAAGCCCAAAGATCTGGGAGAGACCACGCAATAATTAAGGCGTTCTGGGAGGAAGTTGTGGAGAGACACTTTACAGAAAGTTTTTTTTTTTTTTTTGCCAGTCTCGATATTACACTACACCAAAAAACTAGTTGAGGATAAATTCTTTAAAATTGGGCAATTCCAGCGTTATGGACGTGACATTTGCAGTCAAATCTTGAAATATAAATTCTCAGAAAATGTATTTAATACTGAAACGTCTGTTTATATATCCATACTCCCTTAATAAAGGAGTCCAGACATTAGAACAATATCAGTCTACACATACGTTTTATATTTAATATAAGGGAAATACACAGACACAAAAAAAACTTTTAGGTGGCAAAACATTTTTAGTAGGCTAATTCTATGAATCCTATACTGCGCAAAACAAAAGTAGCCTCATACTAAACGGATGAAGAAGGGTCGGCCTCCATAGAACATAAAATATTCTTTTTATTTATCGTGTTCGCATTTATGAGGAATTTAAAAACAAGGTTACGGACGTGAGAGTTCTCAGTTACGGACATGACCGCTCTGAAAGCGACTTTCACAGAGCACAAAGCCTTTCTTTAAAGTGAATTTCGTTTTTCTATTAATTGTATCTTAATTTTAATCAATTTTTCATCACCCAATTACCTGGATTTATTAAATAAGCAGTAAATATATAGTAGAAAATATATCATCAAGGCCCGTATACACGGAAACCGGAGAGAAGGCATTTCTGTCTTCTAGCCTCAGCATCATTATTTTAAATGCATATGCAATGTTAGCTTTAGTCTTCTGTGTTATTTGTCTGTAGGCCTATGTGTTTGTAGGCTACTGTCTTATCCAGGTCACCCTTGCAAAAGAGGTTCTTAATCTCTTCTTAATCCTGGTTAAATAAAAGGTTAAATAGAGTCGCCGGCGCGTGAACTGGACTCGACTAGTCTCATAACCGAAACTCAGCGTAGGCTAATGTGAAAATATCATTTGACACCACATTTATTTGCGTTAAAGTCCTTTTTCTCGACAAAAAGTGTTTCCAAACTTGTTTTTCGCGACATTTAAAGTATCGACATAGAATTTATGCGATAAAGTTAAACGGGAAAGGATTGTGTCGACATTTGCAAAATATGATCGATAATTGGTATTTCCATCAACTATATCGGTAAACATTTTGATTGCGCTAAACCTTTTTTCGCAAAAAAACCCTTGGATGGAAACCTGGCTATTGAGAGAGATCATTCTGACTGGCTAATTTTACATCATCTTACCTGAGTATTCAATACGTAATATTTCCATAATGACATGGAATGAAGAAAGTAAAGATTTATGATCAAAGACAATTCTTGATTGATATCCAAAATGGTAAGCAATCGTTTGTATATCCACATTCCTAGATTCAGTTGAATGATGAATATAGACTACTGCCACCTACTGGTATAGCCTATATATTCATTTATAATACAGGGCTGTTGAATGCTTGAATCTGATAGGTTGACGAACATTCTAAGGTGTGCAATTATTTTCAGGGAAACGCACAGCTAAAAGTAGTTCCAGACAGATTTTGACGGGTTTACAGGTTTTACCGTTATTTCAAAGGTCCTTACAGCCTACAACAGCAAAAGATCCAAAACCTGCTTCGTGGCATTACCACCTCAGGTGTGCATTATTTTCTAATAATTCAATGGTCTGTCGTCAATTTTTCCTTGCATGACAGTTATCTCCATTGTATCTGTTGACATCTCATTCAGATTTAGTCAAAATCAGGGGGGTTGTATAATTTCTTGATGGTTGTTATGCAAATGAGGCTCCATCCTCATCCAGAATTCTTGAAAGCTGTCAGGATAAATTAGTGATAAACACATCTCCAGCCCCAGCTGTCACCTCTTACTGAGGCGTCTGCCAGACTAGAGTGTGTTTGGGAAATAGACGGAAGCTGTCCCGGCATGGCCTTATAGACCATTAGCTTAACCTCAGCACAGCATTGTGGATTAATTTTGCATATCTTTAAAGGGTGACACTGGGGGGCCATTTGAAAGGAGGTCAAGGTTTAGCTCTCCTTCACACCCTAATATCTATCTATCTATCTATCTATCTATCTATCTATCTATCTATCTATCTATCTATCTATCTATCTATCTATCTATCTATCTATCTATCTATCTATCTATCTATCTATCTATCTATCTATCTATCTATCTATCTATCTATCTATCTATCTATCTAATTTATTGATTTATTTCCCATGATATCACTGACATTATTTATCTAGCTTGTGTTAGAATGTGTGTTTGTGTTAATATGCACATACTGTAGTGATCATGATCCATGTCTATTTCACAGCTTTAGATGTTCTTAATCTTTGTCATGTTCTCTCAGACTACAGTGGACTGAGCCGGTTTCCTTACACTTCTTTACTCAGACGCATCAGTGGATTTGCGCCATGCAGGTACATCTACAAGGAAATCACTCAGTAGAAGGAAGGGTGACAATCGGTCAGGAATGAGGAGAAGTGTGCGTGCGACACATTATTTTAGAGCTTATTTCACCCTCTAAGCCATACTGTGGCCAGATTCTTAGCGCTCCGCCCACAGATTACTGTCATGAGGATATTACAAATATTTGCCAAGAATTCTTCATCCTCTGATGCAAAGGGGCATTCTGCCTCTGACCCGTTGAGCTGGGATTTTGCCCTTGCCCAAGCCTGGGTTGTTCAAGCCAGGTTATTGTTGCCCTAAAAGATGCTGTTGTCCATCACCACTCATAAACCTTGTCATAGCCATTATTTATTTTCTTCCCTTCTCAAATTCTCTTTGTTCTTTGGATGAATAATTATATGCCATCATGATGTTTCCAAAGCACCAACCACAACAAGGGGCCCACAGTTCTGCCTAAAGTCATATCATGAAAAGTCAAATTTTCCTTGATCTTTTGAAATAAAGCAGTTGAATTTTTGTTTCTGTGAAAACATGCTGTAACTTTCAGAACTTCGTCCCTGTCCTGAATGACCATATTATAAAATAAGATGCAAAAACATGTCACTCTTAACTTCTGCTATGGTCTGATGTCAAATGTCAAAGTAAAAACTGATATTTACAAGACAAAGAAGATACTATTATTCCAGTTGGCATTTAGCTAGCAATAATGTTCTGGTTTACAACTGGTATTCAGTTATCAACAACTGTACATTGGGTTACACCAACTATTAGAGCCAATAGCAATAGCAATAGTAAAAAAACGAAAAAACAAAAGGAAATGTTTCTCATTTCACATGCAGCATCAACATTGCTTTCTTATTTGTATGGGTCAGAGAGGTAGCAATGTGGTATAAAAACAAAGTTACAGCTGTCTTTGGATTATTTTTCTGGGGGAAACAAATGAAAAATATGATTTGCCCTCTTTGGGACTGTTTTTAACCATTCATGTTTTCAGAGGCCCTTGTGAATAAACAGGACTGTGTAGTAAACATTGTTGTCTGTGCTAACTTCCTCCTCCATATTTCTGATTTAACCATATACTGTATAAACAAACTTCTGAAATAATCTCTGATCAGTAAACAGCACAAACAAGCTGTCCTTCTAGTTGCCCACTCTTTAACAGGAAATGATCTGTGGTCAGAGATGGCCAGATGGGCACCACCTCTCATGTGATTTATGCTGTTGGTGTGTTAGCATTAATGTCACTCATTCATTTCACACACGGCCTACATACCCGCATCGACTCTAAAAAATCCTGGGTTATTTATTTGAACCCAAATGCTTAGTAGAGCCTTTTAGGTAATTTTCTTCAGTGTCAGACATAACAACCCAGTGGTTCAGTTATTTATTGCGGGCTTTTTGCATCCTCTTCACAAGAGAGCAGTTCTCAGCACCATCGAATTAGTTCCTTTCTTCAGTAAAATGGTTGGTGTACATTTTATTTTATCTATAAAGTCATTACTGTGCTGTAAATCGTTTAATTTTATGCGAAGCAACATACATGGATGCAACATGAGTCACCTAAATTAATGTTGCATTTGTGCTTTCGTGTGATGGAAACGCATGATACATAAAGTCTAAATTATTTATTTTGTAAAGATTCTAAATCTAAATAACTTGGATGTTAAATATGTCCTCAGAACTGACCACTGTTTGTTTACGGGCAGGTTATGGAGTCAGTTGCTGTGGCTATGTGTGAAACGTAAGCTGGTGGTCTGAAGGTAGCAGTTCCCCTGCCAAACATGATTCCAGCTCAGGTACAAGAACCAGCGTCATTACGGTTTAAACGGGATAACAGAGACTAGTCGATTACACTTGAATTACTTCTAAATGTTACATTTTTACTTCTAATGTTTGTTAAACGAGTTTAAATGCAAGCAACATTGGGTTAAAGACAACCATTTCTGTGTTATTTGGGTTTTATACATTACCCCTTTGCTCAGTTGTTTTTTGATATAGTGTTTGCTCAGTCAACCCAATATTGAAGGTTTTTCATTTTAAATAATAAAAATGCATAGGTTTAATTTGCTGGTGGGATTTAATTTGCTCCCCACCACTTTTTTGGTCGATATTGTCCCCACCACTTTTTCAAACATCTCATGGTAAGGTATGTACATTATATACACCTAATACAAAATACACATCTCTGGTTTATTAACAATTTGTTCGTTTGGGGTAAATAATAAGGTAAATACTCTCAAGACTAACAATATATCACTTAGATGTAAGGATGGAACTATCACATTAAACGTGAGTTTTATGCCATAAATAAACTCAATGTACTACTGAAATCGATTTGAGGACATCGTAATGTTTTGTGCATTTATTATTGTACATTTGTGATATAATGTCACAGTTATGTACTGTTATGGTCATGTTTCTTTGTGTTTTGACTCTGAATTGGCTGTCTGCTAGTTTGACCCAGTTCTCTGGTGTGTTTAATTTAGTCATTGTGTTCACCTGTTTCATCAATTATCTCATTAGTTCCCTTGTTTGGTTCTGGTATAAGTACTCCCTGTTTTTTTCATTTCTTGCTTCTGTCTCGTCTATTTTTGATGGTTGTTGCTTTTGCCTGTCTTCATCTTCTTTACTCATTGTAGATTAGGAAATATTTTTAACTTTCATCTTCGTCATAGTGTAGTCTGTACAACTAGTCCATAACAGAAGTTAATTTGTGGCTTTTTTCCCCCCTTTTTTGTGTTTTTCCTTTCACTATGGATCTGCCTGCTCTCCAGTTGCTCTACCCGGAGCAGGGAGATATATACATGAAAGAAAATCATAAAACATTTGCGCAATTTACAGTTCACACACATAAATTCATGTCAAGGACAGCCAATAGTGTGCAGAAAACCAGTGAAGTTTTGTCAAGAGGTAATCTGACTTCAGAAGCTCCCAGAAGGCATTCTGAGAATTGAAAACACACATATGATCACAGAGCCACAGTTTTAATCAGCGTGTTAGGAATAGACAAAACTATTTTAGGAACTGAAATATGTAATCAACTCCTGAGGCGTTCTGTCATAAGCAAATCCACGCGTGTATATTTTTGAATTCCCTGGCACACTAAAAACAATAGCAAATGCCAGAGAGAGAGAAAGAAAGAAAAGAGTTTTCCAGGAATTTTTGCATGGTCTGTGAAGTATTCTGCTGCTTATTCACAATTTTCATTACCAGGGTTTAGCTGCATGTGACTGCATTAAAGGGTTAGTTCACCCAAATATTCTGTCATTAATTACTGACCCTCATGTCGTTCCAAACCTGTAAGACTTTCATGCATCTTCGGAACACAAATAAAGATAATTTTCATGAATTGGAGAGCTTTCTCCAATGCACATTCACCAGAGCACCATGACGTATGCGTGTTGTGTTGACGTGAGAGCAGATGTTGTTGTGTGAACGCACTTTGGAGATGAATATTTTGTAAATAAAGTAGGGCTGGGTATTGTTAGGAATTTCACAATTCGATTCGATTTCGATTCTTGAGGCTTCGATTCGATTCGATTTCGATTCGATTCGATATTAACTTATTAGCTTCGATATCGATTCAATAATAAGTAAATACACAAGTAATTAAGTACCTGGGTATATTTTTAAATAATGTGTGCAGTATTACCAATGTTTAAGAACAAATTGACCCAAGCATGTTTCCTGTCATGGTTTATTTAGCAGAACAAACTGTACAATATTGTACATGTGTTGAATACAAAGCACAACTGTAACAAACAGGTGCTTTATTAACATCTCTAATCTAAAGTGCATGTAACTGTTAGTAGAAAGTATATTTTTCTTCCTAAACATTCAAGTTATAAAATAAATGTAAACAGAAGCACAAAATGTGCATACTCATAAAACAAAGTGCAACCATAGATATTATAACATTACAAAGTGCTAACTTACTTTGTCAACACAATAAATAACACTGAACAGCTGATCAGAGAACCTTTGGCTTATTTACTGTGCCTATGTAGGATACATTACCGACATTTCCATCATATAACTCATAACATTTTAGTACAATATATATAACATGTTAACTCTGAAGCATTTGTTATCAAACTAGTGCACATGCAGTTTTTGGGGACGTTGCGACCTTCGTCTGTTATATAGGACAACTTAGTTTGAATAAACGAGCAGACACTGATTAGCTACTTGCTCTACGTTTATTTAAAATGAACAACAAGACGACTAGAAGTGAATGTGCTTTCCATTAAATGAATCACACACAGTAAACAAATCCTTAACAAAAAAAATAATATTTGCAATGAATTGCAATTTAGACTCGCAAACTGCGTGCCGGTGCGGTGACATACATACTCGGACAGATTCGGCTTGTCAGAAGTCGTTCATCCTCGGATGCGGTGCCGCGCGCGCTGTTACAAAAAAAGCCTTGCACACAGCCAAGCGAAATGAGGTCTTGCACACCAAACGCGTCATTTTTGCCGCGCGCACCTTCGCTCTCGTGCGGATTATAGACAGTAAAAGAAACGGACGCGTCAAGTATAAACAAGTCTTTACTCCGTGTCAGCGCGCGCTCTGATGAGTGTTGCCCACAGCGCCGCCACTGGGCGGTGGGCTGAATCGATTCATAGGATTTGATGAATCGATATTGAATTGAGAAACAAATAATTGCAATGCATTGATGAATCGATATTTTTACCCAGCCCTAAAATAAAGTGTTGATTATGTTTTTTTTTTTTTTTTTTTTTGCGCAAACAAAGCCCTCGTGTCGCTTCATAAAATTGTGGTTAAACCACTGGAGTCACATGGATTACTTTAATGATGTCTTTACTACCTTTCTGGGGTTTGAAAGTGGTAGTTGCGTATAGACTGTCAATGGAGGGACAGAAAACTCTCAGATTTCATTAAAAAGATCTTAATTTGTGTTCCAAAGATGAACACGTGTTTTACGGGTTTGGAACGGCATGAGGATGAGTAAACAATTTTTTTGGGTGAACTATTAAAAATGGTTGAATAAACTTTAAGGTGCATTTTGTGGCATGAAACACTAACTGTTGTGTGTTTGTATATTATTATGGACTAGCATGGGAATTGTTGGGAAAAAAGTACAGTATCTAGCTGAGAGGGACAAGGTGGGAGAAGCCATGTGTTGTGATTGTTTCTGGCCTATTTGACAGATGTTAGTGGGAAGAAAGCTTGCCGTTGTGGTCCCTCACTCCACAGTGATTTCAGGAATTATCAGTGGTACATGCCTGTTTGTCTGGCCACTGAAACTCTCTCACCTAACCTGCTGAATAATAGATATGTGTATAATAAATATTGCAGGAACTCAAACCTAAGCATACATTTCACTGCATTTCCAACCCCCCCACACAAGAATGTGGTGAACACTAGATTTATTTTTCATCAGTTTGGGGTATTGACAGTCAGTGTTTTGTGGCGAATGGCTCAGGGGTCACGGCTGGTGTTAGTCGAAGTAGTTTTGTGTCCATAAATAATTTGGCAGTCGGGCATGTCATCTACTGTGTTGTGTGCTTGTCTCTCAATTTTCTATTGAAATCGTTAATGCATCATTGAATGTTGAACTGTTGAGTTATGGTGTGGTGTGTGAGAGCAGAAGTGATTGAGTAAAGTAAACAAAACATTACTTTATAACTCCACACAGATACCACAATATCAAGGAGATCTTGTGGTATTTAATTAAATTTTTTTTTTTTTATTATTATTATTTTTTAATTTACATAGCCAGGCATGAACTATGATTGAATACTTGCTAGTAATTGGTGTTAGCTGTCTTAGTGGGAGGGACATTTTCATTTTGGAGAGCATTTGATTTGGACAAACATTTATGAATGTTAAATTATCAGTGTTTTTGGTTTGTAAATTTTAACCTAAGTATAGATTAGAACTGGTATTTTTTTTTTATGCAAACGTTTCAGGGGCCTCATAATATTTTGTAGATAAAGTCCATCAACACCCCCAAAGCTTGCACAGGGTCAACATTGTCCTTGATCAACATTTCATTTGGCAACGTTAGACAGTTTGACTTATATGCTGTTCAATGTTGATGGTCAGGTAATTTTACACATGCATTTGCTTAAATATGCACAGAAAAAAAAAACAAAAACAAAAACAGATGTGCCCAGAATATGACGAAAGATAGTAAATTTGTGTTCAGGTTGTCACTTAATTAAGGTTGTGAGAGATAGCTCTTTGGAATAATTCTCCCTCTGTGTTTATAACAATACTGTAAGTGTGAGTACAAACAAAACCTGCTGCCTGTGTTTTATTAATAATGTACTGTATATCAGGTTATAACTGTTGGTTCATTAAGCCTCATTAAGCGTTTCTTTGTTTTCTATGGGAGGAAAACGCTAAACATGTATTTAAATGTGTTGCGTTCATATTCTAGGCTCACCTGCTCTTCTGTACATAGGTTACATTATTAGTATGGTGTTTACTGAGTTTGATAATATCATGTATTTCTTTTAATATCACTGTCTAATGCATTAAGCCACGTTCAGAAACGAGGAGGGCGCATGTTTCGTGACATCATCGTGTACATAAGAAGGACCATTTCATTAGCTAGGGGCAACCAATCTCCTTTGCGCCATTGCAGTGACAGATTTGAGAAGTTGCAAGTGCCTAATTGTGGTTGTTCTGCGAATGTGATTGAAAGCATAAGTGCAACTATGTACTATAAGTTTGTGTCTGTCATTGCATTTTTGTGAATTAAATTTGACACATTTGCGACAAATTAAGAATACAGGTTTGTGACTATGGTCTGTGAGTGCAAATCTCAACATTAAACTTCAGATTTTTATTTTACAGATTTTCACATTGGAGCTCTGAGTGTAACTTTTAGCGTACAAGTACGAATATTTGTTGTACAAGTTCTCAAATTTACATCTACATGTACATGCTCTCGATTTTTCCTACTCTTTTACCTTCATACCCTACCATGTAACAGTGAAAACATGGAACGGAAAGCCAGAAAATTCAATCAATGGCAGGGAAGCGTTGTCTCATAAATGACAGAAAATTCTGTTAATGGCGGGGAAAGAGTTAAAAACTAGAGCTGTCAATAAAATCACAAGTAAGCTAAATTTAGTAGGCCTTAAAAAAGCATGTGTCAAAATGTACTATTGTCAAATATGGTGACTGTGAATATAACCAAATTTGCATTAAACGTTTCATTAATATATTAAGATAATCCCAAAAAACATTGGACCACAATTTTTTTTGTTTTTTTTTTGCTGTTGCTTGTAGCTGTCTCCATGTTCCTTTGTTTGCCCTTGATGACCTGTTTACTTTATTAAAATAGTGCTTGCATTTGGATTCTCTCTCCGCTTCATTCCTGCCACAACATTACAATGAGTTTCATTTTTTAATAAACTTTAACATATCAAACCAATACATCCATGTTTCAACATTGAGAGGACAAGCACATAGGTGTGGTGTTCAGGTGCCAAGACAATTTTTGACCCTGTAGTATTTGGCTTTAAAGCTAACTTTAAAGCTAATTGACACTGACTTAAAGTAGTCCAGTTGTGATTTCATGAGATTTTTAAAGTCCTATAATTTATTCAAAAATCTTACAAAAACACTTCAACATAATACTAGGTCCATTATAGAGAGAATAAGAACTGCAACATTTAACTCATCGGCAGCCTTGCTTACGTTCTTAGCTTTCTGAAACATAACACAACAATAATAATGAGCAAAGCTTTGCAAAGAAAGCCCTTATGGAGATTGATGATGTTCAGAGTGGCGGCAGGGTGCAGGAGGGTTTGCTCAGAGATACCGGGAAGGTCTGGTAGCAGTCAAGACCCATTTGGGCTAAATTGGGAGGCTGTGCGTGTGCCATATCACAGCTTTAACACGTAGAGCTGTCAGTTAGAATGGAGTAGCACAGGGCAGGGTCAACTTCTTTCCACCTTTTCCACCAGAAAGCTGAAATGGAAACCAGACCCTTGTGTATACGTGCGTGTGTGTTTAGTGGGTAAGGAAATGTTTTGGGGTCAGCAGCTGTTAGAGGACCATTTACCCCACCCCTACACCGCTACTAAACACTCCAACCTCCCTTCCATAAACAATACAGCTATTTCAGCATAGTCCATAGATGCTGCAGGTGGGTGGGGATTGGCACTGGCCCTCAGGCTGACCAGGTGGAGATGTTTTGCATTAATGCTAACTGCACTATTCCCACTTCCGTTTCCTATTAGGCAGTCAGGAATACTGAGAGATTCGAATTGCTTAAATAAAAGAGAAAAAGTAAGAGACAATAGACCATTCTTGCATTTACTTATTGGTAATTCTGAGATTATATGTTCTTACATATATATAGGCATATATATATATATATAATTTATAGGCAAGACATGTAGTTTGTTTAGGCATGGTTTGTAGCGAATTACAAACCTACGCACATATATTCAAACGCACATAACTATATAATAAATTCTTAATGCGCATGTGAATGCCATCAGCGTTTATCACAGGTTTGCGTTTAGAGAGAACAGCATCGTCTTAGCGGCCCCTAATTTAATACAAATGATCATTTCGATGGAAGTGAATCAATCAAAACTAACTTTAGCTGGAAACAACATTATTCAAGAACCGCTATAAAACCAAACCAATCTCTGTTACCTTAAATTACATGTTTATCTCTGTAAAGCTGCTTTGAAACAATCTACATTGTTAAAAGTGCTATATAACCGAGGATGACTTGACTTGACTTGACTTGAATTTCATATCGGCTTGATGACAAATAAAAAAAAAATCTCATGAATATAAAATATATATATTTTTTATTACATCAAATTGGTTTTGCTCAATTTTAATGTATAATTTGGAATTTAAAATATTTTTTTACGTTTAAATAATAAAAACTGGTGAATGTAGTAATAACATGTTAATAACTCTGTAACAACAGATTTTTTTTTCTGCAAAATGGTTTTAATTGAAAAATATTATAAAAAGTTAGCCTAGAAATCTAGACGCACCCTAGTGGCAGCAAAATTTATTTTGCAGCCAGGGAAGTCTAGCAACTCTACTTGGCTTTCGAGCTGGAAAAACCAAACTCTAGTCAGGCCAATCACATCGTGTATACAGTTGGTGGGGGGCTTAACATAATGACGGCAGAGTTGTGACGTTCCGCCGCTTCCGTGTGCTACTTGAAAACAAAGATGAGCGTTGCTGCTGGCGAACAGCGGCCTTTCCATTCCAGATAAGACAGAGGTAATACTTATCGGTTCTAAAAAACGTCTACAAAACCTTTCACAGCACGACTTTAACATAGCAGGATGCCCTGTTACTTTATTCGCTACAGTAAAAGACCTGGGTGTTACATTAGACTGCAACCTGTCTTTTGAAAAGCATATCTCATATGTTACAAAAACAGCCTTTTTCCACCTTAGAAACATTGTTAAGCTACGTAATATGCTATCAGTCTCTGATGCAGAAAAGTTAGTTCATGCATTCATGACCTCGAGACTGGATTACTGTAATGCTTTAATAGCTGGTTGTCCTGCATCTTCAATAAACAAGCTACAGTCAGTCCAAAATGCAGCTGCTAGAGTTCTTACTAGATCAAGAAAATATGATCATATAACACCGATTTGATCATCACTTCGTTGGTTACCTATAAAGTTCCGTATTAATTACAAGGTATTGCTTTTGACTTATAAAACTCTAAATGGTTAAGCTCCAGTCTATTTAACGGATCTTCTATCGCCTTACAATCCACCGCGCTCTTAAGATCACTAAATTCGAGGCTTTTGGTCATTCCTAGGATATCCAGATCCACCAAAGGAGGGAGAGCATTTTCACATTTAGCTCCGAAGCTCTGGAATAGCCTTCCTGATATTGTTCGTTGCTCAGACTCGCTCTCCCAGTTTAAAACTAGACTAAAGACGCATCTATTTAGCCAGGCATTTATATAATTTTTTTATCTTACAGTAACTGTAAATTCGGCCTCTAGTTCATAAACGCCAGAAGAGAACTGGCCCCCGACTGAGCCTGGGTTCTCCCAAGGTTTTTTTCTCCATTAGGTCATCTGATGGAGTTTTAGGACACCATTAGGTAACTTGATGGAGTTTTTCGGTTCCTTGCCACTGTTGCCTTTGGCTTGCTCAGTTGGAGATATTCAAATTAATTAACCAATCATACCATTGATCAGCTCTACCAAAATTGGATGTCTTTTTTTCCAGTAATAAACAAACATTGTTGAGTTGTTTTGATTGATACTGTAAAGCAGCTTTGATACAATCTGTATTGTGAAAAGCGCTATATAAATATATTTGAATTGACTTGACTTGACTTGACTTTCAAATCGGCTTTGGCCGCGACTCTGGAGGATTTGGAGTTAAGAGAACGTCACTTAAGTCATTCTTAAAAAAGGAAGATATGTTCGGAGTTTTGACGACCGGATACCCTGGTGGGAAAACGCATGGGACTCACTCATCCACAACAGTTTGTTGCTCTGGTTGGTTGTAGGGATTTTGGGATTTTGAAAGACAACCGTTTATCCTGCCCCTCGGATTGATGAATGAATGAATGAATGAATCATGAAGAAGGTTCGAGTATTGACTCTCTATCTCATTAGGTCAAACTTCTTTGCTTTTCTTCCAGTGTACATAGAGCAGTTGACAAAGAGGTGTAAAGAAACCCTGCTTGCTAATTCCCTGCATCACCATACTGGGACCATGGCCTTCATCACTGAGCAGCTCTCTTCATGGAATTTATAGAGCACAGACACTTGATTTTTCTTTTTGTGTAAAAAGTAATAACTTTGAAGGTAATTGCTTTCTAAGAAGAAATGGATAAGTTTAAATCCTACACTTTAGGGGGAATAGTTCTACCATATGTTTGATGGAATACATTAATGCAGAGTTCCTGTTACCTAAAGCTAGATTTCTGTGAGATTCTGGCATGGATATATCATGGGAAGTCAGAAGTGCAAAGCAAAAGCTGATTCAAGACTACTGTAAGCATGCCAATATACCCCTTATGGCTTGGCGCCTAAAAATCCTGTGTCTATGTGCTAATAGTGATATATAAGAGCTCTCTAAAACACACTGCCTTTCCGTGCTCATGTTACTAAGTTTTTCATACTTTACCCCAGTGGTTATAAAGAGCTACCCTCTGAACTTCACTTTTTTGGATTAAGTGTCAGTTTAACAAAAATATCTGGCTTCATTTCATGAAACACATTGGCTTGAATTTGGTTATATGGGGAATTGGTGTTTCCACCCTGACATGTAGGCAAATCAAATTTGAAAGATACCCCATTAAATTGTGCTCAGTTTGAATGTTTGCTCATGCCAGGCACAGTTAAGCGTGTGTTTGTGTGATTGTGTTTAATATGTGAAACATATATGTAAACACAAGCTAAATCAGTGGCAGTGAGGTAAATCTGATAAAAGTGAAGGGTTTCATGTATAAAGCCTCATTGTGGAACTCGGTGAGCCTTGGAAACTATCCACATCTACATAATTATGAAGTATACGGCCACATACTGCTGTATGAGTAGCTTTGAGCAGAGGTCTTTGACAGTCAGTTCCTCCTGATGTTGATTTTTAGAGTGCTCATTGCGTCTGTTGTTGACTGCCATGTAATGTAATTGGCTTAATCATGGCAGGAAAGGAACAAATGAGGTAATCCAACACTACCTCCAGCAGCCCTTAGGCCTCAGTCTCACCTTTGTAGCCCAGGGTCATGACCTCATGCTGGAGGAGAAGGAGCCAGCAATCCCCACCGGACTCAACAGTACCATTGGTAAAATGTCAGGTGAAAAAGTGAACTGGCAATCTGAACAACATTCAATTCTTAAAGAAAAGCAACATAATTTGACGATATCAGTTCAACAGGAGTGCTCTTGGGATTTGGCTGAAAGCATCTTAATGTTTTGTAAGCAGACAGTAATAAAATACATCATGAATTATTGTTGATTTTCTTTAAATGACAGAGGTCTGAAAAGACTCATTTGAACCTTGAAATAACACTAAAACAAGAGTAGTGAAAGAAAAAGTACAGAGTCCCGGTGTGACCTCACATCACTCACCCACTCAACTTCAGACCCAAATGACTTCATCACATCTCTCTGCATGTCCATCACCACTTATAATTAATGACTGAGAAACTAATTGTCAACAGACTGCTGTGTGTTTAATCATGTGCAGAGCTCTAAAGTTTTTTATTTCTTTACTTAATATTTTATTTTTCATTCTTTATGTGAGTGAGCTTAATTACCAAAGGACAAACTCCTTAATAATGTTGTCAAGTGTTTGATATAACCTTTTAATTAAATAACATTAACATATACAATTTTGGAGAAAATATCCATTGAGCGGCAGTTCTAAAGGCGAAAATGTCTTGAATTGAGGAGAATGGCCAGACTGATTGGAGCCGATAGAAAGGCAACAGTAATGCAAATAACCACTTTTTTACAACTGAGGAATGCAAAAGAACATCTCTGAACCCACAACAACACATTGAACCTTGAAGCAGATTCCACTCCCGTCAAAATTGGACAATATAAGATAGAAGAGTCTTGATTTCTGCTGAGATATTCAGATAGTGTAAGAATTTTGCGCAAACAGCATTTTCTTTGCACACTTTGGTCCTCTTAGTACCAATTGAGCATTGTTTAAATGTCACGGCCTACCTGAGTATTTTTGCTGACCATGTTCATCCCTTTGTGACCATAGTGTAACCATCTTCTTATGGCTACTTCCAGCAGGATAACGTGTCATGCCACAATGCTCAAATCATCTTAACTTGTTTCTTTAACATGACATTGACAATGAGTTCACTACACTTAAATGGCCACTACAATCACCAAATCTCAATCCAATAGAGCATCATTGGGATGTGGTGGAATGGTAGATTCACATCATGGATGTGCAGCCAACACATCTGATGCAACTGCATGATGCTATCATATCAATATGGACATATCACTATGTTTCCAGCACCTTGTTGAATCTATGACATCAAGAATTAAGGCAGTTCTGAAGGCAAAAGGGGGTCCAACCCGGTACTAGCAATGTGTACCTAATTAAGTAGCCGCTGAATGTATAGTGTATGTGCCATGGTCTGAATACTCAATTTTGATTGTCTGGAAGGTGTGTATTAAAACTGTTTAATGCACAGGTAGTTCCAGTCAGTTTAATTAGTGTTCTATTGAAACACACACAGATCACTTGCACACAGAGATCTGAGATCATAAAACACAGCAAGTCCACCAGGTGAAAATTGTAAGTCCTCAAGATTTTAGGAGATCATTTATGTCTGTAGTACAAATAGCTCACATTACGCAACAAAATTTAATACGTAAGGACAGAAGGTTGTTCAAATCCCAAACCCTGAGCATTATTAATGATTATACTCATCTTAGCAAACACCACTACTAATTATTATCATACCTCACTTCTCAAAAGCTTATCGTTGGGTAATTAGTGGCAGGACTGATGGTACTGTAAATGCTCTTCTAAATGCCATCTAAATGAGCTCCAGGCTCTAGACAGCAGGGCTTAGAGGTTAGTGCTCTTAGATGTGGATTGCTCTGCTGAGGAGTCTGCCCTTGAGCCAACCCTCTGTATGTTTACTGCTTCTCCGGAACCAGCCTCCAACTTTCAGTCTTTTATTTCCTCTCTCTCTTTCCTAAATCAACACACTGCTGTTTATTTGTGCACAGTCAACCTGAGCAGTACCATTGGAGCTAAAGGAGTAGGCCACAGCACCAGCATCTCCACAAATAAAGGCAGACAGCTTTTAAAGAGTATAAACGCCACACTGGATATATTAAACTGATTGAGAGTGATGAGCGCTCTTAATCCAAATATTTGACTCCTAAGTGTATTGTGGAGAGCTTTGAGGTCTGCCAGAAAAGCACTTTAAAAGGATCTTGCTCGTTTTGCTCATCTTGCTCAGGCATGAATAAGACTGATATAGAGGACAGTGTGGAGTAGAGGGAGCACTCTACCAGCATGTACCTTGAATAGAAATTTTACTTGATATTTGTAATATGTTTATGATGGTGTATTTGTAACGTGTTAGACATGTACTAACAAAGATAAATCAAAAATTCTGTATTTATTAAACAAAGAGAAAACACTAGGATATATACAGAGCCTGACAGAGCTTAAGGGTGGAGGGACGGAGCACAGCTGAAGGCCTGGAAGCAACATCTGACCAAGGTGGAGCCGGATGAGGGAGCCTGGTGAAGCCGTAAGAATGATGGTCTCAGGTGGAGCCGAGGAAGGGAGGAGCCAAGGTCGAGCCAACAGGTCGACGATCTGAGGTGGAGTGATGGGCTTGGCAGCTGGAAATTAAGTCAAGGGATCCTCTTGACAAGGCAGAACTGGAGACCAGAAGAACCAAGGCAGATCCACACAGCAGAGTGGAGTAAGAGAAGGAGATAAGGGGCTTAAGGGGACCAGCGAAGGGGGTTAGAGTAACTTGATGTTATAGGGAGAGGGCGAGGGAGGCTGGGCAGGATCTTCGAAGACACATGAGACTTGGAGCTGGGTGGGACCAGCAGACAAATGAGACTTTGAGCTGGGTAGGACCAGCAGGTATAGGAGACACAGATTTATCTTTTTCTACTTTCCTCAAAATTGTTAACATTTAGGGTAGCTGCAGCTCACCCTCAGTGACGGGAGTGTGGGCGTTGCTCCACTACATGCCCTCGAACTCCACAAGGACACCCACAGTGACGAATGACTCACGCACCTGGTCAGACAATTCGTTGGGATCGGGTTCAGTCTTTGTTTCATTTGACATTGCAGCAAGCTCGGGTTCCTTGCCTGAGATGGGCTCTGGCATACGCTCCTTGCAGTGTGTAGGCGGCTGGCTGGGCTTTGGGTCTGGAGAGGGGCTGGTGATGTCCTTCCTTTCAGAGCAGATGGTTAACGGAGATTCGTTATTCACCAGCACCTACTCCACATAGTTGTCAAAATCTCCCCAAAAGACCAACACTGAGCAGGCGTACCTTGGATCGCTCGCCGAGGCTGGTAAAATAGAACACAAAAAGCGAGTGAACTGGAAAGTGTGTGAGATATGCCAGATCTAAGAAGTCCTTGGTGTGGTCCTCTAGATTTTGAACTAGGCAGGCAGTTGGACAGCAGTCCATAAAAAACAAGTGGAGAAAAAATGCTGCAACAATTTTTTTTTTTTTTTTTGTGAAGTAAGTTTTGTCATATTTGATACATTAGGCTCATGTAGAATAGGACAAGATGGAGCTCATACTTGGGAAAAACATCTCAGTTTTATTCAGAGACCCAAAGTGAGCAAAATTTTCTATTTGGTGCATTTGCTGATGTCTAAAGATTAAGTAAGAAGTCTTCAGATAGCTTGTAATTAAATGTAATTAATGAAACGTTTATATAACAGTACAGCAACATAAAATGCATATAAATTGTATCTGTCAGAATATTTCTTCTAATAATATGTCTTAGTAAGATGATGTTTAAATGTTTAGTTTTATTTTATCAGAGTGTGTAATTTTAATTTTAGGAGGCAAAACATAAAATGCAATGCAATAGAATGAGGATTGAGAGATGTACAAATAGACTTTCCTCAAAAGCCTGATGTATTGTTATGTAACGTGGTAGGAATCACAAGAAGGATAAAGAAACAGGATTTAATAGTAAGGATCAGGAACCACGAAAACACACTATCGAGAACGGACGAAGACTGAGGGAGAACACAGGGTATAAATACAAGGGCAAACAAAGGAACATTAACAGGACACAGGTGAATGACATGATGATCTGATGACATGCAGGTGCGGGTGATTGGGAAGTGCATGCAGTTGAGGGCCAGGGAGGATGATGGGAAATGTAGTGAGGAGGAGGAGATTAGGTGCTGACATGTATCATACTTGATTTTTCAATATTTATCTAACCTAAACTGAAAATTTCAGCAGGTTTGAATTATTATTTGCTGATATTTCAAAATTTTCCTGGATAATCAATGTTATTAAAATGATTAACAACCATTTTTACCTATTCAGAGTAAGATGCGATAAAAAATGGAAGGATGATCTAAATGGTTGCTATAGCGCATTGCTATTCAGTTTTAGAGTGATCTTGGTGGTTGCTATGGATTTGCAAGGAGATTTCTTACTGGCCAAAGTCAAAACCCACAAAGCCTCTGTGATATTCAGGTCTCCAGATGTGGTTTGAGTGCTTTCAGTGCAAGTCTATGGGACTTCATCTGTTTTGTGGTCTTCCAGGCAAAAATCATAAGTACTATTGCTTAGAAAACTTCTCTTCTTACAAATCTCTCCCTTGTTTGCTTTGCTAGATGGCATCTTCTCCACTTATTGCCTAACCAATCATATCCATTTGTTTCTAGATATTTCCCTCATTCTTACTTCCTGTGGATTCTGAGTCATTTCCTGGTAATGTTGGTCAATGCATTTCGTGGGATATTCAATTACATTTGGCCTTCATTTGGTTCCTTGATTGGTGCATGATTTATTTTTTCATTCCAGAAAGCTGAATTTCTGAGGTTTTTAACCAATGTCTAGGGGGTGTATCTCAGCCAGTTGGTATTAAAGTTTAAAAAATACTGGACTTTCATGATTATGGTTCACAAAACAATAATGGTTGACAAGAATTATGGTCAGCTAATATTTCCGTCAGTCATTGAAATTTTATGTATTTTTAGCAAGGTTATGCTTATAAAGCTTTTGTTTTTAAGATAGCTGTTAAGCATTTCCTAAGCATTGAGGATTTTCTAAGGTGAGTTGTTAAGTACTATGCCAACAGCAAATTACCAAATGTGTGCTATTATTCTGTTACCCCTCAAGACTACTTAAACAGATCTTGTCTTAATAATGTATGTTATTGCGATAGGTAGAATATAAATGTAGTTCTTCCCCCCCCCCCCCCCACACACAATTTTTTTAAAACTTTTATACTCTAAAAATAAATAAATGAATTAAAAAAACACCAAAAGACCCAACAGAAAGTGACTCACTCATTCATTCAGGCAGCTGCTGTTACATCAGTCGTACTGTAACAAAAAGCCATGTTAAACTATAGGTGGTCTTCAATGTGTGATAATTGCTTACAAGCTGTGAAGACATTTACCTTTTGTGCTGTTTTTAGCACATTTAAATGCAGTAACACATCAGAACTGATTTATTGTAGCCTACAGTAAAAATAAAGCATCGGGTTTCTGTTGGTTGTAGTTCACTTAGATACAAGGAATTATAGATCTGTTTCATTTAAGATGGCTGCTTGTATTTGCGTGATTACTGTGGAAACTGTTGATCTCCAGAGTCCCAGTTCAGCAGCCATATGCTCCACTTTCTGTCCCTCTGCATGTTGAAGGGAGATTGTTTAACATTGGCAGACAACTGGGGGCTTTAAAGGACAGCCCTCAGTAGGCTAAAGCTAATGAATTTATGGTGTATGTTGTTTTCAAGTTTTTTTAAAAAATGTTTTAAATGGTGGTGTATCATAGTGTCTCGGCTTCTGCAATCAATAATGCCATGAGTTATGGAGCAATGATCCAGTCTGTTCAGAATAGATGGTAACTTCAGTGGTAATATGAATGCACTGGACCTACCCTGCCACATTGGGACTATGGGAAATCTGATATTTTATAGTAAGCTCATTGAAGACTGGGTCACCACAACCCAGTCTCGTGAGAAAAAGTTACTATTTTATGAGGTGGCAATTTTGTATAAATTTGTACAATGTGATTCGAAGAACTGCATAACTTTTTTGAGAAAAAAAGCTAAAAAGCATAAAGATTTGCCTCTAAACCTAAAGTCAGTGGGGCATAAGCAGATCATGCGAAAACGTGTGAAAGGGATCATACAAATTAGGCACCAATTTGGCAAAAATAGTTAAGAATTGCCATGAGATTGTGTTATTCATTAACTTAAAATGGCAAATCATATTGCCATTCATTTTTTTCTATTAAACAACTAGGCTACTTTGTAAAAACTGGAATCAATAATCAATACACTGTAAAAAATGATTTTGTGGTGAAGTAAATACTACTGAAAAAAAACGATGTAATTTACATGAAAAGGTTAGTTCAGGCAAGAATTAAAAAAAACTAAGTAAAATCCAGATCAGTACTTAATTCAAGCGAGTAGAAATGAAAGCGTAAATATCAACTTAATAAAATTAAGTAAATATTACTCAACTTTTCTGATACTGGGGTTCCCATCATGCACTGGACCTTGAATAATTAATGAGGTTGATTTTTCACTGGTTTCCAGCTGTATTTACACTGTTTTATCATTGCTTTTGTTGTTAGGATTATAGTAACTTGCCATTTTGTGACATTTCGGGGAAATTTTCTGCTCAAAATGACACATTCAAACACAAAAACGATCCATCAAATGTTACCGTCATTGTGTATTTTCTACCAAGTATTGAGGTCTTTGCATTCACATGATATTTAACATCTGATATGATGTAGTATAAATTACTTAGTAGTTCTAAGTAAAGCACATACTGGTATTTCAATATTATTATTGTTTAGGTGAAATGTAAAGCAAAGGAATTTTCAACTAAATTGATATTACTCAACCTTTTACTAGCCAAGTTAAAATTTCTTATTTACTTTGTTACTTTCACTTGACTAGGTTAAGTAAAGTTTACTTAATTCCATATTCCAAGTAAATTTAACTTAAATATTTCTAATTAAAGTTACTGAGAAATATGTTTAATTTTTACTTGGCAAATCGTTGTAAATTTACTAGCATTTTCTGAGTGAAAAAAAGTTAGCAAGCTTTTTTCAAGTAAATCCTACTCCAAATTTTTTACAGTGTATTGTGATTTACACTTATTTCTAATACTTGTAATTTGTGCGGTTATTATTCAGTAATAACATGAGTTAGATGTACATTTAATATTCATTAATATTATTGATGTGATGGACACTGTTGTATGAGAACTGAACTGAGCATGGTGTATTTCCCCCCCTTTTTCAGAACTGCTTTTTAGATGAAATTAACTAATTTATTAATTGATTATCTTCACAATGAAACTGAATCAACTGACATCAGCTGAACAACAGCCAAAATGCATAATTTTTCTGTTATCACTGTAAAGCTGCTTTGAAACAATATTGTATAAAGTGCTATATAAATAAAGGCAACCTGACTTGACTACATTTCAGACATCTTCGACATGTATTAACACCATCTTACCAAAATAATTGGATAAGAAGCCCTCTTTAAACATAATTCAACAATAAATTTGTTTTTGGACACTTCTTTTGTCACTCTCTACATAATTATTCTTCTTCCTTCCAGGCTTGTTTCATACTCAGAGGCGTTAGTTGCATGATACATGTATGTAAGCATTGAATATTTCAGTGGCTGTCTGCCTGGCCCTTGCTGACCTGCCTGACATGTGACGTTGTGCTCTCGCTGGAAATGCCCCGTCACCTCACATCAGCCAGCTGGCTGGAAGAAACGGCTGACCCTCTTCTCCTCTCCATTTTTCTCTCATCCTATCTTTTCTGCTTTCCCTCAGACTAAACCCAACATAAGGATCAGAGAAGGAAGATGTGAAAACTGCTAGAACATGTTAACTGGTACAATTACATGTAATTTTTGAATGTACTGTTAAAATAACAATGTAAGATATTTCTTATATTTCAGTTAAAAATAACATTATTTTACTGTGAATTTAATTTCAATCTGTAAAATGTGATATAATGCAATCATATCTTTTATGACAAGGTTCTGGCTGCCACAGCAGCCTTTTTTTTAAAAAAAAAAATCCATTTTTAGATGATTGGCTGTTTTATTGCACTTTGCGAATATATTGTAAATTGTGTTAATACCAAAAGAAAGGATGTGAAATGTTTCATCTGCATTTTTATGTATTTATGTATTTATGTATCTATGTATTTATTTTCAGTTGCTGTTTTATGTAAAAAAAAAAAATCCCATTTGTTTACCATTTTTATTTAAAATGTTTAAGTGAAATTAAGGTGGAGTGGTGATGGTGGAAACCCTGCAATGGACTTCTCAGCTGCTGGGAAGGGATAGGCTCCAGCATCCCAATGACAGTTAATAGAACAAGTACATTTTACTACTACAATAAATTAAAGTCAAAAATTTAATTTAATATTTTTTAATGTTTTCTATTAGGATTACAATCCACTGCAGGAGTGGAGTAAATTGCAACAGATCCAAATAGGAAATAACCTTCTCCTTCTTTCCTCCTGCCGCCACTATGAATTAATTGTGACCGGTTCTTTTAGGTCCTTCTTCAGTAACTTTAAAACCCACACACTGATATGCGTGTCTGTATATGATCTTTTACTAACACTACTGCAAGATCTTATTAATAAGTAAATGAATCAGCAAATGGTACCATGTAATATGTATACCATTGTTCAATATTTCATTCATTTAATAACTCTGTTTAGAAAGTCTGCCTAATGTTTAGCAGAGGGCAAGGCAACATTTCAATCTACTAATATTGTGTATTAACTGTTTTTCCCCCCATAAAAAACACTGTTGACTATCCCAAAGACATCATGAGCCATGTTATAACAATGGAATAACGTGTAACTACATATGTATTACACAATATTGACAGTATAGTTACAGTTTTGATGCCAATTCAGGTTTGATTTTATAAATCAAATTATTATTTTATTCCATCAAACAGTTTTATCTTGAAATACTTGGGTGGACTTGGAAATGGCACTATCTGTTTGTTTGTCAGCTTCAATGCCTTGTCACAACTTATCAAAACGACTAGCTGAAGAGCTAATAGCTGGTGCTCTGTCCAGTAGCATCAGGCTAACTCTGACAGTCTTTCAATGCACCCTACCAAAAAGGAAAACATATGCAAAGTAGAGTGTGCGGGGAACTCAATATCTGTTTGTTAAATGATGTGTAGACTGTCAACCTTATGGCAAAAAAATAAATAATGTGGAACTAGTGGCAGGGTGTCTCCATAACATCAAAGGTGAGTAGCAATGCTTTTAGCAATTAACAGCCGGAAGATGCACACATTGTTGTAAGTGTTCCATTTATAACGCTAGAGCCTTGAGATACTGTGTGATCACTTACTGGCATGATATGTTGAGCAAGGCATGGCGCCTTGCAGCCCTCAAGAGCGGAGAAGATGTCAAGAGGGTCAAGTTCAGAGGCACGGACCTTTGTGTCTATTTTCGTTGCATCAGGCACTGACAGTCACCCATATAAACAGTGGGAGCACATGAAGAATAATTGGACCGATGCATATAAACACATTAAGTACCATCACATATGCACTGAACAAAAAAATACCTCAGAATTTATGTGGGACAAATTCACCCTCAATTGCAATGCTCAAGACCCCTATTACCAACCCAGGCTCATTGGAAATATGTGATTTTTCCTACATTTCTGCAAAATGTGAAATATGTTGTTCCAGGTACATTTCACTATACTTTTCAGCATTGCTCTAAGCAATATAATTTTTTTTACCAATGCAGATGCAGGTTTATTAAACAGTGTCATGAAAATAAATAGGCCTGTGGGTGTTACTGTAATGACTCAGAGGGCAGAGACTGATCCATATGCAACAGATTTATTAAACAGAAAAGTCAGACAAAAGGTAATTCCGGATAATTATAATAGGTGGCAGGCTGAGACGTGAGTCGAACCGGGCAGGAGGTCGAGGGCTGGCAGCGAACCTTCAGTATCCAGGGACAGGCTTAGGGTCAAGGCGGCAGAGAATCAGAATCTGGGACGGGCTGGAGGTCGAGAGGCAGGCTGCGGACAATCAGATAAGGTTAGTCCATCGTGGGTCAGAGGAAACAGGTAGATTGAGGAATAGGAGAATTGCTTGGACATGCACACATAGAGAGGCAATACTTCGCAAAGAACGCTCCATGAACGAGGCGATTATAGGCTGCGCAATGAGATATGATTCAGAACAGGTGAAGGTAATCAGAGCGCCAATGATGCATACTAAGGAGAATGTATGCAAATTACTAGAATTCAGGAGAGGGCGCTCGTGGCTGAGAAATGGTGGAATTTGGGAGACTGGACGCCGTAACAGTTACGGTGCTTGCTGGTTGGTTGGCATTTGGTGAACCAACCATTCCATTACAAGGCATCGCAAATTCAACGCTGTATCAGGTGAACTACTGAGCAAGTTTACCATGTCAGAAAAGCTAAATATATGGAGCTGGTTATCTGATGCAAACATCAAAATGTATTATAGTCTATAATATGCATTACTTTCCATTTGCTTTTCTGTTTTATCTCAGGATGCCCATCCCAAGGTAACTAGAGAGTATGTCAGCTCCAATTTGGATACAGCTTGTTACAAAGACTTCAGATGACCCAACACCTGTGAAGAGATGACGCTAACTCCTGCGAAGACTTCAGATGACACAAACTCTGAATCAACATGCACCAATGCAAAATGTTCTATATATTGGAATCATTATCTTTACAGGTGATAGTATTATGCAAGGAACCATGTGAAAATAAGACTTTATTTTGAGACTATTTGCCCCTGTAATCAGTTGTTGCCATTTTAGTGAAATTACAGTTTTGTAGAAATGTAGGCAGTCACATATTTCCAATGAGACTCGGTTGCTTATTACAGTACAAAATGTAATAAATGCTAATCAAGCATTTAAACAAGCAAAGGTCTCACAAGTTCACAGCCATCTAACATTTCTCTTCCATCTGATGGTGACTGTAAAGTGCCCCCGTACGAGAGGAACCACCAGCTTTGATCATCTGAGAAGACATTTAAAAGCATCTTTGAGAGGCTTTTAGCATTTTAAGCTCTGAGCTCTGAGGCCTCCAATGCACCTCGGCGAATCTTGCTGTGTGCTTATGAAAGTTTGATGTTTAAATTAGGAGCTTTCCGATCTGACACCTATGCAAGCTGGAGACCCAGCAAAGTGCTGCCGGCCAGAACGGGACACTTTCTCTCTTCCCCTCCATCTCTGTCTGTTTCTCTGTCTATCCCTCTTCTAAGCCGACAACATCAGAACTGTTTTAACAGGGCTTTAATGGCTGGGCCATGGAACTCCTCTGAGGCTTCAGAGTAACTGTGAACTTCACCTCTTTCTTATGGGAGATGACATGCCCTCCTTTCTCCGCACACACACATTTTCTCTTTCACGCTAACACCAACCCACTGCATACACATTCTGTCACACTCATATTCGTGATGGCTCAGACTCTGTACTGGCGTAAGGATGAGCTGACCTGAGTGGCGTGCCATGGGGTGAATGAGTCCTCTTGTGGCTACCACATTGGTTGCTTGTGGGTGTGCTCATTAGCAGGATGAGACATCATTGTGGCTTCATGGGGGATGTTGTTGCCACACAGACCCTGAGGACCCACAGAGCCCAAAGCTGGCTCTTCTGCTCTGTCTCTCTGGCACTGTTGTGCCCCAGAAGGAAAAGAGGATGAGGAAGGAAGAGAGAGAGAGAGAGAGAGAGAGAGAGAGAGAGAGAGAGAGAGAGAGAGAGAGAGAGAGAGAGAGAGAGAGAGAGAGAGAGAGAGAGAGAGAGAGAGAGAGAGAAGAGAGAGAGAGAGAGAGAGAGAGAGAGAGGGTTAAAGATGCTGGCTATCTATTCAAGCCTGGTCTCCAATCCAACTCCCCTTTGACCAGTTTTCACACCACTCTATACATTATTAAATGCACGTAAATATGCAGTTTTTACCCTAAATAGTCTGATCTGATCCTTAAAAGGTTAGTTTGTACTCACCCTCAATCCATCCTAGGTGTATATGACTTTCTTCTTTCAGCCAAAACAAAATCGGACAATAATCCACACGGCTCCAGGGGGTTAATAAAGGCCTTCTGAAGTGAACTGATGCATTTTTGTAAAAAAATATATCCATAATTTTAACTTTATAAACTGTAATCACTAACGAAAGAGTCGAGTTCCAGCAAATGAATATATATATATATTTAATTTTACATTGGGATTTTTTTAAAGTAATTGTGATTAATGGGTGGTTGCTTAAGTTATCAAGTTGCAGTTTAGTTGTTAGCAGATAGCACACTGTAAAAAAAATTCTGCTGTGATTTTACAGTAAATTACTGGCTACTAATTGTATTACTTTCACAGTAAGTTACTGTATGTAAATTTACAGTAAATTACTGGGAAGTAGTTACATTAATTTCACAGTATGTTACTGTATCATTTCACAGTCCATTGTTGTGAAATGACAGCTGTATATTGTGATCTCACAGTATATATTCTAGTACAGTACTGTGATTAAGCAATATGTTGCTTTAGATTGAATGTATTTAACTGTAACTTCACAGTCAATGACCAGTACAGTACTGTGATTAAGCAGTATACTGCTGCTGTAGAAATACAACACTGTAATATAAATGAAATGTGCTACAAATTTACACTTAAAATCTGTAAACTACTGTAGATTTGACCTTTTTCACAATTTGTATCTGTTCAATAAACCCATCAAAAACCTAAATATTTGAAAAAGAGATTGAATACAAATAAACACATAGACATAATACATAAACATCTAGAATCAGTCTATGAATCTCAACAATGGTGACAAACAAAATATTCAATTAGAAAAAAAGGAAGTTACTAAGACAAATCAGATCATAATTTATTCATACCGCAATGCATGATGGGTGCCATGAATGAGTTTTGATTGGTAGCACCCAGAATCCACTGTAACTTATTATTCTCACCATTGTTGAGATTCACAGGCTAATTATTGATATCAGCGTGTCTAAATAAAATAACTTTCATAGTCTTCTGACCAGAACAACTTAAAAAAAAAAATTGGATTATATTGAAAATGCTGTTAATTGTTAGCTATAGAATAACAATGTTGTTGTAATTAGCAAGGTTTAGACACTCTTTTTGACTTGGGTGATTCATGTCATGTCAAGTGATGTTTGTCAAAACATAACCAACACCACCATATCACCTTGTTCATGTGGCAATGACATTTACATCAGCCACACAAAATAGAATTATTAATAGTTTAGGGCTCAAGAGCCCAACTAAAGCAAACATTGATCACCAAAATGGTGGCTTAAAATTTTTATTTTCTCCTTTGGTGATTTTTTTGGTGATCTTCAATAATGGTTATCAAAATAGCATTAAAATGACATCAACATCATGACATCAAATAAATGTTGAATTGACATCAAATGCCAACAAAGCATGACATCAAAATAACATCAAAATGACATCAGCAGAGGTCAAAATCTTGACATCAAATTGACATTGACACTTTGACGTCAATATGACTTTCATTTTTTGACCTATTTCGTGACATAATTTTGACAATGGTTGATGTCATATAGATGAAAAATTGATGTCAAGGTGCCCGCTGGGTAAAGTAAAATTTTCGACGGTGTAGCTAACGTGACGTCTCAGTTACTAACTTAACACTAACGCTACAACCAACGTCTGTTCATTCAAATTTGCGCGCTCAAACCTAGACGTGAGTCTGCTCCAGCTACAAAAACATGACAACAGAACCTACAACTAACGCTAATTTGGTTCATACTTTTAAATAACATGCACTATCATATAACAAACAGTCATCAAATTGACAAGGTTTGACATTTAAACACTTATCGCTGAATCCATCGAATGAAACCACGGAGGAGATCAGTTGACGCGTTGCAGCACGAAAAAGACGGAATTCACAGTAGTTTCTTGTAATAGCCCCACCTGCATTATTTTCACAGTAAAAGTCTAAATACGGTATTATATTGTGAAATATCACAGTTAAAGACTGTGAAGTGGTAATAATGTAATTTACTGTGAAATATTACAGTTATTATATGTGAAATCCTGGAAATATTTTACAGTGCAGTTATAGCAGTTTAGTTCTACCAGAAAGACTCGATAGATAGAATGATGAAACAAAGCATTAATTTATTGACAGCCCAGCAATCGATTATTTATAAAGTTCTTTGGCGTAGGCCCCGTCCGTAGTACATAATCCGAGGGTAGCAGATCTGAATTTCCTGCCTGAAGTCGAAGGCAGGGACGCAGCCGACCCTCCGGGAGGTATGGACAGGACCATCCTGGTGGTGGTGGGGAGGGTGAAGGTAATTGTCGCGTCAGCATCTGCGAACTAGAACATGTGTAAGTACCGATCTTTTATACAGCGAGTATAAGGACATGATTGGACAGATGTGAAAGTAATAAGTGGAAATTAAGTCTCACTGGCAGAACTTCTGCTAAAGCTTTCATTTTTATTTATTAAAAGATTCACACTGTTTAAAAACTATGGGGGTATTTCAAATAAATAATTTATTAGGGGTTCAGCTGACATAAGTGTTTTGAATGTCTACTCTGCACTACAAAATTGTCTTTCTCTTACCTCTCGGTGTCGTGCACACTCTCATATACTCTTTCTGTCTCTCTCTTTTACTTGAACTCTCTTCGCACATGCTAAAACACACACAACACTAACTCTCAGACACACTCACACAGAACGCCTGCAGCAGTAGACACTTCTTCCTCTCACAGGAGCTGATGTGCAAAGAGTGTGAGTAATCGGCCATGATGCACCATCTCAGGAGGGAGAGTGTGTCCTTCTCATTCAGACACCACAACTCAAGTCTTTGCATCCCCCAACAACCCACGCACACTCAAATACATTTACAGAAACACATCCGCACCACTTTCACACCACAAAACCCTTTTATTTATAAGGATACAAAATAATCACATTACAGTACAGAGTAGTTTAGTAACACTAAAGCAATATGGCAGACATTTTATAATGCCCAATATGGCAGCTCTACCAAAATAAAGCCCAGCCTTCTAAATAAAAGAGCCAAAGTCAAATCATTGCTGTTTGATTACAGCTTCACTGGAACAGCCACAAAGTGTTTGGAGTTATGAAACTTGCGGTCAGCCTTTGCTCTACACTGTACTTGTGCACTGTGCAGTGGCTGGACCAACCTGAATTATACAGTTTTTAGTGTTATTTGAGCACAAGAAACAATCTATGATACCTTTCATTTCAGTGGTACTAAGAGCATGTTCAGTTTTAATAAACAGATTACCATTACATTTAGCATATATATATACAGTATATATGAATGAATAAATAACTTTTTTACAACAGACATGAACCATCACTGAACTTAAGCTGGACTATGACACTATTTTCTTTTTAAAACTGCTGTACAGCAGAAACAAACTTTGTTGCATTATTTTCCTGTTTCCTGTAAAGCTGCTTTGAAAAAAAAGCTCTATATATATAAAGGTGACTTGACTATACAAAAAATAAAGTTTTAAAAATTGTTCTAAAATGTCCCCACATAACAACAGCAACACAGACAAACAATATAGTTAATACCATTTTCAGAAAATGTTTTTATTCTGATGAACGATAAAAAAATGTCTAGGTTACGACTGTAACCTCTGTTCTACCAGAAAGCCTCAAAGATAATGTACAATTATGCATTTTATTAACAGCCCAGCAAGCAATATATGCAATAAAGTTCTGCCAGAAAGACTCGGGAGAATAATGTCGTTACCAGTAAACATTTATTAGCAGCTCAGCAAGCATATTATGATATAAAGTTATTTGACGTAGGCCCCGTCCGTAGTTTGCATTCCGAGGGTACGGAATCTGCATGTCCTGCCTGAAGACGAAGGCAATGGCGCAGCCGACCCCCCCCCCCCCCTTATGGACAGGACCATCCTGGTGGTGGTGTTGGGGAGGGTGGAGGAGAAGGGACATCTTGGTGGTGAGGGGAGGATGGAGGCGAATGGAAGCATCAGCATGTAATGTGTAAGTTTCGACCTTTTGTACTATGAGTACGATTGGATAAGTTGAGGTAAGCAGTGACGTAATGTCTTCCCGGCAGAACTTACGCAAGAGCTGCATTTCTTTGGCGTAGGCCCCACAATCCGAGGGTACGGATTCCCTCGCGATCCGAGGGTACGTATTCTGCATTTCCTGCCTGAAGATGAAGGCAGGGGCGCAGCCGACCCCCCTTCGGGTATTGGAAGGGACGATTCTGGTGGTGGTGGGAAGGATGGAGGGGAGACCGTCTTGGTGGAGGTGGGGAGGATGGTGGTAAGTGGAAGCGTCAGCATCTGCAAACTCAGACGAGTGTAAGTATGGATCTTTTATACTTCACGTATTAGAACGCGATTGGATAGATGAGAAGGTAATAAATGATGTAACAATTAAATCTTCCTGGCAGAACTTACCTACGCTTTCATTTCCCCGATAGCAGAGAACGAGACACTGCGTCAATTGACGCTTTGGGGAACACCTCAAGCATGACAGGTCAAGACAGAAATCACAATCAATCGCAAATGACAAATCACAAATGACAATCACCTTTTCGTCTGAAGGGACTGTTTGGCAGGCAGGCCCCAAGGCATGACGAAAGACGCAGTGTCTTGTTCCCTGTTCTCAGGGAACAGAGATCACAGTCGTAACCTAGACATTCCCTTTCGAAAGGAAACTAGCACTGCGTCGATTGACGCTTTGGGGAACAATATACCAACGCCACCATGCTAAGGGGAGTGCATGCCATTTGGCAGTGACAACTATCAGAACCAGCAAGTTCAAATGAAATGCCAGAAACACTCACCCTCAGGTTACATTGGCTGTCAGTGACAGCATTCCCTATGGTCAAAGCCCAAGCTATGTGCTTCACAGAAAATCCTCCATAAACCTAGTTTAATAAGAGGCCTACCTGGGCCTGCTCAAGGGCCTAGGACAACAGCTTCAAATTAGAAGGGGTCCCTTCTAGGGAATGTGGCTAGGGAACTGCTCAGCCTACTGAACTGCTCAGCCTACTGAAAACCCAAACAGAGCTCAAGGGGACGATGTATTCAGGACTGGACATAAGGTCTATCTGAAGCTCCAGCGTCAGTCTGTACTCCAAAACAAAAAAACAAACAAAAAAAGTTTAGTTGGTCTTTTTTTGAGAGACCAACTACTCTACCCTGAGGTGGCTAATAGCCCGAGGGCTAACACTAGAAAAAACGTCTCAGGTTACGACTGTAACCCTGGTTCCCTGAAGAGGGAACGAGACGCTGCGTCGAGACACTATGGGAACACCCCTGTGTGATTGTGTCAAGAAGCACCTATGAAATCAGTCCAATGGGGTGACGGAACATCTTGTGACGTCATAGACCAGGAAGCTATAAAACACCCCTGAAAACAGACCGAGCTAGCTTCTGAAAAGCCGAAGCAAGTCGATCACATGCAGGGAGTATGGCAGGGCGACGCAGTGTCTCGTTTCCTCTTCAGGGAACCAGGGTTACAGTCGTAACCAGAGAAGTTCCCTTTCAAGGGAACTAGAGCTGCGTCGAGACGCTGTGGGAACTATACCCACGACGCCATAGTAACAAGTGCCTGTCCGTGTGAAATCTCTGCGCACACCCAGACGAAAGCACCTGCACCCCTGGAGTGAAGCCGAAGTTAAGGCCAAAAACCTCACTAATTTGTGATTTGAGAGCTCAAAACACCACCATCCCTTCTACACGGTTTAAGTGCTAAGAAAGTGGATGGTCCTTCCACAGACCTTGCGCCGAGCGACCACTCATGATTGCCCCCCAACCTGTGAAGGAAGCATCTGTCGTTAGCATTACGCGACAGCAAGAAGCCCCCAACACTGGGCCTTAGGCGAGGAACTAGGGTTTCTTCCACTTGACTAAGGCACGTAGGTATGGCTGTGTGACCTTGATCATGAGAAAAAGATCCCCTCGAAGAAAACCCCTTGGTTCTGCGCCACCACTGCAGGGACATAATGTACAGGAGCCCATAAGTTGTTGCGTTGGACGCAGCTGTCATGAGACCCAACAGTCAGTGACAGTCCTTGCTTTGCCTAGGCCGAAGGGAAGATCCTGATATTGGTACACTTCGCCCCCGAACCCTTTCTATAGCCTCCTTTCTCAGAAGAGTTTGTACTTCTTGCTCCATAACCAAAGCCTGCTCGGGGTCCACCACTGTAGGGAGGACCCCAAGACATCTGGGCAGAAGAACCGAACTGAATTCTGAAAACATTTATATAGTGAGCAGGGCCCAACGAGATATATTTGGCAGTAGCTTACACACTGCCAGAAAATCTACTAAGGGGAACAGTCTCTCGATGGCCTCTGGTATTGGTCGAACAGCCACTTCGGTGCCCTGTAACGGCGAACCGGCAGGGAACAACCGAACTGACTGTTCTACGACCCTCCTCGGAGGATCGTTGGGAAATGCAGGCACCCCGGCGCCCTAAAGCAGCGAACCGGTAGGGAACAACCGAATGGCAGCGCTGTGAGCCTCCTCAGAGAGTCGCTTCCCAGAAATGATAACATAACCAGAGCCTGCTCAGGGTCCACAACCGTAGGGAGGACCCCTAGAAATATCGGTGGATGTGAACGAACTGAATTCTGTAACCCTTTTCTATAGTGAGAAGGCCCATGAGATATATTTGGCAGTAGCTTACACGCTGCCAGAAAATCTACTAAGGGGACCAGTCTCTCGAGACTGGCCTCTGGTATTGGTCGAACAGGCACTTCAGTTTCCTGTAACGGCGAACGGCAGGGAACAACCGAACTGACTGCTTTATGACCCTCCTCTGAGGATTGTTCGGAAACGCTGACATCTCGGTGCCCTAAAGCGGCGAACCGGCAGGGAACAACTGAACGGGCAGAGCTGCAAGACCCTCCTCAGAGAGTCACCCCTCTAGGGGGCGCCGTGGAGACACAAATTCTCAAAACCATCTCTCCCTGGAGGGGACCACCCTCAGAAGCCTGATAGCCTCGGCATCAGGACTTCTTCTTAGTCAAAGCCTTCTTCGAGATAACAATTGTCCTCAGATATGTCTTATCCCAAGACGACTACGGCTGAGACTACTAAAGGAACCAGCCTCTCGAGACTGGTCTGTAGTATTGCTTGAGAAGCCAATCCAGCATCCTGAAAATGGATGACCGGCAGGAGATAACTGAACTGACCCCTCTTAAACCCTCCTTCTGCGAGTCAGACACTGAGACTAGAACTCGCTGGAGGGCACAGAAGGGAGATGGGCACCATATAATGAGGTGTTATCCATTTCCCCCCGGGAATATACTATTTATTTCCTCAGAATTAAATGACTCATCAAAGATAAGATGAGTACTTATTTATTTTTCTCAAAAATTAAATGCAGCCAAATATCAACCAGACAAGTACATTTACATTGCATTTACATTTAGTCATTTAGCAGACGCTTTTATCCAAAGCGACTTACATCAGAGGATTAAACCAAACGAGTCATCATGAAGAGGCAATAACAACACAAGTAGTGCTCAAAATACAAAGTTCAAACATTGCTCAGAGTAGCATAAACCAGACAAGTGAGGATTTATTTTTTTTTCTTTTTTTTTAAGTTATGTTAAGTGCTCACGGAAGAGATGAGTTTTCAGTAGTCTTTTGAATGCTGTCAGGGATTCTGCATTCTGGATATGGATGGGCAGATCATTCCACCAGCATGGAACCGTGAATGAGTATGTTCTGGAGAGTGATTTTGAAGGCTCTTTGTGATGGTACCACAAGCTGTCTCTCATCGATCGATCGTAGGCTTCTGGTAGGGATGTAGACTCGTAGGAGCGAGTGAAAGTAGGAGGGAGCTGAGTATGTGGTCAATCTATAAGCAAAAGTCAACGCCTTGAACTTGATACGAGCAGCAAGTGGTAGCCAGTGCAGGAAGATGAACAGAGGAGTGACGTGGGCCCTTTTGGGCTCGTTGAAGACACGGCGAGCTGTAGCATTCTGGATCATTTGTAGAGGTTTAGTTGCACATGATGGAAGTCCAGCCAGAGCATTGCAGTAATCAAGCCTAGATATGACCAGGGCCTAAACGAGAAGTTGTGTTGCCTGCTCAGTTAGGAAAGGCCTGATCTTCCTGATGTTGTCTTCTGCCAATCTGGGGCTCAGGTCAGGAAGCAGACAAACTGGCTAAACCGACCGTCTGCTAGCGGCCTCACGTCACCAAGGTCAAATAAATCCCATCACATAGAGACTCTTTCACCTAGATATCATCATATAGAGACTGTGTCTGTTCCCCGAATTTGGAAATCCAAAAAACTGCCAAACCTTTCTAAGGTTAAAAATCTAATTGATGTTCAACAAATAAAAAACAGATATAATACAGATGAGCAAACGATAAAGCTTGGGTTGCTGAATATTCGATCCCTTAATTCAAAATCGCTCATAGTTAATGATAAGATTAAAGACTATAACCTAGATGTTCTGTGTTTGACAGAAACCTGGCTAAAACCAAACGATTACATTACTTTAAATGAGTCCACTCCGCAAGATTATTGTTATAAACATGAGCCTCGTCCGAAAGGCAAAGGGGGAGGTGTTGCTGTAATTTATAGTAATATTCTCAAAACCACTAAGAAATGTAGTTTTAAATATACTTATTTTGAAGTGTTGGTGCTCAATGTAAAAATTTATAGTGTAAACAATAAATCCCGTATGAGAATTCTGCTGGCTACTGTATACAGGCCGGCAGGGCACCATACAGACTTTATCAAAGAATTTGCTGACTTTCTTTCAGAATTAGTATTGGCTGCAGATAAAGTCCTAATTGTTGGTGATTTTAATATACATGTAGATAATGAAAAAGATGCATTGGGATTGGCATTTAAAGACATTATAAACTCAATTGGAGTGAGACAACACGTGTCAGGACCTACTCATTTTCGTAATCATACTCTAGATCTAATATTATCACATGGAATAGATGTTGATGGCGTTGAAATTCTGCAGCAGAGCGACGACATCTCCGATCATTATCTAGTCTCGTGTAAATTACATTTAGCCAAGGCTGCAAAGCTGACTCCGTGTTATAAATATGTTAGACCTATCACTTCTGCCACTAAAGATTGCTTTATCAATAATCTTCCAAATCAGTTTCATAATCTCAGCATCCCAGATAGCTTAGAAGAACTTGATATTGCAACAGAAACTTTTAACTCTCTCTTTTCCAGCACTTTAGACACAGTTGCTCCGCTGCGCTTAAAGAAGATTAAAGAAAATAGTCCAACGCCGTGGTACAATGAGCCACACCCGGGCCCTTAAGAGAGCAGCCAGAAAAATGGAGCGAAACTGGAAGAAAACAAAACTAGAGGTATTTCGGATTGTGTGGAAGGAGAGCTCGATTGCTTAGAGGCCTTAAAAGATGCTAGATCTGATTATTTTTCAACCCTATTAGAAGAAAATAAACATAATCCTAGGTATTTATTTGAACAAGTGACTAAACTAACGAAAAAGAAAGCTTCAAGCCCAGAAGTTTATAAGAAACACAGCAGTAATGACTTTATGAACTTCTTCACTTATGAGATTGATAATATCAGGGACAAAATTATAACTATGCAACCGTCTACTACAGTATCGCGTCAGGGAGTATATTGTAGTCTCCGTGAGGAACATTTTGATTCATTTGTTGCTATAGGAGAGGATGAATTTTGCAAAATTGTTAATTCATCTAAATCGACAACTTGTATGCTAGACCCTATACCGACTAAGCTACTGAAAGAGATGCTTCCAGAGGTCATAGATCCTCTTCTAGATATCATTAATTCATCTTTGTCATTAGGATACGTACCAAAAACCTTTAAGTTGGCTATGATTAAACCGCTTGTTAAAAAAACGCAACTTGATCCTACAGAATTAGTCAATTACAGGCCAATCTCGAATCTGCCTTTTCTGTCAAAGATACTAGAAAAAGCAGTATCCTCACAACTGTGTTCCTTTTTAGAAAGAAATGATATCTGCGAGGATTTTCAGTCCGGATTTAGACCGTACCATAGTACTGAGACTGTTCTCATTAAAGTCACAAATGATTTGCTCCTATCATCCGATCGTGGTTGTATCTCTCTATTAGTGTTACTTGATCTTAGTGCTGCATTTGATACTATCGACCACAACATTCTTTTAAATAGACTAGAAAACTATGTTGGCATTAGCGGAATTGCACTAGCATGGTTTAAATCATACTTATCTGACCGTTTTCAGTTTGTAGCAGTAAGTGAAGAGATGTCTTATCGATCACAAGTTCAGTATGGCGTACCACAAGGCTCAGTACTAGGACCGCTGCTCTTCACTCTGTACATGCTACCATTAGGAGATATCATTAGGAAATATGGAATTAGCTTTCACTGTTATGCTGATGATACTCAGCTGTATATTTCTTCAAAACCTAACGAAACTTACCAATTCACAAAATTAACGGAATGCATAGCTGATATAAAAAATTGGATGACCAGTAATTTCCTATTACTAAATTCTGAAAAAACAGAGATTATAATCATTGGACAAAAAACTTCCTCACCTAATAACCTAGAATACTGTCTAACACTTGATGGCTGCTCTGTTAAGTCTTCGTCGTCAGTTAGGAACCTGGGTGTGCTCTTTGATACCAATCTTTCATTTGAAAGTCACGTGTCTAGTATCTGTAAAACCGCATTTTTCCATCTTAAAAATATATCTAAATTACGTCATATGCTCTCACTGACAAATGCGGAACAATTAGTTCATGCTTTCATGACCTCAAGGCTAGATTATTGTAATGCTCTACTGGGTGGTTGCCCTGCACGCTTATTAAACAAACTACAGCTAGTTCAAAACGCAGCCGCTAGAGTTCTTACCAGAACCAGGAAGTATGACCATATTAGCCCGGTTCTGTCAACACTGCATTGGCTACTGCATTACTTACAAAGCACTAAATGGTTTAGCTCCCCAGTACTTGAGCGAGCTCTTAACGCATTATAGTCCTTCACGTCTATTGCGATCTCAAAATTCTGGCCAGTTGATAATACCTAGAATATCAAAATCGACTGCTGGCAGTAGATCCTTTTCCTATTTAGCACCAAAACTTTGGAACAATCTTCCTAACACAGTCCGGGAAGCAGATACAGTCTGTCAGTTTAAATCTAGACTAAAAACACATCTCTTTGGCTTAGCATACACATAACACATTATAGATTTCTATAATACAATGTTAGGCTGCATAGATTAGATCAGCCGGAACCGGGAACACTTCCCATAATTCCTGATGTACTTTGTACATCATAAGAAGGACGGCGTCTACGCTAATATTAGTCTCTCTGTTTATCCCGAGGTTTACCGCAGACCGCCGGATCCAGGCCATATCCAGATCTGATGAAGGACCATCACATGGACACGACGACACGCATTATCAGGGCTGTGAAGGCCCATGGACACCTCACCACACTCATCTCCTCACCGGCCGGATGACCCAACCCAACCAGATGAACTGGATAATATCGTGAAAGTTCTGATCCCATCTGACTCCTGACATTATGCTGCCTAACTCATAATCATACACTGTTCATTCGTTGGCCAAAGGAGGACTGGCCCCCCGACTGAGCCTGGGTTCTCCCAAGGTTTTTTTCTCCATTCTGTCACCTGATGGAGTTTTGGTTCCTTGCCACTGTTGCCATCGCCTTTTGGCTTGCTTAGTTGGGGACATTTAATTTTCAATTGAACAATCCTATTACAAAATTGTTTTCCTGTTATCTCTGTAAAGCTGCTTTGAAACAATTTGTATTGTAAAAAGCGCTATATAAATAAAGGTGACTTGACTTGACTTGACTTGTGCATTGCAAACCTGCATGATCGAGCTGTCTTTGTAATGTGGTCTGTGAAGGTCAGCTGGTCATCAAAGAATACTCCAAGATTTCTGACCGACCTTGATGGGGTGATTGAGGAAGAGTCTAGCTGGATAGTGAAGTCGTGCTGTAGAGATGGATTTGCTGGTAGGACGAGAAGCTCAGTCTTTGTCAGGTTGAGCTGCAGGTGATGTTTCTTCATCCATGCCGAGACGTCAGCCAGACAGCTTGAGATTCGTGCAGCTACTGTGGGATCAGCTGGTTGAAATGAGAGGTAGAGCTGGGTGTCATCAGCATAGCAATGGTAAGAGAAACCATGTGCCTGTATGATGGGTCCCAGTGATGTGGTGTAAATGGAGAAGAGGAGGGGTCCAAGCACTGAACCCTGGGGAACCCCTGTGGTCAGTTGATGTGCTTTGGATACCTCGCCTCTCCATGCGACCCTGAAGGACCTACCTGTGAGATAGGACTCAAACCAGTGGAGGGAAGTTCCAGTGATGCCCAGTGATGAGAGGCTGGACAGAAGGATCTGATGGTTCACAGTGTCGAAGGCAGCAGACAGGTCCAGGAGAATGAGAACTGAAGATTTGGAAGCAGCTTTTGCGGTCCGCAGGGCTTCTATGACTGACAGTAATGCAGTCTCGGTTGAATGCCCTTTCTTGAAGCCAGATTGGTTGACATCCAGCTGGTTGTTCAGAGACAGGAAAGATGATACTTGGTTGAAAGCAACTCATTCAAGTGTTTTCCCAATGAATGTTAGGAGAGAGACAGGTCTGTAATTCTCTAAAAGTGATGTGTTTAATATCGTTTTTTTAAGCAGTGGAGTTACCCGAGCCTGCTTAAATGCTGTAGGAAAAATGCCAGTGTGTAGGGAAGAGTTGATAATGTGTGTGAGAGCTGGTGGTCTAGAGGGAAGGTGGTAGGATCACCAGAGATGAGAAGTTTAGATACTTCTTCCTCGGTTAGTGGAGAGAAGGAGGAGAGAATGTTATTGGCTGTGGGAGTGGTTGGTCTTGGTTCCTGTTTGTGTGTATTAGAGAACTGACTGCTGATAGTAAGTAAACACTGCTGATAAGTAAACACGGTCCGGATGAAAATGCTGTACAATGCCACCTACAGTACAATAAACCTAAATCAAATACTACTCTAAATCAGATGCAATCACGAGATAAACACATTTTCTGAAGCAACCGTGTCATTTTAGCTTCTTTCTAGCTTGTCTTTGAGCTTGTTTATCTTGGCCAAGGTTTTTACGTAGTTTGTACCTGCAAATACAATGCTGTACCAGGTGAGCTACTGAGCAGGTTTAATATGTTAGAAAATGATGCATATAAGACTGATTGTGATGCTAAAACAACATGTATTAGTTTACAAATCATGCATCTATCGTAAAAGTGTTTTGATGTCATAACATAGTATTGTGCAAGGAACCACAGGAAATAGTCTGTATTAATCAATAAATCTGCCCTGTAATAAGTTATGTAAAATAAAAAAGAATAAAAGTGGTTGTTTTTTTTACTGCCACTAGTGTTTTTCGAGAGTTGTATGTACGTTTTTGCAGTTTTGTAGGTATAGAGGCATGTAAGTATGCTTTAAGCTCTATTGACAGTACATGATGCCTGCTGTAAATTACCATAGATAATAATGAAATGAGTGGTTGAGCTGAAATCCCTTAGTAAAAACAAAGCAAAAGCCTCAGTAACACTTTATTTTGATGGTCACTTTTGAACGTGCTGTTGACTATAAGTAACTTTGCAACTATATGTCAATTAACTCTCTTTAGAGTATAAGCAGACTTTCTGCTTAATATCTACTAACACTTTATTGTGATGGTCCTCCAACAAACACTCTACTGACTATAAGTAATTTTGCAACTACATGTCAACTAATTTTAACCCTAACCCTACAAGTCTACTAATACTCTACTAACACTCTAATGCGAGTTAGTACACATGTAGGTGCAACGCTACTTATATTAAACAGAATGTGTTAAAGGGACCATCAAAATAAAGTGAAACCAAAGCCTCTGCAGTAAGGCACTTAAAATCTACAAATATGAAAAGTATACAGCAAATGTACAACTATCACCCTTTTTGTTTACTCATGCACCACAGCTTTGTTCACTTTTAAGCCACATTCGGTCTCACAGTACAGAAACAATGTTAAGTGCACTAAAGACATAATGAGCCTTATTACACATTCTGACAGCGGTATTAAAGCTCTCTTTATCCTTCAATCACAGTCACATGCAGGTATTTCAAACAGCAACGTTTATTAAATGACGAGTCGCCGGATGGGACCTATCAGATTCAATTTATGCAGCTGAGGCTTTAAGCAAATCTATCAGCAGTGATTGGTGAGAGAAAACAATCAGAGGGCGGCCAGAAGCCAAAAGTTTAAACTCTCATGAACTGAACT
The DNA here is from genome assembly GCA_036326025.1 of Chrosomus eos. Classification (NCBI taxonomy): domain Eukaryota; kingdom Metazoa; phylum Chordata; class Actinopteri; order Cypriniformes; family Leuciscidae; genus Chrosomus; species Chrosomus eos. Next base: position 11,812,980 of record CM070820.1, read on the forward strand.
GCTTTGCAGGATCATTTTTTCCCCCTGTCCGTCTGCCCCCTTACTCTCGCATAGAGGAAATGAGTGTCATGTCAGAGATTTACTTCTCAAGCATTTAATATCGCTTCTCTTCTCTTCTCTTCTCTTCTCTTCTCTCTCTTCTCTTCTCTTCTCTTCTCTTCTCTTCTCTTCTTTTCTCATAATTTCTCTTCTCATAATTTCCCTTCTACCCAAATTATGTCTGTGACAGAAAAACATAAAAAAAACGGCACTTTCACTGAAATGCCAAACCCCCTGACTGACATACAGGCTGTCAGTGACAGTAATACCAACGCATTCTCATCCTTTGGCGTCATATAGGTGACGCCATATGACATTTCGTCGAAATCTTACGCACATGGCACCCTTTAGCGTCAATATAACACGCACTGTTATGGGTAGGTTTAGGTCTGGGGTAGCGTTAGGTTATGACGCCTTGGGATCTGCGTCTCATATTGACGCTAAAGGATGCCATGTGCGTCGGATTTAGACGCGTGTCACCTGTATGACGCCTTGGGTTCTGCGTCTCATATTGACGCTAAAGGATGCCATGTGCGTAAGATTTCGACGAAATGTCAAAAGCGTCACATGTATGACGCCTTGGGATGAGAACGGGCTGGTATTACCTATGGCCACTGCCCAAGCTATAAGCCTCAAAGAGTCTTCCGATACAATGAAGGCGTACCAAGGCTGCTCAAAGGCTTCAGTGGAAGGGGTTCCTTCATGGAAATTCGGCCAGGGGGTCCAAAGGATCGCTCAGTGATCGCTCACAGACCGAATCATATAGACGGCCATCCTGGAGAGTATAACTCAGCATAGTTCTTTTTAACCCTTGCGAACGAGGGGAGTAACTCTTCCCAATCCTGGATCTACACAGTGCTTCAAAGCCATGTGGAGGCTGGGCACTCTGAAAGGGAACCTAATAGGGGATCGCCTCCAGCTCAAAGGCTGATCTAACATGGAGGCCTTGTGAGAGTCTACCGACCTTCCGACCAGACTTAAGGAGCTAAGTATTCATACAGAACAATCCTCAGATAGTTTCTGGAACACTATAGTCAAAACCTGATAAGTATTGACCAGGGTCTGGGCTAGGTTTTGCCTTTTCATTGCTAAGCATCCAACTCGTTGGGGATCCACCGTCAAGGGGGCCTGTCAAGGCCTAACTACTTGATGCGGGACTGTTAGCAGAGCTAGCCACAGAAATCTCTGTGGGACTGGTTATACTTATTTCACATTGCCAACAGGCAGTTTACTCATCAAAAAGTGCAATCAACCCTTTAAAGCAAGGGGAGTACAATGTTACGCCACCGGATTATCGAGGAGGCCTACTGTTATGGTGCGTTCACATCAAACGCAAATAGAGCATCTGGCGCGAGTGATTTCAATGTTAAGTCAATATAAAGACGTGTTTACGTGCATCTAGAGGTCCTGCAGCGCGAAAGAGGCGTTTAGCACGGCACGGTAGACACAAATTCGCCTCATTCGCGCGTCCAGTTCGTGCAAATGATGCGAATTGAGCGTATGGCGTGATATGCGCGTTACGCACGAATGATTTTATTTGGTGCATTCACGCTTTAGTTGAAAAATTTGGTAACATTTTATAATAACTGCACGCTATTAATCATTAGTTAAGCATGAGTAAACAGTTAATTCATAATTTATAAAGCATTAATAGACATTAAGAAGCAGTTTATAAATACAGTTTTATATGTTTTTTTCCTGATTTACAAGCATATCTATAATGTGTTAAATAATTGTATTTTCATACTTTGTTAATGATTAATTCATAATTTCTAAATGAAGTATTGCATTATTTACAAACCAGTTATTTAACCCTTTATGACCTGCCATAGAACAATTCCACCAGAGTATATCTTTGTATTTTTACATGCTGTGCTGTCATTTTTTTGAGCATTTTCATATGCCATACATCAAAATAATCCTTACTCTCCCAGTTTGAAGGCTATGTTTGTAATAAAACAATAGTAACTATATAAATATCTCAAAAGTGCAATAAACAAAAAGATTTTTTTTTTTTTTTTTACATATTTTCTTCAATACAAAAAATTAATAAATGTCAACTTCAAACTTGTCAATGAGAAAAAAGTGCACAAAACAATTTAAAACTATACAGAATTGATTTGAACTGTTTACATAAATTAGTTTTTAAGATATACTCATTTTTACACTCATTCAAAAAAAAGGCGTGTACTTTCGTTTAGACATAACGCTGCGTGGTGCGCGCGCCCGCGCATGTGTGTGTGTGTGTGTGTGTGTGTGAATGTCCTTGTATTTGTGAACGTCTAAAGGAGAAAGAAATAATAAAATAAAGCGATGGTAAAAAGACAATAACGATATAAGGAACATATAGCAAATGGGAGTCAAACGGGAGTCAAACGCATGGTCAAATGACGCAGCGTGTGACGTCACAACACGTGACACACCCGGGGGTCATAGTGCACAGAACGTGATACGTCAATGAGTCATCGGAAGACGTAAATATCAATCGCAGATCTACAGAACATGTGTGGAAAGACGTGCAAAGCATTTTTGTGTTGTTGTTTTTTGTAAACGAATATTACGCAGTTTGTACAGACTGATTAGAGGGTGAAAACAACGCAACATGGGCATGTTGGAGGCTTGATCTGAACATGTTACATCTCTGGTTTTGTATGCAAAAAGAATGATTGAGCTAGCCATTTGGTTTCAGTTTCTATAGGCTTTTAAACAGACAAACGCAAACGGGAGCGCCGACGCTCCCGTCGGTCTTAAAGAATCCATTTATCATTCGTTCAGTCGTTTTTTAATTTAATATTGAAATTAGAAAAATGAGAAAATGGTTCCTTTTTCGTTTTTTCATTTTTACCAAAAAAACGAAAAACAAGATTTCAGCTTGATTTTTCGTTTTTCGTTCTGGGGTAGAAAAATGAATAAACAGCTGGAATATTCGATTTCCACTCGTGGGCGGGAATGAAACGCCCCTTTCCTCTGATTTGTCATCAGTTCTTCCTCAGTTTCACACTGCAGAATAAGAGTCCTCCGCTGCTGCAGCTGATGTGCGGATTCTTAACGCGTTTATTGCAACTACATTTCATCTTTTTCTCATCAAACAACCAGACTAATGGCTTGACACAACCCATACAGGGGAATAGACTAGAAAGGGCTTTCTTCTGTGTGGATATAAATTTACGTACGCTTTGCATCAGCTCGGTACGCAGGGTACTGTAAATGACGGCTGCTACCCTGCATGGTCACCCTCGCCCAGTAAAAAAAAAAAAAATTCAGATATAAATCAATATAATTAGTAGTAAATTAAATATTTTAACACTAATGCAAAAAGAAAATAATACATTGACTATAATAGGCCTATATTAACTGTCATTCAGACTGACTATCTATGAGTTTTATGGGTCTTGTGTTTTATTAAACTACAATTATGTCAAGGATGCGTGCTTGTGCACGACCGGGTCATGTTGAGAGGGAAACACGCGCGTCACATCGTTGTAAAAAAAAAACGCATTTTATTAGTAGCCTATTCAGAAATAGTGTAAAAGACCGGTAAATAAAATACACAATTAACATGTAAGCTCTAGCCTATTAATAACATAGGCTATGCATACGTTACTTCCCCTTACTGTAATGCCAAATCCTTAAAGGGTACCTATTATGGCATTTAAAATGTTCCTAATAATGTTCTGGGAGTCCCCAACAACAGTTTTACATGCATGCAATGACAAAAACACTTTTGTTGTCTTATAATATGCATTTATTTTTACCTGATTTGCTCAGCGACTCCCTAATGATTCGTTTGACGACTCATTTGTCCAAACCCCTCCTTTGCGTGACGCTAATCTGCGGTGATTGGTCAGATGACGCAGTCAGTTATATTTTGCGTTAGCCCAAAGCTTAAACATATTGATAACGCACTGCAGTACTACAATACGCTTCACATAATTTCACATATTTCAAAAAAACAAAAAAAATGACATTGGAGACCTAAGCTGCTGAGCGTAACTCTCACTCTCTCACACGCACGCACGCACGCATGCACGCACACACACACACACACACACACACACACACACACACACACACACACACACACACACCACACACACACACACACACACACACACACACACACACACACACACACACATAAAAGCAACAATTATTAATAGTACTTACAGGTTGTGATTCGGAGAAGGAAGCCGATCCAAATAAACTTGGTATTGAACGTTCCTTTAGTATCAGGCGACTCACGAATCCACACAGCATTTGTGTTTGTGAAGCAATCGTCATTAAAATAACGCGAACACAGCTCAAGGTTGGGTTATACTTGTGTGGTATAGTTGTAAATATAAACTCTAGCCACTGAGTCTTCACATGCTTGTCCTTGGGCAGTGAAAAAAAAAAGTTTGCTTTTGATTCGCACTTCAGAACAGAGTCTCGTCGACATGTTGTTGTCAGGTTTCTCTGTCTGCTCGGCGCGCGCACTGAGTGGGCGTGTCGAATTCAAATAACTTGTACAAGTGATGTACGAAAGTTAGAGAAAGTGCATCGTTCGTCTATCGATTCATATCAGCGACTCAGAGTCGACTCTTACTTTTGAGAGACAATAACTTTGTATACGGTGAACTTTCATATTTAAAACTTTGCAGGATGTTTTTGTTCACTTAGATCTATGTTACACACTACATGAAAGGTAATTTTCAAAATTCCATGATAGGTACCCTTTAAAAGAATGGTATTCAGAAAACAGCAAGACTGAAAAAGCAGCCGGCGCGTATAATAAAAATAGCATATAAAACTATTATTGTGCCCTTTATTATAAACAAAGTTTAGCCTATTTTAAATGCCAAGCCTAAACAAATTTATTTGAATCGAAACTGAAACTGTAGGCTACCGACGTTGGTTTTGTGCATCTCTCATTCGGTCCAAAGTTTCCATATTTGTAATGTAACATTTGGATGCTAACTATTAATGTAAAGAAGGCTTCGTAGGCTTATTTGAATCGAAACTGAAACTGTAGGCTACCGACGTTGGTTTTGTGCATCTCTCATTCGGTCCAAAGTTTCCATATTTGTAATGTAACATTTGGATGCTAACTATTAATGTAAAGAAGGCTTCGTAGGCCTACTTCAGTCGAGTGACGAGTCCCAATATACACGTATGCTAAATCAGCATTTTTTTACAGCAAGGGAGATGAGTTTGGAATAACAGCAAGTAGGCGGTGACAGCACTGCCTTTATTGTGTACTACACAACAGACCAATTAAATTAAGCAGAATAACTTTGTATATGTTTGGTTGACTGTTTTATCTAAATAATGAACAGGTTGCGATGTCAAGTTAGCAATGCCAGAAGTGAACTCATAATATGTTGTGTGAGTGAGCGATGTGCTGACGCCATCAATTGGATTTATTGCTCAGCAGGGAAAATAACTTAATACTCTGTTGTTTAATGCTCTGTCACTCGAAACAGTAACATTTATTTATATATATATATATATATATATATATATATAATATATATAATATATATATATATATATATATATATATATATTGTGTACATTAAAAATGACTACAAATTGTCATGCCTTATGAAAATAAAGAAAACAACATGATGCGCGTCTCCGTCTCCTTGAACATCTTTCTGACGCACACCAAAAATGAACCAAAATAGCCTACAGCGAATAGCCTTCTTGTCTAAATAGCCTTCTATTCTTCAGTCAATATTTAGATTATTTGAAGTAAAATACATTATATACCTAAGTCACTTATGAATAAATCGCATCGTGCTTCATGATAAAAAAAATACTTGACTTACAGTCTGGAAAATAGGAACAATACAAATTATTTCACGGACCCTATGGCACATGAAAACTCCTGGTCAACACAGAAGAAAGCCCTTTCTAGTCTATTACCCTGTACAGGTTGAGTCAAGCCATTAGTCTGGTTGTTTGATGAGAAAAAGATGAAATGTAGTTGCAATAAACGCGTTAAGAATCCGCACATCAGCTGCAGCAGCGGAGGACTCTTATTCTGCAGTGTGAAACTGAGGAAGAACTGATGACAAATCAGAGGAAAGGGGCGTTTCATTCCCGCCCACGAGTGGAAATCGAATATTCCAGCTGTTTATTCATTTTTCTACCCCAGAACGAAAACGAAAAATCAAGCTGAAATCTTGTTTTTCATTTTTTTTGGTAAAAATGAAAAAACGAAAAAGGAACCGTTTTCTCATTTTTCTAATTTCAATATTAAATTAAAAAACGACTGAACGAATGATACACGGATTTTAAAGGGTTAAGAGTTGTCAGTGATTCGTAAGATCACTTAAAAAGTGTAAGTAAATGGAGTAAATTCAGGTAGTTATAAAGCATTTAGTAGTGGTCAGTTAACTATATTTGTGAGCTCATCTAAAGTGAGGACTATTCATTCCTTGTAAAACATTTATAAATGAGATTTAAAGGCTCATTTATCTTCAAAACAGAAAAATGAAACAAACACAACACAGTGAAACAACACAAATCTCCTTTGTTAATGCTTTACAACGCATGAATATTCCTCACTTTAGATGAGCTCACAGAAATAGTTAACTGACCACTACTACATGCTTTATAACTACCCGAATTAACCCTGAATTAAGTATACATACATGGTAATAAAGCATTTATTAACACATTAAGTAACTATTACTATATGTCTGAATAATAAGATGTATGAATGTACATTTAAATAGTGTATTAATCATTTACTTACACTTTCTAAGTAATCTTATGAACCACTGACACCTCTTAAATAAATGTTTTATAAATAATGCAATACATCATTTAGAAATGATAAATTGATCATGAATAAAGTATGAAAATACAATTATTAAACACATTATATATATGCTTTTAAATCAAGAATGAAGCATGTATAGCTGTATTTATAAACTGCTTATTTATGTATATTAATGCTTTATAAATGATGTTAACTGTTTACTAATGCTTAACAAATGATTAATAGTGTGCAGTGGGTAACACTATAATAACTGCACACTATAAATCAGTAGTTAAGCATTAGTAAACAGTCCATTCATCATTTATAAAGCATTAATAGACATTGATAAGCAGTTTATAAATACAGCTATAAAATGTTTTACAATGGATGGAAACAATATAAGAGTGAGAGGAGGAAGAGTGTGTGTATACAAGGTGGTGAACAATGAGGAAGAGGATGAGGACGAAAAAGAGCAAGGTGTGGAGAGGGTTGTCAAGGCTGGATCTGGCTTTAGGGTTTTTCCTTTTGCCTGCAGAGATGACATTATCCGGCTGGACCAACATGAAGACATGATGCTGAAGCAGAATAAATCTGACCTTGATTTAGCAGTTGCTCAACTCTTCGGAGTGTACTGTACACTTATTTATCTTCTTCTAATGTAACATACTTTTCATTTAGAGTTTTTTTTACTGTAACCTTTTTGGCTTTTCCAGTTGGGTCACTGTATTTTTACAAGTGCTGAATATACAGACATTCAATACTATTCAATATTCAGTATACTATACTTGCAGATCATACAGTATAGACTTTATTCACCTTTTTACTGTAAGTTGTCATTACTACACTTTTTTACGTAATTGCAAAATGAGTTTACTTTTTTTCGGTTCTCTGAATGTGGCTTGAAAATTTGGTTTTGTGTTTAAGGTTTTGAGAAAGTGAGTGATGGTTTAAAAAAAATGTACTTATTTCTTAATACAATAAGTAAATTGTGAACATTGTTTTATCTTGACTTTGAAGTAAACTGTGTGTGTGTGTGTGTGTGTGTTGTGTGTGTGTGTGTGTGTGTGTTGTGTGTGTGTGTGTGTGTGTGTGTGTGTGTGTGTGTGTGGTGTGTGTGTGGTGTGTGTGTGTGGTCATGTTTTTGTGATATATGAGGACACAAATGTGTATAATGACATGGGTATTACACTGGTATTACAACTTCCACGTGATATATGAGGACATTGCCTGAGTCCACATATTTCAAATTGCTTAAAAAACATAAAAAACAATGTTTTTTTTAAATTTAAAAATCCAGCATGTCTCCTGTTAGGGGTAGGTTTAGGGACAGGGGCAGTGTAGGGGGAGTGTACATGTGTGTGTGTGTGTGCGCACGTGTGTGTGTGTGTGTGTGTGTGTGTGTGTGTGTGTGTGTGTGTGTGTGTGTGTGTGTGTGTGTGTGTGTGTGTGGCATGCTGTAATATGGTTTGTGTGTCACTAATTTGTGCTCATCAGCCTGATGATGATTGTAACTGCTCTCATATCCTCCATGTGCTGTGGAATTATGAAATGCAATTGGCTGTTGATGGTCAGTGCAAGGTCTGTGATGATAGGCCTAATCAGAGGCATGTGCCTCTAGTAATCGTAACTTCATTCACACTGACCTTTGCGTTTCAAATGTGCTTGTGTTTATTGTCAAGGATATTTGTGTGCACATATGTTGATCATTTTTAAATTCCCAAATGGATTCCGCTAAACTTTGCCTTGCATTGTTATAAAATGGATAAGCCCAATACCTTCAGCCTTTTCAATTTTTTCTCACACTTGTTTTAAAACAATTGCTTGCGAAAACATTTCTAACTCTTGTGTTAACAGAAACAAATGTTGTGTCTTTTTTGACACAATTTTCTTGCACATGAATGAATACAATCTACTTGCTTTTGAACTTGCTATTACATGCTGTAATGGTGTCACACCAAAAAGTCCCATGCATGACTCTTAATGTGATTTTAAAGGTTGCCTAGTTCTTTGATCTGCAATCTGCTTAATTAATTTAAATTTTGACTGATAATTTGTACATTAAGTGGTAATCTTTAAATTGATTTGTTCAAATTATATGGTTGCTAATTTTCTGATAAATAACAGCCTTCATTACTGATTTGTCACTATTTAAAACCGCATACCATAATGGCAATTAACTTGACCTCAGTCTTTGCTTTGGCAAATGGCATAGCAATGCAGCATATTTTAAGATCTTTAGCTCTATTCTTTAAGCATTAATAGATATCATACAGCAGTTTAATTAAATGGATGCCACTTATTAAATGCAAAGATCAAAATAATGACAACTATGTATGATGTTGTTGGTTGAAACTTTTATTTTTATTTACATTTTGATCACACGCTTTTATGATATTATGCACACTATTCGTAAGCAGATCTTGCCAGTGCCATTCCAGAGAAGTCAAGTCAGTATCTGTCAATAGATTAATTTTACTTCAATAAATATCAAGGCACATTTCGAATATTTAAGAGCCTCATTCAGCTGCCTATTTTATAACAGAAAACATGAAAAAGTACAAATAATCGTCTAAAAGGCATGACCAAACACATACATTTCTCATCTCTCTCATCTCTCTCCTCTCATCTCTCCTCTGTCTTCCTCTACTTCCATCTGCCTTCTCTCTCTCTCTCTTCTCTCTCTGTCTCTCCTTCTCTCCTCTCTCTCCTCCTCTCATCTCTCTCCTTCTCTACCGTCCATCTCTCATCTCCTCTGAATTACTGCTTTTTGGATGATTTTTCTCAACCCAACACTGTAAAAACAAACCTATGAACTCTACTTAATGGTACACTGAGGTACACCCTGAATTTGTTTGGGTAGATTTAATCTAAAGACTACCTAACTACTATGGCTGTTGATACATTACATTTCTCAATAGTACATTTACAACTAAAAAAACTCTTGATTCTTACGAATGTCTAAAGTTCCTTCAGATACAACTCACAGAATTTCTGAACCATTACCAGATTATTTTCCGTAACTGAACCAGGTTTTCTGGTTTCAGTGAAATTAATGTGATGCTTTTTTACAGAACCATAGGTTTTATTATCCTGCATTGTCAGATTTGTCTACCTGGCAAATCTCTGAAACCCATCGTTTAACTTCACAGACACCCCAACCAGAGCTTAACCAGACACTCAATGTTTGACCTCTGACCTATCCACTGAAACCCATTTCAAAAGAAAGAGACCAGAGAAGTTCAGAACAATCCTATGTTTCTTGAGCAAGTCGTCTGGTTGCATCAAATTGGACTAATGATGGCCTGTATAGACCTTCTCACAGCAGGTGAAAGTTCTTTCCTGCTCCAGGCTTAAATGTACTTCAACCAAGGCATCTTATCCAATCCCTGCACTGGATGTCTCCCGGAGCAGTAACACATGGTGCATTAAGACAGAAGAATGGACTCATTTACTAACTCCTACTTGTGAATTAATTTGACCAAGAAAACCCCACTCATTGCTGCAAGTGATAGGAGAAGTGCGCTGGAGGAATCAGTCGGGCCAAGGGTTTCTCCATAGACTTTTTAAAGCATGGGTCCTAATCCTGCATCACAAGCCAGTAAAATTTATAGCCAGAGTGTTGTGCCAATACAATATCTGATTCATGCTAAGGTGAGGACAACTCTTCAGTAGGATTTTTGAAACCCATTTACATTTATGAGTAATCCTAACTCTGATGCCTCAGGGTTTGATTCGTATTACAGACCTTTTGAATATTAGCACAGAAAAAAGACCAAAAGTCTAGAGAATTTTATATATCTCCTCATTATTTTTCTAGTATGTACTAGATTTTTTTGTTATCCTTTGTCCCAGACTCAACTTCAGGCCTCGTTTTAAAACGTGTGTACGTACAGAACTTAAAGTGTGCGTGAACAACTCCACGGCAATGTTCCGATTGTGGCTCTTAGTGAACTTTTCCTCGTGACGGAGAGCAAGTGCTGTACTGAAGGTATTTGAAAATCAAACAATTATGCCGCCTCACCATTCTCAGTAAACGGATTTGGATGTTGACTGTATGCTAATTATGATATATAGTCATATATTGATGAGATTACTGTCCGTTTTGATGTGTTTAGTTATCCTTTTGATCTTGTTTTCCCCTGTTTGTGTGGTTTTTGGTTTAGTCCTGTTAAGTTTTCCCGCTCCTCGTTTGTGTTCAGTCTCATCACCTGTGTTCAGTTAATTATCCAATCATTTCAAGTGTATTTAAGCCCTGTGTTTTCTCCCAGTGTTTGTCGATCGTCGTCAATGTATGGTTGTGTCTTTTCTGAAGCCCTGGAGTTTTGTTCTTTTGTTTCTGTTTATTTTTGGAAGTTTAATTTTGTAAATAAATCTTCTAAACCTCAGCCACGGTGTCCTCGTCTTCAGCTACCTGCAGCAACCTGACAGAACGATCGACCTTTAAAAAAGCAAAAATGGGCCGAAGGAGGAAAAGCAAGGTGGTGAGCCCCTTTGAAATTCCAATCCTCTTCCAGAAAGAACGCTCACTCGAAGAGTATGTGGGGCTCTATTTAGAGCTATATGATGATGTGTCGTTGGAGGAGGAGGAACTGAAAAGGAGTTTCTGGGGTGGACTAAAAGACCCTCTCGCCCAGATAATTTTGGTAAGGGACCTCAATCTATCCTTCCTGGAGTTTTTGGATCACACGCTGTGGGCCTGTGGATCCAGCTACCACTTGGAGGATCTCCCACTCCAGCCAGAGACCATCCAACCAGAGCCCGTCGCCAGCCCGCCAACGCCTGAGCCCATCACCTGCACGCCAACGCCTGAGCCCATCACCTGCACGCTCACACCAGAGCCCATCGTCTGCCCGCCAGAGTCTGCACACCGCATCAGCCCTGCCACCAGATCTGTCCTGGATTTCGCTGGATGATATCCAGTTTGACTGATCCCCGCTGATATCATTACGATTAGCCAGAAGGATGGCTGCCGAGGCTGGGGTTCACGTCAGCCACATCCAGCCAGAGACCGTCCAGCCAGAGACCGTCCAGCCAGAGACCGTCCAGCCAGAGACCGTCCAGCCAGAGACCGTCCAGCCAGAGACCGTCCAGCCAGAGGACCGTCCAGCCAGAGACCGTCCAGCCAGAGACCGTCGCCTGCCCGCCAGAGCATGAATCCAGCCCCAAGCTCCCTGATGTGCTGGCCCCGTCCAGTTCCGAGTCCCATGAAGCGCCAGAGCCAGAGCCCGTTGACCCAGCGCCAGAGCCAGAGCCCGTTGACTCAGAGCCAGAGCCCGTTGACCCAGCGCCAGAGCCAGAGCCGTTGACCCAGCGCCAGAGCCCGTTGACCCAGAGCCAGCGCCAGAGCCCGTTGACCCTGACCCAGAGCCCGTTGACCCAGAGCCAGAGCCCGTTGACCCAGCGCCAGAGCCAGAGCCCGTTGACCCAGCGCCAGAGCCAGAGCCCGTTGACCCAGCGCCAGAGCCAGAGCCCGTTGACCCAGCGCCAGAGCCAGAGCCCGTTGACCCAGCGCCAGACCCAGTTGACCCAGACCCAGAGCCCGTTGACCCAGAACCCGTTGACCCAGCGCCCGTTGATGTCAAGTCAGTTCCCGATCATGAGCCTGTCCTCCCCAAGAAAATTTTGGGGGGGCGCCATACGCCTTCACCGTGGCCGGCCAAAGATCCACGGAGGCCCGGAAAAATAACACCGCCATGGCCACCCGAAGGGTCCTCACCGCCATGGCCACCCGAAGGGTCCTCACCGCCATGGCCACCTGAAGGGTCTTCACCGCCATGGCCACCTGAAGGGTCTTCACCGCCGTGGCCACCTGAAGAGCCTGCACCGCCCTGGACGCCCGAGGGTCCCACAGCTCCGCCCTGGACGCCCGAGGGTCCCACAGCTCCGCCCTGGACGCCCGAGGGTCCCACAGCTCCGCCCTGGACGCCCGAGGGTCCCACAGCTCCGCCCTGGACGCCCGAGGGTCCCACAGCACCGCCCTGGACGCCCGAGGGTCCCACAGCTCCGCCCTGGACGCCCGAGGGTCCCACAGCACCGCCCTGGACGCCCGAGGGTCCCACAGCTCCGCCCTGGCCACGCCCACAGCCTGCTCCGCCCTGGCCACGCCCACAGCCTGCTCCGCCCTGGCCACGCCCACAGCCTGCTCCGCCGTGGCCACGCCCACAGCCTGCTCCGCCTGGCCACGCCACAGCCTGCTCCGCCGTGGTCACGCCCACAGCCTGCTCCGCCCTGGAGGCTTCCTGGACCTGCACCATGCCCTCGTCAGCCTCCAGGGCGCCCACCCTCCCACCCCTTTGGATGTTATACGGCGCGAGGACGCGCCTTCGGGGAGGGGGGAGGGTACTGTCACGTTTTGATGTGTTTAGTTATCCTTTGTGATCTTGTTTTCCCCTGTCTTGTGTGGTTTTTGGTTTAGTCCTGTTAAGTTTTCCCGCTCCTCGTTTGTGTTCAGTCTCATCACCTGTGTTCAGTTAATTATCCAATCATTTCAAGTGTATTTAAGCCCTGTGTTTTCTCCCAGTGTTTGTCGATCGTCGTCAATGTATGGTTGTGTCTTTTCTGAAGCCCTGGAGTTTTGTTCTTTTGTTTCTGTTTATTTTTGGAAGTTTAATTTTGTAAATAAATCTTCTAAACCTCAGCCACGGTGTCCTCGTCTTCAGCTACCTGCAGCAACCCTGACAATTACTGTAATTAGGCAGCGTTTACAAGTTGGAGATCTCAACCCATTTAGCTTCGCATAATTTCAAGATCATTTGCGTTTTATAGATTTTACAAAAATCTATCATAGCAATACAAAGTATGTTTAGTGATAGTAAAACTTGACCAAAATACTTATAATTAAAATTTACTAAAGTATTTATTCATAGAACTATGTCACCAAACAAAAAGTTACATTTTTAAAGTTTTTTTATAAAGTTACTGTAGTTACTGTACTGTTCTCATTGAAGAGTGTGATGTGAGAAATGTAATGTGTGAAGAAAACAATGAAAACAATCAAGGTAAATATCTCAGAATATCTTTCTGTCATTCAATCAAACTGTAAATTTGTAAATAATACTAATAATGCAAACATTTTTAAATACAATCTGTGAAATTAGCCTTATCAAGACAAATAAGTGAGGCATTTTATTAAGAAGAAGAATTATAAGAAGAAGGATTGTTATTTTTTTATTAGTTTGTGATGCATATACACACTGTTTGACATTCCTAGTGGGCAAATTAAATAGCCCAGGTATCATAAATGTAGCTTATTTTCAAATCATGCTAAAAAACACTTTCCAGGTGTGCGTTTCCCGAAAGCATCGTTATCCAACTATGGTCGCAAGTTCCGTCAGCATAGTTATCAGCATAGTTCAATGAGTAGGTGTTTCCTGAAACCATCGTTCCAACGAACATTCGCAAACAGCATCGCAAAGTTGTGTGGTTGGAACGACAGCTCTCGACCTGTGGTTAGCAGCATAGTTTCTAAATTGCATGACTTGAGGACTTAATAAATCCGTATCTTGAGCAAAATAAGCAAGCTGACATTCACTTCAACCTGTGTCTTTTATTTAGAATACATACAAATGTGTTTTACATATTTGAGTTTGTCAAGATATTTAAAGCACCGTTTTTGAAGATGTGCGAACGTGCTCTACTATGTAAGAAGGAGCCTATGATTGAATCTGGAAATAAAGCGAAATAACAGAGAAATATGAGAAATAGTCCTCAGATGCAATGTCTGTAATGTATATCAAACCATCTAGCATTAATTCGATCTCAAACAGTTTCATTAAAAGAAGTTATTACTCCACCAAGTGTGTGACGTTATAAACCAACGTGGTTGAACGTCCACTTTGCGACAATATGGTTTCGGGAAACAGTCGTGACTAGCTAGTTGATTTCTTCAACGATGCATCGTACTAAGCAGCGAGTTATGTCGTTGTACGGGAAACACACCCCAGGCTGGTAGAGTTAACATATTCTAGTATTAAACAAACTCTACTTAAGCTTTATACAATTTTTTTTTTTTTACTTTTAGGTAACCGTCATTTTGCCAAGTATGGATCATGGAACTGGATATTTCGTTGCTACTGGAACAACATTCCTGTCCAAAAACTTTGCCTTAACTGATCCCTAAAGTCAGAGGGAAATGATAGGTAAATAACAGTGATCTAGAAGCACCTAACCCTGGTTGTAAGCCTAAACTTCTAAAACTGTAAACTTGTCCCTCAAATCTGATTGGTCAATTGGGATGTTGTACTTGGTCATGCATTCATGAAGGTGCTAAAAATAAAAGTGAATTTGGCAATGTGTTATATTAAGGAGAATCCATCAACCAAACAGTTTGAGTCCACGATATATCCCTTAAGCTTGTTGTTAATGGGGTACAGATATCCTTGTGTCACAGATTGTGACCAATAGTTAATGTGTTAAGCTGGGAATGTTTGGCACGTTGTAGCACTTACATAAACAGACATTCATTTCCAGGTCATTGTGAGGTCAGAGTGCAGTTATAAGTTCCCAATGGAGGAAACCTGATCAGTGATGTTGGATATGTCAGCACTGAACAACTGGAGAGACGCACGTCTGTCAGTGTCGGTGTTTGTTTCTATATATACTGTATATGTATATATGTGTGTGTGTGTGTGTGTAGTGACAATCACATGTACTGTGCTCAGGGTTTCCCTTGGTACAGATGGCAGGCCTCACAACACAACGTCATGATGAATCTTTTGTTTCCTGGTCACAAATATGGGCAGTTGCTTGTTTCAGTGACCCATCTGTAGACTCCCACTGGGCCATTTGATTGGATGAGTTCTTGCATACCCCACATTTGCTAAAGTGCAAAATTTTGCAAGCATGTCTAGCCGCCTTAGTGAGTTTGAGAGCATGTGGAAGGACACAGTTCCTGGAGCCAAAACTCATGTCTGTCTGAAGCATTACAGGTAGAAAGAATTGAGCAGAAAGGCCAAGGGAGCAGTTAAACACATCTTCTCCTCTGCATTTCTCCACTCCTCACTCTTTCCTGTCTCTCCCAGCTGATCTGTGAAAACAGGAATTATCTAAACTCTACCAGATGAATAAAGAGAGGCTTTTCAGATGGTTTCAGAAGGTATAGGGCTTAGTTATCAAACCTACTGTTTTTTGATCTCGGTTTGAATATTACATGTACTTTGGCTCTTCAGTTTAATAGATCTCAATTAATAAAATTAAAAGGAAACCAATTTTTCCTGGATCGTGGACCTTTCTAAAAATCTGAAAGAAGTCTTGGCTGCATGAAACTGATAGTTGCAGCTTTAAAATATGACTGAATGAATCCTGTTAAAATAAAAGGCAACTCTTTATTTTAATTGTCCACTGTAGATATTCTACTAACAGCATGTAAGTAACTTTACAACTGCATGTCATCTACAAATCATTAGACAAGTCTGTTTGCCTAATAACAATTTTTCTTTGTACTAAATATAAGTAACTTTGCAAGTATGTTAACTTATTCTAACCCTAACCTTATAACCTAACAGTCAACTAATACTCTAATGAGTTATTTGACATGTCGTTGCAAAGTTACTTGTAGGATGTCTAAAGTGGAATATTGGAATAGTGGAATATATTTAGGGATCCCAGCATCTTAGGTCGAAATGAGGGAAACATCTTAGATGGATTTATTGCAATAGACTTGTTTTTCATAACAGTTATAAATAAATGTGATCATTTATTTAATATGGGTGTCTTTTCTCATCCAGTAGTTAATGTCATGTTAAGCAATAAGGCATGATAAGCCACTTTATGTCATAGCTAACAACACCTAGTTGTAGTAAAATTACTGTAACTCATTGCATGTTTGTTAAGGTTTACGGAGGACTGAGCGCTAAGCAAGTGTAAACATATTAAAAAGTGAGCACTGTTTGTGCTTTCAGACATCCGTTTCACCTTGTTTGCCCGAATCCATCAACCCATCAGGCAGTGAATCAGCTCTCTCAAACGAATGGTCCACTCATCTGTTCCTGTGAGTGCTGGAGACAGATATGTTTGCATTCAGAGATCTCTTGTATTATTCGGCTCTTTTGGAGAGGACAATTAATTCCAGTTCCAATACATACTCTGTCTAATACTGTTTCCTGTGCTCCTGGCTTGACTATGAGTGGCTCTCCCAAAATGCAGACACACATTAGATTCGGCCGAGGTCAGCTTTATTATGGAAGTATTCGATGGGCTAAAGTGGGTACATTCCGGAACCCAAGGCCAGCTGTTTTGGTGCCCTGCTCGGCCTCCTAATTGGGCCTTATGTTTGAGTGTCCCTTGGTTGAGTGAATTAGAGGTCCTTGTGTTGTTGTACAGGAGCCAAAGGCCTGTGCGGGTGTGTATGTGTGTGTGTGTGTGTGTGTGCTGTGTGTGTAACTGGCTCTGTTTTGGGCTTGTGATCTAATTATCGGAGATAATTGCTTGGACCTGGCTCCGGTTACAGACAGGCACTTATGCTAGCTCTCTCTCTCTCCATCTCTTTCTGCATCTCCGAGTCTCTATCTTCCCATATTGCTGTGAAAGGAACTATTTGTCTGATCTCCTATAAGCATAGTCATAAAGTTGTGGAAAGGTCTTTGTCTGAAATGCTCATGACCTTGATCACCTAACAGGCCAATCTCAGGACACTGGAGTGTCTGTCCTTCCCCCTTCATGAAGCATGTGAGATCAGCCATCTTTAATCAGTATTTTTGTGCTTTAAAAAACACTGGATAAATATGCAATTCCTGGGAAACTGGCCTTTGCTTGTTGTGTTAGGTACAAAGAAAGAGGAAAGATGGAGTAAGATGACCTTACCTTGTTTTTTTTTTCTCTATTGACCATAGATGGCACAAAATCTCACCTCAACACAGCTGATAAATGGCTATGCTCTTGATTTTGGCATATCATCTGATATATAAACTTTTGTTTTTATATTTAGTGTGTTAAAATCCTTTTGGGAATAATTGATCCAATGTTGCATCTCCTTATATTGTGATAAGTGACATTGCATTGTGTTCAATGACAATTTATTTTGTATCTATTTGTTAATAAGAGATTTGTAGACACATACATTTTTTATATATTTGTAAATATTGTTTCTATTTTAAAGTATGTAAAATTTTACTTCGATTCTGCTTTGTCTGTTTTCAATTATTCAACAAAATTGTCAAAACAATTCTAAATAAAATTGTTTGTGTAGTAATTTACATTAATAAAACTTTACAGTGTATATAAATAACAATAAGCCTAATTTAAAAGACTTGCTTAAATTTACCTGGACTGATTTAAAAATCACACATTCTGTACGTTTATCTTTGAATGATTTCACATTTTGTGCTATAACAACTAAATTTGGTAACACTATATTTTACAATGTCCATGTTACACTTATTGCATGTAGTTACTACAGTAATAACTATATTATGAATTATTACATGCAACAAACCCTAAACCAAACCCTAATAGTAACACTAACCCCCATACGAACACATTACTCAGTACTTAAATATATAATTACACTGTAACAATGAATGTAACCTTAAATCAGCAAATGTTTCTATTTCTTTCCGATAACAAATTAGCTGATGCTACATCATCCTGCACATTATTAAAATAAATGTATACATTTTAAAATAAAACTGCTAAATGTACATCTAAATATGTTACAATTGTTCTTATACAGGGAGCATATTTCCCCATCTTTCAATTATTTGTTTTGGTTGTTTGAATTATTTTTGTTCTCTAAATGTAAAATGCCTCATTCAATCAATTCTTCAAGGCAACTACAGATTTGTTTTTCAGCTAATTTTAATTAGTATAATTTTTCTAGCTTTTAGATAGGCTAGTTTTAAAAGAACTTCATTTGTGAAATGAACATAATGCTTTCTTTTTATATCCTAACTTTGTTTTTGAAGCAGTGACCTTACAAAGCAAACATATCTGGTATATAGTTTTAATGGTTGTACGCAGACCTCAACACTTAACACACAAACCTCAAGAACAATAAAAGTTAAATGTAATAAATGTAAAAAGATGAGCTGTTAACATCACAACATTAAGATTTACAATAAATAAATAAATTGCTTAAATTGTTTAGTTACAGTATATCCAACCTAAAGAACTTTGGAAAAACATCCAAGACAAAGTTGAGAAAAAAAAACAAACAAAAAAACAATAATAGGACCTTTGAGCAATTAAAAAACCAACCTCTGAGCAATAACAAGTTTCTCTGGGTTTAATTTACTGATTGTATATCTCATATATAGAGAGATTTAATTTCTTCTTTTAAATTAGTCTTTCATGACTCATATTTTAGGATTTAATGCCTCATGTGTCTTTGGGAGACTGTATATGAATGAATATTGTGTGTTCCTCAAATGGACCATGATTTTTTACAAAGGCATTCAGTTTTATGAGCATGCTAGTGTAAGATTTGAAGACACAAATGTCTCTCTGAGTCTCATCCTCTGGTGGGCAAAACATCAGTCACACTGTTTTACAGAGTGTGTGCCCCACTGGAGACGTGTACTAAAGTGAAAAAAAAAAGAAAAAAAAGAACAAAAATACTATATTGTCTTCAGCTACTCTACTTTCTGAGCCGGTTTCATGCTTTCTGTGGTTTCAAACTAACTTCAATGGCACGGGAGGCAGGCACGCTAACAAGGACGCTAAAGACCACAGACTCTAGTTTCAGTTGCTAGTGCGTCTCTTGAGATCAGGGGAGTGAGGTTTACACAGATCTTTTCTAACCTCTGTTACACAAGCAACCATCCAAGTACTTTGCAACGGGTCTCATTTGTTTCTATTTTGATCTCTCCTAAAGAATTGTAAGCAAACAGATTCTGTCGTTGTTTACATTGTGCTGTCTCTCGCTTGAGCCAGAAATGGTCCAGCCCCTATAGGCAATAGGTGATCGCTTTAGGAAAGCCTGCGCAAGGGAGTCTATAATAAATGAGATCTACTGTATACTTGTTAATTTTCTTAGTTAGTTTTATTATTCACTTTACAATAAGGATCCAGTTGTTGACATTAGTTATCTACAGTAGTTAACACAAACTATCAATGAAAAATACTTCTAAAGCATTTATTAATCTTAGTTCACATTTATTTTGACATTTACTATTAAAATCAAAAGTCGTATCTGTTGTAATAAGTGGAACTGAGCTGACTTGACCTGAACAGTTCAAATATAATGAACAGTTGTATTAAGGAACATTAACAAAGAATAAAAAATACTGTAGCAAACGTATTGTCCATTGTTAGTTAATGCAATAACTAGCATTACCTAATGGGACCTTATTGTAAAGTGTTACCATTATTGTTCTACCCGTTTGCATAGTTCTTTACAATGATTTCACTGCGCTATAAGCTTAATTTTTGTCGCACCATTGAGCTAAATTAAACTGCAAAAAGTGCAAAAAATATGAGTTTCCTAGTGCCAGGGGTCGACGCTGAATCCCACAGGCTGTGCTCAGATGGGACAGAGTGGTCCTGAGAACAGAAAACAGATGACTGAGACACACACAAAGGGGCTGTACCAGGTCAAACCACATCACTTATTCCCATCACTCCCATGCCCATAATATGTTTATGTTTAACAAGAATTTAGAGGAGGATTCTGTCTATCAAAGCACAAGTACACAAGTTCAATCTGTGATATTTGCACGGCAATAAACACATAAGAGCAACAACTGCTAATGAATGAAGAAGAACTTCTTGGTGTGCGTGCGTGTGTGCGTGCTCGCACGTATGTGTGTGTGTGTGTGTGTGTGTGTGTGTGTGTGTGTGTGTGTGTGTGTGTGTGTGTGTGTGTGTGTGTGTGTGTGTGTGTGTGTGTGTTGGGTGGGTAATGGATTTTTACTGGCTAAATGACATGTAAATGCAAAATTTATACAAATGCCACACATGTGACCCATTATTCTGAATGGGCATGAGCTTCTTATGTGAAGGCATGTGAACTTACTCTAAAGAAAGAATATGCAAATAAACTGCATTAATTGTGGATGCATGATGCATGTTGCAGATGTTATGTGAGTCATGAGAGTGTGTGTGTTATATCTGAGGTGTGTTTATAAAAGGATGAGTCTGGGCACTGTGGTATCTCGAGTTTACACAAAGTTGAGGAGATAATGGTCCCTGGCTTTGACACTGAGCTCTACAGGAGACGGATGAACTTGCTTGGGCCATTTCGAGCACACACACACACACACACACACACATACATACATGCTTACACATAGACAGGAACACACGTTCACAGTCATATAAACACACTTACACACTTAAGTACAGTGTGTTTATGTGGTTGTGGTTGTTTATAAGCTGCTATGATATACATTAAAGCAAGTGAAGACTTCCTTGATCCCATAATTCTTTGCACAAATAAGTACCACAGTCTTACAATGTTTTTTTGACTGACTAAATGTAAACATGTAAGTGCATAATTTATACAAATGCCATATATATGTGTGTGTGTGTGTGTGTGTGTGTGTGTGGTGTGTGTGTGTGTGTGTGTGTGTGTGTGTGTGTGTGTGTGTGTGTGTGTGTGTGTGTGTGTGTGTGTGTGTGTGTGTGTGTGTGTGTGTGTGTTTTGGACATGGACTTAGTCTAGATTTAGATTCTCTTAAAAAACAAATGTAGCAGTATCGTTAAATTAATATTTTTTCATGGTTATCATGGTTTGACAAACATTCTCAAATTGTTAGCATGAAAATGTCATGAAAGATTCTTTAAATTGGCAGTTTGCCCATTTTTGTTTATTTAAATAACTTTGCTATCCATGAGCACATTACTCAGTATTTACTAAATGTTTAAACATAAAGATTAGAGTCAGGGATTAAGACTTAAACAAAAAAACAAAAAAACATATGTGGTTATACCATGTTGTATACCATGGCTGCCTTCTAAATACAATGGTACATGTCATGGACCAAAAGTACCATGATATTATAATCTTCATTATCACTGTAGGTTAAAATCAGGTAAAGTAGGTCGTTTTCATTTTTTACCATTTTAGCATTAACATACTGGAACTGTCAAAATGTCACCTGATTTGCCTGAATTTACATGGTACAACCACAGTACTTTTTGAAAGGGCACAGACACAACTGTTTTTGTTTATCTATATAGATAGTGCATGATTCAATACCTCGTAATTTGCATAGAGAGGAAAGAGTTAAAACTGGTAACAGATTCTAGAGATCGTTTGTGTATTAGGAGGCGTGGAGCCAAACACACAAAAACACACACACACACACACACACACACACACACACACACACACACACACACACACACACACACACACACACACACACACACACACACACACACACACACACACACACACACACACACACACTGTCACAGAATAAATGGCATGGCGGTATCAATATGTCAGTGATGAGTCTGGTTACACTGTCATTCCCACAGATAACATGTACACATGCACACAAGATGAATGTTTGCTGATTATCCTTGCTGTGAGGTTCACCATAATAGATGGTGGGGCATGTCTCTGTTTTATTTTGTGCAAATCCATGTGTCTCTGTGTTAGCGATTTCATTTATGACTGTAAGTTTGCGTGGTCTTGTTTGTGAGCGTGTATGTGTTTGTGTGTCTGTGTTTATGCGTGTGTGTGTGGACGGGCTGTAAGCGGAGAGGACGCCAGACTGTCTCCAGACATGCTGTAGAGGAACGGATCATAAATCAGCTCAGATTAAAGAGAAAGCGCCAACCTGCCTCTGTGCTCAGAGCAACTTCACTAAACCCACTATAACCCAGTCCAGAACAAGCCCGGCTTGGAATTTTTAAAGGCCAACATCCTACTTTTTACACATTTTCACACACTTTCAATCATAACCGAAATTTGAACTTGCATGTAATACCCAACATCCAGATTCAGAGGAGACAGAGGTGTTTGTTTTGAAGAATTTGTGAAACAGATTTCTTAGTGGAGCAATAGCCAATCTTTATACATGACAATGATCTTCCCCCTTACATAACTAATGACATCATAAGGGTTCAACCAACCAAAACAGAGCAAATTTGAACGACCACATCCTGCATATTCAAACCACTGACTTACTGACCAAATCTGTGTAATTATTTCCATGCAAATCAATCATTTACCAAACGTTTCCCATTCATCATCAGTCATTTCATGTACATTTTGAGGGATGAAAGTAGATAGTTTCCTAGTGTCACATTAGTATCGCCATGCAAGCTCATTATTTTTGATATTTAAAAAATGTAAAAGCTGCTCTACATGTTTACTCTTATTCGATTTTGCATGTAATCATGTACTTTATAACGACTTTACAATCAGACGCCAAGGTCATGTATTATAGTGGAAAATCCATGTAATTCCTTAAAAAATCCTTAAATGTAAGTTTAAGATTTCAGTGATTAATGGTATTAAATGGTTAAACCTAGCATTTTGGTTACCAAATTCATATGCCATAAAAAATATTGTATATTTTACCAAATTCATATACCATGATATCCATGTGGTACTCTAAAAATGCCATGTCAACGAAATCCTGGTACAATTCTGTAATTTTGTGATGAATCCGGGATATTTGTTTTGAGATCTTTAGTTAGTTATTTAATCTATCAAGCTTAACTATTAATATTGCAGAAATGTAAATAATAATGTTTTGAAAAACCTTGGTGCTCCATTCACTAGATATGTTGCATTATTGGATTTAGACTGTTTATTTGCACAAAGCAAAGATATCTGAATTTTAACTTTTTTACTCGCCATAATGTCCTTCCAAGCCCATTACTATCAAAATGTTAGGGAGTGAAGCCTCATTCGCTTTTATTTCCTCTTTTCCCCTAATGTAGTGAATGGTGACTGAGGTTGTCAATCTCTAACATTCGGTTTATTGCCTATATATCGCCTTATAATAGCAGAAAACAAAAACAAAATGCAACACAAGGGCATTTCACATTGGCAATGCCTTCAAGCTTATCTAAGATCAGACTTGCTGTTTCTCTTAGTAGATGAGGTTTAGATACAGATCAGAAGAACTGACCCGAGACCCACATGAAAGGCCAATAAACACTGTCTGAGCCAGTCAGAGGTGAAATGGCACTTCCTCTTCATCAGTTTGCTTCAAGGGCAGGCAATTCCCAAATTCATTTCGGGGCCGTTCTTTATGGGAACAGTTAAATATAGTTTTGGGAAGGAGCGGAGGCAGGATAGTCAAACAGTTTACTGCACTTTTCCCTGGTTTCTAGGTGGTCTGGCTAATGTTTCATGGTCATGTCTGACTAAAGAAAATGCCCCTGCTCCCACTTACACCCAGATCTCTCAGTCTGCAGGCACGCAGACCCACAAGTTCAGCTCCATGCTTGGGAAAATACAGCCATCCATCCTACTATAATAGATGGTACAGCATATTATAGTTTGTGTACATTTGCTGAGTAGATATGCTATAACACACATCTGCACAGTTCAAAGTTCACATGATCAGTTTCTCAGATGAACAAAAACTACTCCGCAAACACACAAACTAAATGTACATTACAGATCAAAAGTTAGGGATAATAATATACAGTTTTTCTGCATTTTTGTAGAAATCATGATGTAAAGATGCAAAAAAACATTTATTTGAAATCTGAAATTAGATTTTTCTGTAACATTATAAATGTCCTTACAGTCACTCTTTATCAGTTTAATGCATCCCTGCCAAATAAAGTTATTCATTTATTTTCATTTTTAATTTTTATAGGGAAGGAGCAACACAGAGAGTATATATATACACTGTGTATATATATATATACCTTTTATGTATATTGAGGAAGCTCATGAATCTTTTGATTGACTGCTGTAGGATCTCTTTCCCTGTTTGTTTCCGCTCTCTCTGTGTTGCTCCTTCCCTCCTTACACAAAGAAAACACTAGTATATCTGATGAGTCTTCAGCTCTTTGCTTACACGCCTGCAGCTCTTGTCAATGTAAAGACTTACAGCTACAGGAGTTTGTTTATCCTAAGGGTTTGTCCTGCCTCCCTTCTTATCCAGAATGAGTGAGCTGTCCCTCACACATGAAATTGTTTTATACTTTTCCTCTTTTTTTTTTTACGGTATACTTTTAAATTCACGGTAATGTCATTAAATGTAGTTTTCTGGACGCTCATAGCAAATTCAAAACTCAACATACTGTTGAGTAACACTTTTAGAATCTGTTTTATGGAATAAGTGATCACATATTCAGGCTATGTGAAAGCAGAATTTTAACTGTGTCTCAGGACTTCCCTGCTAAAAGAAAATGACTTGAATTGTGGATCACCAGCACTTTTTTTTTTAATGCTGTGGACTTCCAACTTCTTAACTTTAAATTTTACCCTCTGGTGCTCCTCTGTCCTTTTTGACCGATTTCTTTTTTTTGTATGAAACTTAGTAAAGGTTTGGTACTTGCTATGTTGTACCAGCATTTGTTTCTGCAACATTGTTTCTGTTGGTGCAACAGCATTATGAGGACTCTCCATAGGCGTAATGGTTTTTATACTGGACAAACTATATATTCTATCCCCCTACACTGCCCCTATCCCTAAACCTATCCATCACAGGAGACATGCTGCATTTTAAAATGTTTAGTAAAAATTGTTTTTTATGTTTTTTAAGCCATTTGTTTTATGAGGACTTTTGAAGTGTCCTCGTAAAACCACCATAAGTTGTAATACCAGTGTAATACACATGTCATTAACAAATTTGTGTCCTCATAAATCACATACACCAACCCACACACACACACACACACACACACACACACACACACACACACACACACACACACACACACACACACACACACACACACACACACACACACACACACACACACACACACACACACACACACACACACACACACACACACACACACATACATATCATGGACATGATTCAAAGAGGTTAAATGGTCCTGAAAAAAATAGTCACACTTGTGCTCCTCTTGGTCAAAAATGGCGTAATGAAAATGAATGGGAGTTGAATTTCATCTATTTAAACTTAATGAGCAAACAGATTTTTTTTTTTTTTTTTTGAGATATCAAACTCAAATTTGGAACACAACTTGTTTAGATTCATGGCTTTGATTTTCTTGCAGTTTTAGTGTAAAACTTGTTTTGAAAATATATATTTCATATAAAAAAATAAAGTTGTATTTGTGTGCATTTTTCATAACAATAAATGTAAAATTCTGTAACTTCTATCACTTCAGCAATATTCTGCCAAGTGTTGTCTTTAAAAAGAGATCAAATTAAGTATGTGCTCTAAAGCATTCAAGATTATCAGCAGTTTAAGTTGGAAATAACATTTTCAGGTCTATGCTCAAAAAGTGAATAAATGGATTATAATTAAAGCATAAATACAAATTAGTTCCATAAAATCCCCTAAATATACACCATATTTAATAAAAAACATTATCGAACTAAAATATAGTACATTCAGTGCTAGAGTTTCGCATTGTTTTCTCTTTGCTTTTGCTTTGTTTTCTCAACGCTTCTGTTTTTAAATGAACAAATAGTTTCAAAATAAAACCCACTCAAGTCAGACCGAATGAAATGATTGAACGAACATTTTATCGTCCAATGCTTTCCACAGATGATATGTTTTATAAAAATACATTTAAACCGCTTAACACAGTGATTGCTATCAGGATATGAGGAGACTTTCAACCAGCATAACAAAATACATTTTCTGTAGAGAATAACCTATATACAGATTTCACAGCAAAAAGACACGTGCACCATGACCTGAAGGGGAAGGTTTTTAAAAACCATACTAAAAGGCCTTTTACTGGATAAGTAAAAACCAGACGGCAGATGATAAAACCATGTTGTATAGCATTGTGTCCAACAGTTTTTTGTTGACAATCTGTTGATCGTGTTGATAGTTCAGCCTTAGAAAATTGGTTAAAATGTGTGAAGAATGCAGGAGAGGGCGCTGAGAGGCAGGCCAAGGGTGTTGGCGGCAACACTACGG
The DNA here is from genome assembly GCA_036326025.1 of Chrosomus eos. Taxonomy (NCBI): domain Eukaryota; kingdom Metazoa; phylum Chordata; class Actinopteri; order Cypriniformes; family Leuciscidae; genus Chrosomus; species Chrosomus eos. Next base: position 11,839,746 of record CM070820.1, read on the forward strand.
AGAGTTCAGGATGGATTTGTTCCTTCTCTCCGCAGATTAGCCCGCAAAATGGCCATGCTGTTTGCACTCACATGCACTGATAAGCACCATTAACAGGGTGCTAATCCTGTCGCGTTCAGCATTCAGACTCACACAGACAGGAGGGGAGGGACCAGCAGAGAGAACTCAATGTGGGATAGAAGCGAGGTCACCATTATTAATTGTTTCCATTGTGTCATTTGTAGACTCTGTCATTCGTAGACTGTGTCAAGAGACTTGAAGAGAGGAACTGTGCATGTTGCATGTTTGTGATGGAAAGATGTGTCGGCAGTGCCAACTGAGCTGTCCTTTTAAACTCACTGGGGCAAACAGCTGGACAATATAGAACGATATATGGGATGTCTAGCTCAAGGTTTCCGCAATGACAGTATGAGTAATTTTAAACTCAATCTGATAGTCTTTTATTGCTTTTATTCAATTTAATTTCCTGTACACTTATTCCTGGTACACTCCACTACAGCTGAGGTTAAATGCATTGCCACAAATCACAATCATATTGAACATTTTAGGATTTGTTCATTGGATTCTGCAATCCAGGCGATGGTAGTTTTTGCATTGCTCTTTATTAGACTCAAACAATGACCCTTTCGAAATAGCAGCCCGAACTAAAATCTAAATCCAGAGGGTAGAGATTAAATGAATGATTGAACGAATGAACAAAATAATTTAATTAATTAATTAACTAATTAATTAATTAATACATTTTTATTGAGTTTTCCAAACATATTAAAGCAGTCTAGTTGCCATAAATATTATATTATATTATATATTAAAGAGTGTTTAAAAACATATTTTATTCCCTGGCTTTTGATTTACCATGAGAGCTCCTGTGGTCTTCGTTGTTGCTGTCATTTTTGATGTTATTTGTTTGTTTTTTGTTTCTATTATTATGAACATTTTGTTTTTAATTCTGTAAAGCACTTTGGAAACCTTGTTGTTTGTTTAAATTGTGCTATATAAATAAAGTGGATTGGATTGGATTGGATATTATATTATATTATATTATGTTACTCTTTCTTTGTTTCTTTTATTTAATTATTTTTACTACATTTACAATTTACTGATTTTAGATGTATGTTTAAAGCAGCATTATATTCTCTGAAATCAATTCTTAATATTGTGTACTTCTCAAATAAAATCTTGTATAAGGGATGTTTACATATTTTCCTGGAAAACAAGACAAAAACTGATTAAGAAAGAGATTGTTGCCGTGCAAAATCTGGTTGATCTGAATGTTGTGGCAGGAACAATGAAGGTTTTTTCTCCAGGAAAATGTCTTATTTGTGTAAATCGTGTTAAGCGTATTGCATCCCAGCTTTCAGGACTCGAACATGACGATTTGACCACGCAGGCCTAATATTAATATCTTACAAACCTATAATATTAAGGTTTGTTTACATACACAGTTTCATACTGAAGATTTTTGGATTTGTTCATTGGATTCTGCAATCCAGACAGTTTCTTTTTGCCTCATGTGTTTTCAAAACTAGAGAATCATCCTCAGACCCTGTCTAACTTTTTCCATTAGCTTTAAAGCTGGTATTTGGTCTGGCCAGTTGAGTAAAAAGGCTATTGGTCATAAGTTCATTAGGTGCCCTGAGGCACATGTCAACCCATTACAATTTACTTTATTTATGCCTGTCGCCTTGAGTCATTAGTCTCTATGACTATAATGAAATTTTGCAATGCTGTTAGAGTCACTTAACAAATGAAGGCTAAGACGACTCTAGATGCCTCATTGATTTAGATGTCTGAGGTCGGTTGTGATGGTATAAGGGGCCGACAGGACAATGTGTGTGTGTAGATGTGTGCTAGATATGCCGTCAAATCCATCACGTACAGCAGTGTATCAGTTTTCTACATGAACTCTGATCATCTATAGATCTGTAGTTTTAGACAACCTCAAACTGAGTTCCCTGTGTCTGTGTGTGCATGAACCCAATAGGCCCCAGAGACCTCTTCAGTCCGACGTTACAGAAAAATATTGGACATAGGACACCTAAGATCAAACTCCATTACATTAAAGAAACATTAGACGCAGTAGTTAAGGAGGGAACGGCTCGATCCATTTACATGTCAAAGATGGGGGAGTGCAGTCACAACCAATTACGTTGGCGGAGTAGTCTGACTGTCTGGGGCTTTCTCTCCTGTCCTCTACTCTTCATCTCTCTAATATTCATTTCCTTTGTTTTATGGGTGAATATTGCATGTAGCGTTTCCCTTCTTAAGCTACACTGTTGAGTGCTAAAGGCTAGTCTAAGCTATTTGTCACAGCCACATGTGAAGCTCTACTTTACTTGGTTTTTATCTGAGGATGAAACAAGCTGCCTGATGTCAAGGTCTCTGTGTGATTTTACACAGCTGCATGTGCAAAATAACACAACACCAGACTAAAAATATCAAAAATATGGAATGAAGAATCGAATGAAATACTCCAGCATAAGTTAAGGGACAATGACGTGACTCTCTCTTTTGTGACATACATTGTCCTAATTTATTCACAAATGTATCAAAATGCAATGAATATGCATTTTCTATGATGAGCTAGTTTTTTATTTTTTATTTAAAATTAATTTATATAATGGGGGTTATAAAGTAAAAAATTGTCAGGTTAATACTGCTGTCGTATGTGGTGCAGCTCCCCAAAAATGTCTATATTTAGTGGCATCACATGGGTCATTCCATTTAAATGGTTCTTGAAAATGGTATAAACGTTTTTCAAAATAATATGAAACCAATATGAATACAGAGAGAAATTGGCACACGTGTTTAAAGAAGTTTTTTAAATTATTTTCGTTTATCTTTAAATTCACCTTTTTCTTTATCATTTAAGTAAATATTATGCAGTACTGTAAACAATTTTTTTATTTTTATTTTACAAATTGAGAGAATAGTTTAAAAATGTTTGTGGTAAATCAACAGCATGCCTCAAACAAATTTCAGTATAATATTCATTTGACCTGAAATATACCTCATACTTGACACATGTACCTACCCCATAAAAAACCATGATTCAGTGAACAGTATTTAATTTTGGCCCCTTTGTGCCCTGATGTTGGTGATGGTGTAAAGCAGGTTAAATAGGTTAAGATTCTTATCCATCCCAAAGCCTTTGGAGCCATTCCTTAATAATCCTTTTCACCCCCTGAGACATTATTGCCAGGTTTAGCCGGATTTACCTCACCCGATAGCAGAGCCGACAGTGTCAAAATAGTCGCCATATCAGAGGAAAACTCACAAACAACAGCAAATGGAACAGTGACACGGACTTAGACAGAGATTAAAAGACACAGAGGCTGATAGATGGTGTAAGCAGGCAAAATGTTAGATAAAGCCTCGCATCCCGAAATTAAAAGCTTGTTTCTTGTCTGTGGGCCCTCAGTGGAATAACAGCAAGCCTGATGAGGACTCCTGTGCTGAGTGTGTAATCCTGACAGATCAATTTCCCTGCCACCAAATGGCCTACATTTCACCGGACTGCTGTGAGAAACAGCAGCATGGAGCAGTGCGGCCATCAACACAGAACTGTCCAGTGGGATAGATACATGCTTTGGATGGAGGATCTAATCTTGCTTGTGTGTGTGCGTGGAAAAGGTTTGTTTTATCTGAAGAGCTGATTAAAATTGTCACTACACACGTTTGCTCCCGATCCACTTTGTCCTTTCCGTAAAACACACTAATCTCATGCAAATTTTCCATTGTCTTAGGGTCAGTGTCAGACATGAGATTAATTATTTGGGGCATCTCTCGTACTATGAGCAGCTTCTGAATTAAAAAAAAATGTTCTTCATTATTTTCTTTGAGGGGTTGGCATAAGGTCAAACATGTTAGAGTCATATGACTATCCTTATATTTTAAAAAACAACAACAGGAAATTATATTATAGACCATGCTATGTTTAATATTGTAATATTTCAGTACTTCAATTTAAACTTAACGAAAATGAGAAATATTGATTTGGCAACTGCCAAGTGTATGCTATGTTTTGATTTAATTCTAGTTCCTGAGTTTTAATTTTCCCGCCACTAGTTTGTTTCTGTGGTTACTGATTTGAATTACACAACTCTTTCAGATTCTGTTAACATTTCTCTCCAAACACGTAATTTTTTGTTATTTGTGAGAAAACGTTTCCCCGCCAAACACAGAATTTTATTGGTTTCCGTGTTCTCACTGTTATGCGCTAGGGGGCGTTATGACACATCGTCTGAAATAGTACTGAATCTCCGGATAAAAGCACATGCGAAGAAGATGCAGAAAAAACAATCTCATATGTAGTCATGTAAAATAATGTGATAATCACATTAAACAGCATATAAATCAAAACTGCCTAATGTTACTGGATGAAATGTCGACTCAGGATGAGCTACAGGACTGTGCAAGCATTGGGGCTGTTGATGGACTAGATTTACTTCATCCATGTTTTGATGATTGCTCTGAACCTGATCCAGATGTAGTATTTGACAAAAACATGATTTTCTCAGCTTTTTGCTCAAAATGTTTATTCTTATTTTTACGAAACTCTCCCATATTCAGGTGTTGATAACAAAAGAATGCATGAAGCCAGAATAAAGCGAAGATTTTATTCTTTTAGATTTGTTATTTTAAAGCAGAGGGCCAATTCTTTATTTTGATATCTTGAAATATCTTCAGGAATTCATAGATAACAAAATATTTTAGGGGCAATGGAATTTTTGTGACAATTATCAAAAATGCTGGCGGTGGCTGGAATTATTATTATTTTTTTAAACACAAGCAGGGAAAGAGTTAATTAGCTTCCCATGAGTATTTGAGCCCTCAGTTCATTCAGTTCTTTGTTCGGTGTCGTCAAAGTTAAATGATTATTTTGAGAAAGATTTCACCTGTGATCTGCATGTTATTTTGATTGTTTGGATTTAGTTTTTTTTTATTAAAGACGTTTTTTTTTGTTATATATTTTCCATCGTCATGCACTTTATTACAGCCACAACCTGACAGAACACCAAACCAAAAGAAAAGTAATAATGGACATTCCTGCAGTTCACCTTCTCCTCCTGGAAAAGGAGGTGCATTCCCTCGACCACACAAGAGATTTCATAGCTCGCTCTGCACCTTCTTTTACACCAGCCTCAACTAGAGGTCCGTGGCACGCCTGCCCATGGAAGGTCCTCGAGGGAGCTTTGCAGAATAACTTGAGTTGGTGCTGGTGAGATGTTGATCCAGCTACACTGTCTGTGCTGCAGAGGAAGGCATCACAAGCCCCACTCTGGACCCAGAGCCCAGCCAGCCATTCAACAAACCCATCACTCTGCCAGAGCCCACCGCAGACACAAAGCCCTAGCCCGCCTCGATGCCAGTGGAGAAATGGACTGAACCAGTCATCGTCCCCAAGCCTCATAAAACATCTGAAGTTTGTGAGCTGGCAACATCGTCCGTTCCTGTTCTGTTCGGTGTTCCACAGACCTCTGAGCCCTCCGCAGCGTTCTGTCTCTCCAGCCCTTTGGCTCCACCTTCATTTTGACTCCACCTCGGACCTCAATCCTACCGGCTCCACCTCAGTCCTCAAGCAGCCTGGCTCCACCTCGAACACTCATTACTGTGGCTCCGGCTCGGCCTCTAGGTCCATTGGAGTCGTCCGTTTTCACTGGCTCTATGTCTGCGTGTAAGGTTCCATCATCTCTGTCAGTCATCCCCCTAGTGTCATCAGCCAAATCTCTACCATGGTTCCTCCCTCCCTTAACCTCGGGCCATTGTCCTGGCTGTGGTCTGGGTCCCTGCATGGCTCCTCCTGCTCCTGGCTCCACACTCCCACCGCCATCGCCACCCTGGTGTCTCTCGCCATTACCCTGTCCTGTTTAATGCCATGCACCTGCTTCATGTCCTCCTCCAGAGCCCCCACCCTAATTTCAAATATGTTTACGCCTTTAAAAAAAAAAGATTTACGCAATTTAATTAATAGCAAAATTCCATCATATTGAATTAAATAATCATTTTACATGAATAATCGAATAAGGATTGTTCAATTATTCAGTTAAAATATGTAATGATTATTTAATTCAATATTTTTGCAAGACAAGGGAAGGTTAGTTCAGGCTGTCATATGGTCTAACTTATAATTTCATTGAAAAAAATATATTTAAAAATGTGGTAACACTTTATTTTGATGGTCCCTTTTGAACATTCTGACTATAAGAAAATAATGACTAAGATGTGTATGCTTAAATGTATTCAAGGTAAAAGGAACACTTAAATGACCTCCAGTGAATGTGCTTTTTGAGCCTTTTAAAGTTAGTTTCTTAAACATTGATAAGTCAAGTGCTGTAAAAATGTCTATAACTGAGCCAGATTGTTTTCACACTAAAGGTGTTCTGATCAAGCATCTTTGCTAAATATAGTTCCTTTACTCATGTTCTCTTTCGTTCTCTGCTTATGATGCCTGGTACCTCTAAAACCCTCAGAGCCCCCAATCATTGTTGAAACCCACCAATGACTCTGGGCTCTTACAATAAGAATGGTAATGTATTTTGAGAGGCCTTAAAGCATAATACTCTATGTTTCATTGAAACTGGCACCTGGCCTTCGATGACACTGCTAAAGCGCTTAAGACAGATAGAAACTGTGATTATGTCACCAGAGAGGGTCATCGCTTTTCAGATCAGAGCTAGGTGACAAAACCAAAGTGTTCCAGTCACCTGCTCTTGATAAGAAGCTCTGGTGGTGTGAAGGTGGAGGCTAGTTGTGTGTGTGTGTGTGTGGTCCTGGTACACCCTACGTTATGGGGACATGTCCCCACAAAGATGGCAATATCCAAAATCCTCGACCTTGTGGGGACATTTTTGTCCCCATGAGGAAAACAGCTTTTTTTTTTTGAAAATATAAAAAGTGTGTGTACCTACTTAAAAATATATTCTGGACAAATTTGTACCCAGAAGTGAGCTAAATCTGACAAAATCTTCAAAAATTTGGGGATGTCCTCATTTAAAAAATGGTATAAAAATAAAGCTGAACTAAAAATGCTGAACGTTGACTAGTGTTAGGGGTAGGTTGCAGTATTTATAACTAGCTGTATAAAAAACTAATAGAAGTCTAAGCAATCTCCCCATTTAGAAGTAAAAGCGTGCATGCCCGTGTGTGTGTGTGTGTGTGTGTGTGTGTGTGTGCGTGCGTGCGTGCGTGGTGTGCGTGTGGTGCGTGCGTGCGGCGCGCGCGCGTGGTGTGTGTGTGTGTGTGTGTGTGTGTGTGTGTGTGTGTGTGTGTGTGTGTGTGTGTGTGTGTTTGTGTGTGTGTGTGTGTGTTCATTAGGCTAGAGTTGAGGGAATCCTATGAGGTTGCAAACAGGGAAAGGGTTCCTGTGATTACTGTTAATTACCCGCAGGGCCTTATAATACACACACTGATATGCAGCAAGTCTGAGCACATTGCCAGGCCACCCCTGAACTTCCTTTGGGTCCACCCTCATTTCCTCTTCCCGGCCATGAGTGATGAGAGTTGTAATGAGATCATGCTAAGTGTGTGGTTGTGTGTTGGGGGGGGGGAATGCTTCTTTGTAATCAAGTATATGCCGCGCTCAGAAGATTTGTTCCTAATTCTGTTGATTTTCCAAGTAAAACGGGAAATAATCAAAAAGGCTTTTTAAAAAAAATACATTTCCTACAACTTTGTTTTGCCACTTTTATTTATAGCTGTAGTGGGGAGAGAGGACTGGATGGGAAGAGGCGCCTTAATGAAATGTTGCAAGCCAGATTCAAATTTGTGTTGTCCAAATAAGACACACCACAGCTGAAACAATTTTTAGACCACACCACATAGTTAAAAAATGACGTGGATTAAAAAAACTTCTAAAAAAAAAAAAAAAAACCTCCTAAGATTAGTATAGACACTTCAGAAAAAAAGAGTATAGAATTTAAGAAAAACAAAATGTAAAGAAAGGAAGAGTTGACTGAATGGCAAGAGCCATCACAAACATGGCAAAACGTTCTTAAAGGGGTGATGAACTGAGATATCAAATTTTCCTTGAGCTTTTGACATCTGAGAGGTCATCATATTATAAGAATATCCTGTAAGTTTAAGAACTGAAAACGTCCTTGTTAGTCCAATAAATGCTTTTATTGACACCAGCCTCAGCAAACGCCTCGTTTTTCAAAGTGGGGAACTATGACGTCAAAGAGGATAAAACACCACCCCAGCAGAAGAAGATCAACGCCTGCTTCAACACGGCCGGTTTAGCCCCGCCCACCGATTCGCGCATTACACGCATTGCTAAATAACATAGACCTACCTCGTGATGACAAACCGAATCGAGCTACCGAGAATACAAAATATTGTGCAGTGCCTGGTTGTGGAAGAAGACAGTCGCTGCATAAGCTTCCTCTGGATTCCAATAGGAGTGCATGGATAAACTTTATTTTTCATGACGTTCCACTCCAGCTAATGAGGTAAAACATTGTCCGTCTGTTCGCTTCATTTCACTGAGGATTGTTTTGTAAACAAGACTGGATTTGCAGACCGATTAAGAGTAAAGAACTTATGGAGGAATTATGCAACACCTGGACTCTGGGTCGAACATGTATGGGCGAATCATTCCGGTTGCCATTTTACAACATTGGACGTTTTCAAAACAATTTCCCCCAAGTGCATCGACGGGTGAGTTGAAACTCATTATAATATGCAAAACTGTTATCCACTCACAGCAGTGGGCGTTTACTTCCAAGTCTTCAATGCGAGACGCCCATAAAAACCGAGCATTTTTCAGCTAGGCTCAAAACTAGGTTAGAAAATAGCGTATTACTTATTCATTTTTATGTTTTTGAATGCAAAAACCAAGCGAACGTTATAAGTTTACCTCAGACAACAATATAATAAGATTTAAAAAGCCAGTTCATGACCCCTTTAAAATAGCATGATCCAATTTGATTGGCTAGCTTTTCTCAGTTTTAGGCAGTTGCAATGCTTTTTTCATCAGTTTTATTGCTGGGAAATAGCCATCAAAGTTCCCAGAGCATGAATTGTGCAGTGCATCTTCTTTTAAGACTGAACAAGTTGCTGATTTTGCCAAAGTTTGTGAGGTTAATGGCATTAACTCGTTCATATTCAACATATTCAAGAGTTTTGTTTCAGATTATTTGAGAAATCCTTAATCACTTTACCCCCTGGGATATATCTAATTTAAGATTTGCCCATCCCTATGTACTAAGTAAACTGTGACTTTACAAAGTCAAACGGGATTTTTCAGTTTAAGTGGCTGTTTCTTGGTCAGAATAAGGTGCGAAGTGGACACGATTTAATGTTGATTGTCCAAATCCTGGCTACGGCAAGGGGTTTGGCTGTTTAGTGACCTTGTTAACAGGTGCGATCGGCATTCAGTGTATGATCTCTCTAATCGCTATCGCGGTACTATGATGTCATACACCAATCGATCTCCTCAGCACTGCTTCAAGTCGAACACATCTCTTCCAGTTGAGAACTACACACTTGTTCTAAATTTTAAACCATTCTAAACCATTTTAAATAAATAAATATATACACATATTTAATTGTACTCTAGATGTTTCAGCAAAGACCATGACAACTGTAACCTGACAGTCATGACAACATTTTCCTGTGGCTCCATAGTGATCAATCACATGGCATTTGCCATTTAGTTATTAGCTATACAATTTATTTTGCCCCATTACAAAAAATGGTAGATTTCAAATTATGCACTTCTGGCAGGTCAAACATCAGACAAGCACCTTTCATTCTCCAGGTATTATAGACCTCCTTGGGCTACTGTAATTAAGACATCAGCAAAGCTACCTACAGTACCTTCTCGTTCCACTTTTACTTCTAGGCTGCTTTTCTAATTATCAGAAAAAAAAGAACCAGGAAGGAAATGACATCTCCAGCCTCCCTTGAACCAGTCGCTTGAGGGGTCAACACCAGGGTGTCTTATCCTCAAAGTGGAGTGCTGAAATGCAGACACTAAAAATATCTAGAAAGGTGTGTACTATGACATCAACAGGTTACAGGGTCATAAAATTGGCAGCGCTGGAGAGTTGGGATTCAGTTGAGATTCTTCGTGTCTTCACTCATCTGTAATACACAGACAATTCTGGAAGTTATTCAGCAGCAAATTTCACAAATGATAATACTGCAATCTATGAAGGAGTTTCATCCTTCTGTCTAATCTTCACTTTGTCGTCAGTTTAAATTCAGCTAAAACAAAGACACCAGACATCCGGCATGGCATGCAAACAGGCTCACAAGATCCCACATCATACAATTCTCAATCCCATCTCTGATGACAGGAATGTCTTGGATCTTAAGCAGTGATCCAGACATTTGCAGGCCTTTCATTTAGGTCTCACCCCAAACCAAGCAGCTGGGCTATCAGGCCTCATTTCCCTCTAACCCTGGTTCTGCAGACTGGCCAGAGCACTGGGGCTTGTGGCAAGAGAACTGGCCAGTGTTTCCGTACTGTAAGCTGTGGTCTCTTGGGTAGCAAGGCTCATTTGCTAGCTCAATGGAGGCTGTCTCCTGCCCTGCGCCTCACCGCACTCTCCTTGGACTGCAACACATTTCTGTTCTATGCATATGAGGAACAGAGAAAGAGAAAGAAAGAGAAACCGAGATGGAGGGAGTGTGATCGATGGAGGGGCAAAGCCTTGGAGACACAAAGACAGACTTAAAAGAAGGGTGCAGAAAGGAGAACACTGTAAGCTATTCATCATTATCATCTAACCTTTAACATAACAAAAAAGGGGTACTGTTATGATTTTAGCATAGTATTTCTTTAAATACTATGGAGTACAATGCAGATGTAATATTGGAAGAACAATATGGTTAGCATTCACTGGTTTATTTCAAAGTAACTTAACATATCTCATTTCCCAACAAATGTTGTGCTTTGCTCACTGGTTCCCCAGAATGGGATGCTAGTGTGTTGGTGTTAATTGTATGAGCCAGCAAGACTTCCTTGGTCAACCGGTCTCACCGGAAAGATCTTGTTGGTCAACCAGCTTCAGCAAATTTCACCAAGTTTTGCAAAGCCATTCTGGTCACCAGCTAGACTAGCTCAAAATCAGCCCTAACCACAATAAACCATCCTGATCCAACATGGAATTTCTGATCTAAACTGCCTGATACCATTACTGTACCATAGCAGCATCACAAAACCTTTTTGTAAGGCCGAACTTGTGATGTCTCTTATAAATCTGTTGATGTTGCACCTCTGATCAGAGGTGGCAGTTTTTCTGCTGCTACTGTATATTGTGTTCTTCCCCAGACACATCATTAAACTCACTCTGATTTTGTCCCTCGCTTAATCCACTGTCCCCAAAAATCAATGTTGTCCTGTCTGTCATCCTGATCCATAACCCTTCATGCCATCTGCTGCTCCTCGCTTATAATTCCCTTTGTTAGTGCTTTAGGACCACTGTATGTCTGACTGCCTACAAAAAGAACATACAGTTAAAGACAATATAAATATAGGTAGCACCTTTAATGACAATATTGAACAAGTTGCAAGAACATGAAATACTGGTTGGTTTTATATCGTTTTCTATGCACCCTTTCCCTGGCATTTGTGAATGTATCTATCTGCACGCGTTCAGGAGAGAAGAAAGCTAAAAGAACTAGCCTGAGCAGGGGAAGTGGCCTCCCCTCGATCCCTTAGCCCTTCTTTGAAAAGCAAACTTCAAGCTGGGAGTGTTTACCTTGGCCAGAGCAGTGGCAGATCGATGATCTGCAAAGTGGATTTGTTATTGCCTTGTTTGCCTTGGCAGCCCTTGAGAGCAGCCCACTGATTGCCGCCCCAGATGTCTACAGTATGAACACACACACATACACAGATTCATATATATAATATATATATATATTATATATATATATATATATTTATATAAAATAGTATGCACCCACGTGCCTCAACATCATCCAAATTTCTGGTCTCTCTGGAATCTTTTTGAGTCTGTGAAGTTCTGCCCAATGTTGGGACATGATGCTTCCATGTTCCCTATATTTATACTTCCTCTCATCCCAGTCCACCATTCCCTTATCCTGTCTTTTGTCACAGAGCAGGAGTTCTCCATCGTACTCCGGAGATCTACCTTCCTGCAGAGTAGAGTTCCAGTTTAATGAAACACATCTGATCCAGCTAATCAAGGTCTTTGGGTCTCTTGAAAAATGATAGGTAGGTGCTGGGATTAACCTCAACCAGGAGCCGAATTGAGCATCATGTCACCAGTTGGGATACATTATAAACTTTATCAACTTAGCTCATAAAGATTAATTAGGTGCTCACTGATATTAATTATGTGATGTTCACCCTGTAGTTCTTGTTGAAAGGCAGATAAGTGGGCACTAGACAAAGTATATTGCCATAGCTTACCGCAAAGCTAGTTGATATTAAAGTTTTAATAATATGCAAATTTTTCTTTACACAGTGGCTGAAAATGTTAAAATATAATGTTTATTCCCAAAAAGTTGGGGAATAAAGAGCATGTCCCCCTGTCATAATGGTTGCTACTCCCCTGCCTGTCCCAGTGCGAACACTGCAGAGGAAGCAACTCAGCTTTAATCTTGTAAAGACACACAGATGGATCTCCTCTTTCATGATCTTCATGACCGCATCCTCATCATTGGAACTGGTAGAGCTGTAATTTACATCCACTTCAAAATGTATTAAATATTAGCTTATGTTAAACTGGACCAACATTGACTTTAAATTGAAGATAATAGACTGTAAGAAAACTGAGTTGTATCTCCTTGCTTATGCTGTCCACTCCAACAAAGCCAGACCTCCAGGGCTTTCAGGACTCTGGCCTCAACATTGAGGGCTGAGTTGGGGCCCTCTCTCTGTGTCTGTGTGGCCAAATAAAAATAACCTCTTGACACTTTTATGGCAGGACACAGTTGTGTGGATTTATGCTGCTTGTTTTCACACAGTTTAAAGTGAGAATGTCCAGGGCCAAAGGCTTATAGCCTCTGTCAGCACATATTAAATGTTTATGCTGTTTGTCTCACTCACTTGTTCTTTTATTTGAAACCAATTGACTCTTAGCCTTTGTGCCAGCAATTCCGATATGCGCCCTGTTGCGACGTGTCGTGACATTGCCTTCAAATGAGAAAAAGACAATTTCTTCCTATTGTGTTGATCTCAGTAATAACAATTTTGTGTGGTATCCAGTAATAACTGAGCCAATACAAAGAGTGAAATTGTCAATGCTGTGATAGAATTTGGTAGAACTGTGAAATTTCCAAGCAGGACATATTCCTGGATCAACATCCTTGTTGGCCATGGAAAAACATTCCTATCAACCAGTCAGTTTTTTTCTCTTTTTTCCCTCTTTACTTTCCAAACAAGAATATTATGGTTCCCTAACAGAGGTTCACTACCAACATTACTAAACTGTCTGGTTTTACAAGAGCAATGTTGGGTTTGGTCTTAAAACTTGACAGTACCAGTCAGGCATTTGGTCCCAAAGCCAACTTTAGTCGCAAGTTCCATTGTTACCAATAGAGTTCAATGGAACTTCCCACCAAAGTTGGCTAATGATGCTTTTAGAAAACGCACCCCTGGTTGGGTCACAGAGTCTCATTTATGCCTGTGTATAACTCTACACCCTGTATTTATTTCTCAGCATATTAGTGGAGGCCTATAACACATTTTATTATTGTACATTCTTTAATACGTTTAGTTTTTTTGGTGTATTTTTTTGCTGACACAGCATGATGCAGTTATTGTGGTAATTGAGGTGAAGCAGTTTTATCAAAGGTTGCCATACGGCCCTTGAACATATAACCTCACCTTTACAAGCACAGATCAAAAGCAGGTTTGAGAGATGAAAGTTTTGTGTATTTATTGTGTTTAAGGTTTATATCACACTGACTTTCAGAAAAGGGTAACCACAAAGCCATAGATTTAAACCACTGGGTCCCATAATGGATCTCATAAGGATGATAATGATTCATTGTTGAGGAATAATGAGATTATTTAAACATGAATATTTAGACAGTTTCAATCTCGGTGCCTACATAAGCAGATGTATTCTAAAAGAGCATCCCAAATGAAATGTAACCTCAGGTGACTGATTTGGAACACTCTTCATACTCATGCAAAGAATTCAAGAAACTCAACTCACTGTTGATTCCAACAGAGTTTGACATTAGCACATTGCTAAGCTAACTGCAATGAGCAAAAAATCACATCAGATAATGCCTTACAATTCATTAGAACAATTAGAACCTATTTATTGACAATTTTTACATTCGGAATAAAATATAAGATGCAATTCTCTCAACTTCCCCACCATCTTGGATTAATGTTTTTCACTGAGATAAATTATGAGTGCATTCTGGGATTTCTTTCTCTGATGATTTTTTACTCGAACTATATAGCAATGAATAAAGCCATGGTTTTAAAGTGTATGCTTTACTTAGGAACATCTAAGTTATTAATACAGTAGATATTGTGTAGACACCATATATACATAATAGAAATAATGTGGAACCCATCACCCAAAAACAGAGACCTGTACACAACACACAATAACGGTAACATTCTTTGGATCATTTTGAATATGAATGTGTCATTTTAAGTAGAAAATAAACTCCAGATGTCACAAAACAGCAAGTTACTAAACCTATCAACAAAATCAATGATACAACAATGTGAATACAGCAGGAAAACGTCTCAGGTTACTATTGTAACCATAGTTCCCTGAGAAACAGGGAACGAGACGATGCGTCGAACGACACGGTGGGAACGCCTCTTGCGTGATTGCGTCTGAAGCATCTATGCCAACTAGTCCAATGGAATGAGAGAATGAGCGTCACGGGCGGGTGACGTCATGAACCAGGAAAGGATAAGAGCACTTCCGCTGCTCGCCGGCATTTAGCTTCGACAGTTGCCGAAGCAAGCCGATCGCAGGGACGCAGGAAGTATGGCAGGGGGACGCATCGTCTCGTTCCCTGTTTCTCAGGGAACTATGGTTACAATAGTAACCTGAGACGTTCCCTTTATCGAAAAAGGGAACTTCGAGATGCGTCGAACGACACGGTGGGAACGAGAATACCCAACCCGCCATAATTACAAGTACCTGAGTGTCAGTCTTTCTTTCTTGTTGATCTAAGCACTCAGCACCTGAGAACCTGGGGCAGCATCCAGGTCCAGACTGTAAAATCTCACGAATGTGAGCGGAGAGGACCAGCCCGCCGCATCACAAACATCTTGAAGAGATACCCCCTGCAATATGGCTTTAGAAGCCGCCATACTCCTGGTCGAGTGGGCTCGGACCACCAAAGGACAAGGCTGGCCCGAGTACTCGTATGCCAGTGAAATAGCCTCGACTATCCACTTACTGACTGTCTGTTTTGAAGCAGGAAGACCTTTCTTAGGTGATCCAAAGCAAATCAGTAATTGGTCGGACTTTCTGAATGAGGATGTCCGATGTACATATGTGTCCAATGCTCGCACTGGACACAACAGGTGCAGTCTTTCCTGGTCCGCAGTTGCAAATGGAGGAGGACAGAAAGCCTGCAGCACAATAGGCCTCGGAGTCAAGGTTGGAACCTTAGGGACATATCCCTGTTTTGGGTATAGGAACGCCTTGACCATCCCCGGTGCAAATTCAAGGCAGGTGGGGGAGACCGAAAGAGCCTGAAGGTCGCCAACTCTCTTTAGGGACGAAATAGCTAGCAGAAAGATAGTCTTGAAAGTCAGGAACTTTTCTGAGACCGAATCTAAGGGCTCGAATGGGGCCCTAGACAGGCCTTCTAGAACTATAGTCAAATCCCAAGCTGGCACCTTAGTGCGGATTGCAGGCCTCAGCCTCAAGGTGCCACGAAGGAAACGTGTAATCAGGGGGTCTCGACCCAAAGATATACCTCCCACCATAGTATGATAAGCCGCAATGGCTGCCACGTAAACTTTTAGTGTGGAAGGACAAAGACCTGACACAAAGCGCTCCTGCAGGAACTCGAGTACTGTGTTGACAGAACAGTTAACTGGATCCCACTGGTGTCGGTGACACCATAAGGAGAAAACTCTCCATTTAAGCGCATAAAGTTTCCTCGTAGCCGGAGCTCTGGAGCTTAGGATGGTCTCAGCAGCCTCAGCTGAAAGACCACTATCTATAAGTTGGGCCCCCTCAGAGGCCAAACCCAAAGATTCCAAATGTCTGGCCGAGGGTGAAATATTGTGCCCCCGGCCTGAGACAGAAGGTCCCTCCTCAAAGGGATCTCCAATGGAGGCCCGTCTAGAAGAAGGATCAGGTCCGCAAACCAGATCCGACTTGGCCAGCGTGGTGCTACTAGCAGTAGGCTTATTCCATACCGACGGACCCTCTCCAGAACTCCTGGGAGCAGAGCAACAGGGGGAAAGGCGTACAGACGTAGCCTCGGCCACGTCTGCACCATGGCATCCAGCCCCAGGGGGGCTGGGTGCGTCAGAGAATACCAGAGCGGACAGTGCGTCGTGTTCTGAGACGCGAACAGATCCACCTCTGCCTGACCATATGCCTCCCAGATTTTCTCCACCGCCTCGGGGTGGAGTCTCCAATCCCCTGGCCTCAGCTCCTGCCTCGACAGGATGTCTGCTCCTATATTCTGGTCCCCAGGAATATACACTGCCCTCAGGGAGAGTACCTTCCCCAGAGACCACAGAAGGATCTGGTGCGCCAGTTTGCAAAGCGGACGCGAGCGCAGACCCCCCTGGCGGTTCAGATAAGAGACCACTGATGTGTTGTCTGTTCGAACGAGCACATGATGGCCTCTTAGGTCCGGAAGGAAATGTCTCAACGCATTGAAGACAGCCATCATCTCCAGGCAATTTATGTGCCAAGAAAGATGATGGCTTTTCCACAGACCCTGAACCGAGCGGCCTTCCATTACCGCTCCCCAGCCGGTGAGGGAAGCATCTGTCGAGATCACAACTCGATGGCAAAGAGCTCCCAACACCGGACCCTGGGTTAAGAACCAGTGTTTACTACATATAACTAAGGCACGAAAGCATCGCCGCGTGACCTTGATATGCAAGTGGGTTTCCCCTCGGGGAGAACCCTCTGGTCCTGAGCCAGCACTGTAAAGGTCTCATATACAGCATGCCAAAAGGAATTCCGTTGGACACTGCTGCCAGTAGACCCAACAGTCTCTCGAACTGTTTACAATGCGTGACTGGTTTTGGGTTAAGAACCAGTGTTTACTACATATAACTAAGGCACGAAAGCATCGCCGCGTGACCTTGATATGCAAAGTGGGTTTCCCCTCGGGGAGAACCCTCTGGTCCTGAGCCAGCGCTGTAAAGGTCTCATGTACAGCATGCCAAAAGGAATTCCGTTGGACGCTGCTGCAACAAGACCCGACAGTCTCTTGAACTGTTTTACAGTGCGTGACTGGCCTAGCCTCAGCTCTTCTGTGGCTGTTAGGATACTAAATCCCGTACCACACCAAGGAAAGTGGTTCTCAATACTGGAGAAAGCACACTCTTCTTGGTATTGAGCCTCAACCCCAACATCTGCATATGAGCGAGAACGACACCTCGGTGCCGAACCGCCAACTGCTCTGATTCCGCTAGAATCAGCCAGTCGTCGATATAATTCAGAATGCGAACGGGTGACAAAGCTAGGCCGAAAGGAAGAACCCGATATTGGTATTCTTTGCCCCTGAAAGAAAACCATAGGAACTTCCTGTGCTGAGGGAGGATGGAGATATGGAAGTATGCATCCTTTAGATCTATCGTGACAAACCAGTCCTCGGATCTGATTTGGGTCACGATCTGTTTGAGGGTCAGCTATCTTGAACTTTAGTTTCCGAACTGACCGAATTAACAGGCGAAGATCTAAAAAGGAACGCAACCCTCCATCCTTTTTTGGAACAATAAAATAATGGCTGTAAAAACCCGACTCTCTGACGGGTGAGTACACCTGTTCTATAGCTTCTTTTGCTAACAGGGCCTTTACTTCTTGTTCCATTACCAGAGCCTGCTCGGGATGCACCACTGTGGGCAGCACCCCGCTGTAATGAGGAGGACGAGAGCCAAACTGGATTCTGTATCCTCTCTCTACAATCTGCAGGACCCAATGAGAAATATTCGGCAGAAGCTTCCACGCTGCCAAAAAATTTACTAAGGGAACCAGCCTCTCGAGGCTGGCCTCTGGTGTTACTGAGAGAGCCAAATCTGGAGCCTGAAACATAATGGCAGGAACTACCTGACCTGACTACTCAAAAGCCCCCCTCAGAGGGCGCGAAACCAATGCTGTGCCGCAGCATAGCATCAGCGACTCGCTGGAGACCGCTGCGCCCTGAAGCACCGGAGGTGGCAGGGTTGGCAGGAGGGTCTCGTGAGGACCCCGAAATGGAACGGGCACCGTGTAATGAGGTGTACACCACTCCACTTCGGTCGGGGCTGTCCTCACTTTCTGTGCACATAATATGATGAACTAGACGGCTGGAGCTGCTCACGCCCAGCAGCCCCAGGGGCTGGACACAGCGAGGGAGAAACCTTATTATATATATTTTTTATATATATATATATATATATAATGCATCACCTAACAACGAACGCATGGAATGCGTCGCCGAAGAGACGCGAAGGCTCAAATTTCACTATATCCAGAACCCCAGCAGATCGGCCTGATAAGCCTGGAGCATTATACTATAGTTTTCTATAAACATTCTCCAGCTGACCTGCTGCCGTATAAGCTTTACCCATAAAACCAAAGTAGCTATAATTAAACCTACGCGCTGCCTCGGCAAACGCGAGATCCCAGCCACAGAATCTTAATTTGCAAAGTACACTCGAAATCTAAGCGGTGCCTCGGCAAACGCGAGATCCGAGCTAGATTCTGATTACAACATTGAACCTACGCGCTGCCTCGGCAAACGCGAGATTCTTTAGTGATAGGTTTATTGAGCAAAGCAGAGGCTTTAAATGACGATGCTGGACCAGGTGAAAACAGCATTTTTCTATTTTTTTTTTTTTTTTCAGCCTGGGGCATTATATCATAACCGTAATCTTTCAACCCTTGAATAAATCTTTAACACGAGGGCTGAAAGTAGTAATAAAATACGGTTTATCCCACAATTTAAATATTCAGTGTGTAAATCAGGGAAAAGGGAAGCCTCGTGGTGGAGATAATGTGATAGATGTAGGAGACGCTCGATAAGTTTTTAGGAGCGTCCCTAATCTCAGCTGGCCATTAAATATTTAATTTATTAACAGCACGGGACAAAACCTCCACCAGTTCATCATATACTGGGGAAATAGATGGCGAATCTAATTCAACAGTGTGTGTGCTTGCTTTCACTTTCAATATTCTAAAACATTTAACCTCCTCGGAGGAGAATATGAAGGAAAAAGGGCTCTCTCTCCCCGAGCGGAAGAAACCGCAGAGCGTGCTTCCGACACCGGGGAGATAGAGCTGGATCTTCCGGGTAAGGAAGGAAAAAAGGCCCACGGACCCGTTTCAAACCCCTCCAAAAGATCCATCTGCGATCCCCAGGAATGCATTCCCCACGCTGCCTCGGCAAACGCGGGTCCTGGGAATCGCAAGCCTGTCACTATCATACAGAGTGACAGGCGAGAGCAGAGCATACTATTTCACAGAGTTGGAACTCAGCCCCCACCTTTTTTTCTTTCAAGGGCTGAGAAGTATGCTCTACCCCAAACAAATTAAACAAAACTCGTGTGTGTCCCCACCCGTTTAAATAAACGCGGGCAGGGAGAAACACACTGTTTGTAATTTGTTTCGCCATAACGTTTCCATACAATATTGCAACAGACAACAATAAATAGACAGAGACAGTTTTGACACAGATCGCTTGCTGAGGCAACAGAAGCTAAATGCCGGCGAGCAGCGGAAGTGCTCTTATCCTTTCCTGGTTCATGACGTCACCCGCCCGTGACGCTCATTCTCTCATTCCATTGGACTAGTTGGCATAGATGCTTCAGACGCAATCACGCAAGAGGCGTTCCCACCGTGTCGTTCGACGCATCTCGAAGTTCCCTTTTTCGATAAAGGGAACAGTGAAAAATGCAAGTCCATCAATTATTCATGATGACCCAGTGCATTATGGGAACACCAGTATCAGAAAGTTGAATAGGTTTTACTTCAATTTATAACGTCGACATTTACACTTTTATTTCTACAAGATTACTAGCACTAATATAGAATTTACTTTGTTTTTTATTCTTTTTTAATGAAACCATTCTTTCATCTTTCATTCACACGCAAACACAAACAAACCGGCTCCTCTCTCTGTGTCATGAAGATGCTCATCAGTGGGTCATTTGGGATCTCTGCTGTGTCTTGCTTTCTGTTTGGATTAAGGTGAGAAGGCAAACTACCCAGCCAAACAGAGCACACACCAACACCTGGGAGGCATATGACACCTCTTCTGTCACTGCGAGTATGAGTCCCAACAGTGCACATTCACACACACACACACACATTTTTTTTCTTTCTCTTTATCCTAAACATACTCCGCTCGCTTTGAACAGGCAAAGCATTTAAACTATATAGCACATCTGTTGACGGTTGACTAGTAGACTGGTTTTACTGTCGGCAGGACAGGGGGCTTTACAGGGGGCCTGTGAGGAAACATGCTGATGTCCAGTATCAGGCAGTCATCAGGTGGGTCTGCACTGCAGCCCGTATTAATCATATCACTTTCTCCTTTAGAGCACATGCTATGACAGCCATCAGCACAGGCATAGCTAATGCACTCTGAATGGGTGTGTGTGTGTGTGTGTGTGTGTGTGTGTGTGTGTGTGTGTGTGTGTGTGTGTGTGTGTGTGTGTGTGTGTGTGTGTGTGCGTGCGTGCGTGCGTGCGTGCGTGCGTGCGTGCGTGGTGTGTGTGTGTGTGTGTGTGTGTGTGTGTGTTATTTGTTGATTAAACCCTACTGTTTTGGTGTCTACCTAAGGCAATATCTTAACCGAAATAGAATGACGGAGTACAAACAAACTCTTTAATCATAAATCCAAGAGGTAACACAAAGGAGAATACCCAAAGCTATAACAACCACATTAAACTAAGACATCATTGAACAAGGAACTGAGGAAACCAAGGGCTTAAATACATAGGGAGTAATCAACAGAAACTGAAACAGGTGCAGAACTCATGAAACAAACAAGCAAACAGAACTCAGGCAAACCAGAACAGGGAACAAAATGAAAACAAAACCAAAACAGGCCAAAATAGAACTGGAACGCAACAATAAGTGACTGAAATGAAACACTCAATAGCTAGCTACATCGTGTGTTACACTTTCATCGTGTGTTAATGGTCATTACCGCACACAAGTACACAGTTCATTTCAGAATTAGTATGACATTAGCATGTTGCTAGGCTAAGAACTCAATACTACATAAAAAATCCATATACATCTTTTGAGTGATTAATCAGATTAATTAGATTAGACTGTTTTATTGTTTTTCAATAGATCATCATTTAATCTACATTTTAAATCCTAAAATAATTAAGGAAGTCTCATTAAAAGGATGAGGTATAGTTTTATAATACATTTTGTTTAGGTTTTAAAATGGCATGTGGTAGCACGACTCTCCAAAAACATAATACCTAAATCTTAAAAATTCCTGATATTTGTTAAAAATTAATGTTTAAAAAGTATACATTTTTATTTGTATTTATTGTCGACACATATTTGTCAATGACCCGGAAACTAAAGAGATAGTTCACTCAAACCCAAAAGACTATTTTTAATAGTATCTAATCATTTTTGTCCATCCATTGAAAATTAATGAAAATATATGAAAATGTTCAAGTTTCTAAAAGTTCATAAAGACAACGAAAGTAATCTAAGTAAATAGAGCCATTTAATCATCTTCTGAAGAGACACCAAAGCTTTAAATGACGAACAGCCTAAATTTAGGCTTTTATTCTCAGAGACATTGATCAACTCATATATATATATATATATATATATATAGAACACATTAAGTGTGCTAAACATAAGTTCAACAGTGCACGGTGTCTAGGTAGGCAACTCACTTGTGGTTGGATTAGAGCCAATATTTCAATGTACACTTCACTGCATTCAGTTTTTGTGCACCTCCATTCCCTCTCTTGCAACTGTATACACTTTTATTCACAGATTGTCATGTGTGCATGAGTTTATTGGCCTTAGACGTCCCTCAGTGATCTGTCACGTGTACCCACACACACTGAGTGTGAAGTGTGAAAGCAAACCCCCACACTCCAGAGAGTATTCTCCATAAACATGCACAAAAAGCTAGTCTAAATGTGCTGAGGTGAAGACCATTTTGATGCTAGCAAGCAATGTCAGGAGTCTGTGAGCTTGCTGCTCTGGGACTATAATAAATGGTTTGTTACATTTTGTTGTGTTGATGGAATATAAACATCCAACGCCAGGGCTGGTGAAGCTGAGATAAACTAAAGTGGTCATTAATCGTGAAAGAGGAGCGCAGCTGAGGTGCCAGAGTAATTAATGTAACAAATAGTGATGCTAGAATGAAATGAGTGTCACTTACTTTTCTTCAAGCACCATTTACATTTCTCTACACATTCTGTAATTGATGTGTTTAGAAGTAGAAAAATGTACACATGCATAAGCTCTCTCCATCCCATACACATACAGAGACACACACAAAAGCCATATGTTTTTGGTGCCGTTCTTCCCATTTTCCCTCCTGAACTGTGAACAATAATGATATTGTTTATAATGCCATTTAATAAATCATTTTTATTTGTTGGTGGACTGAGTATGATGGAGCTGTTCTCAATAAATCTCCGCTAGTAGGTCCAGATGAGCGAAGTGCTAGTATTGCCATCCACCGATGTGCCTGCAGAGTACATTACCAGTTCAAAATAAACATGCAGTTGCTCCATCAGCTTTCTGTGTACACCACTTTCACCATGTAAGGATGGATTTCCTGCAGGGGTTCAAGCTGCAAGACTGCCGAATGACTAAAGAAACGTTATCAGCAAGATGGTAGAAAACTGTACATTTCTTGTCTATTCCACCCACTGCCACTTATACCAACGACGGAAATAAGCGCAGTTACAATAGCTTAATATGTGGGAGAGCGTTGCTATATGAGTGACAATATTGTATTGCAATAGGTAGCACTTCAAAGTCAATACCAAATCAAACCCATTTAGCACATTATTTGTAATTGAAAAGGTTTAATGACAAAATATGGTTATGGTTACACTTAAAATAGTTACAAAATAGATGTATGAGATGATGTTAACTTATATAATTAATTGTACCCAGCATGTATGTAAAATGTTACCTGAGAGATAGAGAGAGAGAGAGAGAGAGAGAGAGAGAGAGAGAGAGAGAGAGAGAGAGAGAGAGAGAGAGAGAGAGAGAGAGAGAGGAGGTAAAGAGAGAGAGAGACCCAGAGGATCAGAGCGCCAGAGCATGAAAGAGACAGAGCAACAGTTCAGTCTTGTTTTATCCTTTCCCTGACCATGTGACTAAAACCCAAATGTGAGACATTCAAACTGACCAATCAGATAATTACACCTCCTCCATTGTTCTAAAGGTGTGACAATTCATAGACCCCCAAAGTACAAACATCTTGGCCTACAGGCCTTGATCACTATCAGACCCAGCATGTAACTCCTCTATGCCTTTGGAAACTCCAAATGGTCCTTGTGGTAGAAAGAGGGTGTGGAACACAGTAAAGCATATGTCTTGCAAAGCAAATGTTCATTTCAAACTTCTTGGATTATTTTCAATCCTACAAATCCCCCCTTGGCACCGTTGGCCACACACATGGAGTCCAAAGGTGGCACAATCCATAAAGACATGCTTTCTGTTGTGTGCAGTTGCATCTTCAGACGTTTCGTCCAAGCTTGTTGCAATAGCGGCTGGTCAGTCTTCAGTCTCTGTTCTCCTTTCAGCCCTTCATGAGGAGGCTCCATCAAATGGTGTTGCACCTTTCATATATATGCAAATCATCCACCGACACTTCACACTTCCACAAGAACAGGCACTGAATCTGGGAGGTAGCAGGGATCATGTGATTTTAAAGAGCATAGCACAACAAACAGAAAAAGCATACATATGGCATTTGTCATTGGTCAGATGTTTGATATGGTCAGATTAAAATTTGTCTCTGGCAAAAAGCCCTTAAATTGATGTACTTAAAAATATGGTCAAGGGAGAATAAAAGAAGATCTTACAAGCTCTTACACTGTTTCTGGAAACATTTAAATAAATTGCATTACAACAAAATAAAACAAAACAAAACAACAAATGCTGGTTTAAAACCATATTTCATGAAGAGTATCAGCAAAATATTCAGTGTAACCAAACACATAGATTCAATTGAATTAATGTCCAAAAACTTTAACATTTACTTGTTGAAAGTAACAAATAAGCAGAAATCAAATAATTTTCAGAAATGCATCAAAAGTATTAAAGAGAATACAAATATTTGTACTTGGGTAAAAATGAGAAATACTGACATACATTTTAAAATTTAACTTGGTGAGACAAATGATAACGTAAGTGATAAAGTAAATCCAAAGAAAAACAAAACAACCAATAATTAGATGCAATTCACAGTTATAATCAATCAGTCTAGACTTGAATAAAATTGTATGAATTACATTTTGTGAGGAAGAATCAGCTGCAGATTTGACTTTGTGTGAAGATCAAATGGTGTTATCTATATGGCTGCATTTAGCTGTGGCTATGTGTAAATTCATCATGCCCCAAAACAAAGGTGAGTAGGCTTTACAATTGTGATGCAAATTTGGTCCTGTTGCTGTAACAGGGAGCCAGCTTGAGAATGTGAGTATGAGGTATGATCTGGCTCAAAATGTTTACTCACCAATGTTTCAGTTGAGGAGCATGATAAAAGTGCAAAGTACAGAGTTACTGAGTCCTGTTGTGAGGAAAGCATTTTCATGGTTATGCATTGGTGAATCACATTGTAGCCACATGGCAATTCTATGTTTCTGTACCTGATCTTACTGCAGCTATATGGAACATAGCTGAGTTTTCCACCAAGGAAACAATCAAATTCAACATAGACACACACATGTAATTTAAATTGCTATGCAATTCCAGTTAAACAGTTATTCCAGTTTACACAAGATACATGGCCTAGAATACATAGCATCTACAACCTTTTAACCTAAGTGTTTCTATACAACACTTACAGTAAAGCAATCATGTGTTTTAAAGAATAAACTTAATTAGTCTATGTGCACATTGTAGTAGCACAAACAACTATAAATTGTGTTCTATGAGCAATGTGTTACGCGCAATTACAAATTTGAAAATACAAACAGGATCATTGCAATTTTGATATTAAACTTGTTGCTATTAGGCTACCAACCCACTAGCAAGTGAAGTTACTAGCTGAAGGCCTTGCATGAACAAAGCAGTTAACTCACTAAGAGTTTTACCTGTACGTGCAGATCGCTGATTTTTGCTCTTAGAAAGTAGTTTGCTATTTTTCTGAAAATAAGGAGGAGGTCTGCCCCTACCCAGTGACCAGCATTTTCCCTCTTTATGGCCTATTTTCTGACAGGAACTGCAAAACCTGCTTTCTTTACCATAGGGTTGATTGCTACGTTCTCCTGGAGTTTGAGGATTTTCACAACTCTCTAATGCTAATTCACCATGCGTTCTGGTACATGACTCTGCGCTATTACGGTGCTGCATCACCTTAAGAACTGAAATAGGCACACTATCTTGAGCAGTTGCACATGCATTTTCTGAACTCAATGTTTCAAATTCATTAGAGCAAGTCACCTCCTCTAAGAAGTGAACATGCTTTTTAGTCCCATCGCTGTTAAGCATTTTGGGAGACATGCACTTTTTAGCATTTAGCTTAGCCTTCAGATCTGCAATGGTCTCTTTGTGATTTTTACACTTTTGAGTCAGGGCTAGCTGCTCAGCTAGTAATTTATCTAGCTGTGTTTGAAGATATTTAATCTTTGCCTCAGACTCTTGTGCCTCTGCATTTTTATATTGCACTTCTTTACATTTAGCATCTATACTTGAAAATAGACACGTTGTTAACTCACGTAGCCTTGTAAAACTTATGAAGTTTAAAACCTCAATTAATTCGCCATGTTTTGATTTCTTTTGATGTTTGCCAATTGTGTCCCACCATTGGAGCAATTCCTCATCTGGACATTTAAAATCAATGTACTCTTTCTTGAGTTTACACAAGGTAGGCTCAACTTTCTTGCTCCATAAAGCAAACAGTACGTCACTATTATCAGAAATTTTCCCTTCCATCCCTGAGGAGATCTGAATATTCACAATATTCCCAAATTGTACAGTAATGTGACTATTAAAGCTATTCAAAACCTTCTAAATTCTGTTTCATTCAATTAATTCAAATGGAGACTTTTCCTATCATACCATTAAACAATGAAAAAAGACTTACCCATTCCATGGTCAGAAGGTCAGCTTTAATCCATTCACAAAATCAACTGTGAAAAAATTGTCTCATTCGGATGTGAATGATCCTCTTTCTGATCAAAGTGAATTTCAGAAAACACACTGCAAGGGATCCCGGGTTTCGGCACCATCTGTAAGGATGGATTTCCTGCAGGGGTTCAAGCTGCAAGACTGCCGAATGACTAAAGAAACGTTATCAGCAAGATGGTAGAAAACTGTACATTTCTTGTCTATTCCACCCACTGCCACTTATACCAACGACGGAAATAAGCGCAGTTACAATAGCTTAATATGTGGGAGAGCGTTGCTATATGAGTGACAATATTGTATTGCAATAGGTAGCACTTCAAAGTCAATACCAAATCAAACCCATTTAGCACATTATTTGTAATTGAAAAGGTTTAATGACAAAATATGGTTATGGTTACACTTAAAATAGTTACAAAATAGATGTATGAGATGATGTTAACTTATATAATTAATTGTACCCAGCATGTATGTAAAATGTTACCTGAGAGATAGAGAGAGAGAGAGAGAGAGACCCAAGAGGGACCCAGAGAATCAGAGCGCCAGAGCATGAAAGAGACAGAGCAACAGTTCAGTCTTGTTTTATCCTTTCCCTGACCATGTGACTAAAACCCAAATGTGAGACATTCAAACTGACCAATCAGATAATTACACCTCCTCCATTGTTCTAAAGGTGTGACAATTCATAGACCCCCAAAGTACAAACATCTTGGCCTACAGGCCTTGATCACTATCAGACCCAGCATGTAACTCCTCTATGCCTTTGGAAACTCCAAATGGTCCTTGTGGTAGAAAGAGGGTGTGGAACACAGTAAAGCATATGTCTTGCAAAGCAAATGTTCATTTCAAACTTCTTGGATTATTTTCAATCCTACAACCAAGAGACATTACTGCCTGGAAGAAGGGTGAGGACTAACAAGAGCTTGCTAGGCTTTTGCTAACTATTTATTATTGATGGTACTGGGTAACTTTAGTGCACCCCAACCATCCCATTCATTCATAACACTGGGGACGGGAAGGAGAAATAAATTGTCAGACTCCAGTTTGGTGGTCGCCTCATTCTGAATTGGACTTGCTGGGTAAGTTAGCATAGAGGGTTTAAATTCATTAGAGCTAGTTGATTGTAATGACTAATGACTGTATGGTTGTAACAGAGGCTCAGAAAGCTTGACGTTCTCTGTCCATTCACTATCCACCTGAAGGATTGATGTAGTTTCCAGTAGTCAGAGTGACACCATGGCTGCTTCTGAGGAAGAACTCTTACTGGAATTTCTAAAGTTTTCCATGTTTGTGGTATCACATTCTCTGAGTTTTGTTTGAGGAGCTTAGTAGCAGGTAAACAGCATATCTAATGTCTGTGAAATAATCATAAATGTATTATTTTTGGACAGGCATTAATTGTGATTACAAAGTCTAGACATGTTTCCGTTCATTTCTTTTGTGTTTTCTATTCAGTGTTTGAATTGTGACTGGGCTTTTGCCGAGTCCCCCATGCACACTACTAACCAACCCTAACCCCTTTCAGATGAAAGAAGCATACAGTACATAAGTACATACAATTAAATTTTTAACACACAACCATGCTCAACTAATATTTTGTGTGAAAAACTTTTAAATAACTCATAGCCTACTAAAAGGCATAATGTCAATGCCATTGCAATAATTAGACAGATTTCAACTCAATGAAACAGAACGGGACTTCCCAGGTTTTGTATGAAATCCAGTACACAGTTTCTGTACATCCTGTCTAGAGCTGAGATTTTTCCACTCTGGTCTATCTATCACTGTATGCTGTGATTGGTTGATTTTGGAAGGTAGCATGATCCCTCAGTGAGAAGTAATGTCACCTCAAAACAAGAAGGGCCCTGATTTAGAGGCCTTTCTTTGTGAAGTTTGCATGCTTTTTTCTGTGTTGGTGTGGGTTTCCTCCGGGTGTTTTAGTTTCTCCCACAATAGGTGTATTGGAGACAGTCAATTGCCTGTAGGTATGCGAACAAGTGGTTTGAGAATGAAAGGACTATTCGGATGATCTGTCTGGTCAGTTATGTTTGCCCAGTAGTCTTATTGGTTAGGTTAGTTAGGAAGCCTGTTATGAGCAACTGATATTTGGAGGCTGGTGACTTGATGCTGGTATTCAGCTTCCAAAACAGATGCTGGTGAACTGGCTAATCATGTTGTTGAACCGATTGGGGTGTTTAGAATCAACAGTTTCAAAAGTTTTACAATGTTAGTGCAGGTAAGAATTCCATCTAGGACAGGCATATCCAATCCTGCTGTTGGAGGACCACCCTCAGCTTCAACCTGCTTTAACACACCTACCTGTAAATTTCTAGTAATCATGAAGATTTTATTCAAGTGTGTTTTATTAAGGTGTGGTCACAATTGCAAAATTTGTGAAATTAGTGGTGGTTGGCTGGTGTGGTGGGGTGGTGTCACGATTCAATGTGTTTAGTTCTGTTTTGAGATCTTTTTTTCCCCCTGTCTTTTGTGATTTTGGTTTAGTCCTGTTAGTTTTTCCCGCTCCTTGTTTGTGTTCAGTTTCCTCACCTGTGTTCTGTTCATTATCCAATTATTCCTTGTGTATTTAAGCCCTGTGTTTTCCCTTAGTGTTTGTTGATCGTCGTCGATGTATGGTTGTGTGTTCACTGAATTCCTGGAGTTTGTTATTTTTGTTCCTGAAGTTAAGTTTGTTTAATAAATCAACTGTATCTCAGATCCGGTGTCCTCGTCTTCAGCTACCTGCACAGCAACCCTGACAGAACGATCAACCCTAAAAAAGAAAAGTAAAGAGGAAGATGGAGATCTGGAAGCAGGCCTTTGTGGGAACCCGCCAAGCTGTGTTTCATGGGAACCGCCGAGGTCGTAGAGGGGGACATGGTCGTCAATCCACAGTTCACAGTCCATGTTCGCTCTTCAGCCAGGTGCATGTGGTCCCATCCAGCACAGAGACCGTCGCCTGCCCGCCAGAGCCTGAGCCCGTCGCCTGCCCGCCAGAGCCTGAGCCCGTCGCCTGCCCGCCAGAGCCTGAGCCCGTCGCCTGCCCGCCAGACCCTGAGCCCGTCACCTGCCCGCCAGAGACTGAGCACATCGCACTTAATTCTGCTCACGAAGATACGGTGCTGATTACGGCGATTTTGTGTGTGTGGGCTACACGCACATCGATCATGGCCCATCCGTCCAGTCCAGAACCTTCACCGCTGGTTCCATTCAACCCAAAGCTTCCTTCGCCGCTGGTCCCGTCCAGTTCCGAGTCGCATGATGTGCTGGTCCCGTCCAGTTCCGATTCCCATGATGTGCTGGTCCCGTCCAGTTCCAAATCCCATGATGTGCTGGTCCCGTCCAGTTCCGAGTCCCATGATGTGCTGGTCCCGTCCAGTTCCGAGTCCCATGATATGCTGGTCCCGTCCAGTTCCGAGTCCCCAGCGCCAGAGCCCGTTGACCCAGCGCCAGAGCCCGTTGACCCAGCGCCAGAGCCCCTTGACATCAAGTCTTTTCCCGTTCCTGAGCCTGTCCTTCTCCCCAAGAAAATTTGGGGGGGGGGTATGGGGGGGGGGCTATACGCCTTCGCCGTGGCCAGCCAAAGATCCACGGAGGCCTGAAAGGCCACCCGAAGGGTCCTCACCTCCATGGCCACCTGAACAGTTCTCACTGCCCTGGACGCCCGAGGGTCCCACAGCTCCGCCCTGGACGCCCGAGGGTCCCACAGCTCCGCCCTGGACGCCCGAGGGTCCCACAGCTCCGCCCTGGACGCCCGAGGGTCCTACAGCTCCACCCTGGACGCCCGAGGGTCCCACAGCTCCACCATGGCCACGCCCACAGCCTGCTCCACCATGGCCACGCCCACAGCCTGCTCCACCATGGCCACGCCCACTGCCTGCTCCACCATGGCCACGCCCACAGCCTGCTCCACCATGGCCACGCCCACAGCCTGCTCCGCCCTGGTCCCCTGACCAGTCTGCTCTGCCTGGACCGTCCTGGAGTCCAGGATGCCCACCCTCCCACCCCGTTGGATGTTTTGCGGCGCGAGGACGCGCCTTCGGGGAGGGGGGAGGTACTGTCACGATTCATTGTGTTTAGTTCTGTTTTGAGATCTTTTTTTTCCCCCTGTCTTTTGTGATTTTGGTTTAGTCCTGTTAGTTTTTCCCGCTCCTCGTTTGTGTTCAGTTTCCTCACCTGTGTTCTGTTCATTATCCAATTATTCCTTGTGTATTTAAGCCCTGTGTTTTCCCTTAGTGTTTGATCGTCGTCGATGTATGGTTGTGTGTTCACTGAATTCCTGGAGTTTGTTATTTTTGTTCCTGAAGTTAAGTTTGTTTAATAAATCAACTGTATCTCAGATCCGGTGTCCTCGTCTTCAGCTACCTGCACAGCAACCCTGACAGGTGGGGGTGTCCATTATATTTTCAATAGTGCAGCGATGTATGAAGCACTGCTTACACAGAAGTAACTTTCAAATCAAGCTTTTTTTCTGTTGGTTGCTGTTATTCAAATCTGCATGACAAACTTTGAAATCTGCGTGGGGAAATCTTTCACTCTCATGTGAAATTTCCAATATTGTGGATTTCTATTGAAATTATTGGTTTTCACCTTTACAGAACAATGGGAAATGTGACCGCACATTTAGAGTTGGAACTAAACTCTGCATTATCCTTCTCTATGACAATTCCTAAGAACAGAGATGAAAAGAGACAGTGGGTGAAATTAACCTGTCCCGTGGCTTGAGTCAATGAATATTGGACTTGCTCATTTGGAATACTAGAATATTCTCTAAGATTATTGAGGTGAAATTTGAGTTATGTCTTAACTTGCAGTTGAAATTGTCCTTAGTTGTTGGCAACCCTACAAACTTTGGTTAGCTCTGTATAATGGATGGCAGATTTTCAAATGCTGACGATGACTGAGTACCAAGTGATGACTGAACCAGCTTAACTTGGTGAATGCTTGTTTTGTATAAACTGAGGGAATCTGCAGTGTCTCTGCAAGGTCAGGTCTGGTGTATGCAAAATTCATTTTGTGTTGAAGAACTTAGTAACCCAAGAACAGAGCTGCAGTACAATGCGCTAAGGATGGCTTTTTGTTCTCCCAGTCTTTCATGAGGTGCCGAACATGCATATGGAACTTTTGTACACTTTAAAAGCACACTGTGATGCCCTTCGGCATAGAGAAGAGCTATTAAAACGTAGAGAAGACATCCTTAAACACACTCCATGTGCACATAAACAAAAAGCTGTGGGTGCACTCCCCTCCATTAATGCTTTGAGTTCAAGCTCACCTCCTTCCCCCCTCAATATATTGCTTTTAAGATGACATTGGCGTGTATGTGTATGTGTGTTCGTGAAGGGAGCAAGCTGAAAGGCAGATGCATTGTGTGAATGGGAGCGTAAGTAAAAAGTCTTTTCACAGATGTCAGTTGATGGGATTACTCACACTCTCTCAGCCTAAGGACAGAAGTGATAGAAAAAGAGAGAGATTTATGAAAAGAGAGAGAGAGTGTGTGTGTAAATGATTTAACAGCTAGCTCTCTGAAAGTGCTGAAGATCAGAGATCGTGTTGTGAACTGCCCATCATTCTGCTAATCCAGAGGGCTCACATCCGCATTAACACCCCCACATCACACAGAATGCCATTGGAGGTGGTGGCTGCCAGGATTTTTTGAGAAACCGGAAAAGAGAGTAGTGTGATTGAAGGTCTGACACATGCAGTAAAGGTCCAGCAGAACAAGATGATGTAGATTTTGATGGAAAGACAAGACATGTATGAGAAACCTTGAGTCTGCTGTCTCATCCTGGTCTAGATCAAGGCTCGACTAGATCTATATCATCTAATCCCGCCTCCCACAAGCTCACCGAATCTCTAATGGAGCTTTGTCGAACCCAATAATACAGACATCCAGCATTACAATTTACGCCTGTTATTCTAAGTTGATAAATGTTATTTCAAAATGGCAGAACACTCCCTTTCCTTGTGTGATTTATACGGTGGGACTACAAGGAGGTGTTGACTTTACACTGTTTCAAATTAATGTTATTTCTCTTCTTTAACTCCTGGGGATCTCAAACTGTAGGACCGACCCTTCGAAGCCAAATATAGGTGACTGTACAGCTTTATCAAAAGAAAATAGTTATCTCCTATGTAAAAGCATGATAAAATGGAGCAGAAGTGCTTTTGAAGTAGCTGAAGTTGAAAGCAGTTGTATCATAGTTTGTTAATTCAGGTGTCCAAAAGATACAGTCGCTGTTAGGAATTGTATTATTGCTACAACATTGATAAAGAGAGATGTTGCTTCTTCATAGCATTCTTTACAAATCTATGTGGACATTTCACTTGCTTAACTCTTTCCCACCCGTGTTTTAGAAAAGTTGCCAGTCAGTGCCAGGATTTTTGATCATTTTCACAACAACTTCATGGCCCCCAGAATGTTTTTATACTTAAATTATAAATTTTCTCTTTATTCATTAAAATACATAATATCAGCGTCATATGCAATACATCCAATTATAATAGTCATTCAAATTCAAGTCATCATAACTGGTAAAACCTGAAAGCAAAAGAAAGAAAACATCTGTTTTTTGTTTGTTTTTACTTACTTTAGACAATCAACAATATCAATCAATATTACTTTTAAATACTATGGAAATGCCGTAAATGAGTCCTACCTGTCTTCTCATATAAAACAACTTTTTTGGCTAAAGTTTGCAGGCTTGTCTTCCAGTGGCTTTGACCCAACCGGTGATGAGCGCAGATGGCAGTTCGACACATGCGTAATACAATTGTTGTGACTCTTCTGTCTCTTCTGTCTTTCTTGCGCATGCACTGCGCGATGGGTTTGCTGGCGTTCACGTGACGTAAATTTTCGTCATCAGTAGGGTTCGCGGGCGACCGCAAAACCCATCCACGTGCAGCCCAATTTTTGAGACCGAAATATTCTTTGGCCTTTAAGATATACCAAGATGGTTGCCAACATCTGTTTTGTTGTTTCTTAAAATGATATTGATGATGAGATTTTTTCCATTTTATTTATAGCTAAAATTAGAGATAGGACAAACAATGAGGAGGAGGATGAGGAAAAGAAATGAACAGAATCAGAAAATCGCATTGGCTGGATTCAAAGTCATGAGACCCACATCAGAGCATGTGTAACAGCCTGCTAGGCCACAGCTTCAAGTGCTGCTCTTTTATCTCGTTCAATCTCTCTCTCTCTCTCTCTCTCTCTCTCTCTCTCTCTCTCTCTCTCTCTCTCTCTCTCTCTCTCTCTCTCTCCTCTCTCTCTCTCTCTCTCTCTCTCTCTCTCTCTCTCTCTCTCTCTCTCTCTCTTCTATTATTATTTCATTGTGCCATTTTAAAAGCTGGGTGTGAAAGTTACGAAATGCATTCAATATCTCACTCTCAGACAGTTTGGGAGAGGGGAGGAGGAAATCAGGAAAGAGCAAGGGAGACATGAAGAATGAAAAGAAAAATATTTGGATCTGACAACTCATAACCCTGACATCCAGATAATCCATTTTTATAACCCTGTCTTGGGACTAAGGCCTTAAAATAACTGTAGCAATACTGCTTTTTCCTTTACTCAAGTCAAATGTCTTTGTTTTGGGATACATGTGTTTGCATAGGACAAAAACATGTGTTTGAAGTCGATATCACACCAATTATATTTATATATATATATATATATATATATATATAATATATATATATATATATATATATATAAAATATTAATATATAATAGGGAAACCTGGAGAAAACATATGCCATCATCAAGTAGAACATGCTGCTGACTCAAACCAAGGACCTTTTTTTGACAACCAAATTCCCCTCTTATTGACAATTAGCCCTGGTCACTTCTATATATATATAGGGCTAATTGTCAATAAGAGGGGAATTTGGTTGTCAAAAAAAGGTCCTTGGTTTGAGTCAGCAGCATGTTCTACTTGCTGATGGCATATGTTTTCTCCAGGTTTCCCTAAAATCTAATAACTTGTAGGATTGGTGAATTGGAGACAATAAATTGCCTGTTGGTGTAAATGTGAATCTGTCAGTGACTGACCCCCATCCAGGGTGTTTCCCTCCTCGACTCTAGTACAAGCTGTTATAGAGATAGATGTTGCTTAATATTAAGGCAAGGCAAGGCAAGTTTATTTATATAGCACATTTCATACACAATGGTCATTCAAAGTGCTTTACATAGAAGGAATTAAAATAATCAAAATAAATAAGAAACAGTTTAGAATAAAAAGGAAATAAAATAGAGTGCAAACAATCGGACGAACAGTGGCACAGTGCTCATTCATTAAATGCACAGCTAAACAGATGTGTTTTGAGTCTGGATTGAATGTGACTACTGTAGGAGCACATCTGATCTCTTCTGGAAGCTGGTTCCAGCTGCGGCTGGTATAATAACTAAAAGCAGAGACTCTCCTTGCTTTGAGTGAACCCTTGGTATTTCTAGCTGATGTGATCCTAATGATCTGAGTGATCTGTTGGGTTTATATTCAGTCAGCATATCTGCAATGTATTGAGGTCCTAGGCCATTGAGTGATTTAAATGCTAGTAATAATACTTTAAAATCAATCCTAAATGTAACTGGGTGCCAGTGTAAAGACCTGAGGACTGGTGTGTTATGTTCACATTTTCTGGTTCTGCTCAGAATCCTGGCAGCAGCGTTCTGTATGAGCTGCAACTAACTTATTGACTTTTTGGGAAGGCCAGTGAGGAGTCCACTACAATAATCCATCCTGCTGTTGATGAAAGCATGCACAAGTTTCTCTAAGTCTTGTCTGGAAACAAAGCATCTAATTCTTGCAATATTTTTCAGATGATAGTATGCTAGTTGTTTGACCCCTAGAGTGAAGGTATACATTCACCTTGAGAACTTCATATTTTTTCCAAACGCAATGACTTCAGTTTTGTCTTTGATTAACTGAAGAAAGTTTTGGCACATCCAACTGTTGTCTTCATCAATGCATTGACACAGCGAGTCAATGGGGCTGTAGTCATTAGGCGAAAGGGCTAAGTAGATCTGTGTGTCGTCTGCATAGCTGTGGTAAGCAATTTGGTTCTTTTTCATTATTTGACTCAGTGGGAGCAGGTTGAATGAAGGACTCTGCATGTCATGGGTGTCCAGTCAGACTTAAGGTTTCCTATCCTCACATAATAACCTCCTCCAAAGGAAAATCCAGCACTGAGGTTGAGTAGTTCCAGTACTGATAATTTGCCTGTGTTTGGAAAACGTCTCGGGTTACGACTGTAACCCTTGTTCCCCGAGAAGGGAACGAGACTGCGTATTGTTATGACACTTTGGGGAATGCCCCCAGCGTAGCGCATCTGAAGAAATGAATGAAATCTGTCCAATCCTGATTGGTGCTGCGTCATGACGTAGTAGATGACGGCATACCCGGAAGATACAAAGGGACGCCGGCAACAACACATATCAGCTCTTTTGCGATGAAGCAAGCGCTCTGCCCGTGATAGGTGTGGCGACGAGACGCAGTCTCGTTCCCCTTCTCGGGGAACAAGGGTTACAGTCGTAACCCGAGACATTCCCCATCGAGGGGAACTCAACTGCGTCATCGTTATGACACTTTGGGGAACGAGATACCCACTATGCCACACCGTAATCACGACCGCCCTAGTGTGAAGCTGGAAGACCAGGCACACTTAGGAGGCGAGCACTCTGGCGCCAGGCGTCACGGGGAGTTGCAGACTGTAAAAACGGATGAAGGTGTGCGGGGTGGCCCACCCGGCCGCCTCGCAGATCTCCTGAAGCGAGACGCCAGAAAGGAGGGCCACCGAGGAGGCCATGCTCCTGGTGGAATACGCCCTCACGGCCATAGGTGAAGGCAAATTGCGCACCTGATAAGCCGTGGCTATAGCCCGGACAATCCAATTGCTGATTGTCTGTTTAGATGCAGGCAGCCCCTTCTTGGGTGAACCAAAGCACACCAACAACTGGTCTGACTTCCTCCACTGAGAAGACTTCTCCAAGTAAACCCTTAGGGCTCTGACTGGGCAGAGCAGGTGAAGTCTCCCCTCTTCCGCCGTCCCATGAGGTGGAGGATGGAAGGCCTGAAGAACCACTGACCGTGCCGCACTAGACAGCACCTTGGGCACATATCCCGGTCTAGGATGCAAGATGGCCTTAACTCCGCCAGGGGCAAACTCCAGGCAGGTTGGTGATATAGCCAAGGCCTGGAGATCCCCCACTCTCCTCAGAGAAGTGATGGCAAGGAGAAAAGCCACCTTGAAGGTCAGGTTCTTTGCCTCAGCCGACTCCAGTGGTTCAAAGGGGGCCTCAGCCAACCCTTCCAGAACCACCGCCAGGTCCCAAGTTGGAACTCTGGAGTGAGCCGCAGGCCTAATCCTCCGAGCCCCACGGAGGAAACGTACAACCATAAGGTGTTTTCCCAAAGGCCCAGCACCTATAGGTGAGTGGAAAGCCGCAATGGCAGCCACATACACCTTAAGTGTGGATGGGGAAAGACCGGCGGAGAAACGATCTTGGAGGAACTCCAGCACTGAAGCCACTGGGCAGTTAACTGGGTCCACCTCACGCTCTCTACACCAAGTGGAAAACACATTCCACTTCAGGCTGTACAGTCTCCTGGTGGAAGGAGCCCTGGAGCTGAGTAGGGTCTCGACAACACCTGCTGACAGGCCAGCCTCTAAGAACCGAGCCCCCTCAGGGGCCAGACCCAAAGGTTCCACAGCTCCGGCCGAGGGTGAAATATTGTGCCCCCTGCCTGAGACAGCAGATCCCTCCTCAGAGGGACCTGCCACGGGAGGCCGTCTAGCAGTGCTACAATGTCGGAGAACCATATCCGGGTCGGCCAGTGGGGTGCTACTAAAAGTAGGCTGATCCCGTCCCGACGGACCCGCTCCAAGACTCCCGGGAGCAGAGCGTCGGGGGAAATGCGTACAGCCGCAGCCTCGGCCACGTCTGTGTCATAGCATCCAGCCCCAACGGAGCTGGATACCTGAGAGAGAACCACAGTGGACAGTGGGACGTCTCTTGAGACGCGAACAGATCCACTTCCACTGGGCCGAATCTCACGCACATGGCCTCCACCACCTTGGGGTGGAGTCGCCACTCCCCGGGGCTCAGCCCCTGCCTCGACAGGACGTCTGCCCCTTGATTTTGATCCCCGGGGACATACATCGCTCTGAGAGACGACAGTTTCCCCTGGGACCACAGAAGGATCTGGTGTGCCAGTCTGCATAGAGGGCGCGACCTCAGACCCCCCTGGTGATTCAGATACGCGACTACCGACATATTGTCCGAGTGTATCAGGACATGGTGGCCACGGAGGTCCGGGAAAAAACTCCTCAGAGCTTTGTAGACCGCCAGCATTTCCAGGCAATTGATGTGCCAGGAAGAATGCTGGGTCTCCCACAGACCTCTCGCAAAGCGGCCGTCCATGACCGCGCCCCAACCAGTGAGGGAGGCATCTGTTGAAATGGTTCTTCCGGCAACATGATGCTCCCAGCACCGGTCCCTGGGACAGGAACCAAGGTTTCCTCCATATGACGAGAGAACGAAGGCATCTGCGCGTTACCCTGATCATACGGAACGGATTTCCCCTCGGGGAAAACCCCTTGGCTCTCAACCACCACTGTAGGGGTCTCATGTGTAGCAGGCCAAAAGGTATAACACTGGACGCTGCTGCCATGAGCCCCAGCAGTCTCTGAAACTGCTTCACAGTGAGGTTTGTGGCCTAGCTTTGCTCTGGAGACCATCGCCCGTATGGACTCCACGCGTGCGGGAGACATTTGTGCCCGCATCGTCGTGGAGTCCCATATAACCCCCAGGAATGTAGTCCTCTGGGAGGGCGTCAACACACTCTTCTTTGTGTTGAGTCTCAGCCCCAGGCACCTGATGTGGGCCAGAACGACATCTCGATGCCGAACTGCCATCTCGCACGAGCTGGCCAATATTAGCCAGTCGTCGATGTAATTGAGTACACGGATGCCCTGGAGTCTCAGCGGAGCCAGTGCTGCATCCATGCACTTGGTGAAGGTGCGAGGGGAGAGAGCTAGGCCGAAAGGAAGAACCGATACTGGTACGCTTCGCCCCCGAAAGCGAACCTCAGGAACTTCCTGTGACATGGAAGGATGGAAATATGGAAGTATGCGTCCTTTAGATCTATCGTGACGAACCAGTCCTTGAACTGGATCTGACTCACGATGGCTGATATTGTGAGCATCTTGAACCTGAATCTCCTCAGAGATCGATTCAAGTGCCTGAGATCTATTATTGGACGCAACCCCCCATCCTTCTTGGGAACTATGAAGTACCGGCTGTAGAACCCGGACTCCCTGTCTGGCGGAGGAACACGTTCTATGGCCTCCTTGACCAACAGGGATTGAACTTCTTGTTCCATAACCCAACCTGCTCTGGGCCAACCACAGTCCAGACCACCCCGTTGAACCTCGGAGGAGGAGAACTGAACTGCAGCCTGTAACCCAGCTCTACAGTACGCAGGGTCCACGCAGAAATATTCGGAAGGCATGACCATGCGCCGAGATAATCTACTAAGGGAACCAGCCTCTCGAGGCTGGCCTCGGGTGTTATTCGAGACTCGTTCCCGACCCCCTGAAACGGCTCGCCGGCAGGGAGTGGTCGAAAACGGTTTTTGGTGGGCGGATCGCAGAAGGCGAAATCGGGGAGTCTAGGAGAAAATGTTTTTCTCTCTCCTTCATCCCTGACAAATTCAGCCATAAATGTCTCTCCACACACACCAACCCAGCCATGGAGCCACCGATGGCACGAGCCGTCTCCTTAGTGATGCGGAGAGACAGGTCGGTGGCCTTCCTTAGCTCCGTGATGTCACTCGGAGAAGGACCCTCACCCTCATCAAGCTCCTTGAGGAGGTCGGCTTGGTAGGCCTGCAAGAGCGCCATAGTGTGCAGGGAGCTACCAGCCCGCCCAGCCGCCATGTAAGCCCTGCCCACCAGCGCGGATGTATCGCGGCATGGCTTAGTGGGCAGGACCGGGGCCTTAAGGGACGATGCGGCCTCGGGGGAAAGATAACTCGCGAGAGCCTCCTCTACCCGAGGCAATGTCCCATAACCAGACTCATTCGCCCCCAGCACATTAGAAAAATCAAGCACTGGGGGGTTAGAGAGCCTGGCTGAATAAGGCTTCCCCCATGACTTACATAACTCATTATGTAAGTCGGGAAAAAAGGGAAGGCCCCGGCGTGGAGTTTGAGCTCTGCGCTTAAAATATCTCTCATCTAGCTTACTCGGTGGCTGAATTTTTAATTCTTCCTGTGGCCAATCGATTTTTAATTTGGCCACAGCGCGGGTCAAAACATCCACCAGCTCCTCTTGAGCTGGTGCGTGGGGTGGCTGATCAAGCTCCACCTCACTGCTTGAATTATCTGACCCCTCAGAGCCAGATAAATGCAACATTGTTTCATCCACCTCGCGGGAAGAAGCCGCATCGCGGGCTTCCACACGGGGCGGGAGAACATCTGAATCCTCAGACGAGGACCGGGAAGATGCCGAAGCAGTCCCGTGTCCCCCTGAGAGATCCAACTGTGAGCCCCACGATCTGCGGCCGCGCGGTTGCCTCGGCAACGGCGGGCCCAGAACCGCGAGGCTCGCGAGCCTGGCCGCTTGACTCATCAAACACGGCCAGCCGTGAGCGCAAACATCTGAGCGGCAGCTTATCACACTCGCTGCAAGCGGCTCCCTCGAGAGTCGCTCTAGCGTGCTGCATACCCAGACAAAGCACACACAGCTGGTGTGTGTCCGTGCCCGTAATATAACGCGGACACGGAGGCACACACAATCTAAACTGCTCGCTTGCCATATTGTGCTTGTGAACTGTATAATAGACAGACAACAATAAATAGGACAGACAAATCACACAGAGCGCTTTAGCTGAAGAGCAAAACAGCTGATATGTGTTGTTACCGGCGTCCCTTTGTATCTTCTGGGTATGCCGTCATCTACTACGTCATGACGCAGCACCAATCAGGATTGGACAGATTTCATTCATTTCTTCAGATGCGCTACGCTGGGGGCATTCCCCAAAGTGTCATAACGATGACGCAGTTGAGTTCCCCTCGATGGGGAACTCCCAGAGAGAAGTGAGGCATTTACCACTTCTATGAGATCAGCTTCTAAACAGGTCTACACACTTTTGAAAAAAGACGTGGGAAGTGTGTCAAGGGTGGTGTAGGTTGATGTTTTACGGTGCTGTACGGTTTCTTCCAAATTTTTTCCATCAATTTCTTCTAAATCAGACATAGTAACTACTTTCTGAGGTTGTGGTCTGATCTGTCTGACCCCAGCGCAACTCAAGGATGTTCTGATCACCTTTCTGATATTATTGATTTTCTCAAAGAAGAAGGAAGCAAACTTACTGGATGACGAGCTGGATGGCGCTTGTACGGCTGACACCGCCGTCGGTGTATGAATGTGTGAGTGAATGGGTGAATGAGAGGCAAAATGTAAAGCGCTTTGGTGGCCATTGGGTCTATGAAAGCGCTATATAAATGCAGTCCATTTACTGCATTTGCTGTCTGAGAGCATTTCACTTGGAATGTGGCTTGGGTGGTTTGTAAGGGGCTGTTTACACGACACTGTTTTCAACTAAAAACGGGGAAAAAAATTATGATTTTTGGCCGTTCATTTACACTACAAAAGCGTTTTGGGGGCCTGAAAATGCAAACTTTTGAAAACGGGTTTCAAAGTGCAAGTTTTTGAAAATGATACCATCAATAATGATACCATTATTGAATTTGTGAAAACGGTGACGTTATGCGCATGTGTATTACATGTTCAGGCTCCAGGTGTGTAGTTTTTCTTCACAAAGTGACCATGCCAACTACTGGCCTGGCAGCATAATAAAGCGCTTTTAAATATTTACGCGGATCCGTGTGAACGGGGAAAGTTTTGGACAACGTTATGCCTGTACGCGGAAAATGCAAAGGAAAAAAAAAACGTTTTTATTTTTAGTACATCGTTTTCGTGTAAAAACATAACCTAATTGTTGGAACTAGAACTTCTGATTAATTTTCAGT
Organism: Chrosomus eos; assembly: GCA_036326025.1. NCBI lineage: Eukaryota > Metazoa > Chordata > Actinopteri > Cypriniformes > Leuciscidae > Chrosomus > Chrosomus eos. The sequence goes on from CM070820.1 coordinate 11,881,207, forward strand.
TCATATTTGTAGACTTTCAGCTTTTATAAGACGCTTGTGTGATGATCCCAAAAAGATTCTCCAAATTATGATTCCAAATTATAAATTCAATTAGAATTCCACTATATTTCTCCGATGCATTAGTCCAAACCAAATCCAACTACTTTGCCTAGGTGCTTTGATGACAGAATCACAACTCTGCAAACAGTGCCTCCCCTCTGCAGAATTTACTGACAGACATGCTCAGACGGCTTTATAGTTGTCTGCTATCTGGTGTCCCGCAGTCTGCTTGCTTGAGTGTTTACCAGGAGATAGCAGTGTCTTCTCATCCTCCAGCCCCTCTATACCGAAACCATGTTGTCCCCCACCCCTCTCTAAAGTGTGCAGAGGCTGCCGGTTCAAGGCTTTCCCCTGTGTAATACCAGCTGTCTGAGACTTTGGTGTGTGCCTGAGGGAGTCCAGGCCCCAGGCACAGGTGTAGATAGCCACTGGGCCCCACATCAAAGTTCCTCCAGATAACCCAGCAGTGTTTCATGTGTGAGGTATCTTTCCACAGAGAAAAAATCCCCCCCCCCCCCCCCCCCACCCCATACTCCTGCTTTTCTCAATTCTATACTATCTCTGCTGGCTGTCTGTGGGTCTGTGATCCACCAGACCAGACTACATCCTCTACCCCTACACATTGTTTCACTCTTGTCTTTTTTCCCTTTCATTCACCATGGTGAGTTAGAATTAGAGGTCTACACACCTGACCTGAGACAGACAGGACCCAACAACAACAACAAAAATGTTTGTGTTGGATAATATTATTATTATTATAAGTATTTTTTATAAACTAATTTTGTGCGTGCACCTACATTCACACTTCCTCATATCTGAGTCAGCGCTGTAAAAATGTAACATTTTATTATTTGTAAACATTAATGACGTTTAGAGTCACTTGGTCTGGCTTCAAATGAATTCCTACACTCTCAGAAATAAAGGTACAGAAAAGTAAAAAAAAAGTACAAATGCTCGTCGCTGGGGCAGTACCCCCAAGGGGAACAAACTTGTACCATATTAATGGGTACAAAGAAGTACCCCTAAGGTTTGTGCCTTTTAGGCACAAAAATTGGCTTAGCAGAGGCTGTCTCTTTATTTTGTACACAGCAAAAACTCCAGGGTTAAATATGGCTCCAGACTCTAGAGTGTTAAAGTTAATGAGCTCATTAAGTGATTCATTGAGGAATGATTGACCATTATTGAAGACACATGAAGGAGAAAATCAAATTTTTTAAGACACCATTATAGTGATCAGTGTTTTCTTTAGTTGGACCTTAAACTGATAAGATTAGATTTAGTTTGTCTGTTGTATCTGAGGAATAACTACCAGATGAAGAAAGAGAAAAGTTGATATGTTGGTTATGTTTTGACATAATCATAATTTGACCCGAATCACTGAACTCATTTAGAGTGTAATCTCTGACTTAAATGTATATTGTTGACTCCAGCATCACTGTGATTCTACAGCATAAGATCCAGAAATTTCTAAATAATCTAAAGGATTTCTAAAAAGTTGTTCTGATAGAACAAAATCTTTCTTTTAGGCACACACAGACATCAATAATCTGTGTATAAGTCTCAACAATGGTGACAAACAGAATTTTCAATTAGGGAAAGGAAATTACGAAGACAATTCAGATAATAATTTATTCATACCGCAATGCATGATGGGAGCCATGAATGAGTTTTGATTGGTGGCACCCAGACTGCACTGCAACATGCTTTATTAATGTCACCATTATTGAGAATCAAAGGCAGATTATTGATGTCAATGTGTCAAAATAAAGACATTTTCAAAGTGATTTAATCAGAACAATCTAAAAATATATATTTTAGATTATATAGAATATGCTAAAAACCATTTGCTGTAGAACCAAAGACTACTGTTATCAACCAGGTAAAACCTCTCTAAATGAGAATTGTGTTTCAGATCAAATCATGGTTATGTCATAACATCAACCATCACCATCTGATCAACATTTATCTTTGTCCATCTGGCAGTCATAACTGATATACAACAGCCGAACAAAAACTAAAGTAATCAGATTAAAAGTCAATAGCCCAACTAAAGCAAACACTGATCACCATAACGGTGTCTTAAAAAATGAGATTTTCTCCTTCAGTGATTCTGCTTGTTAACATCAGGTGTCTTCAATAATTGTCAATCATCACTCAATGAATCAATTAATTAGCTCATTAACTTTAACACTGGAGTTTTTGCTTTGTACCTTTTATTTCGCCCTTGACGGTTCATTTGTTTAAATATCACAACACATATTAAGGGGAACCTGTGGTTAACTGTCTTCTCGGAATTAAACTCCTTAAGTTGGCCGATCGTCACACACACACACGCACACGGCCACAGCGCAGCAGGCAGAGGTGGGGGAGAGAGAAATACCCGTTTCTCTTCGGCAGACTTGTTTACAAATTATGACAAAGGCTCTATCAGTCTTAGAAAAGGCACGCATAAGCTCAGAGGATTGTGTACCCTGTCATTTGAAAAGTACTTCTTAGTACCCCACAGGAAGTGTACCCTTTGACTTGAATAAGGTACTTTTTTGTACCCTACATGATTTGTACCCGACAGGTACTTCTTAGTACTCCATGGGAACACGATAGGGCCTTAAATGGTACATTTGTGAATGTTGTACCTTAACTATTACTTTTTATATGACAATGTACCTTTTCTAAGGGTACCTATATGTACCTTTCACCATGCATATTTCATTGTGTACCCCTTTTCTTTGGAAAGGTACTTTTTGGTACTCAGCTGGATACATGTTTGTACCTTTGCTGGCACATTTGTGAATTTTGTACCTTAAAGTACTTAATTGTACCCTCACTGGACCTTTATTTCTGAGAGTGTATAATTACAGAATGCTTACCGTTTTTCATTTCCACAACATCTCAAAACATGTATTGTGTTAAATAGCATTTTGTAATGTAAATGACTGTCAAATGACAGCTATTACATTTCTGGAATTAAATTTCAGATTTGTTTGTCTTGCTAAGGCTAATTTAATAGTTAAATACTGACAATTAAATAATATCACTTTTTTGGCATTATTTTACAAAATTGTATCTTGATTGGAAATGGTAATAAAATATTCTGCTCAAAAGTAATAAGATATTGTAATGAATCCTCTCGAGGCAAGTTGAAGTGAGAACCCAAGTGGAACTTTAATTAACAAAACGTGATCAAACATAAAACAAAGGCATGACGAGGCATGGAACTCAAAACTCAGAACAAGAACATTGACAGGGCTACCAACAGTAGGCTAGTTACATGAAACAATCATGCATTTGACTATGTCATGAGTCTTGTGTTCCTCTTGTCTTGTGTGGACTTTTGCTCTTTCCTGTTCTGTGACATGTTTTGTAGTCCTTTGTAGTTTTTCTTGTTTATTAATCTCCCCAGGTATTTCTGATTAGCCACGCCCCCTTGTTATACTGTTAAGCTTGTTTGCCTGTGTATTTAAGCCTGTGTCTAGTTCAGTCTTTGTGAGTTCTCAACTTTGTTTGTTCTGTTCCCTAGTCCTATTCCATAGTCTAAGTCTGTAATTTGTAATTCGTTACAGATATTTACCTTTTATTTTCACATGTCCCATTTCATCTCAGTATCTTCACTCAATTCTCATTGTGAGCTTCATTGTGAGATTTTATTTTGACTCCAGTAGTACGCTTTTACAAACACAGCGGCTAAGCAAAATCCAGCATGTCATAGTCATTTGATTTATGCTTTTACGCAAGCATTATGGACAGTGAGACATTTAATGAAGGTTCCTAGGACTTAGATAGCACTCTTTTTCTTTCAAAGGGACATGGTGCTGTCTTCCCTTTCCATGTGAACAATGAGGCCTTTTTATTTGGCCCACTGTAAATTTTGCGGGCAGCAGCGGTGGGAGTAGGGAGGTCACAAGGCTTTAATATGCTTAGCATTGACTGTCTCTCCCTCTTTCTCTGCAGCGCATCTATTAGAGCCCTGATTTGATTTTGGTCTATTCATTTGCAGTCCCAGCAGTAGCCTGCGGTGGCCTACTCTCTGCCCCTCTAATTGGTTGTGTCTCTGCCTGGCTGTCATTAGATTAGGTTGGACTCCTGGACACTTGTAGTCTGCGCTTGTCCATCCATTTATTCAGACTTAATGTAACACAAAATTCATTACTGATCACATTAAGCGTGCAGTCGCAGATGTGGGGGAGAGTTCTGACGAACACATGGGAAAATGGTGGAAAACAGTGAATGAAATAGGGGTGTCATTGCTAGAGATTGGAATGTAGGCTACCTGCTTTAGGGTATTCATGACATTTAAATCCATAATGAAAGTGTGATTAATGTTTTTTAAGAAATGAGATGTACACAAACTATACAAAAAATAGTATGAAATGCATGATTAATTTTTTGAAAAAGCAAAAATCCGGATAACAGTGAGGAATTTACAATGGAAGTGAAGGGGAGCAATCCAAATTTAAATGGTAGAAAAAGTAGTTTCAAATAAATAAGAAGTGTTGTAAATCTGTTTTTGTAAATCTATCCTCTTATGTGCAAAGTTATATCCAATTTTAAACTTTGTTGTCATGACAATGTAATGGCAAAAAATAGAGAATGATTTAAACTAGAGATGCTTTGGTCAATAATCCTTATTGGACAATAAAAGATCAAACAATTATTTATTACTATCGGCATCCAAAATTGCATACTCATACTCTGACTAGGTACATTTTTGAAAAGTATGTTCTATATGAATGTGTGTAGTATGCATCTAATTTGGACATACTACATTCGCCATGTTGTCATTATCATGTGACATATGTACCAGCATCAGTTGTGTAGATTCACTGCTATTCACAAATCCTCTCCCATAGCCTCATGGTATAGTAAAGTGTCCATCATATGCACACTTCAGAATCAGCATGAGTAATTTCTTCCTTTTTAATATGAGTTATAACACGAAAATACATGCATAAACAAAATGCATGTTGAAAGATACAGTACAACTTACTGAAATGTATCATGTCTCAATCAGTGTTTCAACCATGCAAAAGATGTCAATAAAACAGCTTGTGAACAATATGTCACTTGACTAAAGTTTCATAATTTGTCTCAGAAAAGTTATTCAATGTTCACAGTTAAGGTAGCTAAAAAAGCTAGAGAGAAGCTTATTGTTAAGTATGAATAAATTAAAAAGTGTTTATGAAAACTACCTTGTATGCAAATGAGTTGTATACATTCAATTATAAAAAAGAGCATATGAGGGTTTACTGTATAGTTACAGCATTAGTTGGGAGATATTTTCTTTAAGAAAACTACCGGTATCAGCAGATATCATTCTGAATCTGTATCGGCAGAGATATTTAGTACCTACTGTCGCAACTCGAAATAAAACAGTTTAACAGAAGAATGAATGTAAATGCATTTATAAAAATGGCCGGTTACTCTTTATTTCGATAGTCCACTTTAGACATTCTACTAACTATAAGTAACTTTTCAACTGCATGTCAACTAACTCTCCTTAGAGTATTAGTAGACTGTAGTAGACTGTTAGATTATGGTTAGGGTTCGGGTTAGGATAATAAGTTGACTTGTAGTTGCCAAGTTACTTATAGTCAGTAGAATGTCTGTTGGGGGACCATCAAAATAAAGTTAGCAGATATTCAGCAGACAGTTTATTATTTCTCTAATGACAGTTAGTTGACATGTAGCTGCAAAGTTACTTATAGTTAGAAGAATGTCTAAAGAGGACTATCGAAATAAACTGTTACCAAATGGCCCATTGATTTCCATTGTAAGTGTCTCACCACCTCATATAAACGCCATATTAATTTTTACAAGGATGAAAATGTGAGTGATAGATATAATTACAGTCTGTGCAATAGCTTAACAAAGGACCTAGAACACATGTAATTTTCAAAGTTCACAACTTTTAAAAGTGTTTTATGAAGTTTCTGGCTGCAGAAAGCTGAACAACTGCCATCTTTTAAATTACACTCCAATCAATTGAATGCACTGTACTTCTGTCCCTCACAGCGTTGTTTTAGTTCCTGTCTAAAATGTAATATTGCACTACTCTAACTAAGGCACAAATTCATCTATATTGAACAGACATTATATGTTGTGTGTGTGTGTGTGTGTGTGTGTGTGTGTGTCGTGTGCGTGTGCGTGTGCGTGTGCATGTGCTGTCGTGCGCGTGCTGGTGCGTGCGTGCGTGCGTGCGTGTGTGCACATAAATATGAATAAAGAATGACTGAAGATGAACAAAAAGTAATTTCTTATATTAAAGCCAGAAGAAAGTTTAATGTCTGAATGAGTGTTTATATCAAACACTTGTAGTCTTTTTGAAAGGCTTTGTGTTGTGTCCAAACCAAACACAGAAAAAAAGCAAAAAGCACCAGTTAAAAGCCTGTGCAGGACAAGAAGCATGGTTTCCAACAAAGACCAGAGACCACCAGCCTCTAGTGGTTTTGTTGCATAACACAGGGAAAATAAAGCCAAAAAGTCGATTAATGTTGATTCAAACGTAGTCATTTTCTGTAGTTAAATTAAATGGTTTAAATCAGTACTTTATTTTAAAATCACCACATTACTTGGTACAAATGTTTAGTAGAAAGTAGAAAGCTATGAGCCCCTTCTTCAATTCAAGTCAATAAGACATTGTAAAGACCATGGTGAAAATCCAACATTTCGCTCGAAACATTTAGAATAAGCACACTTCTCCTCAACAAGCTGTATGATTTTAAGGCTAAAATCTTGAAACTGAATGTTAAATTAAACTCTTCATGCATCAATTTTAGGCAGGTACCACTAAAATGTGGATGCATATTTAATAAAAACAATGGATAGGTTCATTTATCATTGCGATATCACACGACTACAGGCTAAAGGCTATTATGGGAGTCGTGTCTGTGTCATTAAACTACAATATCATTAGTTTGACTCACTTCAACTCCTCCACAACACTCTTCAGCTATTGTGAATGTTTCTGTTTTCTCTTGAGGCGGAGAAAATAGTGGCAGATGGTTAAATGCTTACTGTCTGTGCCGAGAGGGAGGTGGGGGGCTTGGAGGTCTGGATTCAGAAGAGCGCTGCCAATATGAGGTCATTTCTGTTTAGGAAGAGCAGGAGGCCTATAAAGGGGTGTGGGATACTTCTTGACATCCTTTGAAGATACCTTGATAATGCCTGCAGAGTTTTGTGTAGCACATGCTTGTAGAATTTTTAGATCTCAACCCAGTGACAATCAAAGCAATAACTGACCAAAATCATTTGATTTGAATGCATAGCCCCTAGGAGAGTATACAGAGATGTCTAAAGTTAGTTTCGTGAATGATTGCAGGTGTTTTTAGAAATAGGCAGAGAAGCAGCAAGAGAAATTGGAAGATTAAGAGAATCCCTTCCCCTTTCTGTAATCAGATTTCCAAAGCTGAGAAGTTTCACTCATTCGTGCAAATCCGAAGCAAATCTCATTTCGAAAATGAACAAATGTTCAAAGCGGCCTCTTGTCTAATCACATTCCCACACTTAAACTGCCAAAATGACACATTCTGTTCGACTACCATGCTTATCATGTTAGCATTTCATAACAAATTTGCTTGGTTGTCAAGGTTTAAGAACATCATGTATAGTCACACTCGCTCAAATGGTAGGAAATTGATAATTCTGTCCATTGGGTTAAGTTCTACACAATTTAAATTTGGAATTTGGAATCAAATCCATGGCTTTGGTGTTACACTATGTGAGTTAGTTAATTATTATATTCACTTCACTCATGCTTTTCACACCGTTGTCTCATTTAAAGAGATACAAATTCTATTATTTACTCAGTTGCACGTCAACGCAAACCTGTATGACTTACTTTCTTCTGTAGAACAAGATATTTTAAAGAATGTTTCAACCGCTTCAGCTTTTTTGTCTATAAAATGAAAGTCAATGTGGTTCTAAACAACACTGGGGAAAAAACACACACATCTTTTGTGTTCCACAGAAGGAAGAATGTAGGCCTAATGAATGTTGGAACAACATGGGTGAGTATTCATTTAAAATCAAAAGCAGTTTCAATGAAACTATTGACTAAAAAAAAAGTGAGCTCATCAAAATTCACTTTGCAATGGATTTCTGATTGAAAAAATTACTCCAAATATGGTTTGCCATTCAACCATAGCTTTACAAACTGATTTGTGAGGCCCTTTCTGAAGATTTCTCATATGCCCCCTTTTTGCCAGATCTTTATCGCTCATCAAAACATTACAATTTCATTCAACTGAACACTTTAACATTGATTCATACTTAAATGCATTCACATGTATCCTCATAAAGTTGCAATATTAAACCTAAATGGGAGGTCTATAACTTTAAAACTTATAAAACCTTTTGAAGCAATTGCATAAAAAGTGTTAAACTTGTTAAGTGCATTTCAAAACTTTCTGGATTTGCCCTAGCAACCAATTGAGGATAAACAGCCTTTTATTTCTCCTGAATGCACCAATTCAGATGTTTTATTTGGTGAAGCACAAGGTCAGAGCGCAATTATGAATTGGTTTTGAAACATAATTGGGCCTTACAAAATGTAAGATGAGGTTGGCAGGGCATGCAATGAAAACCTCCTTTGTTTTGCACAACGTCTAATAACGATGAAGTAAGCTTTTTTGCAGCACAGGCTGTTTGCATTGGAAACATATCTGTTCACATTGCCCCGGCGCAAGGCTGGGTTGATTATAGCAGTTGAATGCGGTGCTGCATTGGCGTGTCTTGACATAGATATGCATCTTTGCTGTGGCCGTGCCATGGCTGAGTGCCTGGCCCTGTGCTCTGGGCTTTCTGCACCCGCTCGCATAATCAAATCCTGATTCGGTTCGCCTATGCGCTTGAGCGCCATGTCACACTAACATAATGTTATCTGGACTTGGGCCTTTTTCTGACTGCCATTCCTAACCCATCTGGAACGGGCGTGGTGGGTTTGTTGTTTTTTTACAGTCACATTCATGAAGCCTCTATTTTCTGGGTCCAACCTAACTGTTTTAGGCTATCGCACCCGTGTGTGTGTGTGTGTGTGTGTGTGTGTGTGTGTGTGTGTGTGTGTGTGTGTGTGTGTGTGTGTGTGTGTGTGTGTGTGTGTGTGTGTGTGTGTGTGTAGCCATATAGACTGCCACTATCTAGATGAATATGAGATATTCATAACTAGGATATTTTTTGCAAAAAAAGTATTTCTTAAAAAAGTTTTCTGTTTGTATTGTTACCCACTAAAATATCTAAACATCCAAATAAATTTACTTGAGAAGAAAAATTCCATGAGAAAATTCCATAAATCTAGATTTTTGCTTTTCAAAACGATTAACATAAACACATTTTATCAATTAAAATTATATTTTCTGTAAACAAGTCTTATTATCAAACACAATTTTGAGCCTGAAGTTAAAAAAAATAACATTAATAATGCATCAGCTAACATGAACTGACAATGAGCAATATGAGCATTTATTAATCTTTGTTAATGTTAGTCAATAAAAATGATATTGTCAATTGTCAAAAGAGTCCAGTAATGTTAATAGATACAATTTTTGATTTAAAAAAAAATGTATTAATAAATGTTGAAATTAACATTAACAAAGATTTTGGAATGCTGTAAAATTATTGATCATTGTATGTTTATGTTAACAAATGAAACCTTGTTGTAATGTGTTACCAATATTTTTTATGGAAAACTAGACAAAAATACTTACAGGAAAATAATTATATAGTAACAACAAAATAACAACAAAATAATGTTTGCGTGCATGTTTGTGTAAGTCAAATGGCTGGGTTTTTTTTATTTATATTTTTTTTTACGTGGAACTAAACGATGCAATAAATTGTGCACAAGTCTAGAAGTGTGTTTCTTTGTGAATGTATTGCTCATACTCTGATCCATCTTGAGAGACCGGCACGGCACCAGTACTTGGATGAATCATATTCAGTTTAACAGTGTTTGATGCCCCCCTCCTTCAGCAGAATATCATTACATTCCAAGCATGTGAACTTTGACAGCCAGATATGTAACGTATCTGATCTGATCTCAATTCAGTGGTTCTGAGCTCATGGGCTGATTTGGAAACAAGATATTTAGCCAGGGACTCTGGCTTAACTCATGGCTCAACAGTGCAGGGTTCCCCTGCCCCAGGCTTCAGCAGTGCCATAGCAGGGTTTTCATTAAAGCGTAATTGAAAGCGGCTCTAGTCCTACTCTCTAAACTTCCTCCACTTCCACCTGCAATGTCTGGAAGTGTATTTAATGATAACAATGCTGTATGCTACCAGGCTCATTAATGATTCCCCTATTCCAAACAAGTAGGATGAGGTGTATGTTTTCAGTTTGTGATTGGTGCCTGATGGTAAAGCCATGCCCACATGAGCAAGAAAATGGTTCTCAAATGTGTCCAATCATTGTAGACAAGGAGGGTTTGATGTATAGAAATGTCAAACATTATTCAGACCAGCTCAGCAGCAAGACACCCTCTACTGGTACAACTATTAGACTGGATTCTGTTTAGTTTTTGTCAATCACAGTGAACATATATGCTAAACATGACATTTAAAGGCTATATTATATTATATATATATATATATATAATATATATATATTATTTATATATATATATATATATATATATATAGGGTTTTTTCACTGCTCAATTATTTGTTTTCATGTGAGTCAGTGACATGATTCTTTTTTGTGTTAACTAGCCTATTATTCAGAAATACATTAAAATGCTATTAATAATACAATAACTTGAATACACCTCTTCAATTTTTTATTTCTGTATTAAAATTATTATCTTTATATTTGTTTAGGGCCATAAGTAAAAACTGTCCTGATATTACAATGGAAATAAATCCTTTAAAATTAAAATAATTAAATTATTGAAATGTAAGTGCTTAGGGGGGAAATAATATTTTAACAAAACTGGTTCACACTATTATATTGATATATATATATATATATATATATAAAATATATATATACACATATACACTCACCTAAAGGATTATTAGGAACACCTGTTCAATTTCTCATTAATGCAATTATATAATCAACCAATCACATGGCAGTTGCTTCAATGAATTTAGGGGTGTGGTCCTGGTCAAGACAATCTCCTGAACTCCAAACTGAATGTCAGAATGGGAAAGAAAGGTGATTTAAGCAATTTTGAGTGTGCCATGGTTGTTGGTGCCAACCATGGGCCGGTCTGAGTATTTCACAATCTGCTCAGTTACTGGGATTTTTACGCACAACCATTTCTAGGGTTTACAAAGAATGGTGTAAAAAGGGAAAAACATCCAGTATGCGGCAGTCCTGTGGGCGAAAATGCCTTGTTAATGCTAGAGGTCAGAGGAGAATGGGCCGACTGATTCAAGCTGATAGAAGAGCAACTTTGACTGAAATAACCACTCGTTACAACCGAGGTATGCAGCAAAGCATTTGTAAGGCCACAACACGCACAACCTTGAGGCGGATGGGCTACAACAGCAGAAGACCCCACCGGGTACCACTCATCTCCACTACAAATAGGAAAAAAAGGCTACAGTTTGCAAGAGCTCACCAAAATTGGACAGTTGAAGACTGGAAAAATGTTGCCTGGTCTGATGAGTCTTGATTTCCGTTGAGACATTCAGATGGGAGAGTCAGAATTTGACGTAAACAGAATGAGAACATGGATCCATCATGCCTTGTTACCACTGTGCAGGCTGGTGGTGGTGGTGTAATGGTGTAGGGGATGTTTTCTTGGCACACTTTAGGCCCCTTAGTGCCAATTGGGCATTGTTTAAATGCCACGGCCTACCTGAGCATTGTTTCTGACCATGTCCATCCCTTTATGGCCACCATGTACCCATCCTCGGATGGCTACTTCCAGTAGGATAATGCACCATGTCACAAAGCTTGAATCATTTCAAATTGGTTTCTTGAACATGACAATGAGTTCAATGTACTAAAATGGCCCCCACAGTCACCAGATCTCAACCCAATAGAGCATCTTTGGGATGTGGTGAAACGGGAGCTTCGTGCCCTGGATGTGCGTCCCACAAATCTCTATCAACTGCAAGATGCTATCCTATCAATATGGGCCAACAGAATGCTTTCAGCACCTTGTGTCACGGGTGGATTACAAAAAGTGGAGAGGAGGACTCAAGTGCAACAGAAGGGGGAATATTTATTACTAAATGAAAATAAACACAAAAACAAAAACCCACGAGGGGGAAAACATACTTCATAAAACATAAAACTTAACTGAGCTGAAACACAATACACTGACCATAAACACGTCGAGAACCACAAGGAACATGGGAGACATAATACAAAGATCCGACGAAGACAGCAAACAAGAGGAGACTTAAATAGGGAACAAATCAAGAGGGGACAGGTGGAACAACTAAACACTAATCAGGTAACAAGGGGAGGGATCAAACAATCACAACAGCACATGGCACAACATAACAAAACACCCATGTGCTAACAAGACAGGACAGACATGTGACATAACCCCCTCCCTACGGAGCGGCTACCAGACGCTCCATCAGGCTAGGGCGGGGCAGGAAGGAACAAACCAGGGCGGGACGGGAGGGACAGACCAGGGCGGGACGGACAGACCAGGGTGGGACGGGAGGGACAGAGACATCAGGCGACCTAGGCGAAACAGAAAGTCCATAGGGAGGTGAGGGAGAAACACAGAGTTCATTGGACGGTGAGGGAAAAACACAGAGTCCATCGGGCGGCCAGGGCGGTGAAGACCCATCGGGCGGCCGGGGCGGTGAAGACCCCTCGGGCGGCCGGGGCGGTGAAGACCCCTCGGGCGGCCGGGGCGGTGAAGACCCCTCGGGCGGCCGGGGCGGTGAAGACCCCTCGGGCGGCCGGGGCGGTGAAGACCCCTCGGGCGGCCGGGGCGGTGAAGACCCCTCGGGCGGCCGGGGCGGTGAAGACCCCTCGGGCGGCCGGGGCGGTGAAGACCCCTCGGGCGGCCGGGGCGGTGAAGACCCATCGGGCGGCCGGGGCGGTGAAGACCCCTCGGGCGGCCGGGGCGGTGAAGACCCCTCGGGCGGCCGGGCGGTGAAGACCCCTCGGGCGGCCGGGGCGGTGAAGACCCCTCGGGCGGCCGGGGCGGTGAAGACCCCTCGGGCGGCCGGGGCGGTGAAGACCCTCGGGCGGCCGGGGCGGTGAAGACCCCTCGGGCGGCCGGGCGGTGAAGCCCTCTCAGGACCAGACACCGGCTCGGGAACAGACACCGGCTCGGGAACAGACACCGGCTCGGGAACAGACACCGGCTCGGGAACAGACACCGGCTCGGGAACAGACACCGGCTCGGGAACAGACACCGGCTCGGGAACAGACACTAAAACAGAAACAGTCACAAGGACAGACAAAAACACAGACACAAACACAGGGTCCGAACAAGCGTGGGCTCCGCCTCTGGAACAGGCGTGGGCTCCGCCTCTGGAACAGGCGTGGGCTCCGCCTCTGGAACAGGCGTGGGCTCCGCCTCTGGAACAGGCGTGGGCTCCGCCTCTGGAACAGGCGTGGGCTCCGCCTCTGGAACAGGCGTGGGCTCCGCCTCTGGAACAGGCGTGGGCTCCGCCTCTGGAACAGGCGTGTCCAAAATCCGGGCCAGACGCTCCAGATAGTCCCAGCTCAGGAAGGCAGACGGGACGTGGGCAGTCTCTCGCTCGGCAGACGGGCCGTGGACAGTCTCTCGCTCGGCAGACGGGCCGTGGACAGTCTCTCGCTGGGCAGACGGGCATTTCCTCCTCCTTCTCCGTCTGTGACGGTGACAAGTAGGTCCCGAGCTGTCCCTGTAACCCGATGAAAATTGGGTTGCCCCAAAGGTGGCGACGAAATAGTCCGGGCAATCCAAATAATCGTCGTCAAAATAATTCTCATCCCAGTTGGACTCCTCGTCCTCCATTTTGCTGAGTCCTCAGTGGTCGGATCTTTCTGTCACGGGTGGATTACAAAAAGTGGAGAGGAGGACTCAAGTGCAACAGAAGGGGGAATATTTATTACTAAATGAAAATAAACACAAAAACAAAAACCCACGAGGGGGAAAACATACTTCATAAAACATAAAACTTAACTGAGCTGAAACACAATACACTGACCATAAACACATCGAGAACCACAAGGAACATGGGAGACATAATACAAAGATCCGACGAAGACAGCAAACAAGAGGAGACTTAAATAGGGAACAAATCAAGAGGGGACAGGTGGAACAACTAAACACTAATCAGGTAACAAGGGGGAGGGATCAAACAATCACAACAGCACATGGCACAACATAACAAAACACCCATGTGCTAACAAGACAGGACAGACATGTGACACCTTGTTGAATCAATGCCACGTAGAATTAAGGCAGTTCTGAAGGCGAAAGGGGGTCAAACACAGTATTAGTATGGTGTTCCTAATAATCCTTTAGGTGAGTATATATATATATAATATATATATATATATATATATATATAGTGTGTTGTTTGTTTTGTGTGTGTGTGTTGTTATATATATATATATATATATATATATATGTGTGTTGTGTATGTATTATATATATATATATATATATATATATATATGTGTGTGTGTGTGTATGTATATATATATATATATATATATATATATATATATATATATATATATATATATATATATAGTATATATATATATATATATATATATATATATATATATATATATATATATATATATATATATATATATATATATATATATATATATATATATATATATTAAAGGGATACTCCACTTTTTTTGGAAATAGGCTCATTTTACAACTCCCCCAGAGTTAAACAGTTGAGTTTTACTGTTTTCGAATCCATTCAGCTGATTTTCTGATATTTAGAAGAATATCAGTTTCTGGTCTCATTGACTTCCATAGTAGGAAAAAATATATACTATGGGAGTCAATGAGACCAGAAACTGTCTGCTTACTGATATTCTTCTAAATATCAGAAAATCAGCTGAATGTATTCGAAAACGGTAAAACT